>JANAVB010015397.1:25066833-25697509 GCA_029216955.1 Iris pallida
ATGAGAAGTAATAAAAGGAGCTACGGTCTGTTACCCCCAGTTTTTAGAAACATGGGTAATTTTGTCATTTTATATTTTTAAATATTTTTGAAATTTATTTTATTATATATGATATTATTTGGGGTTGAAATTTATTTTATTATTTATGATATTGTTTTGGGGTTATTTGAGTCGGGTTCGAATTTCAACTCAATCCGACTTAAAACGGGAACCCGGGGGATAGTTTGACTCTAGTGGGACCCACACTAGTTAGGCATGGCCCACATGATATTAATTTTAGTCCACATGATATTAATTTTAGTTAGTAGTTAGACTAATTATTTATGGATAGGTTTAGTTTAATTAGAGACTTAAAACTAGACTAAATTGACCTCAACCTTTAACCCATTCCTAATTTAAATTAAATAGATTAGTGGAGGGCATTTTGGACATTCAAATAGGGGACACCTCACCCTTTTTGGGCAGCCACCTATGGAGGGGGATAAGGAGTGAGTCACTCCTTCATTCATTTGTTTTCATCCACTTTCTCTCTCTTGTTCTTCCCCAAATTAATTTAGAGATGAACCTCCATTGATTTATCTCCAAATCAATCCCTTCTTCCACCAAATCTTCTTCATTTCTCCTCTATGCCATGGTTAGAGGGTGCTAGCCAAGTTTGGGAGGATTCGGAGTCCGTTCGTGTCCTTTTAGAATCTCTATGTGTCGGTGTCGTGTCGGAAGGATTTTCCTTTGAATCTCTCTCCCGGAAGGTATAATCTCTCCTCTAATCAATCCTTACATGCATATAGGAATATTTTGAACCCATAGGAATGACTCCCATGGTTGTATCTACATTTGTGTCCATTTCGTGTCCATTTGGAGGTCATTGGAGTGTCCTTTGTGTTGTGGTTGTGTCCTAGTGGAAAACAATCCCTATTTTGGACACTTGTATGTATATATATATATATATTGTAGGAATGATTAATTAGTGTTTTAATCTCAAATTTATATTTTTAGAGAGTTGTTCCTAATGTGTTCTTTATAGTATTATATTGTATCATATTCATTTTATATTTAGATTGGTGTGTCTCTTTATATATATATATGTAGGTGTGTGTGGTTTGTGCATATATATATTTATTTGTGTGTGTGGTTAGATGGTTAGAGAGTGGATTGATCTTAGTTAGGATGGTTAGAGTAAGTTTTATTGGGATAGCTATGTTGGTATCTAAGTATCTTGGCCTACATGTGTTTCTTTTGTTCAAAACAACCCAAATTTGTCATAATTTTTATCCACGTTTTTAGTAGCCAGAGCAACTTAGAAATGTCATAACTTTTAGCTTAGAAATCCGATTTATCTCCCGTTTTTTTAAAAGAACCGTATCGAAGTTAGCTTTCCAAATTTATATCTTAATAAGCCAAATTCGTTCTGAAACTTTCTGTAAAATTATTTGAGTGTCAGCTATACGAAAGACAAACGCGTTTCGGTATTTTTGCAATTCCGGGAGCTTCCGGTAACGAAAATGTGATCCATTTAAAGTTTCGGAAAGCTAACACGAAGGGCTACAACATACCTTAATCATAGAATTTAGTGAAGGCACAATTGGTACAGTATTGGTTTTAAGTAGAAGAGTGACTATACGATATATATATTTTGTGTAACCTATGAGCCTATGTAGTATGGATATTAAATGAATATAGAGTATGTAATACATGATATGTTAGATGAATGAAATAATATATATGATATATATATTTTCTTATTAATGTATATATATGGTTGAATGCAAGCATGTAGGAATGCAAATAATATAATGCATATAAGCAATGCATAAATGCATGAATGAAAGAATGATATACAATGTATGCATGAAAGTATATAACGAATGCTAGATATGAATGCAAGATATATATGTAATAACAGATATAAATGCATAATGTATAAATATTATAATACAATATATAATAATAATATGTATAGTAATGTAGAGTATATGATGCAAGCATGAATGAATGAAAGAAATACATGTATATAGGTAATATAGAATGTAATATATGAATACAAGCATGCAAGATAATGTATTGTATCCATATATGATGTATTCAACTTAAAGATAATATAATATATGAAAGGAATGAATGATAATATATACATGATATGTAAGGTAATGCAAGGTATGAAACATATTATGTGTGCATGTTTGTATGTCTCTATGTTAATGTATGAAATGATAAGAATATACAATGTATGCATTTGTATAAAACATGTAGGTAATGCATAGATACATGAATGAAATGAATGTTTGTAATATGTTAATATAAATACAAGTATCTAATATGCATGAAGGTAAGTATAATATAATACAAGTATACATGTATGTATCATGTAATGTAATATACATGATATGTATGTATGCATGTATACAATGTAAGTATGTATGTATGCATTTCTATAAACTGAGTTAACCTATAACCTTTTATACACATGCATTCATACACCCTTTGACATCATGTATCCCATGTCACATACACCTACCTATCACTAAATTTTAGAACATTAACACATATCTTTTCACACATGCCAAACACACACATACTCACTTACTCTTTTACCTCTCTTTCTATATATATATATATATATATATATATATATATATATATATATATATATATATATATATATATGTGCCTATATATATAGCTTTCCTATATATATCTATGTATATGAATATGTGAATGTGAATAATATATATACATTATATGACTAAGTTTGTGTGCCTTGTTAGCTTATGGTTTAGTTTTGTGCTTGGTTTAGCAAGTGACTTAGGCTATGAGTTAGTAGCTATCTTGGATACTTGAATTGTATATACTTAGTTTGTTTAGACCTAGAATTGACTAACCTAGACTAGTTGACCATTGTTGACCCAACCCTAGCTAGTTTGACCACAGTTGACTAGAGTTGACCTAGTTTGACTTTATAGTTGACCAAAGTTGACTTTGACCTAGATTGACTTAGAATCATGTAGATTGTATTATAATTTCAATTACCATATAAATTAAACTCTTTATAACCTATGTTGCTATAACAAGGACTCTGTGACTCCAGTTTGCTATCTTTTCATATCAGCTATTCAGGATATCAGGCGAGTACATTCTCTGATCATTTTATATCATGTTTAGGATTATATTTTCTGCTTTAGATTATCTTACTTGATGCTGACACGTTGGTAACACGAATTGGTACTATATGGATCCCTTCTTGAGATGTTATCCCTCTCGGGAGCATCAGATACTTTTGTCTCGTGTGTTTCACTTACATCATATATCTTATGCTTCTATTATCATGAATCTTCGAAAATCAGCTAATGACTCATGTACCCTCATGATCACCGAGCCTTCACGAATCAATTCATGAATTACCCTTTATGGGCAACGTAGTGTAATCATGAATCTTAACGTAACTTGACTGGATCCTTGTGTATTGATTGGGGATGGGGGAGTATAAATGAACATGTGAATAAATCAAAGTAGTGTAATCATGAATCAATTCCAAGTAGTGTAATCAAGAATCAGTCCTTAGCTATTCACATGTTTATCCAGTACTCTGAATCACTAATACTGTCTCTCTTTTATATATATCATAGATATTTACTTACAGTCTCTCTTTTATATTATGCTATTCCTCAGTTTTTTGTATTTTATTCTCTAGCATGATTATATTTTCTTTCCTGCTATGACTTGTTGAGATGTACTGTGCTCGCTTCCGTCCTGACTGGACCTGTTGATAAATTTTACAGATAGCTTGGAGGTTGCCTGCTAGCCTAGAGGAGACACAGTAGAGGTTGTATAGATAGCTAGGGTTTTTCTTACTTGTTTTTAGTTGTCTTGAGCTGTATTACTCTTTGGATTACTATATTTGAGCTTTGAGATGTTTTCTGGACTTGTGTATCTTAGACACTTAAACTTCTCTGGTTGTATCTCTGCGGATCTTATTTTATTTTCATATCTGTCTATTTATCTTATCATCCTGCCTTAGATGTGATTGAGACTATATTCTGCTATGTCACCTCTATTCAGAGTGTATATACTGTACAGGTACCTTTATATTGTTAGATGATTGACCTAGGACAGCGTTCTACCGCCGACACTGCGGCGTAGGCTGGACGTACCCACTTCTCGTGCCCTTACTCTAGGGTGCGGGTCGTGACACGGTCCCAGGGTCCAATTGAACAGGACGAGAGGTGGCAAACCTCTCGACTGTATCCCCCAGACCGGAGCAATGAGATCATGTCACCATCACCATTCTGAAGACAGATCAAACAAGAAAATCAATACTAAAAATGAAGCGATATAATCAAAGGATGACAGTTTATTTCTGTTGGCCTATTGGTCATGGTCAAAACTTCTTTTAATGATTGATCAAACTCTGTCTCGATATTAATGCAAGTCAACTCAGATGTTTACCTACGATGTTTTGGACACTGCTCAACAATGGATATCAACAATGTTCAAGACTGAAGCCATTTGCCACTCCGAATGTGCTTCCTGTGAAGCAATGTAATTTTTCATTTTATTGAGTCTAGGAATACATTGTACACCGAGTCGTACTGGCAAATAGACTATCCGAAAACGTTTTTCAAAAACCATCATATTCTTTTACAAATGACTTACGTTTTTGCAAAACATCATTTTTACAAAAAGCTTCTGAAGGACTTTTCAAAAAGGCAAATTGATTTTTCTCAAAAATGAACTGACAGAACCCTAACAGAACTCAATCCGAGTTCGGCCAGAGTTCGGCCAGAGTTTGGCCAAGTGGAACGTCAGTGAACGTTAGTTTTTGAACTTGGTCATCCTTCAGTTGCGGTTTGTTACAAAGAGTTTTGTCCGAATTCTGCCCGAATTCTGTTAGATTTCTGTCTTTGGAAAAACTATAAATAGAGAAGCATTTCGATCATTTCATATCACCAATTCACTTTCAATCTCTTCTCTTCCTGAGCTTACATTCTTCCAAAGAGTTCTCAAAAGTTTTCATTTTCAAATCCCATGCCAGTTACAATCCTTTAGTCAATTTGCCAGTACGATATGGTCTAGAAGTTTTAGAGCGATTATAATCAGAGGCTTGATAGAAGATACAACTCTTCACAATTGAAGTTGGTCGAGTTCTTCGTATCAAAGCTCGCGTCTGTAGAAGTTGCAAGGACTTCGTATAAAAACTTGTGGGATTTTCCAATAGTGGATTCAACTGGAAGCTAGAGTTCTTCCGACTGGACTAGTCCTCACAAGAGGGAAACCAGTATAAATCTCGGTGTTTGTGTTTGCGTTTGCCTTCTGATCACTTTTAATTTCTGTCATTTATTTTATGATTATTATTATATCTGTGATCTAACTGCTAGCAAGATTTTTAATTAACAATATTCCACTGCCTACTCTATTCAACCCCCTCTAGAGTATTCTGCTTTACGATTTCGTTCCTACAATTGGTATCAAAGCAGGCTCTCCATCTAGAGGTATTATATTCTGATCCTAATTGTTCCTACAATTGGTATCAGAGCAGGTCATATAGGTAAAGCAAGGTAAAATTGTAGTTATATTCATTTTTATATAGATCACAGCATTACATATGGCAACTGTGAAATTCACAAGTGAAGGCCAAGCCACAAACAGACCTTCACTGTTTGACGGCACAAACTACACTTATTGGAAAACATGTATGAGTTTCTTTCTGAAATCTCTTGATTTTGACTTATGGTCTGTAGTTATTGATGGCTATAAAAAGCCACCTCATATTAATGTTGATGGTGTTTTAGTTGAAAAACCCTATGACAAATATATAGAGGAAGAAAAGGAAAAGGCCAGTCTTGACGCACGTGCTATTAACGCTTTATTTTGTGCTTTAGAAAGAACTGAATTCAACAGGACGTCTACTTGCACAACATCAAACGAAGTGTGGAAACTTCTCGAAGTAACCCACGAAGGAACAACACAAGTCAAGGAGTCAAAGATCAGCAGACTTACTCAGGAGTATGAGGCGTTCAAAATAAAGCCAAGTGAATCAGTCAATCAGATGTTTACAAGATTCTTGGATATTGTAAATCCTCTGTCATCACTAGGCAAGGATTACAGTAACCATGAGAAGATTCGTAAACTTCTACTAGCCCTTACAAAGAACTGGATTACAAAGGCTACAACAATCATTGAAGGGAACGACCTCTCAATAATGTCTCTAGAAACACTCATGGGTAAGCTACTCACTCACGAGTTAGAACTTCAAGACTTTGAAGATGCTACACCAAAGGAAAAGTCAGAGAAGACGATCGCTCTCAAGGCTCAACATAGAAGAACCATCGAAGATGATTCCGACGACAGCGACTCCGACTCTGAAGATCAAGCTCTTCTGGTAAGAAAATTCAAGAAGTTCATAAGATTTAACAGGAGAACAAAGGACAGCAAAGACAACAACAACAAGGAAGATCCTATTTGCTACGGATGCAAGAAGAAGGATACATGAAGAAAGATTGTCTCTCAGCATCATCATCAAAGAAAAGCAGCAAATATGACAAGGGCTACCTGAAGAAATCTACATCAAGAAAGTACGCCAACACAAGCATATGGCATGAAAGTGAAGCCAGCGACTCAGAAGATGAACAATCAAATGATGCTACAAATGTATGCTTGATGGCTTGTGATCAGGTAATTACTAATCCTCTATTTGATCCTTATGATGATTTTACCTTTGAGCAACTAGGAGAGGCTTTCAGTAACCTGTTAGATCATTACGGGAAACTACGTAGTAAATATGAAACCTCTAAGAAGGTACTCAAAGAGTACAAAGGTGAAATAGGAAGACTTAGCGACCTACTAGATCATGTTAGAGATAATGACTCTTCAAATGAGTCTAGTGAGCTTTCTTCTATTAAATTGTTGTTACATGAGACTGTTAATCTATCCGAAGAAAAAGACCAAATTATTATCCAATTAAAGGAAGACCTATCTAAGGAGAGAAAAAGTCTCCAGTGTGCACAGGTCAGATTAGAATCACTCACATCTGACTATACTAGATTATATGACACTTCCAAAAAATTGGAAATTAGTTTAGGAAAACGGCCTGAAGTTGCTGCTTCCTATTCTAACGCGTGTCAATTACCGAATCATTGGAACGCGTCCAACACTGTCAGACCAAACCATACCAAGACTATGCCCAAGAAGACTAAAAGGCATACATTCTTCTATACTAGAAAACCAAAACCTACCAATCATGCACCTCATACTACTTTCAACACTCAATATGCTAAATGTCATTATTGTGGCTCATTGGTCATATATCTTCTGCATGTAGAATCAGAAAGTTAGTAGATTTAAATGTTTATGCATGGATACCAAAAACTAACCAGTCAGGACCCAACAAGAAATGGGTACCAAGAATTTCATCTGCAAATTGTTTTGTCGGTGGGACGTCCTTCACATGCTAGGAGCAAATGGATCCTGGACAGCGGTTGCTCATGGCACATGACCGGTGACGCTTCATTATTCGCAACACTGTCGAAGAGGAATAAAGAAGGATACGTCTCCTTCGGTAATAATCTAAGAGGGTACATAATCGATATCGGTGACATTGGTAAGGCTCCCTATCCAGTGATTAAAAATGTTTGTCTTGTTATCGAGTTAAAACATAATCTACTCAGCATAAGCCATTTAGCTGATCACGGTTATGGTATTAACTTCGTAAAAGATAAATGTACTATAATTGATAGTTCAACTGGTAGTACTATATTTGAAGGTATTAGGAAAGACAATATATATGTATTCTATTTGTTGGAAGATACTAACAATACAGGTAGATGTTTGATGGCCAAAGGTATTGAGAGTCAACTATGGCATATGAGACTCGGTCATGCAAACATGGATACAATTTTAAGATTATCTACGAAGAAGTTGGTACGTAGCTTATCGGACATTTCTTTCAAGAAGGATACGGTATGTAGTGAATGTGAAAAGAACAAAGCTACCAAATCCGCATTCAAATCCAAGAACGCTATAAGTACCACTAGACCTTTACAACTGTTGCATATGGACTTATTTGGACCCAGTAGAATTGCCAGTCTAGGTGGTAAGTTATATGCATTTGTCATTGTAGATGACTTCTCTAGATATACATGGGTCTATTTTCTTGGATGCAAGAACGATGCATTATCAGAATTCGTCACCTTTTGTAAAAAAGTACAGAATGAAAAAGGGTTCATGATTACTTGCATTCGTCGTGATCATACGACGAATTTAAGAATACAGAATTCAAGCAATTTTGTGACACACATGGTTATTTGCATGAATTCGCTTACCCTAGGACTCCGCAACAAAATGGAGTTGTGGAGCGTAAGAACAGAACTCTATCTGAAATTGCTAGAGTTATGTTAAACCAGTTTAGTCTACTTAGATACTTATGGGCTGAAGCTGTAAATACAGCATCCTATATTCTCAATAGGGTTCTAATTCGACCTATATCGAAGAAGACTCCCTATGAATTATGGTTTGATAGAATACCAAATGTTTCTTATTTCAAAATCTTTGGTTGTAAATGCTTTATTCTTAATACTAAAGATAATTTAAGTAAATTTGATGAAAAGGTCGATGAAGGTATATTTTTAGGTTATGCAGCAAAGAGCAAAGGATATAGAGTCTTCAACAAAAGAACCATGATCATTGAAGAATCTATCAACGTCAAGTTTGATGAGCTAAATCAACTCTTAGACGATGATGACAATGAAGACATAATCATACCAAGTATAGCTACTGCAAAACCTTTACACAAAGATGCAGAACCATCACATCAGGCATCAGATGAACCTTCAAGCAAAGAAGCCAGAACTAGCAATCTTGAGACTACACTAAAAGAGATGAGATTCATGGCTAATCATCCAAAGTACTTGGTAATTGGTGAGATTACCAAGGGTGTAAGTACTCGTTCCTCTAATAAAGATATAGCTTCTTGTGTTGCTTTTGTCTCGCAGTTTGAACCCAAAAATATTGATGAAGCATGTAGTGATAACTTTTGGTTAGATGTTATGCAAGAGGAATTAAACCAATTCGAACAGAATCAAGTTTGGGAACTTGTTCCCAAGCCCATTGATCATCCGGTCATTGGCACCCGATGGGTATTTCGAAATAAACTGAACGAGAATGGTATAGTGACTTATAATAAGGCTCGACTCGTAGCTCAAGGATACAATCAGGAAGAAGGTATCGACTACGATGAGACTTATGCTCCAGTTGCGAGATTAGAATCCATTCGTATGTTATGTGCATTTGCATATTTTTATAATTTTAAGTTATTTCAAATGGATGTCAAAAGTGCATTTTTAAATGGTTTTATAAAAGAAGAGGTTTATGTAGCTCAACCACCCGGTTTTACTGATTTCAAATTTTTTCAATATGTTTTTAAGTTGAAGAAAGCTTTATACGGTTTGAAACAAGCCCCCCGTGCTTGGTACGATCGTCTAAGCTCTTTTCTACTTGATAACGGTTTTTTAAAGGGAAAGGTTGACACTACTTTGTTTATAAAATCTTTGAATAATAATATTCTTTTGATTCAAGTCTATGTAGATGATATTATCTTTGGATCTACTGATGAATCTCTTTGTCAAGAATTTTCAATGTGTATGCAGAATGAGTTTGAGATGAGCATGATGGGAGAGCTGAAATTCTTTCTCGGACTGCAAATCAAACAAACCAACAATGGGACGTTCATAAATCAAGCAAAGTACACAAAGGATCTATTAAAGCAGTTCGACATGGAAGCAGTCAAGCCACTTAGCACTCCAATGGCGACCTCAACCAAGTTTGATATTGATGAACAAGGCAAACCTGTCGACATACGTAAGTATCGAGGTATGATCGGTAGCTTACTGTATTTAACTGCTAGTCGACCAGACATTATGTTTAGTGTTTGTTTATGTGCACGCTTTTAAGCTAATCCTAAGGAATCACATCTGTGCGCAGTTAAGCATATCTTCCGATATCTTAAAGGCACTTCTTCTGTCAGCTTATGGCATCCCAAAACCACATCATTTGACCTAACCGGTTATTCTGATGCTGATTTTGCCGTATGCGAAGTAGATAGAAAAAGTACTAGCGGCACATGTCATTTCCTAGGAAAAGCTCTAGTCTCTTGGTTTTGGTAAAAAGCAAAATTCTGTTGCATTATCAACAACCGAGGCTGAGTATATCGCCGCAGAACATTGTTGTGCACAAATTTTACGGATGAAACAAACTTTAGAAGACTATAGATTTTATTTTACACACATACCCATTTTCTTTGACAACACTAGTTCTATTAATTTGACTAAGAATCCAGTATGTCACTCTCGTACTAAACATATCGAGATTTGACATCACTTTCTTAGAGATCATCAACAAAATGGAGATATAGACCTTGTATACATAGACACACAGAATCAATTAGCTGACATACTCACAAAACCTCTAGTAGAAGATCGTTTCAATTATTTACGTCAAGAATTAGGCATTTTAGATGTCAATAATATTAATTAGTCTTGTTTTATTAATTAATTTATTCGATACTCATAAACTGTTTTCGAAACAAGCCTAAAAAGAGTCTGTCTGTCGCCATGACTACGGTCGAAGCGAAGCGGTACTTAAGAGTTCCCCGGTGAACCTCCGTTAGCTGGGACAGTACTTCTACAGCTAATCTGAGACAGATCGTGAGTAAAGAATATTAATTTATAAAATAATATTAATTATATTAATTTGAGATTTAAAATTACTAAACTTTGAATTAAACACTGGAAATGAATTAATAAAAAAGATGTGGCCCCATTTCTATTTATATATATAGCCAGGCAACCCTTGGTGAATTCGGCCCGAATTTGGTCCGAATTCGGCCAGAGTTCGGCTAGGTGTATATATGTACCAGCCAGAACTCGAGGCCCCCATCTTCTTCATTCTTCCAAACTACATCAAAAAGCAGCTGTCGTGCCTCCAAACACTAGCTTTTCTCCATCCTTGTTCTTCCAATCCGTGTGGAGTTTCTCGTCCAAACTTTAGATTCGTGCGGAGAACTTCGTCCTCATAAGCATATCCAATTCTTGGAAGGTATAATCCCATCTCTCCTCCACTTTTCAATACTTAGGGTTTCTAGAAAATTTTGGAAAAGAATGCCTAAGTTCAATCCCTTCAAGAGGAAGAAGACCAATGTCAGTGAAGAGACATCGTCTTCAGATCCGCATACGGATTGCCTCTTTTCTCCGGTCCAATCGGACGATGGTGCCTCGGACGAGTTTTACTTTAAAACTTCTGATCAAGCTTTATTGTGGTACGCCAATTTTATCATGCGCACTATTTGCACCGGATCACCGATTAAATAGACTGTCTTTCCGGATTACCGCCCTTACTTTGAGGCATTAGGGTTACAACATTTTGTCACCTTACAATTCCCTATTGCCACTAATGCCATTAGATTATTCTATTGTAATTTTGTGTTAGACACTTTTATCGCGAGAACACGTGTCGGAGGAATCGATATCGAATTCACTGATAAAACGTTAGCGAAAATCCTTGGTATCCCAAACGAAGGTGCCCCACTCGATGACATCACTGATTTTGATTTCTCCGATGGTACGACACTCGTTAGTTTCAAGAATGAGCTTTGTGCGCCCGCACGCACTCGTCCTGGAAAGTTCAAGGCTAATAACTTGAACTTGTTTAACTACGAATTACATCGCATCATCTATTCTACCTTACTTCCAAAATCCACTTCCAAAGATGATGTCACTGCACTTGAGCTTTTTGCTCTTTATCATATTCTTTAGGGGATTCCTTTTTCTGCCCCTAAGACTATCATCCAGATGATGGGTAGATGTTGCGGGAGAGACCGCAACCTATCTTATGTGATGTTTATTTCTTGCATCTTTCAGAGATTTGATATTGACCTATCTACTTGTGTTGTCGACCCCGAGCCCAGGTTCCTCAAACTCTCTCGTCGCAACATTGCCACTATTCCTCCACCTACTGTACCTACTCCTCATGTATCTACTCCCGTAGCACCTGTTCCTTCTCACTCTTACCCTATGACATTTGAGGGTATTCATCAGCACTTATTAGATCTGTAGTCCTTTTTTATTGACACTTCTAGGGAATACGAGTTCCGTGATGTTCGGTTCCAGGCGATTTCTAACTCCTTCGTCGATCTAAGGTTTGCGCAGACGGGTCATTCTGCTAGCTCTCTACCTCGAGATCCTTCTGCTTCTGGCTACCGCATTGATGACAAGGCGGTCCACTCTTTATTCCAGTCAGGGAACGCCTATGATTGGTATCGTACCACTGGTGCCACTTCTCACACTTCTGGTGCTGGTACTTCTAGAGATGGTCCTTCTGGACATGCTGGCATACAGCTGATGACGTTGATGATGAGGATGATGATGATTTTTACGATGTTAGATATTGAGACTGTTACTTTTGTCTTATGTTTACTTAAAAATGCTCCAACATTCCAAGCTTTTATCAGTACTCTTATTTTTATTATCAGCACTTTTCTTTTATTATATGACTGTTCATAGACATGGTTTTGATTATGTCTCAGTTTTTGGCATCTTAATTTATTATTCAGCACTTTATTTGTTTCAGTTTTATTCTCGCACTTTATTAAATACTGCCTATGCCAAATACATGCCTGTGTTGTTCTCTAGATTATTTTTAACTGTTTCTACCATGCCTGTGATGAATATTTTTATATTTTTTTGTGTTTCTTCACTGTTTGTTACTTATGCATTTATTGCGGGGGAGCTTTCTCTTTTGCAATTATTTTGCTAAGTGACAATGGGGAAGAAATAAGATCTAACATTTTCGTGAATACAGGTTATGAACAATTTCTTTTGATTACTATTTTGAATTGATCCAAGCTTAGATGTTATATTGGCAAGGTTTGTCAATTATCAAAATGGGGGAGATTGTTGGCCCATTGGTCATGGTCAAACCTGATTTTAATGATTAATCAAACTCTGTCTCGATATAAATGCAAGTCAAGTCAGATGTTTACCTACGATGTTTTGGACACTGCTCAACAATGGATATCAACAATGTTCAAGACTGAAGCCGTTTGCCACTCCAAATGTACTTCCTGTGAAGCAAAATAATTTTTTATTTTATTGAGTCTAGGAATACATTGTACACCGAGTCGTACTGGCAAATAGACTGTCCGAAAACAAAAACATCATATTCATTTGCAAATGACCTACGTTTTTACAAAACATCCTTTTTACAAAAAGCTTCTGAAGGACTTTTCAAAAAGCCAAATTGATTTTTCCCAAAAATGAACTGGCAGAACCCTAACAGAACTCGGTCCGAGTTCGGCCAGATTTCGGCCAGAGTTCGGCCAAGTGGAACTTAGTGAATGTTGGTTTTTGAACTTGGTCATCCTTCAGTTGCGATTTCTTACAAAGAGTTCTGTCCGAATTCTGCCCGAATTCTGTCAGAGTTCTGTCTTTAGAAAACTATAAATAGAGAAGCATTTCGATCATTTCATATCACCAATTCACTTTCAATCTCTTCTCTTCCTGACCTTACATTCTTCCAAAGAGTTCTCAAAAGCTTTCATTTTCAAATCCTAAGCCAGTTACAATCCTCTAGTCGATTTGCCAGTACGGTACGGTCTAAAAGTTTCAGAGCGATTGTAATCAGAGGCTTGATAGAAGATACAACTCTTCACAATTGAAGTTGGTCGAGTTCTTCGTATCAAAGCTCGCATCTATAGAAGTTGCAAGGACTTCGTATGAAAACTTGCAGGATTTTCCAATAGTGGATTCAACTGGAAGCTAGAGTTCTTCCAACTGGACTAGTCCTCACAAGAAAAAAACCAGTATAAATCTTGGTGTTTGCGTTTGCCTTCTGATCACTTTTAATTTTTGTCATTTACTTTATGATTATTATTATATCTGTGATCTAACTGCTAACAAAATTTTTAATTAGCAATATTTCGCTGCCTTCTCTATTCACCCCCCTCTAGAGTATTCTGCTTTACGATTTCGTTCCTACAATTTAAAGAGGAAGCAATTATCAGCAAGAATTTAGATGGCAGGAATTTAGAAAAAAAATTTCCTAAATGTGATTGAGTACCTCAAAACTTATATCCTATATCCTACTGCAGGCTGTAGTGATACTCTAGTCCGAGTACCACTACAAAATCGTACTAGTTGCGACTCTCGAGACCTGCATGGGCCACCACTTTAAACGTGTCACGACCCGCACCCCCAGTGTAGTGGCACGAGAAGTGGGTACACCTAGCCTACACCGCAGTGTCGACGTTAGAACGTTGCTCTATGTCACTATTAGAAACTAAATACAATATGATATACTCTCCGAACGGAGGACAAATCACATAAGGTATAGCTCAATCACAAATCTAGAGATGAAAATAGCATAATATGATACATAGGAAATCGCTAAAGATAAATACAATCAGAAGAAATAAGTCTATGTGTCTAAACGACACAACATCTCAACATCCAAATAATACAAACTCAGAAGGGAATATAATATCATAAAAAATAAGATAAAGCCTAGCTAATCTAGTCTAAGAAGTAGGGATGACGTCCTCAGCTAGAGCTGGATCCTCCTGTGGTTCCAACTCACAAGTGTCGTCTAGATGGGCTCCATAATAGGTTGGAGAGAAGTCATCAGTATCATCTATAATATTTTCAACAGGTCCAGACAGGACAGAGGCAAGCACAATACATCTCACGCAGTTCATATCATGGCAGAAAATATAAAGCATGCAAAAGAGTAAAATATATAAACTGTAAGAAGATGTACATGAAAACGAGAGATATTTGTAAACTGAAAATATATACATGATAAGTAAGAACTGTAAGTGACTAGTGATTTAGAGCACAATATGCAGTGTTCTAAATGGTGTCCGCCTAGGCGGTGCCTAGGCGATAGGCGGTCCCTCTCTGCACCGCTTTTCGGTAGGCGGTGGAGTAGGCGGCCAACGGAGGTTGGTGGCATAGGCGAAGGTTACGCGGCGGAGGCGGCGCCTAGACGGAGCAATACTTAACAAAATATTTTGGCCAAAAAGGTTTTTTTTTTTTTAAGTATTATGGGCCAATGGTTCACTTTTACAAAAACTAAAACTTTATAAATCTTCGTTCTACAACTTAATTATGTATGAAACACCCTTAAAATATGCATATTATGCAAAAAAAATGGCAGAATAGTAAAAAGTGTTCAAAATGTATCGACCGCCTAGGCGGTAGGCGGACTCTCTCCGCCGCACACCCGCCTACCGCCGTTTATAACCTTGACAATATGGTTATGTCAATAGGTTAGGTTATACAATAAAATGTGACTCCATTATACGTGAGGGCATAATGGACATATACAATATTTTATACAATAGGGAAGTTGATCACATAACCATTTCCTACTCACCCTCCCCAATCAATACACAAGGATCCAATCAAGTTACGTTACCTATACAATAGTTTTTTCATAAAACTCATATGATCATGAGAGTACAAGATGCACAATGAGTATACATGAATAGGAGTGTACAATAAATATAATATATTCGTGAAACGCACATCACAATATGTATTTGATGAATACAAGGGAGATAACATCGCAAGAGAAGATCCATATAGTACCAATCCGTGATAACAATCGTGGCAGCATCAAGTAAAGTGATCTAGAGCAAGAATATAAGTCCTGACAAGTATGAAACGATCAGTGAATGTACTCGCCTGAGATCCTGAGTGACTGTGAAAATGGATGTCTGAACTGATATAACTGAGTCCTAAATAGACCACACAGGTTATGATGTATCCAATGATGTAATAATTGAAATTGATAATACAATCTATATAATTCTAAGTCAATCTAGGTCAAAGTCAACTCTTGGTCAACTCTGGTCAACTATACAGTAAAACTAGGTCAAACTAGCTAGGATTTGGTTAACAAGGTTAAACTAGTCTTAGTTGGTCAACTACAGTCTAATCAAAGTCTATACATCTCTATACCAAGGCACAACTAAACCACATCCTTACACATTAACACACACTACAAAATATATATATTCACATGTTCAAATATTCCTATATAGAAATGATAACTATATATATATATATATATATATATATATATATATATATATATATATATATATATATATATATATATATTTTCAAAGTCAACTCTTGGTCAACTCTGGTCAACTATACAGTAAAACTAGGTCAAACTAGCTAGGATTTGGTTAACAAGGTTAAACTAGTCTTAGTTGGTCAACTACAGTCTAATCAAAGTCTATACATCTCTATACCAAGGCACAACTAAACCACATCCTTATACATTAACACACACTACAAAATATATATATTCACATGTTCAAATATTCCTATATAGAAATGATAACTATATATATATATATATATATATATATATATATATATATATATATACCATGTCCTAGCAAGGTCCTGCATCTGACTGTCAGCTGCCTCTACCTGCATCCCTACTGGTATCAATGCGAGACGAAAAATCTTCTCAATGTGCTCAATCCAGTCGCCGACATATATGATGCCCTCGGTACCTCGAAAGTCTCTCGGACGTATCTTCTAAAAATCCTGGATGTCCGGCGTCCTCGGCTGATACTGCTGAACCTGCCCTCCCCGCTGCTAGGCAGTCACCATCTCTACTGTCGTCCTGGCTAGCTGGTGGGCATCGTCTATGTTCTGTCGGAAGTCAGCAGACTAGTGTTGCTGCTGGTGCTACTGTGCCTCCATCAACTGCTGTTAGAAGACAAAGAGGTGTGATGCATCCACCGATCCTGGCTGCTGCTGAAGAATGTCCGGGATGACTGGGGAAGGCCTCCAAACAGGTGGAGGTGCACCCCCGAATCCGACAAAAACTCCGACATGAGAAGTAATAAAGGGAGCTGCGGTCCCAGGGTCCAATTGAACCGGATGAGAGGTGGCAGACCTCTCGACGGTATCCCCCGGGCCTAAGCGATGAGATCGTGTCTCCATCACCCTCCTGAAGACAGATCAAACAAGAAAACCAATACTGAGAATGAAGCGATATAATCAAAGGAGGACAGTTTATTTCAAGAGGAAGCAATTATCAGCATGAATTTAGATAGCTGGAATTTAGATAAGAGTTTTTTCTAAATGTGATTGAGTACCTCAAAACTTATATCTTATATCCTACTACAGGCTGTAGTGATACCACCACTACGAAATCGCACTAGTTGCGACTCTCGAGACCTGCATGGGCCACCACAAAAAATGTGTCACGATCCGCACCCAGTGTAACGATACGAGAAGTGGCTACGCCCAGCCTACGTCGCAGTGTCGACGGTAGAATGCTGTTCTAGGTCACTATCACAAACTAAATACAATATAACATACTCTCCGAACGGAGGACAAATCACATAAGGTATAACTTAATCACAAATCTAGAGATAGAAATAGCACGATATGATAGAGAGAAAATCACTAAAGAGAAATACAATCAGAAGAAAATAAGTCTATGTGTCTAAATGACATAACATCTCAACATCCAAATAATACAAACTCAGAAGGGAATACAATATCATAAAGAAATAAGATAAAACCTAGCTAATCTAGTCTAAGCAGTAGGGATGACGTCCTCAGCTAGAGCTGGATCCTCCTGTGGGTCCAACTCACAGGTGTCATCTAGATGGGCTCCATAATAGGTTGGGCAGAAGTTATCAGTATCATCTGTAATATTTTTAACAGGTCCAGTCAGGACATGAGCGAGCATAATACATCTCATTCAGTTCATATCATGGCAGAAAATATAAAGCATGCAAAAGAGTAAGATACATGAACTGTAAGAAGATGTACATGAAAATGAGAGATATTTGTAAACTAGAAATATATACATGATAAGTAAGAACTGTAAGTGACTAGTAATTTAGAGCACAATATGGTTATGTAAACCGGTTAGTTTATACAATAAAATGGGACTCCATTATACGTGAGGGCACAATGGATATATACAATATTTTATACAATAGGGGATTTGATCACATAACTATTTCCTACTCAGCCTCCCCAATCAATACACAAGGATCCAATCAAGTTACGTTACCAATACAATAGTTTTTCCATGAAACTCATGTGATCATGAGAGTACAAAATGCACAATGAGTATACATGAATATGAGTGTACAATAAATACAATATGTTCATGAAACGCACATCACAATATGTATTTGATGAACCCAAGGGGGACAACATCGCAAGAGAAGATCCATATAGTACCAATCCGTGATAACAATCATGACAGCATCAAGTAAAGTAATCTAAAGCAAGAATATAAGTCCTGGCAAGTATGAAACGACCAGAGAATCTACTCGCCTGAGATCCTGAGTGACTGTGAAAATAGATGTCTGAACTGATGTAATTGAGTCCTAAATAGAGCACACAGGTTTTGATGTATCCAATGATGTAATAATTGAAATTGACAATACAATCTACATGATTCTAAGTCAATCTAGGCTAAAGTCAACTCTTAGTCAACTATACAGTCAAACTAGGTCAAACTAGCTAGGGTTTGGTTAATAAGGTCAAACTAGTCTAAGTTGGTCAACTATAGTCTAACCAAATTCTATACATCTCTATACCAAGGCACAACTAAACCACATCCTAACACATTAACACACACTACAAAATATATATATTCACATGTTCAAATATTCCTATATAGAAATGATAACTATATATAACATACCATACCATACCATAGCATATATATATATATATATATATATATATATATATATATATATATATATATATATATATATATATATATATATATATATATATATATATACATATATATATATATATAACATACATACAAATCATTCCTAGATATATAAATCTACATTCATATATATATCATACAAACACAAATATAGAGAGAGGGGAAAGGGAAATGAAGGGTGCTGTAAAAAAGTGAATGAGTGGGTGACTGGGTTGTGTTTGAGTATGGCAGTGAAGTAAAAGAGTGCATAAGTGTATCTCAGGACAGTGAAATGTGGCTGTGGCATGTTAAGTGTGAAAGAGAGAAAGAGTGAAAGGCAAGTGAAACTCAGTTCATTCAAGTTATTCTCAGGTTTTCAGCATCAACTTCCTATTCTTAGGTTCATACAGAAATCTACAAACTTAATGTATCAGTAAAACTTACTTACATCAAACTCAACATCTACATTACAGTTTTCTTTCTAAGTTAACATATTAAATTTTAGTTATAACATTAAACTTAAGTTAATACATCAAAACCAAGCTAACTGTTTCAGTTTAGAACCCAAATCAACATCATGCAACCCAAAACGAATTCGAAACTCAATCCCATGCATAAATGTTTTCAGTTTAAACTTAAACTCGAATACCAGATTCAAGTACATGTATCAGTACATTCATTTTAACCCAAAACGAAATCAAATTCTCAAATTTTTCTGTTTTCATGTATCAGTAAGTATTAGTCCACAACTTCGAAATATTAAATCGAACCCAAATATCACATGAAACCCAAAGCGGTTCACATTACATTACTGAGAATCAAAATCAATATATGTATCAGTAACTAACATTGAACCAATCAATATATAAAATCCTAAACAGTTTCGAAACAAAACCTAAATTTGATTTATCAAGTATCAGTGACATATCAGCATCAGGAATTCGAACCAAAATTTCAAATAAAACTAAATCAAAAACCCAAAACAGTTATAGATAATTGTCCCCCAAATGTGTACGTGTCAGGAGGGTGTACGTGTCCAAACAATGGACACGAAGGTATCCAAACAGAGAATACAAAACATCAGTAAAATAGTTCACAGTGTGTCTCGTACGGCATGTTCGAGCCACATTGGACACGATACGTCGTACGAGAGGCCATATGCTCGTACTCACAGCTAGCCAAGGTATAGGACTATACATCTAGCATCCTGATATGAGTCCAAGTCGTGTCCATGAAGGATACGAAGTGAGTATCAGTCGAAGAAATTTAACTGTACAGTGCCTGTGTGAAACCAAGCGACCTCGATTTCGTGTTCGACACAAAATAAGGTGTTGTGAAACTCGAGGAGGGGTCTGACAGTGATGGCCCCCATCTCTGTTCCAAGTGAAACGTGTCCATGTGGCGTATCGTATCCACAAATAGTATCGGGTAGCAGGGAGCTGTGCGGGGGCTCGTACTGTATGTTCGTGTCCATTTTGGACACGAAGATGACACGAAACTGTGCTCAATCTTTGGGGGTTTGAAAACATACATCAAGGGCTACATAAATCTTAAATTAGTTTTGAAAAATAAGAACAAAAAGTTTATTGAGGCATTTCATCAAACACTTGCACACATACTCAGATACGTGTCCGATACGCGTATCAAATGGACGCCAATTCCTACCAAACTTGGTCTACAGGTAGGGTATTCCTAGATGAATGCATCAATGAAGAGAAAATAGGAATTTGAATGAGTTTGATAGGTTTTACCTATTTAGAGTAAATCTCAAAGAAAAGGCCTAAAGAATAGGGTTCTTCTCCAACTCGCAATGATCCCAAGCCTTCAAATCTATGTAGTTCCCAACAACTTTTACTACTGTAGGGGAGTCCAATGCAAAAGACTAGACTCAATTTGGAGGAGAAATGAAGAATTGGGGGTAATTTGGGGAAGAACACTAAACTAGTGTTTGCAGGTTTAATGAAAGAGACAAGGGGGTCTCAATATGTGTTTATATAGAGGTGGGGATCCTTTGATGGCAGCCTAGGGTTATTTCTAGGGTTAGGGTTAAGTTTCATGAGGTTTAAAGGCCTCTAGCTAGTTTAATTATGGGCCTCAAGCTAAAGGCCCAAGTGAAAATATTTATCCTTAACAAATATCTAACCTCAACTTAATATCTAGATATTCCTAACCTTGTCATGATGGAAGCTTCTAATCTAATATCTAGGCTCATGGATAATATCTAGGTTAGGGCAATTCTAGGTTAAGTCTTAACAAAGAGATTAGCACATAATTAATTACTCAAAATACATTTTCACTAAAAGTCAAAAACGACCAAAATATTCTTAGGCTAAAAGTTGTAATTAGTCATTCTAATCATGTGACTAGGCTCCCACGGTCATGGTTAGTCTCTAGGCTTTACAATTCTAGGGTTATACTAGTTAAACATCAAAATCATAATTTAACATTTTAAATAGTATTAAATTAATTAAAAATTTATCAAAAATCATTAACATGATTTAAATTATATTATTAAATTATTTAATTACAAAAGTTCAAAATTATCCTTATTTTCTAAAAGTGGGTGTTACAAGTCTACCCCCCTTAGAATATTTTTGTCCTCGAAATTGAGACGGTCGTACTCCTTCTAGATCAAACCCCCAATCAATCAAAGTCTATAAATCATATAATCCGATAATCCTATGCGTCTGTCCAAAATCATGATACTCAGAATCTTCGTTAAACTAGTAAGCAAGTCTACGATATATCATAGAGTCCCCAACTAAGGTATATACCTCTAAATCATGGTATTTAAAAATTTTATATTGTCGCATGCTTAGCTGCAAAAACTTTAAATTTCTACACCCGAGAAATACATCCAAAATCAAACAATATGTCCTCACTATGCTAGTTAATATGATTGTAGAAGACTCTAGATTCCATAACCGAGACGACCTAGCCCATACGACTTATCTTGGTAGAAATCAAATCACCAATAAATACTAAGCATCCAATTTATCAACAAACAGAAGAAGGTAGACAGTAACTGTCGAAATCGAATTTTAAGATAGTTATAATGAGGCAAAAGTAGGAATTGAATCGAGAAGAACAGAACCTGCAAGCATCCCTTCTATTGCATGTGCATCCTCGACTGTCATGACGAAAGCTCGCCCCTGCTGGCCTCCTCCTCTGGCCTGCTGCTGATGCTGGACAAACCTTTGCTGTTGAGTCTGCAATGGTGGTCCCCTCTGCTGTCCTGTCGGAGCCCTAGCTCATGCTGCTACCTGAGCCAATGGTGTCAGGTTCTTGGGACACTCCCTACGCTGATGTTTCACTGAACCAAAAAGTAAACACCTGCCTAGTCTCTTCCGACAGTCATCCCACCAATGGCCTGGCTTCTTACAGAAGTTGCACATAGCATCTTGCTGCTGCCTGGGTGCCTGCTGGTAAAGTGCATGTCCCTGGCCCTGAAACTGTTGCTGAACAGGCCTCTGCTGCTGCTGCTGCTGCTGAATCTGTATGTGAGGCCTCTTGGCCGGACCTCCATTGCTACTAGCTACATGAGTATTTTGACCTCTCTTCAGTTTCAGCCCTAAGTCGTCCTCCGTTGCTATAGCTCCTGCTAGAAGCTCCTCAAAAGTAGTATCCCGGCCACTCTTGGTCAAAGACCTGACCTCCCTGATCAAACCCCTACGGTACTTTTTTGCCTTCGTCGCCTCGCTGAGATCCTCAATAAATCTGCTTAGACGGCAGAACTCTCCAGTGTACTACTCGACTGTCTGTATCTGTCTGTTCGTCCCTGAGAGGAAGACATTGTTCCTCTATTTATAGCATGTCAACAATAGAAATGGCTATGTGCGCATAAGCAGAAAATACACTATTTTCTGTCTCAGAGGCACATGGGTTGGAGTTGGCACATAGGCACTGGAAGTTAGTGGAGCATGAACGTGTACAATGATCAAGCATAAATTGCCACGTGGCTTTAGTTTTCTGAGACGTGCCACACAAAACGCTTGCTTGTAGCACACGATCTCTGAGTGGAGAAATTATTGGGTGATCCGGCCTCACCACGTAGCAATAATGAATGATGAGTCTTGCCACTAATTTCTTGACACTTGACATAATCTATTATATCACTACATTTTTCTTATTTTTTAGATCAATATTTTTTTAATGTTTTTGAAAAAAATCTATTTTTTTTGTAAACATGCCAAGTGAATTTCTGTATATTAAATATATTTTTTACAATTTTTTTGAAAATTTGTATGCCAAATAGTATGTCAAGTGTCAAGAAATAAGTGGTCGAGCTCATCATTCACCCTTGCCACGTAGTGAGGCCGGACCATACAATAATTTCTCCTCTGAATGGGGAATAGATATGCACCTTATCAACATCGGTACATAGCGTTCTCTACTACATACTACAGTTTAGATGCCATATAGGAATGTTACTTTACAACTGTAACGTGTAATTAATGCACTGTCTTTCTTGTAATCTCTGTTTGCATACTGCACAACATGATTCAATCCTCGAGAAAATATCAAAATAGTGTATGTGCCTGTTGATTGTATATGCTTTCTTGATTCTGCTTCACTGTATCAAAATTTACTATTTTGATCAGGAAGGTAACACATAATATTCAGAAAGGAAGACGTCCTCATTGTCGTATAAGATAACCATGTGCCTGATGGTTATGTGCCATAATTTTCATGCTTCTACAGAGAACATATTGATATCCGCTGAACTTGTATTAATTATTGAGGTCTAGACAACGTTCTACCGTCGATACTGGTGCATAGATAGGACGTAGTCATGTGCTTGTGTAAACCTAGTTCCTAAATTTTTCAAATTTTTATTTATTTTATTGAAATATTTTGTGTTAGAAAAATTATTATTTGATTTTCTATAAAGGAAATCGTAAATATTTTCGAATGACAAAATGGTTTTGCCAAATTATATTTTCAAAATTATATTTTGGGTTTATAAAAATATTATTTAAATAATATTAATTTGAATTATTATTGTAATCAAATATTAGATTTAGATTTGATTAATTTAGTTTTGAAACTAATGATTATTATTTTTGACCAATAAAATGATTTGCTAAATTATTTTTTTATAAGATTTGAATTTATGAAAATATACTTTAAATCTTATTTGATAATGTTGGATATTATTTTAAATTATTATTATGATCACTTATGGATTGAGACTTGATCAATATATTATTGAGATTCATTTTATTTTAATTTATGGAAAATATTTATTCATTAGATTTGATCATTCCCTAATTAGTAAATTGAGTCAGTCTTCATCTATTTAATGAAAGCATTTTTTTTTTCTTCCAATCCAATCCTAATTAAATAATTATTATCCATTATATACACCTATTAAACTTATAAATATGTCTCATATTTATTTTCCAAAATTCCTCTCTATTTCGTCCAAAATAGCCTAAAAATTATTATAAATTTAGCCGTTTTTAAAGAAGATGTAGCAACTTCGTGAAGCCGTTGCAACCAACTTCGGACTCCGTTTTACCTCCATTTTTTAGAACTGTATCAAAATTAGCTTCCCAAATCTATAATTTATTTTCTATAATTAAGAATGTAAATTTCTGAATGTTAATTGTCCGAAAATTGACATGTCGTACTATTTTTGAGATTTTGGAAGACCCCGAACTACGTTTTGTAAACCATTTATGTTTTGGAAAGATGACAAAAATCTACAACATACTGATTTTTCAAAAAATATTAAAATTGTTTAATATTTTGTTTAATTTGTAGAACCCATAGATGGCCGATGATTCACTAAATTAGTAGCGGCTAGCCATAATTGTAATAACTTTAAACCAAATTGTGATTCGATGGCGCACGTTGACTGTAACTTAACTCGAGGCAAGTACACTATTATTTTATGTTTTTAGTATATTATAATGCTATTCTTTATTGTGTTTTATTTAGTATCCAGTTGAAACACGATTGTGACATGATAGGATTGTTGTGTCATTACTCATTATTATTGTTTAGTGAATCAGGAGGAAAAATATTAAGTAGGTATATGAACAAACTTCAGTTAATGTTAATGTGGATATCTAAGTCATATACCTCACGTATGTGTTAGTCATACCTTATAATGTGGATAGCCATTGATATGATGTGCCGTATTAGTCCAGCCGTTCACATGTCGAAAGATATTTCAAACACAATGTCTGTTAGTCTTACTTGTTCATGTTCATTGTTCAATTCTTTTGTTTATAAATGTTCTTGCCAGTTTATATCCTAAGGACACATGTTAAGGATAATGTATAATTTTTACATTAAAAATTATAATTAATATTTAATAAACAATAAAAATTGTACTAGAAAATGTTATCAAGACCTATTAAATTAATTTTTTTAATGTATTGTTTTTTTTTTGCATTTCTTAGAATACATGTTAACAAAATCCTTATTAGACTCATAAAATAAAAGTCCCCTCCCCTTCGACCTCTTTATGGGCGATGATTGCAGTGGCGTACTTTTCTGGTAGTCATGAGTACCATTATAGATCATATCTATAATATAAAACACAGTGGGGTTTTGGTCCGACCCATGTGCTTTGGTTCAACGATGATGAAAGCACTAAATTGCCCCTCTCTCTATAAGAGAGGAGGAGGTCCTATGTTGGGTGCGGAGCAACCGGTTGTTCCAATGGCACCCCGCCTCCAGCTCCTCTTGCACCGTCCTTCCTTCCGCCGCCTCGCTCCATCATCGCCCACGCTGTCGTCGTTGGCCTCTTTCGTAACCCCTTCATCACAAGCAGCCTCCTCCACCGCGCCGCCGACGCCGACCCTTCCTTCGTCGCCTCCCTCTTCTCTGCTATGACCAACCCCAACCCCTTCTCCTTCAACACCGCCATCACCATCTCCGCCGACCCACTCTCCATCTACTCCCAAATGCTCCGCCGTCGCGTCCCTTCCGACTCCCACACCTTCTCTTCCTTGCTCAACACCACCAACGCCGCCGTCCCAGGTCGCTCCACGCACACGCCCTCCTCCTCGGATTCCGGTCCAACCCCTTCGTGCATACCGTCCTGCTCACCGCCTACTCCCAACGCGGCTCCGTCGACCACGTCCTGCGGGTGTTCGACGAAATGCCGCACAGGGACGTCGTCTCCTGGACCGCCACCGTCTCGGGCCTCGCCGCCTTCGGACGCCCCGCGACGACCCTGTGCGTCTTCGCCTCCATGAGGCCCCACGTTGCCCCGAACGCCGCCACCGTGGTCTTTGTCGTGTCCGCCTCCACCGGGCTCGGGTCCCTGGCGCTGGCCAGGTGCCTACACGCCTACGTCGAGAAGGCCGGGTTCGGAGGCCGCGTCTCCGTCCGGAACTCCCTGGCGCTGGCCCGGTGCCTGCACGCCTACGTCGAGAAGGCCGGGTTCGTGTCCGTGCCTCTGTCCGGAACTTCCTGGCGCTGGCCCGGTGCCTGCACGCCTACGTTGAGAAGGCCGGGTTCGTGTTCGTGCCATTATGGCACGGGTTATCCACTAGTTTATTATATTTTATGGATTTGATCAATTAACCTAAGTAAGTTGTTATCTTGTATCAATAATGGTATGGCTGGATTTTGGGTCGCTTATTATGGTTACTTCTATTCATTTTTTCAAAAAACATCGACACAACTTATCAAATAAAACTTGGTGCAATTTTAAACCAGCTTTTGACAATAGATAATAGACTATGGTCAATCTTGCTTCTGGTACTAGGAATGAGCGTTTGGTTTATTCGGTTTCAACCGAATCAAAATTAACAAAAAAGAATCGGATCGAATCGAATAATCAATTCGATTTATTCGGTTTATACGGTTGAGATATTTCTATCGTTTAATGGGTCGGATACAATATTGGATCGTGGTTAAATTATATTAAAAATTATAATTTTATACACAAATTTGTTATATTTGAAAGTTGTATTCAAAATTGGACTAGTTGTTAAATTATCAAAGTTGGATTTTAATACATATACATGAAATTGTTGGTTTCAAAATACATACATTTTTAATCACAAAATATGCATAAGATTGAGGATATTTATATAATTGCGTAAGTTTTATTCGATTTTCAGTCTTGAATCGAAACTGTAACAAAAAATCGAAACAGAAACTGAATTTTTTTAAAAATATTTTTAAAATCGAAATTAAAACTTTTTTTTTTTAAATCCAACCAAAACTATTATTATGTTCAATTAGGTTAGATTTTGGTCCAAAACCGACTAATGGTCACCCCTATCTGCTACCACTTTCTAGAGAGAAGTAGCAATTTCAAACCAAGCCTAAAGTAAAATATTCTTCTCCAATTATTGTAGAATATATTTATGCTGACCACTACTTGTATCATCCGTTGTCAACGATCTAAGGGTGTGTTTGGTAAACCGTATTTGGAGATGGAATTTGGATTTTTATGGATTTGAAGACAAATCCATGGAATCCTATGTTTGATTGGAGATGAATTTGGATATGGAAAGTATGACAAAATTCAAAACTTGGATTTGGTTGGATTTTGGATTAAAAAAAAATTATTCTTTAATAATTTCGTTAAAATATTTATTATTTAATAATTTTGTTAAAAATTAGTAAATTAAAAATTAGTTAATCTTTAATAATTTCGTTAAAAATATTTATTCTTTAATAATTTTGTTAAAAATTAGTTAATTAATAAAAAATAACTATTTATTAGTATTATTAATTAATTAAAAAATAGAATTATTAATTAAAAAAATTAGTTAATTTCGTTATAATCATAATTAATAATTTATTAGTATTATTATAATATTAATTAATAATTTGTTAATTAGTTAGTAATCATAATTTACTAGTATTATTATATTATTATTATAATATTCATTAATAATTTATTAGTATTATTATAATATTAATTAATAATCATATCCTATGTTTAGTATTATTAATTAAAAAATTAGTTAATTAGTTAGTTTTGTTATAATCATATTATTAGTATTATAATAATATTAATTAATAATTTGTTATTAACTATTTTATTATAATCTTAATTAATTATATTTTAATCACAATTATAATCATATTTTATAATAATTTAATTAATAATATACTAATCATAATAATATTAATTTATAATTACTTTTTAAAAATATTTAATTTGTAGTTAATTAATCGTTAATTATTAATTATTAATCAATAATTATAATTTATAATTATTAATCGTTAATAAAAAATTATCAATTGCTAATTATTAATTATTAATCGTTAATTATAATTTATAGTTATTAATTATTAATCGTTAATTATTAATTATTAATTATTAATCTTTAATTATTAATCGTTATTTATTTAAAAATTAACTAATCCTTAATTATTAATTTTATAATTAATAATAACTAATCGTCAATTATTAATTACTAATCGTTAATTACTAATCGTTAATTATTAATTTTATAAATAATAATAACTATAATTAATCATAATTAATTAATAGCTTAATTATTGATCATGACTATAATTTAATTATTAATCATAAATCAAAATCCTATGTTTGGTTGGAGTTGGATTTGAATCTTGAAATCCATGATTTGGATTTGGAGGATTTCTAAATTCAAATCCAAATAGTGAAATCTGGTTACCAAACAAGCCCAGCGGACACAATTGAGCAACTCTTCCCGTACACACATTTGATACTCTTTTCTTGATTTTTGTTGGTTTTGAGCCCAACTGGCGGTTGTGTCCCCATAGGAGAGAGCGAGTCTATTTTTGTTCACCCATCAAAACTATATGAAATGTTCACCTTCTACTAAAAAAATAGATACGTGATATTTTTATCCCACACAAATTATTTTGCAAGTGATTTTATATATCCACCAAAGTGATTTTGATATTTAATTTATCATGTATCTATTTTTTAGTAGATGATAAACATTCTATTTAGTTTTGATGGATGAACAAAAATAGGCTCTTATAGAGAGAAAAAAAAAAAAAAAGGAAAAATAGAATAGAAATGTCCCAACAACACATACCATATATGGGCCGGCAACAACAGGAGATAAGATGAGAGCAGAGCAGGACAGCCACAAACACAAAACCATCCATCTCCTCGACGTGGGCCCACATGACGGGTTCTCTTCTTGCAGTGGTCCAATCATCCTCCACGCGTCCCCCGCGTGAGCAATTATTTACAACTTCATTTTATTTCAATTATTTCATTTTATTTAACTTCATTTTGATAACGACATTAAAGAAAGAAGGCTGTGACGAACTCATTATTCTCCTCATTGTTTTTGTTGTGGATTGGAGTCCGTTGTCCAAGAAGAGGAGGGAGGAGGAGGAGGAGGAGGAGGAGGAGAAATGGAAGGACGCTGTTACTGCTTTAGAATCATTTGGTTGGTTGTTATTATTATTGGGACGGGGTTTATGTTCTCTCTTGTGGAAGCCAGTGATGGAGATGCGGATCCAATGTACAGGTATGTTGTCTACCCTTCCTTCCAGACAAGGAAAAAAATATCCTGATAATATTTTGGTCGATGGGACTTAAAATAGTTAGATACTGAGTGGGAAGAGAAACTTTGGAATATCGTGGAGCCTGAACGAGTCAAAACGTAAAAAGAAAAAGGGACGGGAGCGTACAGACGGATACAAGGGACGGGAGCGATACGGTTGATTTTCGGTGCAGTGGTATGTCATGTCTTGAGATAACGAAATCGTCGTATCTTTGAGGGGCTTGTGGACAGTAAATATGCTATAGAAAGATCCTTGATCCTAGATGAATAGATTTTGTGGGT
Source organism: Iris pallida (assembly GCA_029216955.1). Classification (NCBI taxonomy): domain Eukaryota; kingdom Viridiplantae; phylum Streptophyta; class Magnoliopsida; order Asparagales; family Iridaceae; genus Iris; species Iris pallida. The sequence goes on from JANAVB010015397.1 coordinate 25,096,359, forward strand.
TGGAATGGATGATAGTTTTGTAAAGTTTTGGTTTTATTAATGATATTTACCTTCTTCGCAAAAACAAATGAACTTTGGAATATGTTATAAATGGGTAGAAAGAAAACAGAATATTTGAAATGTAACTTCAACCATAAATTGGAAGATAAATTGATAGGTTCCATTCGTGGTTCCTACTGCTACTGAAGAAGAAGAAGAATATCTGAAATTCTATAACAGAGTGTAATGGAAACAAGTAGCTAGATAGAGAAGAAGGAAAGAAACTAGCGTTTGCTTTGTTGTAATTTGAAGACGAAGAAGCTACAATCTACTGAAACGAACACTAAAATTTGAAAAGTAAATCTGAGATCATAACTCTTCCCTTTTTCTTACATTCCTTCCTCCTATTTATAGACTGGGTATTCTGTTACCAATCAAACTAACTACTGCTAATTGGTTATGATGTGGCTAATTGATTTGCTGATGTGACAATTAGCTGACTGGATCAATCCCTTACTGATACTGGCAATGCTATCACCTGGAGCTACTCGTACTGAGAGTATTTGATCTTGCTAATAACTGTGCCAATTCCACCTACTAATGCTAATGTTCTACTGGAGCTAAGTGAAGTGACACATGGGAGTGTATCAATACCCTCCCCTTATTTTGACCTTGTCTCAAGGTCAAAGTAAGGGTAGTTCTAATAAGTTCTCATATAGAATCCAGACTGCATCCCCCTCAGGCATATCCTTCCAATGCACAAGCAAACCAACTCCAGAGCTTGAGTGAGCTTCTTAGTTCCTTGATAGACCCTTGATAATGCACTAATACTCAACTACAGTGGTTACCTGCTGCATTAGCTACTATGTTAGCTAGTAGCTAGTTATACCTGCTACAGAGACTGATTGTCTGTGAGTTGTTGCGGCTAATTGACTCACTGCTACTGAGCTATACTACTCACTGGCTACTGTACTATTGGATTACAGTTGACTGGCTACTGTACTGTCCAATGTCATAGTTTTTTTTTTGAAATAATGTGTCATTTAGTTTTGATCCCTGGATCCCATACCATTCCCCGTTCTTCTCCAGAGCAAAGACTTGAGCAAATTGAATAATTTGGCCCCATCCAACCCCGATCCATAGCATGAGCATATGGGATATTTGTTCCAGGTGGGAGAATGGTCAGTAACTGAACCATGAATATTGTATGCATCTTGACATACTGCTTGTCATAGAAATCACCAAATTTAAGAGCTGCACCCTCTGTTAAACACTGAAGTGTAAGATTCCTATATGATGTGACATGAAAGAATTTCAAGAGTGTCTCCAACAGCAGCGATTTAAGTATATAGCCCAGAGGAATCCATGATAAGAAAGAATGGAGAGTTGCTAATGTAGCACGTATAAGCTGTGTTCCTTGAGATGCTGATAGTACATATAAGCACAACTCATGGATGAGTTGAAACTCATTGTTTAATATTGTTTCAGTTCTTTGATTTTCGGTTGAGTCATCTCAACTCTTGAGAAATCAAAAACTTTTTCACTAAGGTTGTGTTTGATTGGGCTTTTTTTCCATTGAAAATATTTCCCTCACAAATTTTCCACCGATAGTAGTGTTTGATACCTTATATTTTCCATGGAATTATTTTCCAAAACACTATCATTTTTCATATTTTCTTCTTAGGCCGTTTTGAATGGGCTTTTTTTTCCATGGAAAATATTTCCATCACAAATTTTCCACCGATTGTAGTGTTTGATACCTTATATTTTACATGGAATTATTTTCCAAAAAAACTATCATTTTTCATATTTTATTCTAAAATGAAACTTGCCCAACCCATAGGAAAATATCATTTTCCATGGAAAATAACTATTTTCCGTGGAAAATAATGACAATCAAACACCTAAATTAAGTTTTCCATGTAATTTTTTTTCCTAGGAAAATAATTCCATGGAATTAATTTCTTTTTCACATATTTTCCACCTTGCAATCAAACACACCCTAAAATGGTGGAAAATGAAACTTGTCCAACCCATAGGAAAATATCATTGTCCATGGAAAATAACTATTTTCCGTGGAAAATAATGACAATCAAACACTAAATTAAGTTATCCATGGATTTTTTTTTTCTAAATTCCATGGATTTTTTTTCCTAGGAAAAAAATTCCATGGAATTAATTTCTTTTCCACATATTTTCCACGTTGCAATCAAATACACCCTAAGAAGCTTGAGTATGGCCATGCAATTCTCGCAAAGTGTCTCACTAGTTTTAGTTGCGGAAACAAGATCTGGAATGAAGCTTTTCCATCTGTCTGTCCACTCGTGCTTTAGAAACTGAACCAATATGATATTGAGTTTGTTGAGATACAACCTCTCCCGCCGGAAAGAGTCTTCATTACTCAAAAGATGTGCAATAACATCCGATATGTAATATTTCATCGCATCCTACTGTTTGACTGGCAAAGCATTTCATCTATCCTTGACAACACAGTCAAAGTTAACTTTTATAGTTTTATATTTCACTAATGCCATTGACGCTCTCAAGAATTTTGTTGTAGAAGGTATCTGGGTACTGGTAAAATCGATAGAAACTAGCAAAACCAAGTAAATCCATATTGTAACCCCCAGAGTCATCCTGTATTTTCTTGAAAATGAGATATATTTCCCATTTTGGATCAGTAACATCAACAGTTACAGTTTCTTTGACACCGGGATCCTATACCATTCTGGAAAGGAAAAAGGCCAATGCAGATTGTAGCAGAAATGATGTAAATGCTGATGGCAATATTGATGTGGTGTTTGTGGCAGGAGTAGATGTAAAAATCCAGTGAATAGGTATACCTGGATCCCATATTATGAGTTTCTGATTCCCACTTCCTGTAGCAGCCCAAGGGTAACTTGCTGAAAGCCCAATGCAGTCAATGGAGTTTCTGTGAGCATATAAAGAGCAGACAACCTTCCCAGTCACTATGTTCACCATATGAATAGAGCCATCTTTAGAACAAGTGATAGCAATTGTTGAATCTGAGGTTATTGACAAGCATGTCAGTCCATTGCGAATGTAAACAATGTCTTCAGCATATTCATAATTCTTTGCGTCCATATCTTTAACTTCTTAAAAGATAGCAAATTTAGCTTCTTAACAGCATTCTGCTTCTGACCTTTTTCCTTGCCGTCATCCTTGATATGAGATAGAGGCTTACTAGGCAACTGTATGGGGAATATATCTTCAGAAGGATTCCCTATTACCTCAACTGATAGTATCTTTGAAGGTGAATTTTATGGCCTGTCATCCTTGTTGGTCTCAATATTCTCCAACCTTAGAAGGTTAAATATGGAATCTCCTGTTACCTTTTTTTAGTAGGGATGGAGATGTTCCTCGGGATCAAAACAGTTATCATCCCACTAGCAGTCCCAAGACCGAGAGAAAGTAAGTGACATCAAGTAGAAGCAAGTCCTGCACCTTCTCATTGCCTTCACTACTCAGGACGGCAGCCTGGATAGAAGCACCATTGGGAATACGGGTAGTCCCTCCTACAATCATGACATAATTGGCGGTGCTCTTGTTCACCTTGACATCCCTCAAACTATTTTTGTTGGTGTTATGCCTTTGGTTCTAGAAAAATAGTCTCACATTGCTCACACCAAAAAGTGAGTATTTCAATATATAGCTTTGCTTGTGTTGAGATGTGCACATGAGGTGTGGTAGGGCACATGGGTGCTATGTGAGTGTTTTTCTAGTCGAAAAAAGGGTTAACTTCTCAATGAAACATTTATGCTTTTTGTCATGCTCATGGAATTATTCTCTTAGGACTCGGACTTGGGCTCAAGGTACAAAATGGCGCTTTGTTGACGCACTTTGCAGTTAGCACGTCAGCATCTGCACATGGCGCTTTGTGCGCTATTGATGCGCTCGTCTTACGCGCGAGTTGCATGGCCGGGCGCATGGGCGGAAGCATGCGCAGGCTATGCGCGGATATACGTGTTTACGCGCATACGCAGCTGCGGGGCTGTGCGCCTGTGCTTTTGGGCAGTTGCACGCGCAGGCGTATAGGCTGACGGACAGTTGGGCGCATGGGCGTTGTTGGCGGTTAATTATGTTGATTGGAAGATTTGAGTGGTTATGGATAGATGGAGTCAATTATTCAGGTCTATCTTTTGTGGGATTTGAATATAATTCAGTCAAATCTTTCCATTATTCGCTTCTATCTTTTAGCAATCAGTTGGCGGCCAGGATTAGGGTCAGGGCTTCCACCCAACTATATAAATACTCTCTTCATGCCTCCCTTGAGAACTTATTTCGAAATTAAGAGACGAAAAGAGTTGTGTGGGTCGCTGCCTACAGAGTCTAGAGGAGTTCGGCAAGTTCATTTCATACAAGAGGTGGCGACGAGCGCTCTAGAAGTTCCCTCAGAGTTTGCTGATTCCTGGAAGCATATCGCGGTAGGACGAATCATGTTTTGAGCAACAGTGATTCTCATCACCCCAGCAGAACTGTTTCCTTCTTCTTCTTCTTCTTCTCCGAGTGACTTAAGGAAATTAGGAGAGAATACTTGTTTGCGAGAAGTCTCCAAAATCCTATAAAATCAGAACAGAGAGCAAATTTATTTGCAAGAGGTCTTTGCTTCTGATGGTTACTATATCAGAATAGAGAGCAAATTTATTTGCAAGAGGTCTCTAATTTCTGATTGTTCTTCCAGCTAGATCTGTTTCGGAAATAACCTCAGTAAGATATAGATCCGATGGAGAACAACCGTGCAAACCTTCTTGACACAAGTTTTAGCAAATTTGAGATGTTTTGACGGGGAGTATTATAACGTCTGGAAGAGAAATGTCGGTCTTAAACTTTAACTCTTGAGCATAGACTACGTGTTGATAGATCATGAGCCTATAATTCCAGAGGATGAAAATGCTCGAAGGGTCGCTGAGGCCACATCTTTGCAATAAAAGTGGTGGAGAGATAACAACCTCTGTAAGTTGCTTATCTTGAACTCGATAGAGGACTCTGGTGTGAATCGACCAGATCGATTCACAAATAATTTATAGAAAAATAGAAATAGAAGGAAAAAAACGATCTTTATTAGAGAAAAGAACAAACTCCCAACTTTGATGGACGGACAAAGTCTAAATCCCTCTGAATGACGCTTGAGAGTTTCTTTTCAATACAAGCATAACCATAAAAGACGGCTAGACCTAATATATATAGAAAAAGCAAAGAGGAGGGTTATTTGTGGTGAAAGACCAAAATAACCCTCCATAATTAAAATAGAAATAAAATAAATAAAATGCCTAAACGGCTCCTCCGCGTCTCCTGCGACGTGCGTACGTGATGACGCCTCCACCACCCGAGGAAGGTGCAACGCCAGGTGCGCTCGCATCAATACCCCCCTAAAAGAGCCACCTTGTCCTCAAGGTGGAAATCCGGAAACTGTGTCTGGAATCTTGCATAGTCCTCCCAAGTCGCGTCGCAGTCTGGTAGTCCCATCCAGTGAATCAGAACCTCCCTCGTCTATCCTGGTCCCTGCCGAACTGCCCGTACCTCCAAAGGCTCCAACTGCACCTCCATATCCTCCGTGAGTGTAGGAGGAAGAGTAGGCGACACCGCATGATCCCCGACCGCCTTCCTCAGCTGAGATACGTGGAAAACGGGATGAATCGCCGAAGTGATCGGTAGCCTCAACCTATATGCCACCTGTCCAATCCTGGCCTCCACCTGATATGGACCAAAGTAACGAGCCGCCAGCTTCTCGTTCTGCCTCCTCGCCATCGACCTCTGCCTGTAGGGACGTAGCTTGAGATAAACCATATCTCCCACCTGGAAGCTTACGTCCCGTCTATGCCTGTCCGCCTGAGCCCGCATCACCTGCTGTGCTCGCAACAAATGCTTCCTCAACTCCTCTAATATCCCATCCCTCGTCTCTATGTACTCCTCCACCTGCCCCACTGGTGTCTGAGTGTCTCCAAATCGGACTAAAGGAGGAGGGTCTCGTCCGTACAACACCCTGAAAGGGGTCGTTCCCGCCCTCGAGTGGTACGAAGTGCTGTACCAGTACTCTGTCCATGCCAACCATCTGTGCCACTGCCGGGAGGAATCAGAGGCGAAGCACCGCAAATAAGTCTCCACGCTGCGGTTGACGACCTCCGTCTGGCCGTCCGTCTAGGGATGGTAAGCAGTACTCCTCTTCAGGACCGTACCCTGTACCCTAAATAGCTCCCTCCAAAAGAGACTCATGAATACCTTGTCCCTGTCGAAGACAATGGAAGCTGGTACCCATGTAGTCGTATAACCTCCCTCAGGAAAGCCGTCGCTACTGTAACAGCTGTGTAAGGATGCTTCAAAGGAATGAAGTGAGCATACTTACTCAGCCTGTCCACCACCACCATGATCACCGTGTACCCCTCTGAACCAAGGTTCACAGTATCGGAATCGGTATCGGACTATTCCTAGGAGTATTGGTATCGGCGATATCGGTAGTATCAGCTGTTTCGGATCGGAGTATCGAATTTTTTGGTATCAGAAAACAAATAATTATTAATAAATTGTTTACATTTAAAAACATATATTTTATACATTTAGGCAAGTATTTTCAGTGTTATTTTTTTAGTAGTTTTGAAATTAAATGAAATAGTAGTCATCCTTACCGATTGGTCTACATACAAATATATTGATTTTTTTCTTTTACATGCTTTTAAAACCTTATAATGGTTTAACCCTTGCTGATTTGTCTTTTTTGTTTAATTTTATTTGCCGAATTGACCAAAAAAGAGACCACCAATGTCGGTATCGGTCAGTATCGGGTATCGGTCGGTATCGGACCGGGACATGCCAAACCGTATCGGTATCGGCCGTATCGGATCGGTATCGGCCGATACTTTAAACCATGCTCTGAACATGGTAGCCCGTCGATGAAGTCCATGGTGATGTCCTCCCAAACTCTCTCTGGTAGAGTCAGCGGCTGCAATAATCCTACTGGTGCCATAGCCATGTACTTGTGACGTTGGTAGACGTCACATGCGGCGACCAGTCGTGCGATGCATCTCTGCATCCCTGGCCAAAACACCTCTCTGGCCATCCTCTGATAGGTCTGCTGAACTTTCGAGTGTCCTCCCATCGCGGAGCTATGGAACTCCTGGAACAATACTGGAATGAATGTCGAAGTCCTCGATAGCACCATCCTCCCCTGATAGAGCAGTCGGCGACCCTCCACAGTATAGCCCGCTGGACCGTCATTGCCGCTCTCTATCTGCTGCCGTATGTGCTGCAACCCTGCGTCATGCTCAGCCTCCTGCAACATCGGCTCCCAGTCCCGCCATATAGGTCGTGACAGCGCCCTCAAGTCCACCACCTCCTCCCGTCGCGACAAGGCATCAACAGCCTTGTTCTCTAGCCACGGTCGGTACTCGATCGTGAACCGGTATCCCACCAACTTGGACAACCAATGCTGGTGCTCTGTAACGAGCCGCTGCTCGAGGAGGTACTTGAGGCTCTTTTGGTCGGTCCTGACCACAAACTCCCGTCCCAACAGATAGGGCCTCTACTTCAGTACTGCCAGTACGATGGCCATCAGCTCCCTCTCATAGACCGACTTTAGCCGGGCTCTAGCAGAAAGCACCTGACTAAAGTAGGCTATGGGCCTCCCCTCCTGCATGAGTACCGCCCCGAGGCCATACCCTGACGCGTCCGTCTCTACCACGAACGCCTTGCTGAAATCGGGTAAGGCCAGCACCGGTGCCGTCGTCATAGCCACCTTCAAGGCCTCAAAGGCCTTGGTGGCTTCCTCCCCCCAGTGGAACCCTTCCTTCTTTAGCTGCTTCGTGAGGGCCCATGCGATAGTGCCGTATCCCTTGACGAACTTCCTGTAGTAGCCCGTCAACCCCAAGAAGCCTCGCAGTGCTCGTAGTGTAGTGGGCACCGGCCAATTCAGCATAGCCGCTATCTTCGTCCTGTCCGCCGACACCCCCTCCGCTGACACCACGTGTCCCAGATAGTCCACCTGCGCCAAACCGAAACTGTACTTCTTTCGGTTGGGGTATAGCTGATGCGCCATCAGCTCCCTAAACACCACCTCCAAGTGGTCCATGTGCTCCCCCATGCTCCTGCTGTAGACGAGGATGTCGTCGAAAAAGACCAGGATGAACCTCCGAAGGTAAGGCTTGAATACCTTGTTCATCAAGGCCTGGAAGGTCGACGGAGTGTTGGTCAGGCCAAAAGGCATGACCAAAAACTCGTAGTGTCCTTCGTGGGCCCGGAAGACAGTCTTTGGCACGTCCTCTGGCCGCATCCGGATCTAGTGGTACCCCGCCCTGAGGTCGATCTTCGAAAAGACCGCCGTCCCATGCAGCTCGTCTAGCAGCTCGTCGATCACCGGAATAGGAAACTTGTCAGCGACCGTCTCCTTGTTCAGCGCCCGGTAATCGACACAGAATCTCCAACTCCCGTCCTTCTTCTTCACCAAAAGAACCGGTGACGAAAAAGGACTCACACTCGGCTGGATCACCCCAGCCTGCAGCATCTCCCGCACCATCCGTTCTATCTCGTCCTTCTGCAGATGCGGATACCTGTAGGGACGCACGCTCACCGGTGCTCCCTCTCCACGTAGTACTATTGCGTGCTCGTGCCCTCTGATAGGAGGTAGTCCTTGCGGGCTCTGGAATACCTCAGAGTACTGCTCCAACACTGCCTTCACCTCCACAGGGGTCTCCTCCTGTGTCTCACCCTCAACCGAAAACCCCTGGAACTCTACTAGGTACCCCTCTCCTCCCGTCCGCAATGCTCGCGTAATGGCCTTGAGGACCACTACCGAGAAACAGAGAGTCGGGTCCCCCCTCAGCACCACCGTCTCGCCTCCCTCCAGGAACTCCATCCGTAGAAGCTTCCAGTTCACCTTCATCTCCTCGAGCTTCTTCAGCCACTGGACCCCCAATATGATGTCGACGTTGCCCAGCTCCAATGGTAAGAAGTCCTCCGCCAGCTGATATCCCTGCAGTGAAAGAGACACCCCCTTGCATAGGCCCTTTCTCTCCTCCATCTTCCCGGTGCCCAGCAACACCGTGAACTTCTCCGTCGTACTCAACTCTAGGCCAAGCCGCTCGATCAGTCTCTGAGAGATGAAGTTGTGGATTGCCCCACTGTCGATCAGCACCGTCACCGTCTACTCTCCCAACGTGTCACGACCCGCACCCACTGTTAGGGTACGAGAACGTAACAACGCCCAGCCTACGCCGCAGTGTCGGCGGTAGAACGATGTCCTAGGTCACATCATCTAACAATATAATGCTAAGTAGATACAGTCTCAATCACATTTAAGGTAGAGCATGATAAGGTTAGATAAAACATAAAATCCAAAGAGATACGGGAGATAGAAGTCTAGGTGTCTAAGATACAAAAACCCAGAAATACATCTCAAAACTCAAATACAGTAATCCACAAAGTAAATACAACTCCAGACAAATGAAATAACTATCTAAACAACCTCTAAGATGTCTCCTCTAGGCTAGCAGGCAACCTCCAAGCTATCTGTAAAATTTATCAACAGGTCCAGTCAGGACAGGAACGAGCACATCTCATCTAGAAAACCCAAGTAAATGACAGAGAACTATAAAGCAGTTATAGGCAGTTGTATTGATGAAAATGACAGTTTATATTCAGGTGATGGTAAGAAAGACAGATAAGGTGCAAGGAAAGTAAATAACTAAACAAGAGAAGAATCATAGCAATGAAGTCTGTAAAAATAGAACTAGCTGAACCAGGGTAATATGATATGAAGTCCAGACAACAATGTAGACCAGTGTAACTCCAATGTAAGTCCAGTACAAGATGAATCTAATACAAGATGAATCCAGTAAGGGACGATTCCAGTTATAGTGATCAATGATTCCAGGGTGAGTCCAGCCTATACTCTAACAGTGTGTTTTTAAAATACCGAGATCGACATGTAAACGGCTGTGGGTAATCCGGCACACCTCTCACTGATCAGGCGAGAGATGGCTATCATTCCAGTAGATTCCAGTAGGGGTGATTCCAGTAATGGGGTATGTCTACATGTCTTACTCTAGTATTTCCCCTCCCAGCAAGTGAATCCAGAATTCCGACACAATGATTCAAGATGAGTCCAGCCAAAATATAATGATACCAGTAAATGATTCCAGTAAATGATTCCAGCAGGTGATTCCAGTAATAGAAGCCGGAAATGATGATACCAGTAATAGAGGCCAGAAAATAAATGTGTGTCGTATACATGAATCCAGTAATATCCACACGTGTTGTAACAGAGAATCGCATACAACTAACTAGAACTGAAATACAGTAATTGACAAATAAATGAGAGAACTATTAGAGAATGTACTCGCCTGATAACCTGAACAACTGATAAGTATAGGGGGTCCAACTGAAGCCACAGAGTCCTATTTAAAGCAACACAGGTTACAAGGTGTCTGGCTCCTAATTAGAACAGCACAAGTCACAACATGTCTAGAAGGGTAATATAAAGCACTACAATGCATTCTACATGAATCTAGGTCAAACTAGGCCAAAGTCAACCCTTGGTCAACTCTGGTCAACTGCACTAGTCAAACTAGGTCATGTCCTAACCCAGTAAGTCTTACTAGGCCTAACCAAGACTATCCTAGCAAGCACACATCAATACAAGGCTATACAAGCCAACATACACCCAACTCTATATAGCATGCAATTATTCAATACTCAAATAGGCAAGAATTCACATTGGATATACACTAGGTAATCTATTACTTTAAGCTATATATGTCTATACATATATACACATGCATATATTGGTATTCAACATTAGGTCTATAATCATGGCATTTCAAATGATTATATAAACTTATATATTACAACACAATATGGTAACATATATATAATATACATACATAGCTAAGTTAACTATATTCATAAATGCTTATTTAAGAGGCTATGTGTGTGTATGTGAACATGGCAAAGGGACAAGTGAGGGTTAAATGGGCATACATAGTGTATACATATCAAAGAGTGTCAAAGTGTAAGTGAACAATGTGTCAAGTGTGATAGTGTCAACATAGTGTAAGGGGGTACATGAGGTAATATAGGATTTGTGTTAACATAGAACATTACATCTTATTAACTTGTATATTGCATACATTACATCTATTATTACATTACATTCATGCTTGCATTCATTCATCATTCATTATTCTCTTGCACCACTATATGCACCATACCTTACATACTATGGAACCTACATATTCATTACAAGCCATACTTATACATGCTTACATTAGATAGGATACTTACACCTCATACATCATTTATTTAACCATTTACTCATGCTTGTATTCTCTATTTAATTACATAATGTATATACATTAACATGGGTTAAAATTAAATAGAACATTATATTACACACAAGGGTGCACAAAATGCATATGCCGAATAGTAACTCCTACTAATAATCAATACTGTACCATCTCAGCATGAATTAAAATTTAGGATTAAAATATGTTATAGATCTATGTGTTAGCTTTCCGAAACTTTAAACAGATCGCGTTTTCGTTTCCGGAAACTCCCGGAATCGCGAAAATACCGAGAACGCGTTTGTCTTTCGTACAGCTGACACTCAAATAATTCTCTAGAAAGTTACAGAAAGAATTAGGCCTATTAATACATATTTTTGGAAAGCTAACTTCAATACGCTTCTTTTAAAAAAAACGGGAGATTAAACCGAGCTTTGAGCTAGAAGTTATGACATTTCTAAGTTAGGGCTGAAATTAAAAACGTGGATAAAAATTATGACGGATTTAGGTAGTTTGAGACAAAAGAACACAAGTATATAACATAATATATCAAGAACTCACTCTCTACACTAATATGTATATATGAGACACTATAGAACACATCTCCAATACAAAAATATGAGATTAAACATGTAATAATTCATTCATACATAACAACAACACATAGTGTGTCCAAATTTGGGATTTTTCCCACATGGACACAACCACAACACAAAGGACACTCCTATGACCTCCAAATGGACACGAAATGGACACAAATGGAGATACAACTATGGGGTCATTCCTATGGGTTCAAAATAGACCTATATGCATGAGGAAATGAAAAGGAGAAGGGATTTATACCTCCCGGTAGATCGAATCGAAGAAAAGCCTTCCCGGAGCGACACCGACACGTAGAGATTCCAAAAGGACACGAAAGAGCTCCGAATCCTCCCAAACTTGGGTAGCTTCCTCCTTGGCTATAATGGAGAAGGAAAGAAGAAGATTTGGTGGTGAAATGGAATGATTTGGTGGAGAAATTGCTAGGGATTGCTCTCTAGGAATTTGGGGAAGAACAAGAGAGAGAGTGTGGATGAGAATAATGAAATGAACTTGAGCCTATCCTCTCCCAAAGTGGCTGGCCATATGGGGCTATTTGTCCTATTATGGTAAGGTCCAAAATGCCCCCACTAACCTATTCTATGAGTATTAGGAAAGGGCTAATTGGTTGGGGCTAAATTAGTCATTCTAAAGTCTCTAATCACACTAACCTTATCCATAAAATTAGTCTAACCTCTAACTAAAATATTTCTATCATGTGGACTAAAATTAATATCATGTAGGCCATGCCTAACTAGTGTGTGGGTCCCACTAGAGTCAAACTACCCCGGGTCCCCGTTTCAAGTCGGATTGAGTTGAAATTCGAACCCGACTCAAATAACCCCAAAACAATATCATAAATAATAAAATAATATCAAAATAATTCAAAGAGTTCAAATGCAAAAATATCCTTAGGCCAAAAATGACATTAAAATATCATAATCACATGGTTAGGCTCTAGGTCAAACAGTCTCTAGGGTTTCACTAGCAAAACGTCAAAACCACAAGTCATTGATTTAAATAATTTTAAAATGATTTAAAATCACCAAAAATCATATCATGAATTAAATATTATTATTAAAATAATTATAAATACGAAATTTCAAAATTACCCTCATTTGGGAAACTGGGTGCTACAACTCTATCCACCTTAGAAAAATTTCGTCCTCGAAATTAAAATGTCCATACTCCCTCTAGGTCAAACACCCACAATCAAAGTCCCAGATTAAAACAAATCATGTGATCAAAAGGACGACATACAGGGTCATGGCATACAGTGGTAGTGAAAGTCTCATCTAGGTATACTAGTCATGCTAACCGAAACGGTCATAGGGTATCAAAACATACAAGCAATTTAGGGTGCTAAACTAGAGAAGTTACAGAAACAACAAACCATCAAAACTGTAAGGCGGTCTACCATCCTATATGAAACTGGTACTTATCAAAACAAAATAAAGGCAACTACCAATTATCTGAAAAAGGGTACAGAAAATCAAATTCAAAAATTAAGGAATTAAAAATCACTTGCATTGAAATCCAAATCACAATATATATATACAGAGAGAGCGTTAGAGAGGAAAAACTAGCACTATGTAATGTTATGTGGTTTGTGTATGTATGGGTGTATGTGAAATATACATGAAATTGTATATGAGCTATCCTGTTACACTACTCATGGCATATGGGTTAACAACCTACAATACACAACCTATTTAATCATAACATGCATGGCTAACCATAAACATCTATAAGAGGTAGAGATTTAGTTATGTATATACATATATTATAACATGTATGCCTAAGCTCTATATATATCTATACAAGTATGTGATCATAACATAGAGAGGAAAGGTTAGGTTATATGACAGCGTATACTAAGTTAGGGTGTGTGTGTGTGTCCTTGTACAGGGTTATAGCTTAGTATTGAAAGGTTAAACCCAATTTTAGTTCAGCATTTACATACAAAATCTGAAAATAAGCTAACATTTAAACCAGTGTAATATTAACATAATGCAGTCTCAGATTTTACAAATTTAACATAACTTAACCAATTTCTCTAAAAATTGAAACTCTGCAGATATCATACATGTGCAGTTATGTAGACAAAACTAATAACATGAAATTTATATTTAAATTACGAATTTAAACTGGAAAAGCAGAAAACCAGAAATATTGGGGTTTTGAAAATTTTAACATTAACAACATATTAATATGTATTTAGATAGGTGGAAAATCAAGTGTAGCATGCATACGTATCAGGCAAGTGTCCACTATATAAATATACTCATATATTCTCATGTCCCAAAAAAAAATTAATTCTACGTTAAGACCAACATTTAGATTCCTACCAAGATCGCAAAATAGGTGATTGACGAAATCAAGGCAGTTTTATTATTATTATTCAATACTAGAATAATAGCAAGAAGGAAATAACGATAAAAGCTGTTTGCTTATTTGCTTAAAAGAAGGAACCATTTTGAAACCAGAGCTAAATATCAAATCCAAGATAAAGTCTAGCAAAATCATCGATTCATTATATTAAGAAGAAACTCATAGCAAGAAGTTACACAAGTTACTCCTAAGTTAAATAATTAGAAGCAAAACAAAGCAAAACAAATAATAATTCTTTTTGAAGGACTGCATCAAAGTAGAGAAAACATGCTTGAAAATATTTAAGGTACAATCTGATAATCATATGCGTCTATCCAAAATCATGGTACTCTAAATCCCCGTCATACTAGTAAGCAAGGCTACGATAATCACAGAGTCCTTGACTTATGCACATACCTCTAGAATCGTGGTATTTAACATTTTCGCGGTGCCGCTAGCTTGGCTGCGAAAACCTTAAATTTCCACACCCGAGAAATATATCCAGAGTCAGACTATATGTCCTCACCATGCTGGCTAATGTGACTATAGAAGACTAGATTCCATAACATAGATGACCTAGCCCATATAATTTCATCTTGTCAAAAAAAATTAAATTAAATCAACAATGAATACCCATAAATCAAATCAAATTTATCAACGAACTTCAAAATTCAAAATGAACAAAAATCCATCAAAATACAACTCGGATGCAACAGCTATAATCAAGATTCAAAATTCGACAATCATTCATCAAAATCAATGAATACAACTCAAATTCAACCATAATCCATCAAAATCAAATTTAACAACAGTAAGTAAAAATAAATCAAATCAAGGGAAAAAAGAGTTCTCAAATCGAAGTTAAAATAAGATTCTCAAGGGTCGTTTCGGGAATCTTTCAAGGGTTTCTAACTGTGATTGAGTACCTTCAAGATATATCCTATTCCTACTGCAGGCTGTAGTGGTACTCAAGTTCGAATACCACTACATAAACTCGACCTGCATGGGCCACCACTAAAAACGTGTCACGACCCGCACCCACTGTTAGGGTACGAGAACGTAACAACGTCCAGCCTACGCCGCAGTGTCGGCGGTAGAACACTGTCCTAGGTCACATCATCTAACAATATAATGCTAAGCAGATACAGTCTCAATCACATTTAAGGTAGAGCATGATAAGGTTAGATAAAACATAAAATCCAAAGAGATACGGGAGATAGAAGTCTAGGTATCTAAGATACAAAAATCCAGAAATACATCTCAAAACTCAAATACAGTAATCCACAAAGTAAATACAACTCCAGACAAATGAAATAACTATCTAAACAACCTCTAAGGTGTCTCCTCTAGGCTAGCAGGCAACCTCCAAGCTATCTGTAAAATTTATCAACAGGTCCAGTCAGGACAGGAACGAGGACATCTCATCTAGAAAACCCAAGTAAATGACAGAGAACTATAAAGCAGTTATAGACAGTTGTATTGATGAAATGGCAGTTTATATTCAGGTGATGGTAAGAAAGATAAGGTGCAAGGAAAGTAAATAACTAAACAAGAGAAGAATCATAGCAATGAAGTCTGTAAAAATAGAACTAGCTGAACCAGGGTAATATGATATGAAGTCCAGACAACAATGTAGACCAGTGTAACTCCAATGTAAGTCCAGTACAAGATGAATCTAATACAAGATGAATCCAGTAAGGGACGATTCCAGTTATAGTGATCAATGATTCCAGGGTGAGTCCAGCCTATACTCTAACAGTGTGTTTTAAAATACCGAGATCGACATGTAAACGGCTGTGGGTAATCCGGCACACCTCTCACTGATCAGGCGAGAGATGGCTATCATTCCAGTAGATTCCAGTAGGGGTGATTCCAGTAATGGGGTATGTCTACATGTCTTACTCTAGTATTTCCCCTCCCAGCAAGTGAATCCAGAATTCCGACACAATGATTCAAGATGAGTTCAGCCAAAATATAATGATACCAGTAAATAATTCCAGTAAATGATTCCAGCAGGTGATTCCAGTAATAGAAGCCGGAAATGATGATACCAGTAATAGAGGCCAAAAAATAAATGTGTGTCGTATACATGAATCCAGTAATATCCACACGTGTTGTAACAGAGAATCGCATACAACTAACTAGAACTGAAATACAGTAATTGACAAATAAATGAGAGAACTATCAGAGAATGTACTCGCCTGATAACCTGAACAACTGATAAGTATAGGGGGTCCAACTGAAGCCACAGAGTCCTATTTAAAGCAACACAGGTTACAAGGTGTCTGGCTCCTAATTAGAACAGCACAAGTCACAACATGTCCAGAAGGGTAATATAAAGCACTACAATGCATTCTACATGAATCTAGGTCAAACTAGGCCAAAGTCAACCCTTGGTCAACTCTGGTCAACTGCACTAGTCAAACTAGGTCATGTCCTAACCCGGTAAGTCTTACTAGGCCTAACCAAGACTATCCTAGCAAGCACACATCAATACAAGGCTATACAAGCCAACATACACCCAACTCTATATAGCATGCAATTATTCAATACTCAAATAGGCAAAAATTCACATTGGATATACACTAGGTAATATATTACTTTAAGCTATATATGTCTACACATATATACACATGCATATATTGGTATTCAACATTAGGTCTATAATCATGGCATTTCAAATGGTTATATAAACTTATATATTACAACACAATATGGTAACATATATATAATATACATACATAGCTAAGTTAACTATATTCATAAATGCTTATTTAAGAGGCTATGTGTGTGTATGTGAACATGGCAAAGGAGCAAGTGAGGGTTAAATGGGCATACATAGTGTATACATATCAAAGAGTGTCAAAGTGTAAGTGAACAATGTGTCAAGTGTGATAGTGTCAACATAGTGTAAGGGGGTACATGAGGTAATATAGGATTTGTGTTAACATAGAACATTACATCTTATTAACTTGTATATTGCATACATTACATCTATTATTACATTACATTCATGCTTGCATTCATTCATCATTCATTATTCTCTTGCACCACTATATGCACCATACATTACATACTATGGAACCTACATATTCATTACAAGCCATACTTATACATGCTTACATTAGATATGATACTTACACCTCATACATCATTTATTTAACCATTTACTCATGCTTGTATTCTCTATTTAATTACATAATGTATATACATTAACATGGGTTAAAATCAAATAGAACATTATATTACACACAAGGGTGCACAAAATGCATATGCCGAATAGTAACTCCTACTAATAATCAATACTGTACCATCTCAGCATGAATTAAAATTTAGGATTAAAATATGTTATAGATCTATGTGTTAGCTTTCCGAAACTTTAAACAGATCGCGTTTTCGTTTCCGGAAACTCCCGGAATCGCGAAAACACCGAGAACGCGTTTGTCTTTCGTACAGCTGACACTCAAATAATTCTCTAGAAAGTTACAGAAAGAATTAGGCCTATTAATACATATTTTTGGAAAGCTAACTTCAATACGCTTCTTTAAAAAAAAACGGGAGATTAAACCGAGCTTTGAGCTAGAAGTTATGACATTTCTAAGTTAGGGCTGAAATTAAAAACGTGGATAAAAATCATGACGGATTTAGGTAGTTTGAGACAAAAGAACACAAGTATATAACATAATATATCAAGAACTCACTCTCTACACTAATATGTATATATGAGACACTATAGAACACATCTCCAATACAAAAATATGAGATTAAACATGTAATAATTCATTCATACATAACAACAACACATAGTGTGTCCAAATTTGGGATTTTCCCACATGGACACAACCACAACACAAAGGACACTCCTATGACCTCCAAATGGACACGAAATGGACACAAATGGAGATACAACTATGGGGTCATTCCTATGGGTTCAAAATAGACCTATATGCATGAGGAAATGAAAAGAACAAGGGATTTATACCTCCCGGTAGATCGAATCGAAGAAAAGCCTTCCCGGAGCGACACCGACACGTAGAGATTCCAAAAGGACACGAAAGAGCTCCGAATCCTCCCAAACTTGGGTAGCTTCCTCCTTGGCTATAATGGAGAAGGAAAGAAGAAGATTTGGTGGTGAAATGGAATGATTTGGTGGAGAAATTGTTAGGGATTGCTCTCTAGGAATTTGGGGAAGAACACAAGAGAGAGTGTGGATAAGAATAATGAAATGAACTTGAGCCTATCCTCTCCCAAAGTGGCTGGCCATATGGGGCTATTTGTCCTATTATGGTAAGGTCCAAAATGCCCCCACTAACCTATTCTATGAGTATTAGGAAAGGGCTAATTGGTTGGGGCTAAATTAGTCATTCTAAAGTCTCTAATCACACTAACCTTATCCATAAAATTAGTCTAACCTCTAACTAAAATATTTCTATCATGTGGACTAAAATTAATATCATGTGGGCCATGCCTAACTAGTGTGTGGGTCCCACTAGAGTCAAACTACCCCCGGGTTCCCGTTTCAAGTCGGATTGAGTTGAAATTCGAACCCGACTCAAATAACCCCAAAACAATATCATAAATAATAAAATAATATCAAAATAATTCAAAGAGGTCAAATGCAAAAATATCCTTAGGCCAAAAATGACATTAAAATATCATAATCACATGGTTAGGCTCTAGGTCAAACAGTCTCTAGGGTTTCACTATCAAAACGTCAAAACCACAAGTCATTGATTTAAATAATTTTAAAATGATTTAAAATCATCAAAAATCATATCATGAATTAAATATTATTATTAAAATAATTATAAACACGAAATTTCAAAATTACCCTCATTTGGGAAACTGGGTGCTACACAACGTTCCCGCCAACTTCATGGTGTGGTTCGGAGTGAACCCTACCACGGAGTTGAGGGTCACCGCCGCCACGTCCATGTGCACATGATCCTGCTCCTCCCCAGCATCCGACAGGCGCCTCCACCGGTACCACGCCAGGGCCTGGCCCTCGAAGTAGATCCCGATGCATCTGAGTACCTCCGCCTCAGTCAACTCCATGACCTCGAAGTAGTGCTCTGCCCGAAAGATCCACTCGTCCGGAGCCGCACCCTCAAACGTAGGTAGCTTCAGCTTCTTCAGCCGGCGGGCAGCGCTAAGGTCTCCTTGTTTTATGTCATCTCTGGCTCGACCTCCTCCCCACCGGCCTGTGTCTCGCCGGTGGGTCTCGTACGGAACTCCGTCACCTCCTCCATACCTCTCCTGGAAGTGAGCGGGAGCTGCCGTTCCTCCCCAAAAATTGCTGCCTCCGAAAGTGCCTCCCACGGTTCATGCCCCTCCTGGGGGCTCTGTTCCCCCTGTCCGACCTCCGTGGAGGGTTTGCTGCCCTAGGGCACCCCCCAGAGGGAGTGCTGTGCCGCTGGGCTCCCTCCACTCGTCGGCGGCCGGTCCTAGGACACCTCGCATGAGGCGGGGGGCCCGCCGTGACTCGGGTAATCGGCGGCGACCAGCCAGCGGCCCTGGCGGTCGGCGGCGATCGGCCATCGACCCTGGCCCGCGTCCGCAGCCGACCAGCGGCCTCCTCCCGCCGGCACCGACCCGCCTGGGCTTCGGGTGGCATCGGCCGTGACCGGCCAGCGGCCCTGGCGGTCGGCGGCGACCGGCCAGCGGCCCTAGCTCGCGTTCGCAGCCGGCCAGCGGCCTCCTCCCGCCCGCGCCGACCCGCCTGGATCCTGGTGATCGACGGCGGTCGTGATGCTGGGATCCTCGGTTTCGTCGAGGTTTGTCGGAGCAAACCCTAGGCGGCTGCCTAGGGTTTGGGTTGCTGCCGCCTCCGGTTGGCTCGTCGATTCGGCGCCGGTCATCTTCTTGGAGATGTCTTACAATATTGTCATCATTGCCGGAATCGTTGCCATCTCTTTCCGCATGCTCCGCACCTCGGTTTGAAGTTCCTCTTGCGTGGACGCTTGATCTTTGATTGCCGCCTTCAAACCCTCGATCTCGAGATTGAGATCCTCACGAAGACCTTGGATCTTCTCCTCGATCGTGTTCCTTGTCCCGTGCGCCATGGATTCGTAGAGTGCTCTGATACCAATTGATGTGGATCGACCAGATCGATTCACAAATAATTTATAGAAAAATAGAAATAGAAGGAAAAGAACGATCTTTATTAGAGAAAAAAACAAACTCCCAACTTTGATGGACGGACAAAGTCTAAATCCCTCTGAATGACGCTTGAGAGTTTCTTCTCAATACAAGCATAACTATAAAAGACGGCTAGACCTAATATATATAGAAAAAGCAAAGAGGAGGGTTATTTGTGGTGAAAGACCAAAATAACCCTCCATAACTAAAATAGAAATACAATAAATAAAATGCCTAAACGGCTCCTCCGCGTCTCCTGCGACGTGCGTACGTGATGACGCCTCCACCACCCGAGGAAGGTGCAGCGCCAGGTGCGCTCGCATTAGACTCTTTGACAGAGTCATACAACAAGACGGTCATTGCCAAGGACGTCTGAGAATCTGTGGAGAATATCTACAAAGCAGATGAGAACATGTCCACGTGACCGAAAAGGTCTGTAGAATGCGATTTGAGGACGACAAGACGTTGCTGCCTCAAGTCAAGAAATTTCTTATGTTGCTTCAGAAACTTAATGATGACGGCGTGCCCTTGGTCGATGCTTCCGTCATCGGAGGTATTGTCGCCTAGCTTCCACCTAGGTGGAGAAATTTCATTACGGACGTGCACCGCAAGAATATGGAGGTAGATCTTGAGCACGTCTTCCACTGGATTAATATTGAAGATGAGTTGAGGGCTCAACTCAAAGTGGATACCTTGTTCAAACAGATGGCAAAAGCCAACTTAGTGCAAGGAGGAAACTCTAAGGGGAAGGAGAAGGCTCCCTACAATAAGAAGAATGACGTTCACCATCTGAAGATGAAGTCAGCTTAGTTCAACCCAAAATCTAAGGACCATGAGACTTGTTTCAACTGTGACAAGCAATGCTACTTCAAGAAGGACTGCAAGGAAAATCCTAAACAAAAAGAGTAAGGTGATGCTAAATTTGTTGCTATGATTGCGCAGGTTGACTCGACTACGGTCTGGTGGATAGACACTGGGACATTATCTCATGTTTATTCAAAGGAGTGGTTCACTACATACAAACCTGTTTCTGAGAATGTTTTGGTGGCGAACTAGACACAAGCTGAAGTTCTGGGTATCAGGACGGTAATACTGAAACTGACTTCGAAAAAGTCACTGATGCTTCAGGATGTGAAATATGTACCGACGATAGCCAAGAACCTGGTCTCAGAAAGTCTGCTCTACAACAGGCTTGAGGATGGACATTAACGATGGTCAGGTGGTTGTTTCTTATAAAGGAACATACTTCGGAAAAGCTTGTTGTACCGAAGGGATGTTCAAATTTCAACTTGTAACTCCAATGGAGATAATAAATACAGTCTCTTCTTCTGGTTATTCTCGTGAGTTGTGACATAATAGACTAGGACATGTTCATTGTAAAAGAATTAACAAGATGTCTAGTCTAGGACTTGTCTCCAAATGTGAGGGTAAGGAGGTAGAGAAATGTGAGGTCTGTGCGCAGAAGAAGATCACTAGAAAATTGTTCAAATGGGTTAACCCAAGTACAGATCTTCTGAAGTTTGTGCACTAGATATTTGTGACTTCAAAGAGTTCTCTACAAAGGCCGGAATAAAGTATTTTGTTACTTGTATCGACAATTTCTCGAAGTACGCGTTTGTTTATATGCTCAAGTCTAAAGATGAAGCGTTCGAGAAATTTAAGGACTTCAAGGCTGAAGTCGAACGTCAAACCGGACAACAACTCAAGAGACTCATGAGTGATCGAGGTGGAGAGTGTATGTTCGTATAATTCTACAGAGAATATGGAATTATCAACGAGACGACAGCTCTGTACTTCCCTCAATCAAATGGTGTTGCAGAAAGGAAGAATAGGACGTTGACAGAGATGATGAATTCAATGTTGTTAACTGCGGGACTTCCAAATTGTTTTTGGGATGAAGATGTTCTTATGGCATTTTAAATAGAGTGCCGCACGCAACTTTCGATGTTACTCCTCATGAACTCTGGTTCAAGGTCAGTTCCATGGTTTAAAGTATCGGCCGATACCGATCCGATACGGTCGTACCGATAAGGTTTGGCATGTCCCTATCCGATCCGATCGACATTCGATACTGACCGATACCGACATTGGAGGTCTTTTTTCCGGTCAATTCGACAAAGAAAATTAAACGAAAAAGACAAATCAGCAAGGGCTTAAAGCATAATAAGGTTGTAAAAGCATGTAAAAGAAGAAAATCAATCTATTGTTTGTAAACCAATCGGTAAGGGTGACTGCTATTTCATTTAATTTCAAAACTTTTAAGAAATAACACTGAAAATACTTAAAATTATGCATAAATGTATAAAATATATGCTTTTAAATGTAAATAATTTATTAATAATTATTTGTTTTTCGATACCAAAGAATCCGATACTCCGATATGATACCGCCGATACTACCGATATCGCCGATACCAATACTCATAGGAATAGTCCGATACCGATACTGTGAACCTTGGTCAGATCCAACTTGAATGTCATTCGAGTATACGGATGTCTGGTGTATGTGAAGCTTCTGTATTTGAAGATTCAAAAGTTGGGAATAAGGACTACGAAGACAATCTTTCTGGGTTATGCAGAGAAAAGTGATGCTCGGTGGTTTTTTGATATTGAGTCAAATCATATCATTGAATCTCGCGATGCAGAATTTTTTGAAGACAAATTTGCAAGACACAAGGACATCGTTCTCGCGGATATTCTTGAGAATAGTATCGGTACACAGGAGGTTGAAGCTCCTAACGAAGATGTAGTCCAAGAAGTTGTTGCAGAAACAACAGTTGAACCAGAACTCGCAGAATCTGTGTCTAAGCAAGTGAGGAGACGGAAGGACTTCGGAGAGGATTCACCTATCATTTGGGGCAGATTCGTTTATCTATAATGAGGCGATGAAGACCAAAGGCGATGTCTTTTGGAAGGAGACTATTAATGATGGGTATGACTCGATAACCTCCAACAACACGTGGGTGTTGGTCGATTTACCTGAAGGAGCAAAACCAATCGAATGTAAATGGATCTTCAAGAAAAAGATGAAGGCCGATGGAACTGTTGACAAGTTCAAGGCAAGGCTGGTAGCCAAGAGGTTTTCTCAGTAGCAGGTGATTGATTATTTTGACACATGCTCAAGTAGCACGGATGATGACCATCAGGATGTTGATTGCTCTGAGTGCAATTCATAAGCTAGTTATTCATCTGATGGATGTTAAAACAACATTCCTGAATGGTAAGTTAACCGAAGAGATTTACATACAACAACCAAAAGGATTTGTCGTCAAGGGCCTTGAAGACAAAGTCTACAAGTTGGTGAAATCATTATATGGTCTGAAGCAAGCTCCTAAGATGTGGTATGAGAAGTTTGATAAAATCAAGATCAAACGGCTACAGGGTCAGCGAGACGGACAAGTGTGTGCACACAAAGTTCGCTGACGGAAGAGAAGTTGTCGTTTGTCTGTACGTGGATGACATGCTGATCTTGGGTACAGATTTAACATGTATTACGGAGACAAAGAAGTTTCTCTCATCTAAGATCAGCATGAAGGACTTGGGGGAAGCTGATATTATCCTAGGGATAAAGATCATCCGGATGGAAACTGGAGTGGCGTTGTCACAGTCTCATTACATTGAAAAGATGCTCACACGCTATGGGTATCAGGATCTTCTAGGGATCGATATGCCGTGTAGGTATGACAAGAAGCTGAAGCCAAATCTAAAGAAAAGCGTCAGACAGTTGGAGTACTCGAGCATCATCGGGAGTTTGATGTATGCGACTACTACCACAAGGTATGACATAGCTTTTGTCGTTGGGATGCTGAGTCGGTTCACGAACAATCCAGGTATGGAGCACTGAAAAGGTGTGAAGAGGGTAATAAGATACCTCAAGAAGACTCAGAAGTATGCACTGTACTACTCCGGAGATCCAACAGTAGTGAAAGGCTTCAGTGATGCAAGCTGGTGCTCAGATGTAGAGAGTGAAAGATCCACAGGAGGAGATATCTTCTCCATGGGTAGCGCTGCTGTATCTTGGAAGTCGAAGAAGCAGACTATGCTCTCATACTCTTCTATAGAATCTGAGTTCTATTCACTTGCGACTGCAGCAGATGAAGCAGAATGGCTTCAGAAGCTCATGTATAATCTTCCAATAGTTGATGCGTAGATTTTGACAGTACCGATATATTGCGACAACTAGGTGACTGCAGCGGTGGCATCAAATGATTTCTTCAATGGCAAGAAGAGAACTGTATGATTGAGGCACAGGGAGGTGAATAATCTTATCAAAAGAGGAGTCATTGCCATGGTTGATGTTCGAAGCCAGGAGAATCTAGCGAATCCGTTCACCCAAGCGCCAGCTATTCGAAGACAGCAATAAAAATAGGCTTGAAGATATTCTGATATTGTGTCTTTGTAATTCTTTTATAAAGTTTTATACTATTAGTTCAAAGAAAAATCTACAAGGCATCTAGCTTTTATTTCAAAGAAAGATCATTGACTGAGAGAATATCAGGAACAGTGGGTAGTCCTTTGAGACTTTGAAGGGTTACGGACCCAGAACCACTGTTGTTTACTGTTTGTTTTTTTTATATATAACAAAGTCCTGTGAGAGGATGGCTTGGAAGCCTTAATAAGTTCTCGGGTATTTCGAATGTCCGGCGTGCTTTACAGGAAGCACGCGTAGCGCAGCACTACAAAGAAGCATAGTACTCCATGCTACAATGGAGTGACACCACCAAGAGGTACCTCGTGAGGGTAAAGTCTCAGTTTCCGGCCATGTCACAACGGCGTAGCACCGCACATAGGCAAGTGACGTAATGCTGTAGAATGAAGAGTGGTAGGCAGTACTACAAAGAGGTTGTGCCTCATGTTACAGTGGTGTGACACCACAAAGGTACCTAGAAAGGGTAAAGTCTCGGCTTCGCGAACCATGTCACTGCGGCGTAATAACGCAAGGAAGTGAAAGGCTTCATACCGGGTAGGTTGTTACGAAGAGATTGGTGACTCCGTATGGGAATAGCATTCTTCTTGCTCCTGTTACTTTGGAGGAGGTAGAATCAATTGTCAAGTTGGCGGATCCCAACAAGGCTTCTGGACCGGATGGTTTTAGCAGTGGGTTCTACAAACACCACTGGAACACTCTGAAGTATCAGGTCTTGGAGGTGGTGCAAAAAATTTTTACCAAAGGGAAGCTACTGAAAGAGCTGAACCACACTTTCCTGACCTTGGTGCCAAAGAAGGAGGGAGCGACAGCATTGGCGTATTTCAGATCTATTGCGTGCTGTAATTATCTTTATAAGATAATTATGCACCTTATGTGCCGGCAGATGGAGGGGATCATGCAGGACTTGGTATCTTCGAATCAGGCTGCGTTCATCAAGGGAAGGTCGATCGCTGAGCACAGCCTCCTGGCTCATGAGATGGTGAGGGACCTTAGCAAACCCGGAGGGGAGAAAGCATGTTTGAAACTAGACCTGAGGAAGGTGTATGATATGGTCAATAGGGACTTCCTCTACCATCTGATGTCCGCCATGGGTTTCGCGGATTGCATTGATCCGGGAGTGCATCACGTCCCCCACTTTCTCTGTCCTCTTCAAGGGCATTCCTTATGGGTACTTCCAGAGCAACCGTGAGCTTAGACAAGGTAACCCTCTGTCTCCTTACCTGTTCACGCTTGTCATGAAATACTTCACATGTTTGATGGACCTGGCAGTGCACCGTGAAAGGCCGGTCCCATTGTTCAGGAGGGTGGATCTCCCAGTTACCCATCTTTGTTGGCACATTCTATTTTGAATAATTAACAGCATCTTCGTAGTTTAGTCTTCTGTTCTTCAGATTCAAATATTCCCAGAAGATGTACTACTTGGAGTTCTTCACTTCCAGAGCTTCCTCCTTCTTCCTTGAAGACTGTAGCAGTTTCCGGCGTTTCCTGCTTTGAGTCCTCGTGTCTGTACTGGTCTAGGTATATCTGTAAACACTAAAGGATGGATGATAACTAAAAGCACAAATCGAAAAACATGTCATTCAGAGCGGCATACCGGCGGTATGCTTCGGCATATCGGCGGTATACCGTTTTCGTGTCCAGAAAAGTTTCTGTGACAAAAAGCGGCATACCGACGGTATGCTTCGGCATACCGACGGTATACCATTTTTGGACTTAGAAAGTTGCTGTCTCGAAATATCGGCATACCGACGGCATGCTGCGGCATACCGGCGGCATGCCGTTTTTAGCATCACAAAAGTTGCTGTGATCAACTGTCGGCATACCGACGGTATGCTACGGCATACCGGCGGCATGCCGTTTCTAGCAGCTCGAAACTTTCTGTGACATTCTATCGGCATACCGGCGGTATGCTCCGGCATACCGGCGGTATACCGAATTTCGAATACTTAGTTTTCGATTTGGTCTGACACGCATTAATGGCCGCATTTAATGCTCTTGAACGGTCATAATTATGACCGTTACTATTTGGCCGGCATACCGGCGGTATGCCGCGGCATACCGACGGCATGCCGGTCTGCCTGCATTTTGGAGCATTAAATGCCACCTACTCTTGGTTTTCTTATAAAAGGAAGCTCTCTCTCTCTTGAGCTTCTTTACCAACTCTTCCATAAATTTTCCAACAACCAAGAGCTCCACCATTAATACTCTTCAAAGCTTTTCATTGTCATCCTCTCCCAAAGTGCTAGAGTATTAAAGAGTTGTACATTTCGATCTTCACGTGTTAGAAGATCAACAAGTTCTCATTCTCTTTTGTTTGAAGTTGGCGAGCCTTCGTAAGAAAACTCGTGTGTAGAAGTTGGCGAGTCTTCGGATCCAAACTCGTGTTGAAGTTGGCGAGTTCTTCGGATCCAAACTCGTGTGTACTATTTGGATAATAGTGGATTAAAGCCGGAGAGAGTTCCGGGACTGGATTGCCTCAAAAGAGGATACCAGGATACATCCTTGCGTTTGCGTTTGATCTTTCTACTCTTTACTTTAAATTGCCTTTATTGCATCAATTGTTGTAGTTTATATTTTATTTCCCTATTCACCCCCCCTCTAGGGTTCTACAATTGGTATCAGAGCCTCGTTCTCTTGATTTGGATTTACACCCTTGAGTGATCCATGGCCTCTAACCCTAGCATCAACACGTTTCGCAATGAGGGACACTCCACAAATAGGCCTCCCCTATTTGATGGTACCAACTATAACTACTGGAAGATTAGGATGGGTATTTATCTCAAGTCCATAGATTTCGATTTATGGGATTGCGTGATAAATGGTCTTCCTACTCCTTCCAGAGCTATTGAGGATATTGCTTCTGACACCCTTCGGGAAACACTTGCCGAAAACATTAAGAAGCTTGCTTGTCGAGATGCCAAGGCAATGAATGCTCTTTACTGTGCCCTTGACAGTAGTGAATTCAACCGGATCTCTACTTGCAAGACTTCCAATGAGATTTGGAAGTTACTTGAAGTCACACACGAGGGAACTTCACAAGTGAAGGAATCCAAGATTAGTAGACTCACGCAAGAATATGAGTCTTTTAAAATGAAGCATGATGAATCTATTGCTAGCATGTTTACTCGTTTTGGTGACATTATTAACCCTCTCTCTTCTCTTGGAAAGGAATATCCCGCTCATGAAAAGATAAGGAAAATTCTTAGAGGATTGACGAAAGCTTGGAGTCCTAAAGCTACCGCAATCATTGAGGGGAACGATCTAACCGTCATGAACCTAGAGACCCTCATGGGTAAGCTAATGACTCACGAGCCCGACATGAAGGATCAAGAGGAATCCTCCATTCAAGAGAAGGAGAAGGAGAAGACCAAAGAAAAAGAGAAGACTCTCGCTCTCAAAGCTTCAAGGTCCTGCTCCAAGGATAGCTCCGACGACAATGAGTCGGATGACGATGAAGAAATAGCTCTCACAGCTAAGCACTTCCGAAAGTTCTTAAAGTTCAACAAGGCCAACCGCTCTAGACGGGACAATGAAGAAGACCCGGCATGCTATCAATGCAGAAGACCCGGACACATCAAGAGGGATTGTCCGATGATACGAAAAGACTCAAGCAAGTACGAGAAACCTAGCAAGGGAAGCTCATCCTCTAGAAAGTTCGCCAACACTAGCATTTGGTGTGAAAGCGACGCAAGCGACTCCGACAACGACAAGGAGTGCAAACACAATGCCAACGTCTGTCTCATGGCAACCGATGAGGTACTTGATGATTTTTCTTTAAACACTCTTACCTATGATGATTTGGAGAAAGCCATTCTTGAGTTACATGAAGAACACAAAGGTGTTCGGAATAAATACAAGAAATCTCTCAAGGAGGTTGAGGCTCTTCAACTTGAAGTAGAGAGGCTCTCAAGCATCATCATTGATGTGAAGGAAAAATCTCCTATTTTCGACACGGATGAAATAGAGTCTTTGCGACTCAAATTTCAAAAATCTCTTGACACCATCAAGAAAAAGGATGATGAGATTCAATCCATGAGAAGCTCCTATGAATTTGCCATGCGCAAATGTCAAGATGCTAATAGAAGAGAATATTCCACCTCTATTAAGTATAATGATCTTCTTACACGAAGTAAGAATTTAGGTAATAAGAATACCACTCACATGCATGCTCCAAGACACCCTCACACTCATCACAATGCTAGGCACAATCATTACATGAACACTACACACAACTCCTTTTCTAACACAAGAAAAGGACCCTTTGTCAAGAAGAACACCTCTCATCATGCTTTTTACTATCATCATAACACTCATGGTAGAACTTCTCACACTAGTAACTCACACATGCACAACACTCACACTTCTTCTTCTAAATCTTCCTTGATGTGCAATTATTGTGGTTTGGTAGGTCACACTTCTAACTTTTGTTATACAAGAAAACAAGTTGACATGAGAGTTCTTAAGTGGGTTCCTAAGACTAACACTCATGGACCCATAAGATCATGGGTACCAAAATGTTCATCTTCAACTTATGTTGTAGGTGACGAATCCTTCTCATGCTAGAAGCAAATGGATTCTCGATAGCGGTTGTTCACGGCACATGACCGGTGATGCTTCACTTTTTACACCGCTATCGATGAAGAAAGAAGGACACGTCTCCTTCGGTAACAATCTTAAAGGTTATATTATTGGAAATGGTAATATCGGTTCTCCTCCTTATCCTTGTATTAATAATGTTTGTCTTGTTACTAATCTCAAGCATAATCTCTTAAGTATTAGCCATCTTACCGATAATGGTTATGATATCAAGTTTGTTAAACTCAAATGCTACATTACCGATAGCTCCAATGGAACTATTGTGTATGAAGGCATTAGAGAAAACAATATTTATGTTCTTTATCTTGTTGAAGGTACTAACAATGACAGGTGCCTAGTTGCAAAGAACGATGAGAGTTGGCTTTGGCACATGAGGCTTGGACACGCCAACATGGATACCATCTCTCGCCTCGCCTCCAAGAAGCTTGTACGAGGACTTCCTAGCATCCCTTTCAAAAAGGATATGGTATGTGAAGAATGCGAGAAAAGTAAGTTGACCAAGTCATCCTTCAAATCCATCAACTCTGTGAGTACCACTAGACCCCTCCAACTTATTCATATGGATCTCTTTGGGCCTAGTAGAGTAGCTAGCCTTGGTGGCAAACTTTATGCTTTTGTTTTAGTTGATGATTTTTCGAGATTTACTTGGGTTATTTTTCTTGCTTGCAAAAGTGATACCTTTCGTGAATTTGTTGCTTTTTGTAAACGTGTTCAAAATGAGAAAGGTTTTTCTATTAACAAAATTAGGAGTGATCATGGAGGTGAATTTGATAATGTTGATTTCAAAAGATTTTGTGAAAAGAATGGTTTTGGACATGATTTTGCTTGTCCCCGTACTCCTCAACAAAATGGTGTTGTGGAGAGAAAGAATAGAACCCTTGGCGATATGGCCCGGGTCATGTTAAACCAATATAAGCTCCCCCAATATTTTTGGGCGGAAGCCGTTAATACGGCGTGTCATGTTATTAATAGAGTCTTAATTAGACCTATTACTAAGAAGACTCCTTATGAGCTTTGGTTTAACAAAACTCCTTCTATTGAATATTTCAAGGTTTTTGGTTGCAATTGTTTTATTTTGAATACCAAGGATAACCTAGGCAAGTTTGAAGAGAAAGCCTATGAAGGGATATTCCTTGGATACTCTACTCATAGCAAAGGTTTTCGTGTTTTTAATAAAAGAAGTCTTGTTGTCGAAGAGTCAATAAATGTCTCTTTTAACGAACTCAACTCTTCTACATTCTCCTCCTCCGAGGATATTGATAACATCTCATTTGGGTTGGAGAACTCCTCTATTGAGGATCGTCCTTCTTCATCTAACAATGAAGTTGTGACCCCATCAAAAGAGTCTCCTCCTCTCGAGCCTCCTCCAAAGGATCTCCCAAGAGAATGGAGATTTGTCACCAATCATCCTAAGGAGCTTATCATTGGGGATCCTTCCTCAAGTGTTAGTACAAGATCCGCCACTCGTGATCTTTGTGCCAATGTGGCTTTTATCTCTCAAATAGAGCCTAAAAATGTTCATGATGCTTTTCTTGATGAATTTTGGATGATAGCTATGCAAGAGGAGCTCAATCAATTTGAGCGAAGCAAGGTTTGGAAACTTGTCCCAAAACCTAGCAATCATCCCATTATTGGAACTAAATGGGTGTTTCGCAACAAGCTAAATGAAGATGGGTTAGTGACTCGTAACAAAGCCCGATTGGTTGCTCAAGGCTATAACCAAGAGGAAGGCATTGACTACGACGAAACCTATGCTCCGGTTGCACGTCTTGAATCCATTCGTATGCTTTGTGCCTTTGCTTGTTTTAATGACTTTAAGCTATTTCAAATGGATGTTAAGAGTGCTTTTCTTAATGGTATTATTAAGGAGGAAGTTTATGTTAAACAACCTCCCGGTTTTGAAAATTTTCAATTTCCTAACCACGTTTTCAAACTCCATAAAGCCCTTTATGGCCTCAAACAAGCTCCACGTGCTTGGTATGAGCGTCTTAGCTCTTTTCTTGTCTCTCACAATTTTTCAAAGGGAAAAGTTGACACTACACTTTTTATTAAATCACATGATGGGACTCTCTTATTGGTTCAAATTTATGTTGATGATATTATTTTTGGTTCTACTAATAACACACTTTGTGTAGAATTTGCCAAATTTATGCAGGAAGAGTTTGAAATGAGTATGATGGGTGAACTCTCCTTCTTCTTGGGGTTACAAATCAAACAAGGGCCTAAAGGAACCTTCATCAATCAAGCAAAATATACAAAGGACCTCCTCAAGCGTTTCGACCTTGACTCATCCAAATCAATGAGGACCCCTATGGCTACAACGACCAAGCTTGACAATGATGAAGATGGCACATCGGTCGACATTCGTAAGTATAGAGGTATGATCGGTAGCTTACTTTATTTAACGACTAGCCGTCCGGATATCATATTTAGTGTTTGCTTGTGTGCACGATATCAAGCCAATCCAAAGGAATCACATTTGAGTGCCGTTAAGCGCATTTTTCGTTATCTCAAAGGCACCATTAACATGGGTCTTTGGTATCCGAAATCCTCATCCTTTGAGCTTCACGGCTTTTCGGATGCGGATTTTGCCGGATGCAAGATTGACCGAAAAAGCACTAGTGGCACATGTCAATTCCTCGGGAAGTCCTTGGTATCGTGGTTTAGTAAGAAGCAAAACTCTGTTGCTCTTTCCACCACTGAGGCAGAATATATTGCGGCTGGTTGTTGTTGTGCACAAATTCTTTGGATGTCACAAACACTTTTAGATTATGGCATTTCTCATTCTTGCACCCCTATTAAATGTGATAACACTAGCTCTATCAATCTCACGAAAAACCCGATTTGTCACTCACGCACGAAGCACATTGAAATTAGACACCATTTTCTTCGTGACCATCAGCAAAAAGGAGATATCCATCTTGAATTTATTGATAGTACCTATCAATTAGCCGATAATTTCACTAAGCCTCTCCCGGAAGATCGCTTCTCTTTCGTTTGCCGAGAACTAGGCATTTTATCTTTTGATCCTTAGTCCCAGTCGACCGGCACACCGACGGTATACTACGGTATACCGGCGGCATGCCGTTTTTCAAGGCAGAATTTTTTATGTTTCGAACGACGGCATACCGTCGGTACACGTCGGCATACCGCCGGTATGCCGGGCAGCGGCGGACAGGATTTAAACTCTGGATTCGGGCCCACATTATTTTACTCCTTCATTTATTCCTTTCTACCCTATTCTATTCTCTCTTATCCATCCCATCAATCTTCAACTCCCATCCCATCACCTCCCTTCTCATTTACTATCCTTTATCTCTTCACATTAACTACCCATCACTTCCCCCTTTTTTTTTCTCTCCTCTTTTTACTCCACCATCATAACTTCCCTCCACCTTTTCAACTCCTTCTCTTTCAATCTTCCTCTACAACCGTTCCTACCCATTTTCAAAATCATCTCTTCATCTCCCTCCTCTCTTTAAAAACCCTCCTTCCTCCCTCTCCTCTCTACTCCTTCCTCCACACCATAGCACCAATCCCTCTCCATGGCCAACCCTAAGCGCCCCCGATCCTCCTCTTCCTCCGGGTTCAACCCCTTCGTCCCGGTGGCGCTTCCTACCGACTATGGTTCCAGCACTTCGCCAATCACAACGTATTCAATGGACGGGCGATCAACTGGAACCTCTTCCCCGGTCACGTCCCTTTGTTTGACGATGCCGGTCTCTCCTCTCTTCTAAGGCGCCAAATCCCTGTCTACCCTGCTGCTGTCCGCCTTTTCTATTGCAACATGAGAGGGGATGACGACGACCCTTCCGCCATCCAATCTATGGTCAATGACCGCCACTTCCGTCTCACATCTCGGGAAGTGGGGGCCATCTTAGGCATCCCAGACAAAGGGGATGCGTTACCTATGTTGGGTGCTCTCAACTCCTCGGCGGCGTCCCCTTTCGACGAATTCTGCCGAATCATCTGCAAGGGTCCCAACCCTCCGGCCATCCCGGCCCTCTCTGTCCAGCTGGAGCCGTTTTATTACGAGCTCCATCGGATCGTGTGCCACACTCTCTTTCCGAAGGGCGGGAACTATGACGCTATCACTGGTGATGCCCTCGTCTGCATGTACCATCTCTATGCCCGGAAGCGATTCTCCTTCCCAAAGACTCTTCTTCTGCAATTCCGGCGTACCATGCCTTCGGGGAAGCAGAATCTCTACTATGGCTCTTTCATCACTCTGCTCATGGAGGCCAAGCAGGTTGACCTGTCTCTCTGCACCTCGGATGGCGTCCCCTCATATCTTGCTATCTCCCGTACCCTGGCTGGCGCCTCTACTTCCCGTGTCTCATCTTCCCAAGAGCAACCGGCATCCACGCCTGCTGCTCCCACATCTACCCCTCCTCCTTCGGGCCGTTATATGCCACTCACTCAGCAGCATTTTGATATGCGGATGGCCCAGGCGGAGGAGCAGATGCGGGCCCACACTCGTGGACTTGGCGCCCTGATCCAGACTCGGTTCCACGATCAGGGGTACTTCATTCAGCGCACTCTTCAAGACCGTGATGCTTTTCTGGATCTTAATCTTCAGGATCCCATGTACACGAGCCCGCGCTTCTCTGACCCCAATGCCTATGGGTTTATGTACCCTGACGGCATTGATCCTTTTGGCGCCTTCCAGCAGGCTCAGGGTGATGATGATGATGATCCGGCTGAGGATTAGGGATGGTCTTCCTTTTGATGGTGGTTTCGGTTCTTGAGTGCTCCTACTTTTTATGTGTGTTTTTCAGTTTATTGTCTTTAGTGGTCCTTCGGGGACCGGTTTATGGTTGCTTTAGCTCTTTGCTGTCCTTCGGGGACATTATCTATGGTTGTCTGTTGTGTCTGGCTCTCGTTGTGGAGAGTCGTTTATCTTACTATGAAATGTATGGGTCCAGCATGTATTCACTTTCTCTTATATATATTCATGCATGCTCTTTTCTTTATGTACTCATGTCTTTTCTCTTATACAATGTTTCTATTGATTATCCCCATCTTTGACTAAGTGACAAAGGGGGAGAAATCGTATTGAGGGGGAGCTGTCTACCTACGGGGGAGCTACTCCCTGAAGATGCTATCTCTCTCTATTTTGTCAATTATCAAAATGGGGGAGTTTGTTGGCACATTTTATTTTGAATAATTAACAGCATCTTCGTAGTTTAGTCTTCTGTTCTTCAGATTCAAATATTCCCAGAAGATGTACTACTTGGAGTTCTTCACTTCCAGAGCTTCCTCCTTCTTCCTTGAAGACTGTAGCAGTTTCCGGCGTTTCCTGCTTTGAGTCCTCGTGTCTGTACTGGTCTAGGTATATCTGTAAACACTAAAGGATGGATGATAACTAAAAGCACAAATCGAAAAACATGTCATTCAGAGCGGCATACCGGCGGTATGCTTCGGCATACAGGCGGTATACCGTTTTCGTGTCCAGAAAAATTTCTGTGACAAAAAGCGGCATACCGACGGTATGCTTCGGCATACCGGCGGTATACCGTTTTTGGACTTAGAAAGTTGCTGTCTCGAAATGTCGGCATACCGACGGCATGCTGCGGCATACCGGCGGCATGCCGTTTTTAGCAACACAAAAGTTGCTGTGATCAACTGTCGGCATACCGGCGGCATGCCGTTTCTAGCAGCTCGAAACTTTCTGTGACATTCTATCGGCATACCGGCGGTATGCTCCGGCATACCGGCGGTATACCGAATTTCGAATACTTAGTTTTCGATTTGGTCTGACACACATTAATGGCCGCATTTAATGCTCTTGAACGGTCATAATTATGACCGTTACTATTTGGCCGGCATACCGGCGGTATGCCGCGGCATACCGACGGCATGCCGGTCTGCCTGCATTTCAGAGCATTAAATGCCACCTACTCTTGGTTTTCTTATAAAAGGAAGCTCTCTCTCTCTTGAGCTTCTTTACCAACTCTTCCATAAATTTTCCAACAACCAAGAGCTCCACCATTAATACTCTTCAAAGCTTTTCATTGTCATCCTCTCCCAAACTGCTCGAGTATTAAAGAGTTGTACATTTCGATCTTCACGTGTTATAAGATCAACAAGTTCTCATTCTCTTTTGTTTGAAGTTGGCGAGCCTTCGTAAGAAAACTCGTGTGTAGAAGTTGGCGAGTCTTCGGATCCAAACTCGTGTTGAAGTTGGCGAGTTCTTCGGATCCAAACTCGTGTGTACTATTTGGATAATAGTGGATTAAAGCCGGAGAGAGTTCCGGGACTGGATTGCCTCAAAAGAGGATACCAGGATACATCCTTGCGTTTGCGTTTGATCTTTCTACTCTTTACTTTAAATTGCCTTTATTGCATCAATTGTTGTAGTTTATATTTTATTTCCCTATTCACCCCCCCTCTAGGGTTCTACAATCTTATCTATGCAGATGATCTCTTGGTGTTCATCCAGCCATCGACGAAGGATATGCAGACGATTGCGGAGATTATGGGAGAGTTGAATTTCCTCTCGGACCTTCAAATGAACAGAGAAAAGAGCAGGGTGTACTTCAGTTCCCTATGTCCCCAGAAGGAGGAGCGGGCCGATGTGCTGGGAATTGAGAGGAGTGATCTTCCGGTGAGATATTTAGGAGTGCCTCTCACAGTCAACTATGTGCGGGATCAGGACTGCCATAGTCTGGTGGAGTACGTCCAAAGGAGAGTGGAAGGTTGGCAAGCCGCCGGATTGTCCTTTGGAGGACGCATCGAGCTGGTCAGATCGGTGATTTCGGCTGTGGCTTATTTCTGCCTGCAATCCATCGTCTTCCCTGTTGCCACTATTAGGAAAGTGGAACGGATTTGTGCAGACTTCATTTGGAGGGGGGGTATGCATGTGATCTCCTGGGAGCAGCTCTGTAGACCCAGGAAGGAGGGAGGGGTGGGGCTTAGGCCATTGCTAGAGATCAGGGAGGCCTCTGCGCTAAAGCTGGCTTAGAGATTTATCAACGGGGGGGGGGGGGGGGGTCCTTCTGGGCTGACTGGATGCACAACAGATATGTGAAGCAGGGCAACTTTTGGACCTGCGCTACTGACAACAATCACTCAGTCACCTTTAAAAAATGTCTTAAGACACAGGAGGGTTCTCAAATCTGCAATCCGGAAGGTCATGAAGGATGGGTCTGGAACAGACCTCTGGCGGGATCCTTGGATAGATCGGCTTTCGCTATTGGACATCAGGGGATCCCCGACACATCAAGAGGACAGGCTTGCGCTGACGTGTAGTCGTATCATACGCGACGGGGAGTGGAGGCCGAAGTCTTATCGGTTTACTGAGGAGCTGGGCGGGATCATCAGTACTATTGCCATTGATCCAGACTTGCCTGCTGATCGGTGGATTTGGGAGCCGACAGGAGCAACTCCGGAAACTTGGGAGTTCCAATTCCGGAGCTGCTACAACCTCATCCGGTGCACCTTTCCTCAGAGTTCTGACTACGAGTTCGTATGGTGCAAGGGTATAGCCAGGAAGATGCAGCTCTGTATCTACAAGCTTCTACTGGGCCGTCTTTTGACTAGGGATCATCTGAGTTCGTTTGGAGTGCCGGTCCCAGATCCCAAATGTGTGCTCTGCAGTGTGGAGAATGAATCTATAGGACACATTTTCTTCGAGTGTACCCTGGCATGGCAGATCTGGTCTGAGCAGAGTACATCGTTGGGAGGATGTGACTCCAGGAAGGAAATTGGGGATATCATCACTGTGCTCCGGGATAGCAGAGGTAGAGGACAGGACTGGTTCCGGACCGCCAGAGTTCGACTGACGGCCTCAGTTTGGCATATATGGCGGGAACGAAACCGTCGGATTTTTGGGGGCTGGTCACCCCTCCTGTAGGCATTCTCCATAACATAGAGTTTGATATTAATGCTATGGGGAACTAGAGTGGGAGTCCCACTTTGATTGTATGTTGTAAGATTACTGCATTGTTTTTGGAATAAAATTTATCATTTTTCCAATATATATATATATATATATATATATATATATATATATATATATATATGAAAAAATGGCGGCGGGAGTCCTAGTTAGACGTTCAAGGTGATCTGGAGGAAGAGGGGCTGGCCGAGTGATGACGAGCGGCCAGAGGGATGGAGGGGTCAATGAGGGCTAAAAGGATGAGGAGGGGACTGATGAAAGGTGGTCTAAGATGACTAGGAGGAAGAAAGGAAAGATCGTGATTAAGAATCGACCTAATAATGGCATGTGCAAAGGTGGATGCATCTTAGTATCAGGAGGCTGAAGGGAAGGATCTATAGGAGGTCTGAAACAGAACATGTCCTTAGCTTTAAGAGAAATAATATTAAAATTGATGGATCTTGTCAATTATAAATATAATACTCCGCCAACTGGTATGGTTAATGTGTCAATAAGGAATCTTATTGACATGTTGTAGTTTGTAGATTTTGACAAGCTGAATCATAGTGTCGACAACTTTTTCTTTATTTCTATCAATTTCTTGTAACCTGGAAAGAGAGTCCCAATGTCGATATCAGCTTGTAGCGATATCGGTTAGTATCGGAATTTGGACATGCCAAAAGCGAGATACAGATGATACGTATCGGTATTGACCAATACCGCGAACCTTGGAAAATCAGGCTCTCATAGGTGGCTCTGAAGTCCAATTAAGGGTCTAGAGAAGTCGAGCTAGATAATGTGATTATCAATCTATATATGAGAATTCAGGAAGTATCTAGAGAAGCCCCAAGCAAAAAATAATCCTCTCTAAGGAGCTAAATGTAGGCTCGGGAAGAAGGATGGATGAGTGAAACCCTCCTTTAGAGTGTCTTAGGTTTCATGTTTTTTGGTTTCTATTAGAGCTTGATGAACAAAACTGAGTCCCTAATGGCATCCTAAGAAACTACTACTTATGTTTGATGTTCCGTAAAATGAGTTGGAACTATTTTATCAAAGGAAAAATTTAAAGAGAGTTTCAAGACATTTATTATATGGAGTAGATCATTGGTTTGCAAAAAGATGATGGTTAAAAGGATGTCGTTGTTGTTGTGCATGAATTGTTTGGTGTGAAGGATAATTTAGTGGAGGGTATAGATAGACTAGTTAGTTTTAAGATGAATAAAGAAGAATGCATTTCTTCAAAAAGAAGAAAGTGGGAATTTTTCTTGATAGGGTCATGGATTAAAGAAATAAACCAGTCTTTGATTGAAGAATTAACAGAATATCCTTTGGCAGTATTAGCTCAGTGGTGTTAACTTTATATGAAATCTCTGGATATATTGGATAAGCTGACCTCGAATACGGAACATGTGACTATTTCCTGATATTGGTTGTGATGGAACTTAATACCTTCTATGGAACTTGGAGAAGAATTTTATCTGACTATTTTCTTGAGGTAATTGGCATGATAACGAAATTGATACTATTATGGATCATCACTTTATTCATTTGCTGATCCTTTTCTTGTTTTTTGGAATCAGCAAATGAATAAAGTGATGATCCATAATAGCAGCTATCCTTGCCTGCTAGACCAATGCTTGAATTATGATTTTCACTACCTCAAGAAATTGATACTATTATGGATCATCACTTTATTCATTTGCATGATAACGAAATTGATACTATTATGGATCATCACTTTATTCATTTGCCAGCTAGACCAATGCTTGAATTATGATTTTCACTACCATACACTTTTGTAGGTTTTTCTCCATTGCAAGTACTGATATTTTAGCTAACTTTTATTAAGAAATAACCCAATTGACTCCAATTCATAGCAATAGCAGCTATCCTTGCCATTGTGATGTTTCATGCCACTGAAAACATATAAGTGAGTTGTTGCCACTTGTCAGTCCATTTAAACCCTGCAGGTTCCATTTTTGTTGAAGTTAAACTAATTGTACCATTATATTCATTTTCCAGTATGTTAGTTATTGAAAGTTATAATCGGTTATGACCTGATGTAAGTTGTCATAGGTTCCTTTTATTTTTCCAGAACATGTGTTGAAGAATGTGAGAAGACCGGGACTCTTGGAGACATCTCCATCCCGAACTGCGGCACATCAACTGATGGAATTTCCAATCTCTCTTGGTATATGCAAGAACCATTGTATATCAGCTGGAAAGAATGGAATTGCAGGAGCGATTGCAGATACTACTGTATGATACGAAGGGAGCAAGAATTAAGAAAACTTGGTCTCCGACCTGTTAAGTATCATGGTAAATGGCCCTTTATACGTATCTCAGCCTTTCAGGTGTGTAAATTATTAGATGCATGAAGTTCACGCTAAAGTTTATTTATTTTTTTTGAATTTTTTGTTGGTGGTACCATGCAATCTCCTCCTGCTCATGGTAATATTATTATTTGTTCAGGAGCCTGTTTCTGCTGCCCTTTCTGCCATGAATCTATTCGTGCAATTTAATGGCTGGTTGACATTTTTCTTCTTACTTTATTACAAGCTTCCGCTTAGGCCTCAAACTAGTAGGACATACTATGAATACACTGGCCTTTGGCATATCTATGGTTTTTTATCCATGAACGCCTGGTTTTGGAGTGCCATATTCCACAGCAGGTATGCTAGTTGGTGTAGGTGTTCGAAACCATAGGTAAAATTTTATTGACTAATTAATTTACTTAATTCTGCAGAGATTTTGAGCTGTCAGAGAAATTACACTGCTCATCAACTGTAGCTTTGATTGGTTACTCCCTCATTCTGACCATTCTGCGCACCTTTAGTGTGAAGAATGGGGCTTCCCGGGTCATGGTCTCAGCCCCACTGTTAGCCTTTTTGACCACGCACATCTTATATCTCAACTTCTGCGAACTTGATTACGGTGAGGTTTCATATTTTGATTAAGATTCAACTTCTGTTATAAGTTATAACATAACATAATTTATGTTAAAATATGACATTGTTAATTTATTTGCATTATTTTTACATCAAAATCATGTTGTAGTGCAGTTGGTTAAGATATCTTATTATTAATGATGAGATCTGGGTCGAGCCTAACGCATTGTGATTTTAGTTTTTTAACATTATTTTTATGTGGATTAGCTAATGCATTGAACCTAAAACCGATCAACCTTGCAGAAAAGGTTCAAAATATCGGAATTGGTTTCAGACTGTTTCTATGAATATCAGTGTCAGTAATTGGAGTATCTGATTCTTCATTTTGGAAAACCAAAATGGATAAAGTATTCTAAAAAGCTAGAAAAATATTTGATACATTTAGACATAATTTGGTATATATATGTTGTTTCTCGTTAGTTTTAAATGGAATAATATTTTACTTGCAAATAGATACTATTGTTTATTTACTTGCATTTAGACATAGTGCAACCACAAAAAAAATACTTCTGAATGCAATAATATTAATATGGATGAACGTTGTGAATTTATAGATGTACAACTTCGACAAACAATAATGGTTATAGTTTATCGTTAAGGAATACACTTTAACATTATTAATCTTCTTGAAGTTATTGTGATGACACTATTTTTTTCTTCTTTTTTCCTTCAGTTTTTCTCTACGGATTTGACCAAGAAAGAAACTTCTAACATTGGTATGCCAAAACCGATATCTATCTTGTGTATTGATCAGTATCTGCCGATACCCTGAACTATGCTAGTAGACCCGACCCGGCCCGACTCAAATGGACCCGAACCAGTCCCGACAGACTGAATCCTATTCGACCGACTGGACCTGAACCCGATTCGACTAACTGGATCCAAATCCAACCTAGAACCGAACCTAACCCAAGTGGACCCGGGCGGACCCGACTCGAATGGACTGGAACACAAACCGGACCCGTACCGACTGGACTAGAACCCGACTCACTCGACTATTTGAACTTGAGCTAGATCCAACCGACAATGACCATGACTATTTATTCCAATGGGAATTAAGCAACCCAACTATTTAGGGGTGGGGTGGGGTGGGGGTTGGGTTGGGTTGGGTTGGTTTTCATGGGAACATGAAATTTATGGATGGAGAAAAATTCCGGAAATAATTTTTATAACCCAAATCAAATATGGTAATTAGTTTTACCATCCTAAACTTTTCTGGGAATGAAAAAAAAAAAATTGTGTACGATCTATAGTTGATTATGTTTGTTTACCTAGCTATTGTCATGATTTTTGCCAATACCTATATAACATGTCTGCCACTGAAGCGCTAACTTCTTTATTTACTGTAACGTCATGTCTGATCTCCATATTTCAGGGTTGAATATGAAGGTGTCTGTGGCTATGGGAGTTGCTCAGATCCTCCTGTGGGGAGCTTGGGCTTTTGTAACTCACCACCCTTCAAGCTTCAAGCTGTGCACTGTTCTCATCGGGGGTTCCCTCGGAATGCTTCTTGATTACTATGATTTTCCTCCCTACAAGGGATATTTCGACGCCCATGCCCTGTGGCATGCCATCACCATCCCCCTCACCTTTCTATGGTGGAGCTTTATCAAGGATGATGCCGAATTCCAGACCACAACTATCACAAAGAAGATGATGTGAGAAGTGGAAGATCACGCATCTATGTAGTAGTACGGTTGAAGAAACTGTGGATTGGGGCCGAGCTCATTTGCTTGTAGATGGACTTTTTCTTCTTAGAAAGTGAGTATCTAAGCAGTGCTGCTCCCGTTGTATCATGGAAGCTAACAAAGCGATGCAATATTAGCCCAATTGCTCGGTTTGGGTCTCTTCGTAAGCTACTTGGCCCATATATAATTTGTATGTTAAAGATCTGTCATGATCTGTATAGCTTGCTTTGGTTTGCCTCTTGTTAATAGAAGGGAATCTCTTTGTATAGTCTACTTCATATTGTACTTCTGGAGACACTTTTTCTTTTCCGAAGAAGATCATCGATTTTTTTTCCAGGCCCCTTCGAGATGCTACAAACTCAGCCCGAAGGCTTACAATCAATCCCAGCCTGAAGGCCTATATACAATTCCTGGTCCGAAGGCATCATCCCATCCCGAACGCTACATCCTGACCCGAAGGTACATCCCAGTCCGAAGGTCTCACCCCCGTCCGAAGGTCCCATCCGGTCTGTATGCTTCACGCAACTGCACCACCAGCATTGCATCCGCACCACCTAGGCCTCATAGCACCTATCCCGCCTCATACGGACCGTACCTGCATTGCACCCACCACCACCCACTTAATTTTTCCTAACGTGAATTAAAGGACGCTCCCGTTGCTCGATCTAGCAACCTCCTTGGGGAAGGGGGGGTTGCCTCCGTCTTAACCCTTAGACTATAGACTAAGACCTCATTGGCCTTCTACGCACACACACACACACACACACACACACACACACACAC
Organism: Iris pallida; assembly: GCA_029216955.1. Classification (NCBI taxonomy): domain Eukaryota; kingdom Viridiplantae; phylum Streptophyta; class Magnoliopsida; order Asparagales; family Iridaceae; genus Iris; species Iris pallida. Next base: position 25,139,038 of record JANAVB010015397.1, read on the forward strand.
ATATATATATATAGCGTGCGCCTCCCGAGCCTGCACCTCCCGACTTCTACACCATCCCTCTCCCGTGCCCTCCCCTCCCACCGCCCCTCCTGCTCTACGCCCTCAACGCCGCCCCCACCCCCACACCACGGATCCTCCTCCCATCATCCTTTCCTCTGCGCGTGGCACCCCCTGCGGGTTCTACCGCCGCACTCCTATGCCCGCCCGCCAACGTCGGTGCAAAGGACCCAACCCTCCTTCCCCCCATCTTCCAACCTCCCGCCTAGCTTCTTGTTCTCTGCAATGATGGTTGGACAACGGTGGCGCATTGATGGAAAGGAAAGTCTTCATCGGCTAAGGTGGCGACATCTAGGAGAGGCCTTGTGGGTCAGCAATCGACGAGGAAGGGTGGCTCCCTTCGCCAACCGGCTTCGGCCACACCCGCTCATCAATCTCATGTCCCCCCCCCAAAAAAAAGAAATTACTATGACTAGCACGCTTATTGGACTGACGACCTTTGGTTGTTATAGGAGATTTCAATGCTATTTTATATGCCAACGAAATGATAGGTGGTAGGCCAGTGCATCAAGCGACCATCTATAAGTTTCAACAATGTCTCTTATCCTCTGGGCTCAAGGGTATGGATAAGACCGGGCACATGGACTTAAAACAACCGTGCGATCTTTAACCGAATTGTCATCCAGCTGGACCGTGCTCTTTGTAACAGGAGTTGGTTTGACACTTTCCAAATGTGTTGGGCGGAATGCTTACCTCCTGGCACTAGTGATCATTCCCTTATTGTTATCAGAAAGGCAGATCTGCCATCCATCAAAGGGAGGTATTTCGGGTTTAATAATGCCTAGATTTATATGGAAGCTTATGAGGAGGCAATTAAGCTTGGTTGGGAGCATAAGGTGAGTGGGTTTACTCAATACAGGTTCGTTCACAAATTGAATTAAAGGACTCCTTAAGGGTTGGAACAAAAGGAGACCAACCATCCCTCTCTAGGAGTTGGAGACTAAGCTGACAATCATTCAAAGAAGGCTGCACGTAGATCCACTCGACCACGTCCTCATGGAAGAGTAGGTAGCCCTTTAAGATCAGCTATGCAAGGATAGATTATTGGATGTGGTCCAACTCAGAAAATGTCACGACCCGCACCCACTGTGAGGGTACGAGTACGTAACAACGTCCAGCCTACGCCGCAGTGTCGCGGTAGAACGCTGTTCTAAGTCTCTAACTAACCATCAACTCATGCAATATATTGTGTACTCATCATGATCAACTCCAAACGGAGGACAAGTATAAGATATGGTGTAACTCAATCACAGTCTAAGCACGATAAGATAACACAGAATATCACTAAGAAATTGAAGACAACAAACTACTGAAATAATAACATCTGAATAATCTCAAATACATCTCAAGTCTCAATTCTATATGTACAACTCCAGTTCTAAATATGAAAACTAAACCAAGACAAACTAGCTAAACTCCCGATCACTCCTGAGTGTCGGGGCCATAGGTAGCTAAGCCATCTCCTGGTCTGTAACATGTAGGGCATGTGTCCTCAGGGCAATCATCTGTAAAATTTTTAACAGGCCCAGTCAGGACAGGAACGAGCACAATCTCATCTAGAAAACCCAAGTAAATGACAGAGAACTATACAGCAGTTATAGACAGTTGTATTGATGAAAATGACAGTTTATATTCAGGTGATGGTAAGAAAGACAGATAAAGTACAAGGAAAGAAAATAACTAACAAGAGAAGAATCATAGCAATGAAGACTGTAAAAATAGAACTAGCTGAACCTGGGTAATATGATATAAAGTCCAGACAGCAATGTAGACAAGTGTAACTCCAATGTAAGTCCAGTACAAGATGAATCTAATACAAGGTGAATCCAGTAAGGGACAATTCCAGTTATAGTGATCAATGATTCCAGGGTGAGTCCAGCCTATACTCTAACAGTGTGTTTTAAAATACCGAGATCGACATGTAAACGGCTGTAGGTAATACGGCACATCACACACCTGGCCGGGTGTGAGATGGCTATCATTCCAGTAGATTCCAGTTGGGAGATTCCAGATTGGGGTATGTCTACATGTCTTACTCAAGTATTTTCCCTCCCAGCAAGTGAATCCAGAAATTCGACACAATGATTCAAGGTGAGTCCAGCTAAAATATAATGATACCAGTAAATGATTCCAGTAAATGATTCCAGTAGGTGATTCCAGTAATAGAAGCCAGAAATAATGATACCAGTAATAGAGGCCAGAAAATAAATGTGTGTCGTATACATGAATCCAAAAATATCCACACGTGTTGTAACAGAGAATCGCATACAACTAACTAGAACTGAAGTACAGTAATTGACAAGTAAATAAGAGAACTATCAGAGAATGTACTCGCCTGCTACTCTGAGAAGAGTAGTGTAATATCAGATGCCTGCACCAGAGTCACAATGTCCTAAACAGAGTAATATGGGTTATAATGTGTTTAAAACAAGGTACATGATGTTTATGATACAATCTACATAAATTCTAGGTCAAAGTCAAACTCGGTCAACTCTAACAGTCAAACTAGGTCACAGGAAGTCATACTAGGTCACAGGAAATCAAACTAAGTTAAATAAGGTCAAACAACGTCAAACTAGTCTAATCTAGGTTAAAGTCAACTCTTGGTCAACATTCTAGCCAACTAGTCAAGTTATCTAGGGTTTAGTCAAACCTTAGTCAAATAGTCCTTCTATGTTCATCCAAGTCATTTCTAGGTCAATTTGGTCAAGTCTAAGCCAAAACTAGCTATAGGCAATAGGCTCATGTATCTAGGATACCTCATATAGGTATCTATATCTATATAAAGTATAAACCTACCCATATATATAATATATATAAATATAAATATATATATATATATATATATATATATATATATATATATATATATATATATATATATATATATATATATATATATATATATATATACTCTCACTCACTTAGATAATCAAATACCAAATACCCAAATCATCACCTAGTCTCTCTAGGTGAGGCCACACCTATACCCATAGATAAATCTAATACATACATCCTTATCCAACTTATTCTACACAGGACCTATCCCATATAGGTGTTCAAATGCCTATCTCATTAGGTATCTATACATTTCTAACATGTCTATATACCATTTAGTTATACCCATCTATCATATAGTAACATACACATGGACCCCTCATGCCAATCACTCACTAGGATACTACTCTACATCTCCATAGGACACAGACATACATTCAGCTATCTAGATATATAACTCTCCCTCATATATATTCAGATTTCATACATAACCCTACCTCACAGGATGGACATTCAGATTTCATATATAACCCTCACAGGATGGACACTAATACATTCAGCTATCTAGACATATAACTCTCCCTCATATACATTCAGATTTCATACATAACCCTACCTCACATGATGGACATTCAGATTTCACAACTCTCTCATAGGAATTGACAGTAAGCAAACTCAGGTTTTCTAACAGCCTAATCTCAGGTTTACATAAAATCCCATCCCAACCCAGTTCTCAGGTTCTATTTCAGTTTACCTGGGTTTATTTCTCAGGTAAATACTACTCAAAACCCAATTCTCCTTAACCCAAGCTGTGAACTCAAAACTCTTCATATAAACCATCATTAACTCAGATTATATATATAGGTAATCTCAGTAAATTGACTTGGTAAATCTCAGTAAATTGACTCTGTAAATCTCAGTAAATTGACACTGTAAATCTCCTCTAAATCTCAGGTAAATACTATTAACAGTGAATTCGATAAGAACCCAATCCCTACACAACATAACTCACATTACAGGCAACTAATACATATGTAATTGCATTAATACATGGTATTTAAACATCAAAATGCATTTGAATTATTATAAAACCAAATCGAACCTATTCTTAAATATCCCAAAACTGTGAATATGATAGTTCACTGATATTCGAATTCCAGGGTTCAATTTCGAATCACAACCATTCAAATTCGAATCACAACTAGGTGAACCTAGTGTACAGACCTAGGGATATGTTAGGCATGTCCACGTGTCCGTTCGTGTCCATAAATTAGGACAAAATGTGTCCAAATGTGCAAAAATTCAGTGTATCAGAAAAGGCACTGAAGGCTGCCTCGTGCAGTGGTATCGAGCAACCTAGGGGCTCGTGTGTCGACCCTAGGGCCTCGTGCTCGTGTCCAACCCTAGGGTAGGTATAGGGCTAGGGACACAAGTGTCTGTATCGTGTCTAATGTGTGTCGTGTCCGAGTTTTTAAACCGTATCAGTGGGCTTGAAATCGCGTGTGTGCGTGTCAGGGAATTCCAATGCGAGTTCGAGAACTTTCTCGACTCGCAACCAAGTGTCACAAAACTTGGTGAGGGTCTTGTCAGACATGTCCCCCACCACCTCGTCAAATTTGACGTGTCCACATGATGTATTGTGTCCTGTGTCAAGCCCGAAATGCAAGGGATGTGCACAGGCACAGTGCGGTGCCTCGTGCAGGCGTGTCAGTGACTCGTGCGCGTGACACACGACACGTGACACGTCGTGATCGTGTCTAGGGGTAGAGGGGGACAAGGGCTAGGTGTCTAGGTGTCTGTATCGTGTCAAATGTGTGTCGTGTCGCGTGTCTAGACGCTTATCAGTATGCGTTTGCACGCGTGTACAACTCGCATGCACGGCCATTGTTGCCAGTGCGAGTGAGTTTTCTCACTCGACACGACACAATTCGACACAAGACTTTGGAGGTGTCTTGTCAGACATTGCCCCTAGGTCTGTGTCAAGTGGCACGTGTCCAAGTGTCGTGTACAATGCATACGAGGTGTCAGTGAGCAGGACAGTGCACTCGTGTCGTACACGCGTGTCCAACAACAAAAACTGACACAAAACGACACAAAAACACCTAACACCCTTCACAAAATTTTATGTACATACTAAGATCTACCAATTCATGTAATTACATTTTCAAAAATCGAAAATAATTTCCTAAGGGGCATTCTATCGAACACCTAACATACACTATGACACGTGTCCGATAGGGACACCAAACGGACACGAAATCCACCCAAATTCGAGGAACAGCTAGGGGACACCTAAACCTAGCCTAATATACAAAGAAAACAAAATATTAATGCAATTTAAAGGGTTTTACCTATAGGTGCAAATTGCATGGAAAAGCTCCAAATGGGGGTGTACTTCTTGATGGCCAAATGCTCCAAATTGATCCCAAACTGAAATAGCTCTCCACCAACAGTTCATAAACTTAAATTAGAACCCAATGCAAAAGACTAGGATGAAAAAGGAGATCAAATGAATAAATGAAAATTTTTGGAAGGGGAAACTTACCTTTCTTTTCTCCTAGTGTTGGAATGATAAAAAGAGGCAACCCTAATGAATAAGTGTTTATATAGGATGGGGATCCCTATGTGGCTGGTCATAAGCTCAAAAATTAGGGTTAGGGTTTCCTAAATTGGCCCATGGGCTTAAGTTATGATTAATCAAGTCATGAAGTCATAAGCTATTTCATGAAACCATAAACCATGACTTAAATTCACTAAACCAAATCCTCTCATTCTAAAATTAGTCTCTAATGACTAGAAGTAGGTTAACCTAAGTTAGACTAGGGTTACCATAGCTAGGGTTAGGTTCTTGGCTAGTCCACTAGGTCTCAACAAGTCAAAGTCAAACTAGAATTCACCAATTCATTAAATCACCAAATAATTCAAATAAGTCAAAACGACCAAATTACCCCTAGGCTAAAAATGATAATTAAGTCATCATAATGACATGGTTAGGCTCTAGGTCATGCAGTCCCTCAGGTTTCACTAGCAGCACATCAAAAACACGAGTCATGACTTAAACCAGTTTTTAAATAGTTTAAAAAATTATTAAAAAATAACTAAAAATCATAATGTGAATCAAATATCAATAATTAATAATAATAATTACAAAATTTCAAAAATACCCTCATCTGGAAAATTGGGTGTTACAAGCCTACCCACCTTATAAAAATTTCGTCCTCGAAATTAAGATGATCGTATCCCCACTAGGTCAAACCCCCAACAATCAAAGTCAAAGATAACATGCAACACTGTCCTACTGGTCGTGATTCCACGGTCTCGAACAGGGTAGCTACACTATCTACCAATCACAACTATATCCTGGCAGGTACTAATGGAATCACACAGGAAAGTAGGGAGGAAGAATGAGAAGGACAAACATGCTAACCCATCACCTGCAGCGTCGGTCTCCTCGACCGCCATCGCAAGAGCTCCTTCCCGCTGGTGCTGAACTACAGGTGGCCTAGCTCCCTTAAAAGGAGGTGCAAAGGGACAGTCTACCATCCTATATGAAACTGGTAAAGACAACTAGGAATTTATTATGAAGGATTACCCTTCCAAAGATGATCAAAATCGAAGGGTTAAGGCACGAGTGTCAATAGCATTGAAATCCAATAACACAGTATATAAAAGAGGATTTAGTCCTGGCACGACCTAAAACGACCTAAGTTGATCAATTTCAGGATATATCGAAGTTGGGCAAGATGAAGAACGAGACCATTGAAGTCTGAGCACGAGTATCCAAGATTTGGTATCCATGTCACAATTGAATTAATTCAATTGAATATGACCCCAAACACTGGATGACAAGGAGGATGACCCGGTCAACTGGTCACGATCAAAGAATTATAATTTAAAGGATGATGTAAGGATATAGAAATAAGGCAATTTCTTCCTTCGGATAGGGAAACTAAACATGATACCTCAGTGCCTTTTCTTTTTGAAATATACGAAAGGCAAAACAATAAAGAGTTCAAAGACGATGCTATTAAGTACAATACGTGGTTCATAGGCGATGGAAATAATTCAAAGAGAGTTGCCAAGCTGTCGTGGATGAGACTCTAGGGCAAATTTAACTATGTCTCCCTCCACATAGAATAACATATGAAAACCGAACCAAAGTGCAATAGGTTGATCAGACCATCATACACCGGTTCTGATTAGAAAATATGTTAGTGGGTGTCGGCCCCCAATAAAATATGTCATGATCAAGCTCGAAAAGATCAGCTTGCAAAATTGGTGCTAAATTAGCAACATAAGATAGACAAAATATAAGTAAGGATAATGATGAAGGAAGTTAATAGTCCAAGGTTCTTCAAACATCAAGGAGTGAGGGTGAATCAAAACAAGAGGAAAAGGTTTTTCAATTTGAAGTTCATAATGAGATTCTTAAGGGTCGTCCAGGAATCTCTCAAGTAGTCCTAACTGTGATTGAGTAACCTCTCCGGTAAGGCCTATCTTTCAGTCCTATCGCAGGCTCGCAGCAGTACAACTAAGTCGCCGTACTACCACGATATCGCACTAATGCGACTCTCGAGACCTGCATGGGCCACCACTAAAAATGTGTCACGACCTGCACCCACTGTGAGGGTACGAGTACGTAACAGCGCCCAGCCTACGCCACAGTGTCGACGGTAGAACGCTGTTCTAAGTCTCTAACTAACCATCAACTCATGCAGTATATCGTGTACTCATCATGATCAACTCCAAACGACAAGTATAAGATATGGTGTAACTCAATCACAGTCTAAGCACGATAAGATAACACAGAATATCACTAAGAAATTGAAGACAACAAACTACTGAAATAATAACAACATCTGAATAATCTCAAATACATCTCAAGTCTCAATTCTATATGTACAACTCCAGTTCTAAATATGAAAACTAAAATAAGACAAACTAGCTAAACTCCCGATCACTCCTGAGTGTCGTGGCCATAGGTAGCTAAGCCATCTCCTGGTCTGTAACATATAGGGCATGTGTCCTCAGGACAATCATCTGTAAAATTTTTAACAGGTCCAGTCAGGACAGGAACGAGCACAATCTCATCTAGAAAACCCAAGTAAATGACAGAGAACTATACAGCAGTTATAGACAGTTGTATTGATAAAAATGGCAGTTTATATTCAGGTGATGGTAAGAAAGACAGATAAAGTACAAGGAAAGAAAATAACTAACAAGAAAAGAATCATAGCAATGAAGACTGTAAAAATAGAACTAGCTGAACCAGGATAATATGATATAAAGTCCAGACAGCAATGTAGACAAGTGTAACTCCAATGTAAGTCCAGTACAAGATGAATCTAATACAAGGTGAATCCAGTAAGGGACGATTCCAGTTATAGTGATCAATGATTCAAGGGTGAGTCCAGCCTATACTCTAACAGTATGTTTTAAAATACCGAGATCGACATGTAAACGGCTATAGGTAATACGGTACGTTACACACCTGGCCGGGTGTGAGATGGCTATTATTCCAGTAGATTCCAGTAGATTCCAGTTAGGAGATTCCAGATTGGGGTATGTCTACATGTCTTACTTAAGTATTTCCTCTCCCAGCAAGTGAATTCAGAAATCCGACACAATGATTCAAGGTGAGTCTAGCCAAAATATAATGATACCAGTAAATGATTCCAGTAAATGATTCTAGTAGGTGATTCCAGTAATAGAAGCCAGAAATAATGATACCAGTAATAGAGGCCAGAAAATAAATGTGTGTCGTATACATGAATCCAGAAATATCCACACGTGTTGTAACAGAGAATCGCATACAACTAACTAGAACTGAAGTACAGTAATTGACAAGTAAATAAGAGAACTATCAGAGAAAGTACTCGCCTGCTACTCTGAGAAGAGTAGTGTAATATCAGATGCCTGCACCAGAGTCACAATATCCTAAACAGAGTAATATGGGATATAATGTGTTTAAAACAAGGTACATGATGTTTATGATGCAATCTACATGAATTCTAGGTCAATCTAGGTCAAAGTCAAACTCGGTCAACTCTAACAGTCAAACTAGGTCACAGGAAGTCATACTAGGTCACAGAAAATCAAACTAAGTTAAATAATGTCAAACAAGGTCAAACTAGTCTAATCTAGGTTAAAGTCAACTCTTGGTAAACATTCTAGCCAACTAGTCAAGTTATCTAGGGTTTAGTCAAACCTTAGTCAAATAGTCCTTCTATGTTCATCCAAGTCATTTCTAGGTCAATTTGGTCAAGTCTAAGCCAAAACTAGCCATAGGCCATAGGCTCATGTATCTAGGATACCTCATATAGGTATTTATATCAATATACAGTATAAACCTACCCATACCTATACATATATATATATACAATATTTATACATAGCCTATCAATATATATATAGTACCTACATATATACATAATATATATATCCCATTATATATAACATATATATATACTCTCACTCACTTAGATAATCAAATACCAAATACCCAAATCATCACCTAGTCTTTCTAGGTGAGGCCACACCTATACCCATAGATAAATCTAATACATACATCCTTATCCAACTTATTCTACACAGGACCTATCCCATATAGGTGATCAAATGCCTATCTCATTAGGTATCTATACATTTCTAACATGTCTATATACCATTTAGTTATACCCATCTATCATATAGTAACATACACATGGACCCCTCATGCCAATCACTCACTAGGATACTACTCTACATCTCCATAGGACACAGACATACATTCAGCTATCTAGACATATAACTCTCCCTCATATACATTCAGATTTTAAACATAACCCTACCTCACAGGATGGACATTCAGATTTCATATATAACCCTCACAGGATGGACACTAATACATTCAGCTATCTAGACATATAACTCTCCCTCATATACATTCAGATTTCATACATAACCCTACCTCACAGGATGGACATTCAGATTTCACAACTCTCTCACAGGAATTGACAGTAAGCAAACTCAGGTTTTCTAATAGCCTAATCTCAGGTTTACATAAAACTCCATCCCAACCCAGTTCTCAGGTTCTATTTTAGTTTACCTGGGTTTATTTCTCAGGTAAATACTAACTCAAAACCCAATTCTCCTTAACCCAAGCTGTGAACTCAAAACTCTTCATATAAACCATCATTAACTCAGATTATATATATAGGTAATCTCAGTAAATTGACTTGGTAAATCTCAGTAAATTGACTCTGTAAATCTCAGTAAATTGACCCTGTAAATCTAAGTAAATTGATACTGTAAATCTCCTCTAAATCTCAGGTAAATACTATTAACAGTGAATTCGATAAGAACCCAATCCCTACACAACATAACTCACGTTACAGGCAACTAATACATATGTAATTACATTAATACATGGTATTTAAACATCAAAATGCATTTGAATTATTATAAAACCAAATCGAACCTATTCTCAAATATCCCAAAACTGTGCACATGACAGTTCACTGATATTCGAATTCCAGGGTTCAATTTCGAATCACAACCATTCAAATTTGAATCACAACTAGGTGAACCTAGTGTACAGACCTAGGAATATGTTAGGCATGTCCACGTGTCCGTTCGTGTCCATAAATTAGGACAAAACGTGTCCAAATGTGCAAAAATTCAGTGTATCAGAAAAGGCACTGAAGGCTGCCTCGTGCAGTGGTGTCGAGCAACTTAGGGGCTCGTGTGTCGACCCTAGGTCCTCGTGCTCGTGTCCAACCCTAGGGTAGGTATAGGGCTAGGGACACAAGTGTCTGTATCGTGTCTAATGTGTGTCTTGTCCGAGTTTTTAAACCGTATCAGTGGGCTTGAAATCGCGTGTGTGCGTGTCAGAGAATTCCAATGCGAGCTCGAGAACTTTCTCGACTCGCAACCAAGTGTCACGAAACTTGGTGAGGGTCTTGTCAGACATGTCCCCCACCACCTCGTCAAATTTGACGTATCCACGTGATGTATTGTGTCCTGTGTCAAGCCCGAAATGCAGGGGATGTGCACAGGCACAGTGCGGTGCCTCGTACAGGCGTGTCAGTGACTCGTGCGCGTGACACACGACACGTGACACGTCGTGATCGTGTCTAGGGGTAGAGGGGGACTAGGGCTAGGTGTCTGGGTGTCTGTATCGTGGATAATGTGTGTCATGTCGCGTGTCCAGACGCTAATCAGTGTGCGTTTGCACGCTTGTACAGCTCGCGCACGCGTCCAGTGCGGCCAGTGCGAGTGAGTTTTCTCACTCGACACGACACGACTCGACACGAGACTTTGGGGGTGTCTTGTCAGACACTGCCCCTAGGTCTGTGTCAAGTGGCACGTGTCCAAGTGTCGTGTACAGTGCACACGAGGTGTCAGTGAGAGGACAGTGCACTCGTGTCGTGCACGCGTATCCAACAGCAAAAACTGACACAAAAACACCTAACACCCTTCACAAAATTTTATGTACATACTAAGATCTACCAATTCATGTGATTACATTTTCAAAAATCGAAAATAATTTCCTAAGCGGCATTCTATCGAACACCTAACATACACTATGACACATGTCCGATACGGACACCAAACGGACACGAAATCCACCCAAATTCGAGGTACAGCTAGGGGACACCTAAACCTAGCCTAATATACAAAGAAAACGAAATATTAATGCAATTTAAAGGGTTTTACCTATAGGTGCAAATTGCATGGAAAAGCTCCAAATGAGAGTGTTCTTCTTGATAGCCAAATGCTCCAAATTGATCCCAAACTGAAATAGCTCTCCACCAACAGTTCATAAACTTAAATTAGAACCCAATACAAAAGGCTAGGATGAAAAAGAAGATCAAATGAATAAATAGGAATTTTTGGAAGGGGGAAACTTACCTTTCTTTTCTCCAAGTGTTGGAATGATAAAAAGAGGCAACCCTAATGAATAAGTGTTTATATAGGGTGGGGATCCCTATGTGGCTGGTCATAAGCTCAAAAATTAGGGTTAGGGTTTCCTAAATTGGCCCATGGGCTTAAGTTATGATTAATCAAGTCATGAAGTCATAAGCCATTTCATGAAACCATAAACCACGACTTAAATTCACTAAACCAAATCCTCTCATTCTAAAATTAGTCTCTAATGACTAGAAGTAGGTTAACCTAAGTTAGACTAGGGTTACCATAGCTAGGGTTAGGTTCTTGGCTAGTCCACTAGGTCTCAACAATAATCACCAAATAATTCAAATAAGTCAAAACGACCAAATTACCCCTAGGCTAAAAATGATAATTAAGTCATCATAATGACATGGTTAGGCTCTAGGTCATGCAGTCTCTCAGGTTTCACTAGCAGCACATCAAAAACACGAGTCATGACTTAAACTAGTTTTTAAATAGTTTAAAAAATTATTAAAAAATCACTAAAAATCATAATGTGAATTAAATATCAATAATTAATAATAATAATTACAAAATTTCAAAAATACCCTCATCTGGAAAACTGGATGTTACAGGAAAAGATCAAAATGCAGTTGGCTAAGAGATGAGGATAGGTGCTCTAAACTCTTCCATGCCACTGCGAAAGTTAGACAAAATTGGAGTCATTTATGGGTTGCTTGACCCTACTGGAGTTCTTATTAATTTGGCATCGAAGAATATTGTTTAAAATGATATAAATAAGTATCTAAATTCTTTTTTTACACATAGATTAATAATTAATCATAATAAAGTAATTAATGCATATTAAAAACCTCGCGTAAATCAATAAATAAATGGATATAAATAGTAGATAGATATTGTTAAATATAAAACAATATATATTATATTATATATATATATTTTTTTTTGAAGAGAAGGGTAATTTCATTAGATTAAAAGATAGTTTACATCATGCTACATTACAAGCCAAAAGGCCAGCTCTATCCGAATGTCAATTCTTAGCTTTCCATGTATCGAGTTTCTTGGTTAATGTTGTTCATAACTCCGGTGACTAAAAGTATTTCTCCGTAAAATATCCTCCCGTTCCTCTCACGCCACACATGCCACACAACCGACAAAAGCCTTATGTGAGCTTTCCTGTATTCTCTTGACCCTGAGTTTTCAACAAATTAATACCGTCAACTATAACTTGCAGCTCATCACCACCATCAAACCTGATGTCCAGCTCTCTGCATAAAGCCCTCAATATATATCTTGACACCGAATACTGGAAAAATATATGGTTCTGCGACTCGGGTGCCTATCCACACAGGACACAATCAGTACTCACCATAGGAATGCCAAATCTGCTAAGTCTATCCCTAGTGAGCCAGTCTCGGATTGCTTTGTAACAGCACAACTTCATCTTAGATGCCGCCCCTTTCACCCATACCACATCGCCCATGGAACCTGCGGGAAGTGTCACTCCCATTTTTCGTTATACGTATTTTCAGTATACGTGTACGAATTTTTTTAACTTTTGTCAGGTGGACCGTAGTTAGAATTGTCTTGCTTAGCTTGATCTCGGTTTAAACTTGCCTTGGTTTATTTGGTATGGTTCAACATAACTTGGCTTGGCTTGGTTTGGTTCATTTTGGTTTGAGATGAGAAGGGTTGATATATAAGTCAACTCTCCTCTCTCTCCCTTCATTACTTCCTTTTATTTCTTCTTCTTCTTCTTCTTCTTCTTCTTCTCCATTACTCCTCTCCACCCACACCCAAGAAACCCTAGGCAAGTGCAACTTGTTTCATGATGGATCTCAAGTTTCTTTGTTCCATTCTCTTCCTTACTTAATTCTAAGCCTCTTTTGAACTTTGTATTTTTGGTTTTGTTGGATACATTTTTGTAGATATAAGTTTTGATCTTTTCTTATTTTTCTTGGTTTTGATCTATTAAAATTAGTATTTTCTAAAACCAATCATCCCAGGCTATAGGAAATCTTGTTCTATACAATTTGTAGACCCTTGGAAGTCTCGATTTCGACTTGTTTTCAGGAAGTTATGTCATTTTGAAGCCATGGGTTCCTTAAGCAACACTCGGACGATTGGGGAAGATGAACAATCGTGCGTGTGCCACTTGGCGCCGTGCCGTCTTAGTTGTCCGTGCACTCTTTGGCTTGCGCCCATCGGCGTGCGCAACTTGGCCCAGGTGCACCCAGCTTGTCCTGGCGTCACTTGGCCTAGCGTCACCCAGCTCGTCCTGGCGCCCCTTAGCCCAAGCGCACCCAGCTCGCCCTGGTGCCCTTTGGCCCAGGCTCACCCTGCTTACCCTGGTGCCACGTGGGCTGGCGCCACTCAGCTCGTCCTGGCGCCCCTTGGCCTAGGCGCACCCTGCTTGCCCTGCCGCCACTTGGCCTGGCGCCACCCAGCTCGCCCTAGCGCCCCTTGGCCCAGGCACACACTTCTTGCGCTAGTGCCACTTGGCCCAGGCGTACCCTGCTTGCCCTGGTGCCACTTGGCCCAGGTGTACCCTGCTTGCCCTGGCTTCTCTTTAGCACAGGTGCCACCTGTCTCCGTTGGTGCCACCTGTCACCTCCCTGACGCTATTTGACCAGTGCCACTTGTTTGCCATGATACCCTTTGTCCCCTATCCCATACATGTTCTCCTAGTTTTTGTTGCACATGCTTGTGATCTTACATGTGTCTTCTACTTGGTCTAACTTGCGATGACCCGACTTGATAATTTGTTGATACGAAATATGATAAACTTGAGCATGACATGACTTGCCAGTATTGAACTTGATATGCATACGACTTGGTATGAACACGACATGATAACATGAACCCTTCTTGATAATCTTGTTAGTGGCCCGTCGATGCACACTCTTGACAAGTAACAAATATACTTGATATGGCATGAATAAACTTGATAGTGGCCCGTCGAGGCACACTCCTGACAAGTACTTTTGACATGACAAATAACCTGACATGACATGTATAATCTTGAAGCGCTGTTGCGACAACTACCTTGACTTGCTTAGTAACTCTTGTCTTGATACCGTGGTTGATTCTCTTGATTATGCCTGTACAAGCTACCTGTCTCATCTTGCATCATGTCTACTGTCTAGGACATGGATTTCTGGTTACCACGGTCATGAATTCATAATGAATCTGAATATGTTAATAACTAGATTAATCAAGTAGTCCATATAAGAGAGATTTTTCTAGTTACAAGCGATCCGGTTATCCCGGCCACACATGAGGGACTTGTAGCCTGCCGACGAGTAGAACACATTTTGAGCTCACTGTCATATGGGGTACTTCTTGAAAACATTAAGTACTGAAAGTACACCAGTAATTTTGATAACTCTTGTAAATCACCTCGTCTGGATAACCTGTATAACTGTAGGGCTTGTGACTGCGGGAACATCTCATTGCATCTTGCTAGTAACTAGGCTTGTGCTAACCCTAGTTAGCTAACGATAGCAAGCCGTATGACTTGATTGGCCGTACCTGAATGCTTGCTCGTGATTATCATGGGAATTATATTCCGTCTCTTGTTTTTCCTAATGCAAGCTATTATTTTATTCTAACCCTGTCTTCTTGTCATTTAAGCCCGTTTATTTATTTATTCTTCTATTTATTATATGCTAGATGTAGTTCCTAAGTAGAGCTTTCCTTGTGGCACTTGCTCTTTCTGGGGTCTGACCCAACTGGTTTTGTATGGCCAGGTTTCGGAGTAGTGCCCAAGGATCTACCCGTCTTCCAGCCAGATAGTGAACACCAGGCGTAATCCTGGCAATGAGTAGGTTTCTTATTTTGCCCTCCCACTCTATTGTAAATTATTCTTTTGAGGCGTTTATCCGCCGAGCAAGTGTTAGCTCGTGTTGAAACTAAATTTCTGTTTGCCTAAGGGCTGTAACATGATTGACAAATCCTAGGATTGATCATGTATGACTTAATTCCTTATATTTTGTATGACTAGCTTTATGATCATCTGAATATGTAATGTTTGGGATGCCTTACTTTGTATGTCTGATGATCTAACATCTTGTACATTTATTTGCTTGCTTGAGATTGAGACACTAGGCTTGTTCTTGACCATAGAGACTGATGGATTATAGTTTAACCCTTATACATCTAGACAGTCGTAACCATATTACGAGGTGGCTTGTACTTCAATGTACATAGCTGGCTGTGTCTGTCCCCCGCTCTCTAGTATTCTGGTTCTGGGGTGGGACACGATTTAAGTGGTGGCCCATGCAGGTCTTGTAAATCAAGACGTATGAGGGTTTTACCGAATAGATGTCTCAATCAACATTCTTCCTTGATCTTTACTCGTGCCTTCTAATCTTCCCGAAATCTTGACATGATCACATGCTTATATCCTTGATCAATCTTGGTCATTCCTTATTGTTCCTCATGTCATTTTCTTCAGTGGCATTGTTCCTGGTCCTACCGATCAGCTGGGTGGAGCACCCCCAGAGAACCATCAACAATGAACCAGCCGCAACCTGGGGACCAAGCTTAGCACTCTGGAGCAGCATCCAGTCATGCCTTCTGGGGATCCAGAGCCATCAGTCCAGCCAGCTCAGCCTGCAGAGCCTGATAATAGAACCCTGATGGGACTCATTCGGGAATTGCTTGCGCCACAAGATCGTCGGGGCGATGCCCTACACCAGACAATACAAGAAGGTATGTGCAGAGTTGGTTATCAGGGAACAGTACAGCCAATAGCTTCAAGCGCCTAACCCTCCTTTTTTTGACAGCAGTGAAGCTGCTATTGTTGTCGATGCTTGGCTACAGGATCTAGAAGTTATTCTGGAGGCAGCTCGGATTCCAGAGGAAGAGAAGGTGGCCGTTGTGCATCTACAGTTATTGGACTTAGCACGCAGCTGGTGGGCGATGTTAGTAGTTGGTTTGGTAATGCATGTCATGTGGACGGTATTCAGTGACAAGTTCTAGATGAAGTATTTTGATGCAGTAGCTCGGTATGACCTATAAACCATATTCAACAATCTCAAGCAGATGGGAAGGACGGTCGATGGATATGTGGTCGACTTTTTCAGGCTTAGTCGGTTTGCTCCCACATTGGTGGCGACTGAATTGGATCAAGCACAGCGATTCCAGCAGGGACTCCACCTAGAGATTATTCTAGCTATGGAGCAGTTTGAGCACCAAACATTTGATGCTGTTTTACGGGCAGCTAGGAGGCATGAATACACTTCACATAGGATAGTAGATCGAATTGGAGGATGGAAGAGGCCTCATGGACAGTTGTCCCAGTCATTAACACTAGCCCGACAGCTAGGGCTTTAACTATTGGAGCTCCTAGAAGGGCGACCACAGTTTCGTCGGTTCAGCACACGATACCGATGTACCCTCAGCAACAGAGGCAGGAGTTGTCTTCCGCAATGGGTTTCCCTCATTGTGGGAAGCCATGACACGTAGTTTCAGAGTGTCGCAGAGCACAGGGATTATGCTTGGCTTGTGGGGCACCGGATCACATGATAGGGTCCTACCCATATAGAGCCAGTTCATCTTCATCAACCCTAACTAGTCCATCGGTTAGGGGTCCAGCAACAGTACAGCAGCAGCAGCACCAGCTTTCGAGGCTATTGCTGCCTCAGGCTTAAGCTTTTCAGCAGTAGAGGCCGCAACAGTATGCCCAGGCCCAAGCTCAAGTTCAGAACCGAAAGAGAGGTTACCAGCAGAGGGGACCAGCACCAAGGGGACAAGGTCAAGTTATGGCTCTGATCATGGTAGAAAAATTGGTATCAGGTGAGGTGATGGCAAGTACCATTCTCGTCAACTCTTTTCTAGTATCAGTGTTATTTGATTCGGGTGCATCGCATTCATTTATGTCTGCACAATTCGCGACATGGATAGGACTGGAGCCTAAGTCATTATCAGTAGGGATGAATATACTTACTGGTAACGGTCTTGTGGGAGTAGATAGAGTTTTTTCCTCGTATCGAATCGCAGTTAGCGGTAGAGAGTTTTTCGCTAGATTGATAGAAATTCTAATAGCCGACTATGATGTGGTCCTAGGAATGGATTGGTTGAAGGATCAATATGCAAGAATAGACTGCCATATTGGTATAATTATTTTTGGTATTCCCGACAAAGAAGAGTTTTTATTTTCCAAAGGTGAAGTAGAACCTTCTCCACTAGTCTTGCGGATGGCAGTCAGAAGCACTTCAGTTTTCTAGAGTAGTAGAAGAATTTCCTGACGTATTCCTCGAAGAGCTTCCAAGCATGCCGCCAGTAAGAAAGATAGAGTTCATCATTGATTTGATTCCAGGGATGACACCATTATCAGAAAGAGTTTATAGAATGGCACCATCAGAGTTAGAGATCCTGTACAAGATGATTGAAGAACTCAGGACCAAGGGATTCATTCGTGCTAGTAGATCACCTTGGGGATCCCCGATGTTTTTTGTAAAAAATAAGGATGGTACATCAAGATTATGTAACGATTATCGTACCTTGAATTCTGTAACAATCAAGAACATATATCCTCTACCAAGGATAGATGACTTGTTCGATCAACTCAGTGGGGTAGCAGTATTCTCGAAGATTGACTTGCGGTCGGGGTACCATCAGATCAGAGTCAGAGAGCAAGACACCCCGAAGACGACATTCAGATCTAGATATCGGCATTGGAAGTTTCTCATTATATCATTCGGGACGCCAATGCACCCGCAGTATTCATGGATCTCATGAATTGTATCTTCATGCTCTATTTGGATCGGTTCATTATAGTATTCATAGGTGATCTCTTGGTCTATAGCAAGAATGAAGCAGAGCATAAGCAACAACTCCGAGTAGTCCTTCAGATTCTTAAAGAGCACCAGTTGTATGCAAAGTTCAGTAAGTATGAATTTTTGCTTGATCGTATCTCGTACTTAGGTCATATCATCACCAGAGGTAGAGTGGAAGTGGACCCCCATAAGATAGTGGCAATAGAGACATAGCCAGTACCTATCACCGTTGCAGAAGTTTACAGTTTTTTAGGATTGGCCGACTATTACCGACGATTTGTATCATATTTTGCTCGAATTTCAGCACCATTGACGCAGTTGACCCGCAAGTATGTACAATTTGCTTAGACAGTCGAGTGTCAGAGTTCATTCGAGAAGTTGAAGCAAGGATTAATAACGGCACCCATTCTCACGCTTCCAGATGGGATTATATTTTCAGTTTATTGTGATACTTTAGGTAGAGGATTGTGATGTGTCTTAATGTAACATGGCAAGGTAGTTGCTTATGTGTCACATCAGCTTCGTGATCATGAGAGGAATTACCAAACCCATGACTTTGAGTTAGCAGCGGTAGTTTTTGCCCTTAAGCTTTGGAGGCATTACTTGTATGGAGATCGGGTAGAGATTTTTACCAACCAAAAGAGTCTTAAGTATGTGTTTACCCAGTAGGATCTTAACATGCCTTAGAGAAGGTGGCTAGAGTTGCTGGTGGATTACGACATCAACCTGTAGTATCATCCTGTGAAGGCCAACGTTGTTGCAGATGCATTGAGTAGAAGAGCATGAGCTTATTTTCTAACAGCAGAACCCGAGTTATTAGCATATCTTCAGAAGATGGGAATAAAGATTGTTCTTCCTACCAATGTGGAATTGATGGCCAGTATGCAAGTTCAGTCCAATATAGTTGAGAGGATTAAGACGACTCAATCAACGGATTCTAAGCTTCAGCGGCTTAGGGCAGAATGTGAAGCAAGACAAAGAGCAGAGTTATGCATTCACGGAGACGACACGCTTCAACATGGAAGGCGTCTTTGTGTATCCAGTGGTGACATCAGACAGGAGATCATGGCAGAGGCTCACAGTGTTAGGGTTATATACTAAAAGCATCACTTTGTATTAACTTTATTTCCTTAAATTTTGAATAAGAATTATATGGACAATATTTGCATATTGTATTTGTTACAAGTGCTGATGCAAGTGTCTGATACTCTATATTATTGATAATATGGTGTGTGGTGTCACGCAGAAGATCCTATTATCAGTTTTTTGTAGAATATATAAATGGTTCACAACCTAGATGGACTTGGACAATCTATTATAAAGGTTGTAGTATAATCTGGTATTAGTATATCTTGACTATAGGTTTACACTAGTACACTTTGTGTGTATTGAACATGACCACTTGAGGTTGTTCTCTTTGTACTGACTACATAAGAGAACAGACACCTCTGTTATTATGGATGCTTGTTCTCTTAATCCGGATATAATAACAGACATGTATATGCAGTATATATTACTTTGACTCAAGAAAGAGTGAGATTCATTACGGGTCAACAACCTCTATGAATTGGATAATAATATTGTATGTATGATGGGCTGTTGATTATAAAAGGAATCCATGTCCCGTCGGGTTGATGATGTCCCCTTAAGGAGCTTATAAGGATTGTCATGTAAACCCTGCAGGTGAATTATATCCGACATGACAAATAAAGTTGAGTGGTACTACTTAAGGATAAAAGATGTCGATCAATATAGTTATCAGTAACTTAATCTGATTGACGGATATTCTATATCTTAACATGGGGAGCCAAACGAGCATATATTAGAAGGAGCCCATAATCATAATTTGGGATTAGGAAGGTAGTACAATAATAGCTCATTAGTGGACCGAGCTATTGTTAGTGGGCCTTGGTTGTGTGTTCAGGCTGAACACAGGACACCCAGATCCGTTAGGAGACCTAACCCAAATTTCTTCTCAGGGTCTCTGTCGTAGCCTTATATATATCCTCTATTCTCTGGCCGCCAAATGATGATTAGAACAAATAAGCTTTCTTTAAATTCGTGATCCACGTAAGGAGAGAAAGAAGGGGCTGCCAAGGAGAAGATAAGGTTGGGAGATCGTCGCCCATACAACGTCCAACCCGAGGAAGGAATACGTGTAGAAGATCTTGGAGTCATGACTGCTTGAGATTACTAGGAACTATTGTCTTCTTCTCGCCGTAGGTAAATTCGTGAACCATAGTTTCCGCCTATGAATGGTTAGAACACGTTTATATCTGTTTAACTTTCTATCAATCAATACGCACACCAAACTAGGGTCCTAGGAATCCCCAGTTCCATCAATTGGTATCAGAGCCACTTTGGATCTGCGTATTGATTGATACGTCAATGTTGTCCAATAAAACTTGTACTGTTATAACTCAGTTTTGCAGGCATCTTAGATCCAACTATTATGGTCCAATGCATATTTTTGTTTGTGTTATTTTAAACCACGGACATGTCGTGGATGTTGTTGTTATTCTGGATGTAATTAAAATTACAAGGGATGATCGTGCTATTATTTTAATTTTTCAATCTAGATTATATGTGAACTCCTTCAGGAGGCATAGGATTGATGTAATTTTAATTATTTTTGATCAATCGTGATGGCGGTGGTGGCTGTTTCTAATGCCGGAAGAGATGCTGGTTTTAAGCAGTCCAGTGGAAGACAAATGATTTTCGATAAAGGAATCAGCAGCCAAAACCTAAAAAAAATCGAGTAGATCTGTGTAGTGCCAGATTTTGGATTCGGATAGTTGAGGACATAGTAGGAAAGATGACCATAATAGTTGGATATTTTTCTGTTGTTTGTTGCCATTTTGCTTTTTTCGATTATGCATGTTCATTATTATGTGGATATTTTTTTTTTGAAAAACAAAGCCTACATTAATAATGGACAACATGGACATAATGTCAACTAGTAGGAAAATTCTTATTGTTAAATAACTAAGTGGAAGAGGAAATTTATTTAGCATAAATCCTATGGTCTCCACTACCAGTTTGTAGGTGATGTAATTATACTTGCATGTTGGCTTTAGTTGCTTTCCTCCATATCGGATGAGTATAATTATGGATGACCGGTACAAACTTCCTTAGGGATAATTGTAGAAAGCTACCTAGTATGTGTACGCTTCTCCATCTGAAGGAACTCATTACAAGGTAATGGACTTAGTATTAAGTAATAGTATACACTTAGATACAAATAATGGTATCCTCCCAATCGGAGTCACTGCTATTATTTGTATGACCAGAGCAAAACCAACAGATTAATTTTATTTGTCATAAAGTTATGTTGACATGATAGTAAAATTAATAAGAAGTACCTACTTGAACAAAGTTGAATTTGTATACGTCCACGCTATCGTGGCATGCTAAATTTATGATGTTCAAGGTGTTGGTGAATTTTTTATTATTATTTTGAGGGAATCAATATTTAATTAATTCAAAAAGTTTTTTGCCCTACATAATTTTTATTTATGTGATTCTCAAGATTTCAAAAAATGGGTTCTTTCAGTCCACTTATGGTGATTCTTGAAGAAAACAAGCTTACTGGACCTAATTATATTGACTGAAAACATAATTTGGATATTGTCCTGACTGATGAGGAGTACAAATATGTACTTGTTGAGGAATGCCCACCAAAGTCTGATGCTAACTCTGATAAAGAGGTCAAAGAGGCCTATAAGAAGTAGAAAAGGCAAATGAGATGGAACGGTGTTACATTCTGGCATCTATGTCAAATGTACTGCAACATCAACATCAGGCCATAGCCACAGCTTATGACATGACGTATAACCTCAAGGAACTCTTCGGACATCAGAGAAGAGCAGCTAGGTAGTTTGCTATGAAGTGTTTGATGAATACAAAAATGGTTGAGGGTACACCAGTAAGGGATCATGTTCTCAAGATGATGGGTCATCTAAATGAGATGGAGATCCTTGGAGCTGAAATCGATGGAGAATTCTAGGTCAATATTATTCTCGGGACTCTGCCTAAAAGTTTTGACAATTTTTGCTTAATTACAACATGAACAAAAGGTTGTATAGTTTGGCAGAACTTGCAAAAGAGCTACAAGATGCTGAATCTCTCTTTAGGCAGAGTGGTCATATTTTTGTTTCTGAAAAGGTTTCTTCTTCTAAGTCAAAAGGCGGTAAGAAGAAGAATAACATTCAAAAACATGCAAACTCAGTAAAGAAGAGCATGGGACCTCAAGGCGCTATGAAAAAGCTGAAAGGCAAATGTTTCAAGTGCAAAGGGTCAGGAAATTGGAAGACTGACTGTCCACTAACAAAGAAGGTATATCTCATTTACTAGTAGTTAAAACATGTTTAGCGGTGTTATCTACCGGAACCTGGTGTGTAGATACAGGAGCTACTAATCACGTCTGCAATACATTACAGGGGTTCTAGGAAACCAGGCGACTTAGTGATGGAGAGATATGCTTGTTCATGGGTGACGCTACAAAAGTAGCGGTCGTTGTATTAGGAGATGTTACTTTATCTTTTGGTAGAAATAAGTCTTTGACTTTGAGAGATTGTCCTTTTGCACCTTCACATAGAAGGAATTTAATTTCTGTTCCTATGTTAGTTAAGGATGGATATTCAGTTTATTTTAATGAAAATATTATTATTAGAAAGAATAAATATTTTATCTGTTCTGATGCATTAGTTGATAATCTGTATGTCATTAATCCTATTTCGCCCACAATTCATATTATGGAAATGAATAATATGTCATCTAACTTAAATAAGAGAAAGGAACCTTCTTATATGAACCAAACATATCTTTGGCACTTGCGATTGGAGCATATTAACCTAAGAAGGATTCAAAGACTAGTTGAAGATGGACCTTTGAGTTCATTGAAAGTGGAGGCACTACCAGTCCGTGAATCCTGCTTGGAAGGTAAAATTATTGACCCAAAATCATAGTCAACCAAATACTGATCAAATTGACAATATAATACTTGTCATAATTCAATATGACACATTAAGACAAGAACTCAGTGCAAGACGGATGTCGGTTTTCTCCTGCAGCGTACTCAGTTTTTGAGTCTATATTTCTATATTTATTAAGTCTAGATAAATGTAAACTGAGTCGCACTGAGTAGTTTGTGCCTATACCTATCTCCAAACCACAAACCAAAAGCTCCACCAAACCAAACTAGCCCACATAGCCCATTTGAGCAATTCTGTCTCATGGAGACAGAGTTCGGGCCGAACTCTGCCTCCATACAGAGTTCAGGCCGAACTCTGTCTCCTAAATTACAGGATCCTAATTTTTAGGGTTTGCTGTATGCTAGTTGTCCAACGGTCAAAAATTTGAATTTTTGACACAAAATTCTGGTCGAATTGTGCCTACCTAGAACCCTATAAACAGGCCTTGAATTTACTCATTTTAAATCATCTAATCTTCTCTTCTCTTCTCTTCTCTCTAAAGCCTTATACAAGCCTTAACCTTCTCATCTACTAGCCACAAGCTTGCTAAGCCTCAAAGTGCTCAGTACAATTCAGTTAGGAGTTTGTGCAAGAGTCAAGAAAGTCGCTTGGAAAATTCCAAGCATCGCCACTGCGATCTTTGTAAGAATTTGACGTGCTCTTCTGAAGAAAAGGCACGGGGTATAACTACTATTTCACAAATAATGGATTTAATCCTGAGCTAGAGTTCTCAGGCCTGGACTAGTCCTCCACGAGGGAAACCAGGTTAAAATCGGCTATGTTTGCGTATGCTCTCTTGATCTTTACGTTTCCGCATTTACTTTGATTATTTACTGTTGGTGAAAAGGGTTTAATTTTTATTTGGCTATTATTGTCATAAAATCTATTCACCCCCTCTAGAGTTGCCTACCTGTTCTTCAATTGGTATCAAAGCTCCATTCTCTCAACAAGGACTAACATCCTAGAGATGATCTATGGTAACCACACAACCCATGTTTTCCAATCATGGTGAAGGACAGTCCACTCATAGGCCTCCCCTATTTGATGGAACAAACTACACCTATTGGAAAACAAGGATGAGTTTCTATCTCAAGTCTCTAGACTTCGACCTGTGGACCATTGTTACCGATGGTTGCAAAAAGCCCATCAGAATAGTTGTCAATGGAGATCTCGTCGAGAAACCCAACGACAAATAATCTAACGAGGAAAAGAATAGGCAAGTCTAGATACTAGAGCTATTAATGCTTTATTTTGTGCAATAGACATGAATGAGTTTAACAGGGTTTCGACATGCACCACCTCGCAAGAAGTATGGAAACTTCTAGAAGTGATGCATGAAGGAACCACCCAAGTTAAGGAGTCGAAAATCAGTCGTCTCACTTAAAAATACGAGGCATTCAAGATGAAGCCTAATGAGACGATCACCCAAATGTTTACAAGATTCCTTGACTTCATCAACCCTTTGTCATCTCTTGGCAGACAATATACAAATCATGAGAAGGTTCGCAAGTTACTTAAAGGGCTACCGAAGATTTGGAACCCTAAGGTAACAGCTATCATAGAAGGCAATGATCTCACCACAATGTCTATAGAAACTTTGATAGAAAAGCTGATGACCCATGAGCTCGACCTCAAAGATTTCGACGAACCTGCTCCAAAGGCAAAAGAGATTGCCCTAAAAGCTCATAATCGAAGGGTTGATCCTGGAGATACCGACGAAGAAAATTCTGAAGGTGATGATCAAGCTCTTCTAGTCCGCAATTCAAGAAATTCCTTCGTTTCAATCGAAGAAAGAAGGAACAATAAGAAGATGACGAAGAAGAACCAACGTGCTACGACTGCAAGAAGACTGGACACGTTCGAAAAGACTGTTCCTTCGCAAAGAAAGGCAACCGATATGAGAAGCCCTACAAGAAGTCTTCCTCAAGAAAGTATGCCAATACTAGCATTTGGCATGAAAGCGAAGCAGGTGATTCCGAGGAAGAAAAGGACTCTTTTGAAGACACCGCTAATGTCTGCCTAATGGCGACATCCGAAAAGGTAACTAGCAAAACTCTCGATGACTTTACTTTTGATAAACTTGGCGATGCGTTTAATGATTTACTAAATGACCACAAGAAAGTTATTAGTAAATATAAGCATGCCAAGGAGAAGATCAAATGCTATGAAATAGAGATTCAAAACATTTCTTCTTTGCTTGATAATGTTAGAGACACTCCACCCACGGAAGTCACTGATGAGGTGTCCAAGCTTAAGTTAAGCGTACATGATGCCAAAGTACTTATTGAAAAGCAAACATGTGAGATCATAGCACTCAACACTGAGCTTTCTGAAGAAAAGAACAGACACAAGATCTCTATTGCTGAGATTGATGGTTTAAATGCTAAGTGTAATGAACTGCATGCTGCCTCTAAGAAATTAGAGATTAGATTGGGAAAATAGGTTGCTCAACCTCAAACCCAATCACACAAAACACACACAGAACACAAGACCACTCATAATAGTAAAATACGTCACCTACATGCAGCACGTAGACATGCTTACATGTACACGTACTCCCATGAAGCACATAAACCATATGCACATAGACATTATTCTCATAACCATCATCCTGCTGCTACCTATAATCACTATTTTGCTGTTCTACACAACTACCACCATGCTGCACATAGACATAACCATCATCCTGCTGCTACATATAGTCACTATCCTACTGTTTCATACAACTATCACCATGCTGCATATAGACATTATTATCAATATGCTCCCAACACAAATAGGCATGCTACTTGTACCTACTGTGGATTACATGGTCATATCTCACCACAGTGTAGAATTAGGAAATTAGTTGATATCAATCTATATGCATGGGTACTGAAGATTAACATTTCAGGATCCACAAGAACTTGGGTACCAAAGGTCACATCTACTCGTAATGTAGGTTCCTCCCTTAACCACTACTAAAATAACCCCTTTTAGCGACGTCAGAAAACGTCGCTAAATAAGGAAAATCCGTCGCTAAAAGCTATTTGCGACGTATTTAGCGACAAAAATTGGACGTCGCGTATAGGCATGTCGCAGATGACAATTTTGTCGCAAAACGTCGCTATTTGCGACGTCACGTTTAGTGTCGCTAGACGTCGCAAACTTCGCGACAGATAGCGACGTAACTTTACGTCGCCAAAATAGCGACGTAGAGCGACCACGTTGCGACGCGATAAACTTTATATATGATGACATGGCATGGCAGACACGTGGGCACTTTAATGACGCCTAGCGACAAATTTAGCGAGCCCACTGACAGGTTGTCATATCCCACGTCAGCAGTTTAGCGACGTCTAGCGACGTTACGTCACTATTTAGCGACGTATAGCGACGAGTAATTTTCGTCGCTGTCCGTCGCAGAACGTCGCTATACGTCGCAGATATTATAAAAAAATTAAAAAAATATAATTGGTATTTTTGTTATGTTGTGTGTCTGTGTTTACAGTGTATGTGAAGTACAGTATTCGAACCATCGACAGTTTCGCTTACTGTACTATGTTTTATCTTGGATAGAAAGAGCAACAGTTCAGGGTGCACTTCTCAGAGCTTCCTCTTCACGTCCTTCACCTTCTCGGGAACCTTTACGACGTCCGGAGAAAGTGAAGGACGTGAAAATGAAGCTCTCAGAAGTACACCCTGAACTGTTGCTCTTTCTATTCAATATAAAACATACAATAGTAATCGAAACTGTCGATGGTTCAGAACACTGCATTTCACATTCACTGTAAACACAGACACACAGCGTAACAAAAATACACATTATATTTTTTTAAAATTTCGGCAGCACCTCATTTGTATATCAGATCATCGCTTATAACCCAGCGAGGTATATTTGTCATCCCCGTCGCAGATATCACAAAGTAAATATCACAATAAAAATAGGAGGCAGTGCAAAGTAAATATAACAGACACACATCCTCACAAACATCAAATAGAGTCAAATAAAAATGAAAGATGATAAAAAGTCTCCCACCAAGTGTATAAACAAAAGTGTACCAATAAACAATTTGCCCATAGGGCCAATATATACAAGTCATAAAAAAATCAATAAAATCACTGCGGACCCCTGCCGCGCAACTGTGATAGAATGTAGTCATGCTGCTCCTGAGTGAGCTACACCGTAGGGGCAGTAGGAGGCAGTACAATGTCTGGAGTCGGCGCCGTCGATGGACCGGAGGACGTATCTGCTCCAGCTCTCGCAGTCGCTCACCATAAACAGCAAGGGTACTCACCACCCTCTCAGTACTCGCCTCAAGCGAAGCCGAAACCTGAGTGAGTGAGGCAGACATGCTCCTCTGTGATCCCTCCAACTCGACCTGTCTACGCTCTGTGCGCTGCATAGACTTGGTGAGCTTGTGCAAGCTGGCAGCTGTAGCCTGATGCAGACTCATCAGCTCCTGTATACTGCGTTCGACCGCATCAAATCGTCCGGTGACGATCGGAGGGTCGGATCGTCGCTCGACCGTATCAGAAATCTGCTGCTGCAACTTGCGATGCAGCTCCTCGATCTGACGACGAACATCCTCAGCTCGTGACGACGCCTGCGAAGCCGGAGACTGCGCACTGACAGAGGGGGCCCGAGATGACTCCGAAGCCAAATACGTGCCGTAGGATGCCGTACCGTAGTACGTACCCTTCTGAAGACCGCCAACGGCGGTCATCCAGAGCTCGTCCGACGATGAAGCTGTAGGTGGCTGGGAGGAAGTACCAGCCACTCCCACTGCTTGCGTACTAGCAGCAGCAGCAGCAGCCGCCTCCTCCTGTAGCCGAACAAACTCGGCCTAGAACATGTTTGCTAACATGTAAGTGTTTGCTAAAGTCTATATTGATATCTATTTTCCTGTTTTCCAAATTATAGTAAATTAATATAAAGAATAGAACGTACATATGCCTGCGTCGCCCTCTCGTTAATGAACTCCCCAGCCCTCCGATGGGTGACCAGGAAGACGGTCACCATGTTCGGGTCCTCACCCTTTTTTATCTGTTAAAATATATTATCTATTATTAGTATTAAACATTCTATCGAACTATATATAAATTAATGTCCGTCATAAGAAACGTACCAGACGACAAAAATGCTCCGTCATCGGAATGGAGCCACCACACCACTTACCGGCGCTCGACCGCGCCACCTTGGCCTTGTTAGACCGCTCCTGGTACTTGGGTTCGCTGAATCTAGCCTTCATCGCAGCCCACTGATATGGCATGATCCAACCATAGATCGGCTCTCCGGAGCGATTACGACACTTCTGGTCGTGGATCGCATTACGGATGAGCTTGGCTGCGACGACAGAAAATTGGCCCTCGATCCTCGCCGCCCGGTGTGGTGGATAGAAATAGGTCCTCTACAAGAAGTAAAATACAAAAGTTGTATAATATACACAAATGATTATTAAAATTTAAAAATAAATAAATTTTTTACCTTAAAGTGGGCGAACCAAAAGGCCTTCCTATCCGCGGGAGCATCTGAGTAGTTAATCCAAGGCCCACCATAGTTCTTCCTCAGAAATACCTCCAGCTGTCTCTGTACTGCAGAAGGCCGATATCTATACAATAATAATTTTTCATGAATATGTATGTACACATAATCATTTAAGAAATATATATTAATTAATTAACTTACTTCATAGGCCCGTCCGTCCAAATCTCCATACGCGTCTCGCCCGGGGGAGCGCATGGAGGATCGCTCTCACCTCCTGCCTGGGCAGGATCAGTCTGTTCGCCGTCCTCCATATGCTCGGCGTCGGCTCCCTCCATAGAGCTGTCGACAGGTGGAATGCTGGACGGGGGATCAGGGACGCTGGACGCGGGATCAGGAAGGCTGGACGACGAAGGAGGAGTCGACAACCTGCTGGAACTGCCCTGTCCCGGTAATGGACCGGGAACAGAACGGTACACTGGCGTACTCAAAGATGAGGATGAGGGTACGGAACTGCCCTCTCCATCCCCAGGCCGAGGCTGACGGGACTACCTAATGTAAAATCCTTCGCATCGTCCTCCTGGTCTAGTCATACCTGATAATAACATATGACAATAAAATAAAAATACATATTTATATGATAGACATCACAGATTTTTGAAAAATATCATGGTCACAGATAAAAGTGTCACTAAAGTGTCGCTAAAGTGTCACAGATTTATTATTGCAAAAATACATATTTATATGATAGACATCACAGATTTTAATCCTCTTCTGAAAATTTATCTAGTTCGTTTAGCTCATCTTCTTCTTCTTCTTCCTCCTCTACATCTTCACTTTCATCTGCATCTTCCTCTTCAGATAATTCTACTTCTTCTACACAATTAGATGTGTAATGAGGAACTTCCGTCGTGTCCACTTCTATAATATTTGTTACAAGAGGTAGTTCATCCTGTTGATAAGCTATATCGTCAACCTCAAAGGTATTTCTAGCTTTGGTCTTGCATACTGCCCACCAGTTCGACCTTGTTGTTCCCCATTTAGGATAACTTGTGAAGTACACGAGCTGAGCCTAACTTGATAGGATAAATGGTTCATAGGCTTGATATCGACGCCGATAGTTTATATCAACAAGACCGTGCTTGTCTACTTCCCAACCTTGACCTTCAATCGGATCGAACCAATCACACCTGAATAACACAATCTTAGCAGGCTCTATTCCATAACTATATGTCAGCTCCACGATCTTCCGTAGCACGCCATAGAAATCATTACCCGCATCAACATCTTTGTAGTTCGAAGATCTGATACACAAACTGCTGTTTTTGGTGGAGTCAAGATCCACAAAGTTGTCTTTGATCGGGCAAGTTGTTGACTTGAACCTAAACCCATTAACACAGTAGCTTGGCCATATTTTTGCAGCATAAATTGGTCCCTTGGCTAGCGTTTTAATAGACTCATTCTCAAGTCTTGCGTATGGACGATCGACCTAAATACCACGAAAGAAGCAATTAAGCTCATTCTCAATCAAGTGCATATACAGAAAGGTAATTACAGAGTTCTCAAGTCTTAAATATGCACTCAACCATGATGGAAAATAACGCCTCATTTCTTGTTCTAGTTCTTCTTCTGTTATGTGTGGCCTACCTGACCTCACATCATCATTAAATATGCTGAAAACAACATCGTACAATTAATGTAATAGTATAATAATCAACACTATTAAAATAATGTAGACGTATTATTTACTTACCCCTCCAGTTTCTCTACTTTCTTCTCGTCGTAGTTGAGTAATACATACACCTGAGCATCCCTTAGCTCATCATCGTTCAGATATCTCTTCTTCATTTTACCCGATGGCTTTCCTGGAGCATTGAATACCTTCAGTATTGTATCATTACTTTCATGATCTTCGTCGTCATTTCTGGAAGCTCTCGTTCTATTAGTTGCAACATGAGGCTTGAAATACATCGAACAAAAGTTTATAATCTCCTCGAGAACATAGACTTCACAAATAGAATCCTTGACCCGTGCCTTATTTTTCACCTTTCTTTTTAAGTGATTCAAATGTCGCTCGAACGGGTATATCTATCGATATTCGACGGGTCCACCAACACGTGCCTCATAGGATAGATGAATCGACAAATGCTCCATAGAGTCGAAGAATCCAGAAGGAAACACCCTATTTAGCTTGCATAGTGTTACCGTAATATCCTTCTCTTGCTTTTCTAGATGATCAACGAGCAATTTCTTAGAACAAAGATCCCTGAAGAATATGCTAAGCTCCTTCAAAGGATCCCAAACTGCCTGCGGTAAGAATTCCCGAAATGCAATCAGAATTAATCTCTCCATGAATACATGACAGTCGTGGCTCTTCATACCCGTCAATTTGTTTTCCTTCGGATCGACACATCTTTTCAGATTTGACACATATCCGTCTGGAAATTTTAGGCCCTGGATCCACCGACAAAGTCTCACTTTATCCTCCTTGTCCAGCGAGAAAATTGACTTCAGCAGGAACTGTTTTCCATTCTGCTGTATCAAATGCAACGCAGGGCGTTTGTATATTTCTTCTAAGTCCAACCTGGCCTTGAGATTGTCTTTCGTTTTTTCCTTTACGTCCATCACAGTATTAATTATGTTATCAAACACATTCTTCTCAATATGCATGACATCAAGATTATGTCTGATCAGATTGGTACTCCAGTATGGCAGATCCCATAATATGCTCCTTTTTGTCCAGTTATGATCTCTACCAAATCCATCGCACTTGTACCCAGTTGTAGGATCTTCGATAGCACTTGGAAAATCTTTAACATCCTCCCATATCGTGGCTCCGTACCACATTGGTGGTGGATCACCCTTCTCTACAACGCCAGCACGGAATGCATTCCTGTTCCTTCTGAACGGATGATCTTTTGGCAGAAATTGCCGATGACAATCAAAGAAGCACGGTTTTCCTCCGTGTTTCAAGCGGAAAGCCTTACTACGGTCCATGCAATACGGACATGAGAGACGGCCATGAGTGCTCCATCCAGATAACATTCCATAGGCCGAAAAGTCGTTGATGGTCCACATAAGGGTTGCCTTCATCTGAAAATTCTGCTTCCTGGAAACATCGTACGTGTTAGCACCTACTTCCCATAACTGATTCAACTCATCTATCAAAGGCTGTAAGTACACGTCAATGTTCCTCTTGGGATTGTTCGGACCAGAAATTATAACGGTTAGAAACATGTACTGAGTCTTCATGCACATTCAAGGCGATAGGTTATACGGAGTGACAATCACAGGCCAGTACGAATACTGGGATCCCGAAAGACCAAAAGGAGTAAAACCGTCAGAAGATAGTCCCAACCTGACATTACGCGGATCTGAAGCAAAATCAGGATACACTCGATCAAAGTGCTTCCACGCTTCTCCATCGGATGGGTGATCCAACACTCCTTCAATCTGTTCTCCCATGTGCCAACTCATATTTTTGGCCGTCTCTTTCACCATAAATAATCTTTGCAACCGCGACGTTAAAGGCAAGTAGTGTATTGAATCGGTCAGTCTTCTTGCATCGGTAGACCTTTCTGTACTAGTTGTCTTATAGCGATCAGCACCACAAAATCTGCACACATCTGCGTCCTTGTCGTCTTTGTAGTACAGCATGCACCCATTACGACAGGAATCGATTTTCTCGTATCCCATCCAGAGCGATCTCACCATCCTCTTAGACCGGTAGAAGTCTTTAGGCAACTTAGCACCCGCCGGCAAGATCTCTATAATCAACTCCAACACTCGGTTGTAGCATTCTTGCGACATATTAAAATCTGACTTAATGCTCAACAGTCTTATAACCACCTCCAACGGTGAATGATCCTCACAACCAGGATACAATAGAGTCCTTGAATTCTCCAGCAACTCCATGAACTGTGCAATATCGGCGTTCGGTGCCTCCTCAGGTGCATCATGAACGAAACTAGGCCCCGCAGCATCGAAAACCATGTTGACGCACCCGTCGTCGTATGCATGATTATCTAAAACAAAATTAGGTCCCGCATGCATATACGGCTCAACGTAAGGCTCCGGCTCTGATGCTAAAGACACAAGTTCTCCGTGTGCGGTCCACTGATAGTAATTAAGCGTGAAACCCCTCGAGTACAAATGATATGTCACTTCCACTTCTGGATAATATTTCACGTTATGACATTTCATACACGGACACTTAATTTTGGTGCCGTCTATGTACTGAGGGAACACCTTAGCAAACTGTAGGAACTGCTCTACTTCCGCTATGTATTCATCCCGCACACCACACATATCATCAGGACGACGATTATACATCCATGAACGATTCTGCAAGTAGTAATTCATATCCATTTGGAAATAGTTCTGCAAAGATGGACACACATTATCCAACAGGCACAAATTCATATATTATGTCTTATTATGGGACACACATTAGTAGCGGACAGTTACTAATAACAATGATATACAATCTAGGTCAAACTAGGTTGTACTAAGTCAAACAAAGTCAATCTAGGCCATCGCTAAGTCAAACAAAGTCAAACAAGGTCAAACTAGGTCAAGGGTTGACCTATAGTTGACTTTGTCAACTCTTAGTCCAATCTAGGTCAGATGTTGACTCTAATTTGACTTTCAGTCAAATAGTCAACCTTGGTCAAATAAGGTCAAATCTAAGTCAAATATCCTATTTCTAGTCATTACCTACCAAGGTACCCTTTACCTTATCGCTATTGGTATCCCAATACCAATACCTTAAGTTGGTACACTTTACCTTATCGCTATTGGTATCCGAATACCAATACCGCGGTAACATGGTTGGTACATTAAGGGTCTTTGACAAGATGACATATTGCGAAAAGATATATCCTTATATATAGTTCTCCTACGGATTTTCTTTAACATTACGTAGGAGAACTATAAGGATATATCTGTTCACAACATGTCACCTCCTCAAAGACCCTTAATGTGACAAGCATGTCAACCTCTCATATTCCTGCAACTAAAAGGCAAAACCATGGTATATACATGGTTTAAAGTATCGGCCGATACCGATCCGATACGGCCGATACCGATACGGTTTGGCATGTTCCGATCCGATACCGACCGATACCAAATATTGACCGATACCGACATTGGGGGTCTTTGTTCCGGTCAATTCGGCAAAACCAATCGGTAAGGGTGACTACTATTTCATATAATTTCAAAACTACTAAGAAATAACGCTGAAATACTTAAAATTATGCCTAAATGTATAATATATATGTTTTTAAATATAAATAATTTATTAATAATTATTTGTTTTCCGATACCAAAGTCCGATACTCCGATACGATACCGCCGATACTACCGATATCGTCGATACTAATACTCATAGGAATAGTCCGATACCGATTCCGATACCGATATTGTGAACCTTGGGTATATATCGTCAATATTTCAGATTCTTAAAATGAATTTCAAATGGATTTTTGATTGTATATATATGTGTATTTGTGTGTATATACATTGTATACATATATATTTATATATGTATTTGTGTGTGTATGTAAGAGTGTGAGTATATATATACATGTATATATGTAGATATGTGTAAAAAAAATAAAATATATATATATATATATATATATATATATATATATATATATATATATATATATATATATATATATATATGTATATATGTATGTATTGTGTGTGTGTGTGTGTGTCCTGTGTCACAGAGTCGTGTCCGAAATAGGGTTAGGGTCCTGTCCCCTGCCCCCTCCCCCCTACCCCTGCCCCCTCCCCCCTATAGGGTATCCTATTACCATAGACTAATCTAGGACACTCTTAAGATACTAGGATATCTAACTATCCTAGGATACCAAATTCTAGCCAAGATACTAACTTAGGGTACTAACTTCTAGCCCATATCCTAATATCCTATTATCTTGATACCCTCAAGATACTAGCATAATTCTATGTTATCGTATAAACTCGAGAAAATTTTGATATAAAATCACCTTCTACTTGGATATTTTGATATGGATGTGTTTTAAAAATCTGTATATCACTTTGAAAGGTTTGGATTTGATTCAATGAGTGATCTTGATTTAATCAGTTTAATTTTCATTTAAAATGACCCCAAATATACTATAACCTGTACTCTTAATAATAATAGTAGTAATAATAATAATAATAGTGTAGTAGCATCACCACTACAAAAATATGTCAAACCAACATCTCGACTAGTAACGAAAGTTGTTCAATCCCTACGTAGCGACGGTACATCAAATGATTATCGACAAATATATTATTTGGATTCCACTAAAAAATCGTTGTTGCTATATTGTTGTTGTTTTGTCGCTAAATATCTAGTGACATCTTAGCGAAGGACCTGTTTCGTCGTTGCGAATCGGGATATATATTGGTAGAACAGATTTTTTTTTCATTTCATCCAAAAAAATTCCCCTATCCCAAACTCAAAATTTCTCTCGTCCCCTAAAAATTCCGATTGGCGCCACCTTCATTTTCTGAGGCTCCCGACCGCCCATACACACTCGACTCATATGCTACCCTACGCCCCTCGACGTAGACACCACTAGATTCTCTGACGCAGACACGGATGCTGCCCCATGCTCCTCTGCATGCACCACCAGAGTCTTTGGGGACACGATGTGTGTCCGTGTGTCCGTGTGTATCCGTGGGAGAGGAGGAGGAGGAAGGAGAGGAGTTAGGTTATGGTTTACCTGAGGAAGAGGAGGAGGAGCTCGGATTGGGGGAGGAGGAGCTCGTGGAGGAGGATCTCGAGGAGGAGGAGCTCGCCGGAGGGGAGGGAGTCGTCGGGGGGGAGGCGGTCGCCGGGGGGAGGGCACTGACAGAGGGGGAGGGAGTCGTCGGGGGGGTGGGGGGGAAATTAAATTTTTCGAGTGAGAGTGAGGGGGAAAGAAGGAAACGGTGTGCCCTAAGTAAAAAAAACTTAGCGACGTCACGTGTTGACGTCGCTAAACGTCGCAAAAATGGCGACTTATGCTAATAATATGTCGCCGAACGTCGCAATTCAGCGACGTAGTAAACTCCTATCGCGGAACGTCGCTAGGCAGCGACGTTTTGCGACGTGTTTATAAAGCTGTCGCTAAATTACAAAACTAGCGACGTCATTTCTTGCCGTCGCTAAATTACGTCGCTATTAGATGATATTTTAGTACTGAACTAAAAGTAAGTGGATTCTTTATAGTGGATGCTTGCGATATCTGACGGGAGACACAAATCTTTTTGCATCACTATCGATGAAGAGGGAAGGGTACGTATCCTTCGGTAACAATTTAAAGGGCTACATCATAGGTAATGGTACTATTGGTCATCCTCCTTCTCCTGTAATAAAGGATGTCTGTCTAGTGACCGAGTTAAAGCATAACCTGCTCAGCATAAGTCACCTTGTTGATCATGGATATGATATTAACTTTCGACAAAATAAATGCTATATTTACGATAGGTCAACGAGAGACATCGCTTTTGAAGGGATAAGAGAGGATAACATTTACATTTTTTATCTATCTAGAAATACTAACAGTGCAGGAAGATGCCTCTACGCTCACAAGGATGAGAGACTGTTGTGGCACCAGCGTCTTGGTCATGCCAATATAGATACTATATCCAGGCTATCGACAAAGAAGCTAGTAAGAGGTCTGTCCGATATCACATTCAAGAAGGACACGGTATGTGCCGAATGTGAACTAAATAAGACAACCAAATCTTCATTTCATTCCATAAACACTGTAAGTACTACTAGACCCTTGTAATTACTGTACATGGACTTATTTGGTCCTAGTAGAGTAGCCAGTCTTGGTGAAAAACTCTATGCTTTTGCTATAGTAGATATTTTTCTAGATTCACTTGGGTTTTCTTTCTTTTAAACAAAAGCGATGCTATTTCTGTTTTTAAAATTTTTGCTAAAAAGGTTCAAAACGAAAAAGGCTACATGATTACTCGAATTCGAAGTGATCATGGAGGCGAATTCAAAAATTTTGATTTTGAAAAGTTTTGTCATTCAAATGGTTTTGATCATGAGTTTTCTTGTCCTAGAACTCCTCAAAAAAATGGTGTTGTGGAACGAAAGAATAGGACTCTTGGCGATATGGCTAGAGTCATGTTGAATAAATTTTCACTTTCGAAATATTTTTGGGCTGAAGCTGTCAGTACAGCGTGCCATAGTTTAAATAGGGTGCTTATTCGACCTATTTTGAAAAAAACACCCTACGAATTTTGGTTTGGTAGAACTCAAAATGTTTCATATTTTAGAGTGTTTGGTTGTCGCTGTTTTATCCTAAACACCAAAGACAACTTAGGCAAATTTGATGCCAAAGCTGACAAAGGTATTTTTTTGGCTATGCTGCCAAGAGCAAGGGATATAGAGTGTTCAACAAACGCTCATTGATTGTAGAAGAGTCTACTAGTATGACTTTTGATGAGGATAATAGTGCAGTAGCTATTCCTGACGATGATGTTGAGCTATTAACTTCTATGCCGATGAATGCCAACCCTGAAACCAACTCTCTGGAGGGCTTGCCGAAGAAGTTCGCATTCAAGTCGTGACACCCAGAAAACTTGGTAATAGGTGAGGTATCACACGGAGTAAGTACTCGATCATCGTTAAGAGACTCCATTGCTAGCACTGCTTTTATTTCACAAATTGAGCCTAAAACTGTTTTAGAAGCTTTTAATGATAAGTTTTGGATTTCAGCTATGCAAGAAGAACTCAACCAATTCGAAAGGAGCCAGGTTTGGGAACTTGTTCATAAACCAGCTAACCATTCGATCATTGGTACTAAATGGGTTTTTCGCAACAAATTAAATAAAGATGGTTCAGTCACTCGCAACAAAGCCGTCTAGTAGCTCAAGGATACAACCAAGAGGAAGGTATCGACTACGATGAGACGTATGCTCTTGTTGCAAGACTTGAATCCATTCGGATGCTTTGTGCCTTTACAAACTTTTAGAATTTTAAACTTTTCCAAATGGATGTCAAAAGTGCTTTTCTGAATGGTTTTATTAAGAAGAAAGTTTTTGTAAAACAATCCCCTAGTTTTG
This sequence comes from Iris pallida, assembly GCA_029216955.1. Classification (NCBI taxonomy): domain Eukaryota; kingdom Viridiplantae; phylum Streptophyta; class Magnoliopsida; order Asparagales; family Iridaceae; genus Iris; species Iris pallida. The sequence goes on from JANAVB010015397.1 coordinate 25,177,068, forward strand.
AAAATCACAAATTTTTCGACCATGTTTTCAAACTCAAGAAAGCGCTATATGGCCTCAAACAAGCCCCCAAAGCTTGGTATGAACGCCTAAGCAATTTTTTGCTAGATAAAGGTTTTTCAAAAGGAAAGATTGACACTACACTATTTATCAAAAGTTTTTAAAACACTATTCTTTTAGTATAAATTTATGTTGATGATATCATATTCGGTTATACTAATGAAGATCTATGCCAAGACTTCGCTAAGTGTATGCAGAACGAATTTGAGATGAGCATGATGGGGAGCTCACCTACTTTCCTGGATTGTAGGTCAAACAAACTTCGCAAGGAACTTCCATCAGCCAGTCAAAATACACAAAGGATATGCTGAAGAAGTTTGATCTTGACAACGTCAAACCAATCAGCACCCCTATGGCTACGTCGACCAAGCTGAAACCTGATGAAAGTGGCAAACCAGTTGACCAACGTAAGTATCAAAGTATGATTGGTAGTTTACTATATTTTACTGCTAGTCGTCCCGATATCATGTTTAGTGTTTGTCTGTGTGCTCGCTATCAAGCTAATCCTAAGGAATCATACATGTCCGCCGTTAAGCGTATCTTTCGATACCTTAAGGGCACCGTTATAATGGGCTTGTGGTATCCCAAATCCACGTCCTTTGACCTTATCGGTTATTCGGATGCTGATTTTACGGGATGCAAAGTCGATAGTAAAAGTACTAGCGGCACGTGTCATTTATTAGGCAAGGCTCTAGTCTCTCGGTTTAGCAAAAAACAGAATTCTATTGCACTATCCACAACAGAAGCTGAATACATCGCAGCTGGTCATTGTTGTACACAAATTCTGTGGATGAAACAAACCCTTGCAGACTACAACCTATCTTTTATGCACATTCCTATATTCTGTGATAACACTAGTGCTATCAACCTTACTAAGAACCTTATATGTTACTCACGCACGAAACACATTGAAATCCGTCACCACTTTTTGCGTGATCACTAACAAAATGGCACTATAAACTTAGTATTTATTGACACTGATCTTCAGCTGGCAGATTTCTTTACTAAACCACTATCCGAAGAGCATTTTAACTTTCTGTGTTATGAACTAGGAATTTTGGATGGACCAGTTATTCATTAAAAGTGACCTGCATAAATATCGATTATGTCTTGGTTCTTTATGATGAATTTGCTATGGGTACAAGCCGAAAGGGTCCTTCTGACAACAAGGCGTAAAAGCCTAAGCGAAATGGTGCACTAGTCTTCGGACTACCGCTAGCTGGGATCCGACCCCTGCAGCTACCCCATGGCAGTTTTACCATACAGAATTGTGTCATAACTCATTGTTTATTATATGGTTTACTTTTATAGCATGCTAAATTCAAATTTTTGAATTTCATTTTTGTTCATTTGATTCAGCTTTTATTTTGAAATCTTCTACTTAGATTTTTTACTTTTGAAAATTCTAATAATTCATTTCCATCCTTTATTCTTTTTAAGCATTGTTATCAACCTTATTTCAGCCTGGCTTCAGTTCTGGTCCAAGAACACAGAACTTGGGTTGAACTCTGTCAAACACAGAGTTTGGGCCGAATTCTGTCTGTTCATTCCAGAACTTCAGTCGGGCTCAGCCGCTGATCTATGTTTCATCCAATGGTCAAGATTGTACCCGACCATTCGAACCCCCTTCTTAAAAATGGGTTGTCCCTCTCTCTCCTCCATTGCCTCCTCTAAAACTACTCCAAACCCTTCCTCTTCAAATCCTAACCCTAGTTTTCTTCTTCTTGTGAGGAATTCTTCTCTAAATTCAAAGAGAATACTTCTTGCATCATTCTCCTCCATCCTCCTTTATTTTTTGAGGTATAATTTCTCCATTCTCTCCATCTCAATTTCATATTTTTCTTCATTACTCATGGCACCTAGGTTGTTTAATAGAGGAAAGAGGCTTCGAACCGAGGGTGCTTCCTCTTCGAATCCTTCTCATCGTGATAATCAACCTATTCACCCTCTTTTCAGTCCACCATGTCCTATTGACCCTGACACGTTCGATGATCGAATATTTGTGTCATTGGAAGCCTCAAACGAATGGTTCAATAATTTTCGATCATGTCCCGTGTGCACGGGCCATCCTATTAACTTTACCATATTTTCTACTTATGACTCCTTATTTCATGATTTGTGTCTTGATGAACTAGTTACTACTAATTCACTCATTTATTTGAATGCAATTCAAATATTTTATTGCAATCTCACTTTTGATGATACACGTTTATATTCTCGTGTTGCTGGAATTGACATATCATTCGATGACTTTGATCTGGCGGAATATCTTGAAATTCCGAAGCCCAACTCAAGGGAGAAACTTGTCGATGCTCCAAGTTTCAATTCCCCGATGGACCTTCCCTTGAAAGCTTCAAGGACAATTTGTGCACCCCAAACACACTTCCACGCAAGCTTCTTACAAAATTTTTTAACCCCTATTTTTACGAGCTTTATCGTATTGTCTTTTCCACGATCCTGCCCAAAGCGGGATCTGTAGAAGCATGGAAAAGAATGCGGCCAGGGAGTCCCATGCAGCTCAGAGAGCTCATGCGGCTCAGGGATCCATGCGGCTCAAGTGTCTATGCGGCTTGATAAAAGTTCCATGCGGCTCAGAGAGAAGCCACGTGGCTTGCAAACAGCTCTTCCCTTTGTCCTATACTTTATTAAATGCCTTGACGGCTGACAGCTATGGTAAGGTGACATTTCTGACAACAAAGTTGCAATTATGACTCCGTCATAATGGCAGACTCCTAGGGAAACGAAGGAAATCTCTGACACAAATCCCCCGAGATCCAAAAAGTGTCACGCGGCCTTGACACGTGGACAAGTCGTATGCGGCTCGAGCAGCAACTCCCCATGCGGCTCAGGTCGAAGCTGTCCCATGCGGCTCAGGTCGAAGCTGTCTTATGCGGCTCAAGCAGAGGCTCCCCCATGCGGCTCACGAAGAAGCTACCTATTATGCGGCTGCCTACGCTCATGCAGCTCAGATCATCACTATGCGGTTCAAATATTTACCCCAAGCCGCCTTGACACGTGGCCAGTCTTATGCGGCTCATTCCTCATACGGCTCAGATTTTCTCAGTAGTTCGCGGTTAAGACACGTGGCATGGCGATAGGACACGTGGCATCAAATCAACAAATCCTAATAAAATATTGGGATCAAATCAAAATCATTTCCAATCAAGCAAACCAATGACACGTGGCAGAAAATCTGAGATTGGCAGATCAGAAGGATTTATGTCAATCATCATTTAATTACCCACAAAAGATTTGATGCAATCACATTAATTGCTCAAATCTACTATATTCAAGATGAACGGCCCAGATTTAGCCGCCGATTTTTGAGAATGGGCAATCATTACAAACCCTAATGATGCCCTCCACTATTATAAATAGCAAGGTGCCATTCCCTTGCGAAAAGAGAAGAAAAGAAAAAAAAGGTGATTCTCTGATAAAAAAAAGGGAGAGAGCCAGAGAGAGAATATACAGAGATCAAAAAGAGAGCATTTCTTCATCAATGCCAAGCAGTTCTTCTACAGAGCCAAGGCTACACCCGATCGTCCAAGGAGTAAGGCAGAGCTGCCGTCGCTTTTCCGAGCCTCTATCGTCACCCTCCAGGATCTAAAATAAACAATTGTACTTAGATTGCTGTACCTAGGCTTTCGTCCCTTGGCTTTCTTTGTACAAGCGAGTTTGTATTGTGAAGTAAAAGTCCAGTCCTCCGATAATTGTTCTGTTCTTTTATATTTTATGGCAAACATGATGGCGACTCTGCTGGGGGACAAACTTCTCCACGACTGAGGAGTTGGTGACGCAATCGGATGCAGCCAAACTTGGCTCCACGTAATAGAAGATGGTCGTCTGCTTCGACCAACAGGCATTTGGAAAAATGCTCTCCGACGGGAGCGCTGGCCCGGTCCAGAAGCAAACCCGCACAGAGAAGGCTCGCAGGGAGTGGAGGCCAAAAACATTTGCTCCTTCCAAAGCCCTGGACGGAGTACTCTATGCTGCCCAAAACGGCGAAGGTGATTCTCATACGGCTCCACTTCAAGCCATAGAGGACTCTGCTGTCCCCAAGTTCGGTAGAGAAAAGCACTACGATGCTGGACTTACAGGGACAAAGAGTGATTCTATGTGCTCTAGGAAGAAGCCGAACACTCATACGACCAAGACTGCCAGCCGCATGCTTGATGCTCATGCGGCTGAAACTGCCAGCCGCATGAAGAATATCTATGCGGCCAGATCTTCCAGCCGCATGGAGAAAACACATGCGGCCGAGACTTCCAGCCGTATGAAGAAAGCCTATGCGGCTACAACTGCCAGCCGCATGAAGACTGCTGACTCCAGCCGCATACTGCCTGCTCATCGCAGCTCAGGCTTAGTCTTCGATCGCCTCTCCTATGGACCCGATCTCTCATGTGCTCAAGAGAATATATCTGACTCTCTGCAGCATCACTCTGACTCTTCCTACTATACGCCTTCAGGCGCTCAAGTGAAGAAGTCAAGGACAGCGCGAGCTCGGTGGGCTCAGTCGACTGTCCCAACCTTTGACCATCCGAGCGCTCCACATACTGTTATGCGGGCCTCTGATGGGAAGTTGTACAGAACCACTCGAGTCCAGCCCCCGGCGGCAAATGGACGCAGTGGTTCCCAAAAGTCTCCCAAAACCCAGGAAGCAAACATGGTCGTTCCAGACCCATCTTACTTGCGTGAGGTTGTCCTCCACAAACGCAAGGAAAGAGAAGAGGCCCCGGTAAGCAAAGAGGCCTCCCGCGGACATCATTGCACCCAAATTATTGTCAATTGCTGTTGCAACAGCGCGACAGCAAGAGAAGACCGGCAATCTATTTTCTAAAGGATGCAACAACCCAGCTCAGAGGACGAAGCGCCTCCCATCGCCTCTTGCAACTCCACTCAGAAAATTTCCGCTGATGGAAGGAGAAAGAAGATGAACGTTTCCAGCCCGAAAATTTCAACCACTACGGCTAAGAAACTGTCGTCTAAACGGCTATCCACCACCGGAGTATTCCAAAGCACCCGTTCGAAGACGAAATCTGCTACAACCGGAGATTCGTCATCCGCACCGCTGGGGGTTACTGAAACGGGGGGTAGCACTCCTCAGAGCATCTACGATAATCCGATGTTCCAAGGAGACGAGCCCGAGAAAGCAACTCTTCCGTCAGACACTGCAAATACCGATGTCTCCGAGGACGTTCACGACTCTCAAGATGAAGCAAGCTCTGAAGTTGGGGATACTATTCCTTTTGAGTTCGAGCCAGAGGAGAACATTCCACATATCCTGATGACTTCTCGGTACATGGGTATGACTCAGAGGATACGTCATCCACTGTTCCTTCCGTCTCCCCTTATGTGAGAACGGTATTCATGATGGACAACAACCAAGGTGGTTCCAGTGATCGCCAACGCATCGACACTCTGGAGGCTATACTGTACGCCTTGGTCAAGTCTGTAGACAAGATCAAAGCAGCCCTTCTAACTCTGCAAGGAGGGATGCCTGGCCAAACAAGCGCGGGTCCTACGGTCAATGCAGACTCGAACTCAGCGACACCGAATCCTGGCAACAATTCTCCTGAAATGAAGGCCCCCACCACTGTGGATGAAGCCCGAGAAGTGAGAAAAGAGGTCCAGGAGCTCTGAGCTATATTTTACGCTCGAGAAAACTCCTAAGACCTCAGAATACGGCAACTGTGCCCTGCTGCATGGAGGGATGACCCTTCCCGCCGAGATATAAGCCGTTCAACATCAACCCTTATGATGGCAAGACTCCGCAAGTCAGTACATCACTTACTTCGAGGTCACCACCGACCACTGCCCCATGACGATGCCATTCTCACACGATTATTTATTGGGGCATTGGAAGGAGTCGCCTTCGACTGGTATCGCAACCTGCCAGACAACTGTATCCACTCTTTCGCCAGCTTTAAACACATGTTCTTGGAGAGATTCTATGAGGTAGGGCAGGATATCACAATGTCCACCCTCATGGACGTCGTCCAAGGGGAGAAAGAGCTGACAAGGAACTATATCGAGCGGTTTTGCCAAACCGCAATGAAGTTGCCGTCTGGTAACCCAGATTCCTCCTTGATTGAAATTTGCCAAAAGAGATTGCTCCCAACAATTAGTCTCTTGATGGGCGAAAGTTAATTTAAGGACTGGAAGACATTCATCATTAGTGCCACTAGTGCCGAAGAACAGTTGGAGAAGGCTCGCCAACTGGGATTGCACATCTCGGACGGAGAGAACAATGGCAAGCGTCATAAAACCAACAACGATAATGGGGGTAGCCCCTCCAACAATTGGGACAACAGGGGTAAGCAGGCTATGGTGGCTGACACAGCCCAGAAGCCTGAGTCAAAACCGGCAGACAAATAATGGTCGCAAATCACTTACTCCTTCGAGGACGGCCACGTCAAGCCCATCTTGGACATGCTCATACAAGGAGACAGAATTTAGCTCCCTCCACCAGACGGGAACCTCAGCCGGCAGAAATGGAGAGCCCGAATTACTGTCATTATCATCGCTACGTCCACCATGCTACGCACGACTGCTACCAAATGAAGCGATACATCCAGCATCTCATCGACTCGAACGCTCTGGCCATCGATTTCGAGGAGGTAACCGTGGCGGCCAATATGGTGTCCGTACAATTCGGCAACTTCCCTCCAACAGAGACTCAAGACGGGGTGGTACCCATCCCTCTGGCGACAATGGAGATTGCTAATCTTTCACCTCCTCGGGATCAGGTTGCTGGTCTGGTGCCCCTCACCACATCACGGGAGAAGATCATGTGGGTCCATCCGGACCTAGTACTTGAAGTGACTCAGTCCACACTGCCTTCCACTCGTATGAAGAAGGGTGGAAAAGTCAGATCTTGCCGTACAATCTCGGCAGATGTCGAAGAAGTCACGGCTGTCGTTACCCGATCTAGGGCACAGGCCCAACCCGTGGCTGAAAACTCAACTGAAGATCATCAGCCAGCTACTGCTGACACTCCAGGACCTTCTCAGCCTCCAACGACCGACAAGTCTAGGCCAAAGGAGACTCGTTTTGACAAATCCATCCGAAAAGAGATACCTCAAGGGATGGAAAGGCCCTACAACTTTGACATCTTGGAACAGTTGGCCAATACACCGGCCAAATTGTCATTATATGAACTCCTGAGGCTCTCAAAGGATGTTCGTGCAGCTTTGAGCGATGCACTCCAAAATGCTGACGCGTATCTGGCTCAGGTCAACCTCACGGGAGAAAGCCCGTCTGCAGATCTCCAAGACAACGCTTGCACATGAGCGATACCCAATATCGTCTTCACTCCACATGACATGCTCATCAAAACCAATCTCCACAATCGTCCACTATACTACACCGGATACATCGGGGACGTAAAGGTGGACCGGATGCACATTGATCCTGGCTCTTCCATAAGCATAATTCCGAAGGGTCTGCTACATCATCTCCGTATTCCGATGCATCGCCTGACGCCAACAAGCACCGCCATCAGCGGTTTCAATTCGGGCAGGAGCTACCAAATTGGGAAGATTCGTTTGAAGTGCCAAATCGACGATCTCTAGTCAGAAGTGACCTGTTACGTCATTGATGCGGACACTTCTTACAACATCCTCTTCGGGCGCCCTTGGATATACGATTACATGATCGTGCCTTCCACACTGCACCAGTACTTCAAGTATGTCGACAAACACGGCTTTGTGAGGACAGAATTTACCGACATCGATCCCTTCAAAGGAGTCGAATCCTACTACTCGGATTCCTGCCTATACGAGAAGTCGAAGAGGCACCTGGATGAAGATGTACGAGCTCAAACTGAGATGGTCTCAGGATCAGAAGAACCTCTGACGATCCACCTTCAAGCCCGTAAACCTGGTAAATTTGTACCTCTTACGGCCGCCCTGCGTAAGGATGCGATCAGCCTCTCGGCACAAGAAGGACAAATGATAATCCGGCTGCCAAGGTTCGGCCAAGCGCCGAGACCCACAATGGAGCCACTGACAATCAGGTTACCGAGAGTCGGCCAGCCAAAAGCAGAGAAGTTCAACCCCTCTAACAAGCCAATGACGATTCGTCATCCCAAGAAGAATCGTCACGCCGATGCAAAGACTGGGGCTTCTAGCGAACCAACAACTCCCCGTCCAGCATCGAATACCAAACTGGGGGTCGCTAGCGAACCAACTACTCCCCGTCCGGCATCGAGTACCATACTGGGGGTCGCTAGTTTTCCAACAACTCCACGTTCGGGTCCACCAACGGAACCCCTTATGATCAAGCTGCCCAGGTCATTCCCTCAGTCCTCATTTATACAGGGGGTGGCCGAAGAAGAACCGGAGCTGGCCAAGTATGTGGCTGCCCATACTGATGTTCCCTCCACAGATGATGTAATCCCGCTAGAAAAGATACCTTACTTCATCAATAAAGGGCTATCTTTGAACTACCTCGAGCTTAATAAGCTTTGTACAATGTATGCTATGGAACACGGTATAGGCACTCACCTACACACAAAGGTGATAAATGTTTACACTGCAAACCAACTCATTCCAGTGGAAGATGCCTACCGTATAATCGAAGGAGGGGACCATCCAATCATCTTCGGTCGGAAGGACGACCCACAACCCTTCCCCCTAGAGAAGGTCGATCTCGAATCAGATACCGGGAGACTGCCTCTGTATCTTTATAGCCCCCAATCCAAATACCTCATGCAAAAATAGGGATATGATCTGGAGGCTACTCCAGGCTTGAACTACGACACCGGTCGACGATTACCTTTGAGGCCACCAGTCCCAGCTGGCAAACTACGGGACTACTACAGCAAAACCAGATGTGGATTAGGATATGTTACGCCCGCAATGACCCCTGAAAGTTCGAATAAGAAATGCGACTGGCATTCACATTCAATCGGGTCACCAACTTCTGATTCAGACACCATCATCGGAGACGTATTCAGACAAGTCCTGTTAGTCAATATGGCATTCGCCGACGGTTACAAAGAAGATGAAGACATTCCTGAAATCTTCGAATTAGAGCCGTAGGCCCAACATCTGGATGCATAATGGGAAAAGCGATTCGAACAGAGGGAACCTCCTACCGAAGACGAGGTTATACAGGTCGACCTTGGCAGCGAATCTTCTCCAAAATCGATCTTCGTCAGCAAAAGCCTAACAGACGAAGAGCGGGAATCGCTACTAGAACTTGTCAAAGAATATATTGATGTGTTCGCCTGGAGCTATGAAGACATGCTAGGACTAAACCCCGAGGTTGCCCTTCACAAGCTCAACATTCGGCCAGATGCGAAGCCAGTCAAACAACAACAGCGATGCTTCCGCCCTGGCATCATGGATGCGATCGAAGCTGAAGTCAAAAAACTGATAGCCAGCGGCTTCATTCGTGAGGAACAACATCCTGACTGGGTCGCCAACATAGTACCGGTCCTCAAGAAGAATAGAAAGATTCGAATCTGCATCGACTTCCGTTATCTGAACGAGGCATGTCCCAAAGATAAATTCTTCCTCCCTATCATAGACATCATGATTGATAACACATGCGGCTTCGAACGCATGCCATTCATGGATGGTTTCTCGGGGTACAACCAAATCAAGATGTCTACTGACGATGAAAAGCACACCTCATTCCAAACACCGATTGGCACGTACTGCTACACAGTCATGCCTTTTGGTTTAAAGAATGCTGGCGCCACATATCAAAGAGCCATGAGCATCATCTTCAGAGATCACTTGCGCAAGACTGTGGAGTGCTATATTGATGACATCGCCGTCAAGAGTCGCTATAAGGGAGACCACCTGCATGATCTGAAGACAGTGTTCGACTTGATACGAGCACACAACCTGAAAATGAATCCCACAAAATCCTTCTTGGGCGTATCCAACGAAAAATTCCTAGGTTTTATTATTACTGCCCAGGGAATTCATGTAGACCCAGAGAAGACGAAGGCAATTATGGAGATGGGTCCTCCGAAAAATCTTCGCGAACTCAGAGGCCTTCAAGGAAGACTAGCTTACATTAGGAGGTTCATTTCTAACCTCTCCGGGCGATGTCGGCCATTCACCCACCTCATGAAGAAAGGCGTCTCATTCATATGGGATAAAGAATGCCAACGTGCCTTCGACAGCATCAAAGAATATTTGTCGAACCCTCCAGTCCTGGTGGCCCCGGTTGTTGGAAAGCTATTCCTGCTCTATGTACGAGCAATGGAACATTCCTTCGGTGCTCTGCTGGCACAAAACAACGATACAGGCCATGAACAAGCTATATATTACCTCAGCCGAATGATGATTGGGCCAGAGCACAGATATACTGCTGTGGAGAAGGAATGCATAGCCTTAGTGTTCGCCATTCAAAAGATGCGACACTATGTCACAGGACAAACCATACATGTGATCTCGCGGGTCAACCCTCTCAGGGTCCTCATGACTAAACTAGGGGCACTCAGCTCCCGCCTCGCCACATGGGCAATATTGCTGTCTCCTTATCATATGGTCTTCGTCCCGTAAAAGGCTGTTAAAGGTCAAGCTCTGGCAGACTTTTTAGCAGTCCATCCAGGCTCGGAGTCGTCCAGAGTATACGAAGGAATCCCAGATGAGGTTGCCGACTCACATGTGACCTCCCACAATAATATATGGCGAATGTTCTTCGACGGTGCTTCGAGAACTGGACCCAAAGGCAACATTGTTGTTGGAGTCGGGGTAGTATTGATTTCTCCTTCCTGACTGGTGATTAATCGTTCTTACTCCCTCACGGAACCCTGCTCTAACAATGTGGCCGAGTACAACGCTTTGGTCATTGGCCTCCAACTTGCAAGAGAGCTGGAGGTAGAATATCTTGAAGCATACGGCGATTCACAGTTAATCGTCAATCAGATCAGGGGCTCGTACGAAGTCCGCCACGAAGACATGATCCTATATCACCAAATAGCGATCAACATTATTTCGTCATTTGAGGGATTCTTCATCGAACACGTTCCCAGACTACAGAACATCAAAGCCGATGCCCTAGCAGGCCTTGCCGCTTCTCTAGCAGTTCCAAACCATACTCAGTATTCGGTTGACATGATAGGCCACGAGATGGTCTGTCCCAAGATCAACGTTCAAGTCGTGGCGAGTTATTTCGCCCAAACGATCGACGTAGCACCGGATTGGAGACAACCATTCATAGACTTCGTAGTCTACGACATTCTGCCCGAGAAGCCACTTCCATCAGAAGGTACTCTCTCAGATTCTTCTACGATACAGAGACAAAAATGCTGTATCGGTGATCCTATGATAGGTTACTGCTTCGGTGTCTGTCAAACGCAGAAGCCAAAGAAGTCGTACGCGAAGCTCACGACGGTGTCTGCGGGGCCCATCAGCCTGGCCCCAAATTACAAGACTGTCTCCGCCGAATAGGCTACTACTGGCCCACGATGGTAGAGGATGTGGTAGACTATGCAAGAAAATACAAAGCCTGCCAGGTCCACGCAGGCTTCATCCACCAACCATCCGAGTTTCTACATCCGACAATGGCATCCTGGCCATTTGAAGCATGGGGAATGGACATCCTCGGTCCAATCACTCCACCTTCCTCCCGTGGACATTGCTTCATACTCGCGATCACAGATTACTTCTCCAAATGGGCGGAAGCTGTTTCGCTCGCAGAAGTAAAGACTTCAAACGTGATTAGCTTCGTCAAGCATCATGTCATCTATCGCTTGATCATCCACGATAATGGTCCACAGTTTGCAAGCCATGCCTTTGATCATCCACGATAATGGTCCACAGTTTGCAAGCCACGCCTTTGATCGGTTCTGCGACAAGCATCGCATCCGAAATATTTCTTCGACACCATACAATCCGACAGCCAACGGATTGGCAGAGGCATTCAACAAAACAATCATCAAACTTCTCAAGAAGTTTGTGTCGTCTAACAAACGCGACTGGAACGAGAAGCTCGATGAATGCTTATGGGCGTACCGTACTACAGTCCGAACAGCCACTGGAACATACCATTTTCCCTGGTATACGGGAGTAAGGCAGTCCTCCCATTGGAGACTCAAATACCCTCACTTCGTATCGCCCTTACATACCAATTGACGACGGACGATAACTGCCGTCGCCGGCTACAAGAGTTGGAGGCCTTAGATGAAAAGCGCCTCTTGGCTCAACAACGAATCGAGCTATACCAAGCACGCATCTCTGGAGCCTTCAACAAGAAGGTTAAATTCAGAACATTCCAAGTGGGCGATCTCGTTCTGGCAGTCAGGAGGCCGATGGTCATGACTCACAAAACCGCCGATAAATTCCAGCCAAAATGGGAAGGGTCGCTTATCATTGAGGCCGTATTCTCCAACGGTACTTACCGCCTCGTAAAACATAACATAGACTTGCTCATGTTGCCCGTCAACGGCAAGTTCCTGAAGAAATACTATGTCTAAACGACATATTCTAGATCATCGAGTCATGTACCCGCTGGTACCGCTGAACTCACTTTTACGATATTCCAGATCATCGAGTCATGTACCATACCGCTGAACTCACTTTCATAATATTCCAGATTATCGAGTCATGTACCCGTTGGTACCGCTGAATCACTTTTATAATATTCCTAATTACCGAGTCATGTACCTGCTGGTACCGCTGAACTCACTTTCATAATATCCCAGATTATCGAGTCATGTACCCGCTGGTACCTTTGAACTTGCCCTTCGATTCCAAAATTCTCGGATTGTCGAGTTATGTACCCGCTGGTACCCCTGAACTTACATCCTGGTCACTCTTTGAGGAAAAAGTTATATATGACGATACCTCTGAACTTTCTTCCTGAATGAGCTCCTTCCTCATGATCCACTACCCGCACTCCCAGTACACAAAAAGGGTAACGGATCCACAAATTTCCAAAACGACCATGTCGATGTTACCTCTAAGTCGTCTCAATTCTGCCAAAAACAAATCACCCCTCTACAGAGAAGTTCCTGTTAGGGTTATATACTAAAAACATCACTTTTGTAGTAACCTTGTTTCCTTAAATTTTGAATGAGAATCATATGGGCAAATGTTTGTATATTGTATTTGTTGCAAGTATTAATGCAAATGTCTGATATTCTATAATGTAGATAATATGGTGTGTGGTGTCACACAGAAGATCATATTATCAGTTTCCTATGGAGTATATAAATAGTTCACAACCTAGATGGACTTGGACAATCTATTGGAAAGGTTGTAGTGTAATCTGGTATTAGTCTATCTTGACTATAGATTTACACTAGTACACTTTGTGTGTATTGAACAGGACCACTTGAGGTTGTTCTCTTTGTACTGACTACATAAGAGAATAAACACCTCTGTTATTATAGATGCTTGTACTCTTAATCCGGATATAATAACGGATATGTATATGCAATGTGCATTACTTTAACTCATAAAAGAGTAAGATTCATTATGGATCAACAACCTCTATGAATTGGGTAATAATATTGTATGTATGATGGGCTGTTAATTATAAATGGAATCCATGTCCTGATATATCGGGTTGATGATGTCCTCTTAAGGAGCTCATAAGGATTGTCATGTAAACCCTGCAGGTGGATTATATCCGACATGACAAATAAAGTTGAGCGGTACTACTTAAGGATAAAAGATGTCGAATCAATATAGTTGTCAGTAACTTAATTTGATCGATGGACATACGATATCTTAACATGGGGAGCCAAACGAGCATATAATAAAAGGAGCCCACAAACATAATTTGGGATTAGGGAGGTAGTGCAACAATAGCTCATTAATGGACCGAGCTATTGTTAATGGGCCTGGATTGTGTGTTCGGGCTGAACACGGGATATCCAGATCCGTTAGGAGGCCTGACCCTAATTTCTCCTCATGGTCCCTGCCGTAGCCTATATATATCCTCTATTCTTTGGCCGCCAGATTAATATTTAGAAATCTGAAATTTTCTCTAAATTCGTGATTCACGTAAGGAGAGAAAGAGAGTGCTGCCAAGGAGAAGAAAAGATTGGGAGATCGTCGCCCACACGACGTCCAACTCGAGGAAGGAATACATGCAGAAGATCTAAGGGTCGTCCGCTCGAGATTGCCAGGAATTACTTGTCTCCTTTCCGCCGCAGGTATAATTCGTGAACCCTAGTTTCCGCCTATGAAGGGTTAGAACACGTATTTGATCTGTTTAACTTTCTATCGATCAATACGTACACCAAACGAAGGGTCCTGGGAATCCTCAGTTCCATCAATTGTTATCAGAGCCACTTTGGATCTACGTATTGATTGATACGTCCGTGTTGTCCAATAAAACTTGTGCTATGTAATAGTCGGTAGATGTAGATCTGTTCTAACTCGGTTTTGCAGGCATCTTAGATCCAACTATTATGGTCCAATGTATGTTTTTCGATTGTGTTGTTCAAACCACGGACATGTCGTGGATGTTGTTGTTGCTGTGGATGTAATTAAAATCACGATGGTTGATCGTGCTTATTAATTTAATTTTTCAATCTAGATTATGTGTGAATTCCTTCGGGAGGCATAGGATTGATGTAATTTTAATTATTTTTGATCATTCGTGATGGCAAAGATGGATTCGGATAGTTGAGGACGGAGCAGCAAAGATGACCATAATAGTTGGATATTTTCTCTTATTTTTGTCATTTTGCTTTTTCTAATTATGCATGTTTATTATTGTGTGGTTGTTTTTTTTGAAAAACCAAGCCTACATTAATAATGGACAACGTGGACATAATATCAACTAGTAGAAAAATCCTCATTGTTAAATAACTAAGTGGGAGAGGATTTTTATTTAGTATAAATCCTATGGTCTCCATTACTGGTTTGTAGGTGATGTAATTATACTTGCGTGTTGGCATTAGTGCTTTCCTCCATATCGGATGAGTATAATTATGGATCACCAGTACAAACTTCCTTAGGGATAATTGTAGAAAGATACCTAGTATGTGTTCACTTCTCCATCTGAAGGAACTCATTACAAGGTAATGGACTTAGTATTAAGTAATGGTATACACTTAGATACAAATAATGGTATCCTCCCCATCGGAGTTACTGCTATTATTTGTATGACCAGAGCAAGACCAGCATATTAATTTTATTTATCATAAAGTTATATTGACATGATAGTAAAATTAATAAGAAAAATCTACTTGAACAAAGTTGAATTTGTATACGTCCACACTATCGTGGCATGCTAAATTCATGGTGTTCAAGGTGTTGGTGAATTTCTTATTATTGTTTTGAGGGAATCAATATTTAGTTAATTCAAAAAGTTTTTTTTTGCCCTACATAATTTTATTTATGTGATTCTCAGGATTTCAAAAAATGGGTTCTTTCAGTCCACTTATGGTGATTCTTAAAGAAAACAAACTTACTGGACCTAAATATATTGACTGGAAACGTAATTTGGACATTGTTCTGACTGCTGAGGAGTACAAATATGTACTTATTGAGGAATGCCCACCTAAGCCTGATGCTAACTCTGATGAAGAGGTCAAAGAGGCTTATAAGAAGTGGAAAAAGGCAGATGAGATGGCGCGGTGTTACATTCTGGCATCTATGTCAAATGTACTGCAACATCAGCATCAGGCCATGACCACAGCTTATGACATGATGTATAACCTCAAGGAACTCTTCGAACATCATAATAGAGCAGTTAGGCAGTTTGCTATGAAATGTTTAATGAATACAAAAATGGCTGAGGGCACACCAGTAAGGGATCATGTTTTCAAGATGATGGGTCATCTGAATGAGATGGAGATCCTTGGTGCTGAAATCGATGGGGAAACCCAGGTCGATATCATTCTCGGGACTCTGCCTAAAAGTTTTGACAATTTCTGCCTTAATTACAACATGAACAAAAGGTTGTATAGTTTGGCAGAACTTGCAAAAGAGCTACAGGATGCTGAATCTCTCTTTAGGCAGAGTGGTCATGTTTTTGTTTCTGAAAAGGCTTCTACTTCTAAGCCAAAAGGCGGTAAGAAGAAGAATAACATTCAGAAACAGGCAAACTTAGCAAAGAAGGGCATGCGACTTCAAGGCGCGGTAAAAAAGCCGAAAGGCAAATATTTCAAGTGCAAAGGGTCAGGACATTGGAAGACTGATTGTCCACTTCTCAAACAAGGGAACAAAGAAGGTATATCTCATTTACTAGTAGTTGAAACATGTTTAGCGGTGTTATCTACCAGCACCTGGTGTGTAGATACAGGAGCCACTAATCATGTCTGTAATACATTGCAGGGGTTCCAGGAAACCAGACGGCTCAGTGATGGAGAGATATACTTGTTTATAGGTGATGCTACAAAAGTATCGGTCGTTGCATTAGGAGATGTTACTTTATCTTTTGGTAGAAATAAGTCTTTGACATTGAGAGATTGTCTTTATGCACCTTCACTTAGAAGGAATTTAGTTTATGTTTCTATGTTAGTTAAGGATGGATATTCAGTTTATTTTAATGACAATATTGTTATTAGAAAGAATAAACATTTTATCTGTTCTGGTGCATTGGTTGATAATTTGTATGTCATTAATCCTATTTTGCCCACAATGTAACTTATGGAAATGAATAATATATCATCTAACTTAAATTAGAGAAAAGAACCTTATGAACCAAACATATCTTTGGCACTTACGATTGGGGCATATTAACCTAAGGAGGATTCAAAGACTGGTTGAAGATGGACCTTTGAGTTCATTGGAAGTGGAGGCACTACCAGTCTGTGAATCCTGCTTGGAAGGTAAAATGACCAAAAGGCCTTTTACGGCATGGGGGTATAGGGCCAAAGATGTGTTGGAATTGGTTCATTCTGATTTGTGTGGACCCATGACTATCCAAGCTAGAGGTGGCTTTGAATATTTTGTCACATTTATTGACGGTTATTCAAGGTATGGATACATTTATTTGATGCGCCGTAAGTCTGAGTGCTTTAAGAAATTCAAAGAGTACAAGGCTGAAACGGAGAAACTTCATGGAAAATGTATCAAGTCATTACGATCAGATCGTGGTGGCAAGTACCTCTTTGGAGAGTTTAGGGATTATTTATCAGAGGCTGGGATTGCATCCCAATTGACTGCACCTGGAATGCCCCAACAGAATGGTGTAGCCGAAAGAAGGAATAGAACTCTTATGGAGATGGTTAGATCAATGATGAGTTATTCGAATTTGCCAGATTCATTTTCGGGATATGCCTTAGAGACTGCAGCTTATATTTTGAACTTGGTTCCTTCTAAGTCAGTACCTCTTACTCCTACAGAGCTGTGGATTGGGCGCCTAGTCTGAAACATATTCGCATTTGGGCTAGTCCAGCACATGTGCTAAATGGAAAAGCAGATAAGTTGGAATCTCGTACAGAAGTACGCTTGTTTGTAGGCTATCCAAGAGGAACGAAAGGAGGTTTATTTTATAGTCCTAAGGATCAGAAGGTCATTATTAGCACCAATGCCCGATTCTTAGAGGAAGACTATGTGATGAACCATAAACCCACAAGTAGAGTTGTTCTAGAAGAACTGAGACGTGAGACACCAAGTACTTCAGTACCAACAGTACAAGAGGATGAACCACAAATAACTGCACAACGTGTCACAAATGTTACACCACAACCGATAGTGCCTCGTCGTAGTGGGAGGGTTGTGATACAACCTGATAGATATATGCTCTTGGGAGAGTCGTCAGACTTCGTCCCTGAGGAACAAGATTATGATCCCTGTACCTACAATGAAGCACTCCAAGATAAAGATGCAGAGTCTTGGCAAAAAGCAATGATATCTGAAATAGAATCTATGGATTCTAATCAGGTCTGGGAGCTTGTAGAACCACCCATTGGTGTAAAAGCCATTGGATGCAAGTGGGTCTATAAGAGAAAAAGAGGATCAGACGGTAAGGTTGAAACCTTTAAAGCTCGGCTTGTAGCAAAAGGTTTTACTCAAAGAGAGGGTATCGATTATGAGAAAACCTTTTCTCCTGTAGCCATGCTTAAGTCTATTCGGATTCTTTTATCTATTGCAGCTCATCTCGATTATGAGATTTGGCAAATGGATGTCAAGACAGCTTTCCTTAATGGAAGTCTTGAGGAAGACATCTATATGAAGCAGCCAGACGGGTTCATTGAAAAGGGCCAGGAGCATCTTGTTTGTAAGCTCAAAAAGTCCATTTATGGACTTAAGCAAGCTTCCAGATCTTGGAACATCTGTTTTGATCAGGTGATAAAATCCTATGGATTTGATCAATGTCAGGATGAATCATGTGTATACAAAAAGTGTGACGGAAACGTGGTGGTGTTCCTAGTACTTTATGTGGATGACATCTTGCTCATTGGAAACAATGTTAAGGTATTATCTGATATAAGGGTATGGTTATCCAAACAGTTTGATATGAAGGACTTGGGAGAAGAAGGTCACATCCTTGGGATCAAAGTTCTACGAGATCACAAGAAAAGGATGTTGGGCTTATCCCAAGCTTCCTATATCGATACTGTACTAACTCGTTTTAGTATGCAAAATTCTAAGAAAGGTTTCTTACCTTTTAGACATGGAATTGCTCTATCAAAGGAGCAGTGTCCGAGGACACCTAAAGAGATAGAGAACATGAAGGCAGTTCCTTATGCTTCAGCAGTAGGAAGCTTAATGTATGCAATGCTATATACGAGACCAGACATCTGCTTTGCCGTAGGCATGGTCAGCAGATATCAGTCTAACCCAGGACAAGAGCACTGGACTGCCGTAAAGCATATTTTGAAGTACCTGAAAAGGACTAAAGAGTATATGCTAGTTTACCAGGCAGATAGTTTAGTTCCTTTGGGGTATACAGACTCAGATTTTCAGTCAGATAGGGATTCCAGGAAATCTACCCCAGGTTATGTGTTTACTTTGGGAGGTGGAGCCATTGTGTGGAGGAGTATCAAGCAAAAATGTATTGCTGATTCTACCATGGAAGTCGAGTATGTGGCAGCCTCTGAGGCAGCCAAAGAAGCGGTTTGGCTCAGAAACTTTCTATTGGACTTGGATGTGGTACCTAGTTTGCCTAAGTCTATTACACTTTATTGTGATAATAGTTGTACAGTTGCAAACTCGAAGGAACTACGAGCCCATAAGACAGGCAAACACATTGAGCGCAATTACCATCTGATACGAGATTTTGTAAAGAAAGGAAAAGTTGCTGTGATCAAGATAGCATCAGCCGACAACCTAGCTGATTCCTTTACAAAGAGCTTACCAGCTAAGGCTTTTGACAGTCATGTTGAGAGAATGGGAGTCAGATGTGTAGCAGCATGGCTTTAAGTATAAGTGGGAGATTTGTAACAGTATACTGAAAAGCAATGCTTTGAGTATAAGTGGGAGATTGTTAGGGTTATATACTAAAAGCATCACTTTTGTAGTAACCTTATTTCCTTAAATTTTGAATGAGAATCATATGGGCAAATGTTTGCATATTATATTTGTTGCAAGTGTTAATGCAAATGTCTGATATTCTATATTGTAGATAATATGGTGTGTGGTGTCACACAGAAGATCATATTATCAGTTTCCTATGGAGTATATAAATAGTTCACAACCTAGATGGACTTGGACAATCTATTGGAAAGGTTGTAGTGTAATCTGGTATTAGTCTATCTTGACTATAGGTTTACACTAGTACACTTTGTGTGTATTGAACAGGACCACTTGAGGTTGTTCTCTTTGTACTGACTACATAAGAGAACAAACACCTCTGTTATTATAGATGCTTGTACTCTTAATCCGGATATAATAACGGATATGTATATGCAATGTGCATTACTTTAACTCATAAAAGAGTGAGATTCATTATGGATCAACAATCTCTATGAATTGGGTAATAATATTGTATGTATGATGGGTTGTTGATTATAAATGGAATCCATGTCCCGCTATATCGGGTTGATGATGTCCTCTTAAGGAGCTCATAAGGATTGTCATGTAAACCCTACAGGTGGATTATATCCGACATGACAAATAAAGTTGAGCGGTACTACTTAAGGATAAAAGATGTCGAATCAATATAGTTGTCAGTAACTTAATTTGATCGACGGACATACGATGTCTTAACATGGGGAGCCAAACGAGCATATAATAAAAGGAGCCCACAAACATAATTTGGAATTAGGGAGGTAGTGCAACAATAGCTCATTAGTGGACCGAGCTATTGTTAATGGGCCTGGATTGTGTGTTCTGGCTGAACACGGGATATCCAGATCCGTTAGGAGGCCTAACCCTAATTTCTCCTCATGGTCCCTGCCGTAGCCTATATATATCCTCTATTCTATGGCCGCCAGATTAATATTTAGAAATCTAATTTTTTTTCTAAATTTGTGATTCACGTAAGGAGAGAAAGAGAGTGCTGCCAAGGAGAAGAAAAGGTTGGAAGATCGTCGCCCACACGACGTCCAACTCGAGGAAGGAATACGTGCAGAAGATCTTGGGGTCGTCCGCTCGAGATTGTCAGGAATTACTTGTCTCCTTTCCGCCGCAAGTATAATTCGTGAACCCTAGTTTTCGCCTATGAAGGGTTAGAACACGTATTTGATCTGTTTAACTTTCTATCGATCAATACGCACACCAAAGGAAGGGTCCTGGAAATCCCCAGTTCCATCAGTTCCATGTCCTCATTACCTCTGAGTCATTCTCTGTACCCCTCTTCATTGAGACCGCTCCTGCCATGTCCTCATTACCTCTGAGTGGGAAGGCTCCGTCGAAGAAACCCTCATGCTTGCCATGTCCTCATTACCTCTGAGTAAGTACGTTGATCCCTTTTGACTTATTATCTGTACCCACAACCGGAGTACGCCAAGGATTGTAAGTCCACAAATATTCTCCGTTGAATCCACTCCTGCTATGTCCTCATCATCTCTGAGAAGGAAGATTCTGCGGTAAGAAAACCCTCATGCTTGCCATGTCTTCATTACCTCTGAGTAAGTATGTTGGTTTCCTTTTCATCCTATTATCCGTATCCTAACCCAGGGTACGCTAAGGATAATTGGCCCATAAAATGTCCTGTGCTAAGTTTCTCAGTACAGGTCCACCATCCCTCATCATGATCCGGGAGCCCAGCTGCTCCATGGCATTCTTTCTCCCGATACCCAAAATATCCACGACCACATTTCTGTGGAACCATTCTGGGTATCCCCAATCAAACTTGTTATCCGTACCTAAAACCAAGGTATGCCAGGGGTAACAGGTCTACAAACAAGTCCCCCATGTGGGGCAAACACTACCACAATACCACAAGCACAACAAGCAAGACAAATGAAGGGTAGAATGGAAAATACTCTTTATTTGAAAGTCAAAAAAAGCATTACATGTTTTGGGACCACGTCCCTCTCTCAAAAGAAAAGAAAGAAAAAAGAGAACAGAACAAAAGAAGGAAAAAGACGACTATATTTCGGTATTACACAACTCCAAGAGGCGGTTTCTCACCAAGGCAGTACCCCGCTCAAGCCTCTGTTTCGCTCGACGCTCAGCCTCCTGGGATAACCGCTCCGCATCATTCAGATACATATATGCCTGCCAGTCATTCTCCATCTTCTTCAGGGCAAGTTATAGATTGGCAGAAGCTCTACTAAATTTGTCAGCCTCCTGAATGGCAATCCCTTTCTCAGTACGAGCAGCTTCGAGCTCGGACTCTAGGAAGGCCAGCTTTCTCTGGAGCTCGAGAATCTGCTCTCGGGTGTCAGTTATCCCGCGGGAGGCAGTCGCTTCCCGAGTCGTGCAATCTTCAGTGCGACGGCTCCATTGATCGTACAACTGAGTCAGATCCCGACGGTCCTTCAATATAGCTGGCTTGAGCGAATCCCGAGCAATCCTCACCTTCTCTACCACAGTTGCGAGGAAGGTACGCTTTTGATCTATTACCACTGATAGATCAGCTTTCCCCAGTACGCGAAACTGGGCCACAAGACGATCAGCCTCTAACAGCTTAGGCTCCAGAAGCGCAGCCAGTCCCGTCCCACCGGGGAGTGTTCTCAGGATATTAATCTGGCCACGGCGCATTGACGGGCCATAGCAAAGGGAGTCCCCCTCTCCACAGCTGTCTCGATCCCCCTCTTCAGGTGGCGGTGGAAACTGTCAACCACATCCTGGGATACTTCATCCAAAACCTCTGTAGAGGACAACGTCAAATGGAGTGTGGCAGGCAGTACCAAAGGAGTAGCCACAGAACTTGTCGTCCCCGCCACCAGAAAAACAAATTCTGTGCGAAAAGATGCATGAATAGCAGCTAGCTCCTCTTTCGCCGCCCGAAGAGCCTGGATGCTTGGTAGGGCGGAAAGGTTAACCTCCGAAACTATATTCGCAGAGGAGGGCGCAGGAAGCATCGTCCCTTGCCCCAGCTGTACTGCCATTTGGGCTCCCGAACTCGACCTGGCTAGGGGCCCCTCAATATCGGTTAGAAAAGAAGGAGGCACACGTGCTTCCATCAGACCCCTCTGGCAGAGTTCGCCCCGGCAATGTTCGTCCCGGCAATAAAGGGGTGGGACCGGTACGTCTGAAGCAACCATTAATCCACGTAACCCGAAGGACAGGAGGATAGAGCAAATAGTCCTCCCCAGAAGTTAAAATTTGGTTTATCTTACCAGGGGAAGAGCATGGAGGCTGCAGCTCGTTCGCAGCTGGCATAGTCTCCCCACCCGCGGCTTCCAAGTCAAATTCAACCGATTTCTCTGCCCCAGCCACCCCTGAAAGGGAGTCAGCCAGATCAGTATCATCCTGTTAAAATTTAGCTGTCTCAGGGACAGGTGCAGTAGAGCCCCCGTCCCTATGGGTTAAGGTCTTAGCAAGATGAGACTCCCTGGCCGCCTCTGAAAGAACCCTAGTAGAAATAATAGCGGTGCACACATCATTGACCAAATTGGACAAGACCGGATCGACCTCGACAATCGAATCCCGAGAAGCAGACTCTTTTGACGCCTACAAAGAGCAAAAGAAAGAAAAAATGATTAGGCCATAGCTTAGAAAAAGAAGGTGAAGGTAGTTGAAATCCCAAATCACCTCAGAAACAGCGTCAACATCATCAATAAACAGCCTGCGACATCTTACCACAGCCCGCTTCATGGAGTAAGTCCTGCCATCGTCAGTGGACATACGTCTGCCTCATTTGCACGAGGTACCAGGCACAATAGGTGGTTGATCCTCCACCTCTTCGTTCGGCACAGTAGGTGGCTAGTGCCCCACCTCCTCGTCCGAAGAATGCGACGAGTCATCGGCGTCCTGCTCATCATCCTCTTTGTCCGCCGCAGTGGACTCCGAGTCCGACACAGGAACCCTATTCGCCGCTCTCTTCCTCTTCTTAGATCCCTCGGGCTTCTCGGTCAAGCCAGTGCCAACAATGAAGCTGGTGCTCATGTCGAAGTTAACAGGAGGCTTGCTCGCCGCAACATGATAAAGGGCTGCCACGTACAAAATCTTCCCTGACGCCTTAGCGTCAGGGACCGAGAAGCTAGCACGGGTATAGACCGTATTATAATAATACCAAGCCCTGATACCATCGAGAACACTGCCCTCAAAGCCCAGGCAAGCATTGGGGCAGTCAAGGAACAGCTGGCTGTACCCAAATTGACGAGAAAACCTGTTGGGCAAATACGGCTCCAGGTATACGTTATTTCGGTAACGATATACTAGGTGCATGGGGCGAATGTTGTGTAGCCAAAAAAGCATCTTCTCAGATAAGAGGTGGGGAGGTTCAAGGCCATCAACGTGTACCCCCCTCACTTCTCTAGGGGTAAATTGAGGAAGAGACACAAAGAAGTCGGGCCCGTCAACCCTCGCCAACACCCTCCGACAGGCTGGCATGGTGTCGTACTCCCAAGACTGATGACGGTATCGAAAAAGAAAGGCGTCATCAGCAGTAACATTATCCCCTGTTCCGGGTCTCATCAACGTCCGGTAGTGCATCAATAACCACCCCATTAGATAATGGTATGGTAGCTCTATCCGCTCAAAGTCTAGTGTCGTCTCGCGAGCAATGACTTTAGACGAAAAGGTGCGAAGGCCGTAGTGTATGGTACACACCATAGCCGGCAGAAGGGCCAGTCTAACTTTGAAGACCAGCTTCACAGCCGGAAGAATGAAGTGGCGGCTGATCCTTTCAGTAGAATCGGCCCCTCCTGAGACTACGTAATTCCGTAGCCACACCATCAAGAACCCGGCCAAGAGTGCTTTCTCAGACATCTGCCGGGTACCGTGGTGGAAATAACTGAAGGAGTCAGTGCGACTCCCAAACCTGTCACGGGTGGACCTCGACCTTTTGGCCTTCAACATCAGGTCCTTTACCTCCTCCTGGGTTTGAGGACCTCGAGACGAAACCCGGCCGGAAGGACGTAATTTGAAAAGATACGCGACCCAGGCCGTGGTATAGGGGGCGTTCCCTTCTGAGCTATTTTCCTTTTTGATAGCAGTCTGGTGACAGATGCTATGGTGGCACAACAGTTCCCGGTACACAGCGACGAAACCTGGGAATCGTCGATCCAGAACATCGAATTCCTCATTCGTCGGGGTGTATACTTCAAAGGCTTCGCCCCCCACGACAGCTTAGAAACGGCATGCATTTCATGGAGAGCAAGGCCCAACTCCCCTCCGGGCGCGAAGAAAGTCCCCGTACGTCGGTTATACATCTCCAAAAGGGCCATGAACAACGGCTTGTTAATGGATAACCCGTAATAGGTACCCCGGATGGCGTAGTAAAGATCAATCTCCCGAAGGAATTCTTCATGGTTCCTCAGGATCCATGAGGAAAGATTTGCCCATGTGGGAATCGGGTTTATCCAATTCAGCAGCGACAACCTGCCTACGGGATAAGACCCCTTGCGAGCGAGCTGATTCAGGAAGGTTTCAGCTCGAGTAAAAGTGAAGTTGGGACCAGACATGTTTATAAAAGTACCAGGAATCATCCCCACCACACTCTGACTGACTGACTCCCTGCTCACACATGCTGACCTAATAATCATATTATAGTGGATGTTGCCCACGAATATCCCCAATTGAGTGGGAGTTAGGGAGCCCACCATTTTCCTGCTCAACGGTACCATGTTAAACCACGAGATAGGAAAGTGTAGTTCTATCTGGGGAATATGGATCTCCACCCCGTCCACAGTAAAATCCTATCTCTCAGAAACGTCCAACACTCGGGAGTTCTTTATGGAAAAAGCATCTCCAAAGAGAAAAGCTGGTTTCAAATATTCTCTGTCCAGTCTCCCCGAATTCATCATAGTACAAAGAAAGTGGAACGACTGGTTGTTGATGGCAGCTACCCTCTCCAGAGGTTCATCGGTGGGAAGCTGATCCATCATATGTCGAATTAAGCCATCGAGCCGCACACCCATGGCAAATTGAGCTGAACCCACCAGAATCTCTCCTGCCGGGTTGGTTGGGAGGTTTACTGGAAAAGGACAAAAGAAACAGGATTAAAAGATGGATACAATGAAACCGCTTAAAAGTTTCTCAAAAAAGAAGTTCCTACGAGCCCATGCGGCTCGGATCAACAAAGTCTTATGCGGCCCAATTCAGCTGGGTTTCATGCGGCACTGCTTCAAAAGGGCCTATGCGACTAGGGTCAATACAACCTCATGCGGCCCAATTTAGTTGGGAGTTCTACGTGACACTGATTTGATAGCTTATGCGGTCTGGTTGAACTTATGCGGTTCTAACCAGCAGAAGAGCTTGTGCAGTACGACTTAGCAAAATTCTATGCGGTCCAGTTTGTTAGGAACATATGCGGCCCCGTTCAAAGGAGGCTTCATGCGGTTCAAATCCAGAAGTGCCTCTGCGGATCAAATCCTTCTTATGCAAATCAAACACATGGCATGCCTTATGCGGCTCGGATATGAGAGGGTCATGCAGCCCATACAACATATGCGGCTCCATCATGGCCAAAATTGGGCGGTTCAATAAAAACAAAGTATGAAGGCTTGTGCATAAATTATGTAACAAAGCCATGGGTCCTTAGGGTTCAAAGTATTCAAAAGCAATCCTTACCCTTGAAAGTATGATGGACATCAGGGTGCACTTCGGGCACGATGACCGACGAGGAAGCCGCCTTCTTGCCCTTCGCAGCAGCAGAGGCGACCATGGAAGACTTGGGGGCCATTTTCGACGGACGGAGAAGGGAAATAGGGAAAGAAAGGAAAGACAGCAACAGTTGGGGACGAAGGAAAAAGTAAAGAAATCCCCTCCGACTGAACTCATCCATATTTATAAATAAAACCAAGGCACTTCGATTCACGTGCAGCACGAAAACTAACTCTTCGGTTATCGAGGCGAGCCACCTAAAATGAAGGCCAGACTCCTGGGATCCCGTCCCAAAAAGTGACCATAAAACTGACAGTAAATCAACAGCATTTAATGCAAGAGATTACCATACGTGGCAAGATGACGTGGCGGAAAGACCCTGCGGCTGAGGCATCTAAGCGGCCCGAAAGTCCCTGCGGCTGAAACAACTATGCGGCCGAAACATCCATGCGGCCTAGACATCCATGCGGCCAGGACATCATATGCGGCCAGAAGAATTTATACAAAGCCATGCTTCTTATTCAAAGTATATCAATTTTGCAAATTGAAAACTTTGAAGGGGGTCTTGTAGAAGCATAGAAAAGAATGCGGCTAGGGAGTCCCATGCGGCTCAGTGAGCTCATGCTGCTCAAGGATCCATGCAGCTCAAGTGTCTATGCGGCTCGATAAAAGTTCCATACGGCTCAGAGAGAAGCCACATGGCTTGCAAACAGCTCTTTCCTTTGTCCTAAACTGCATTAAATGCCTTGACGGCTGACAGCTCTGGTAAGGTGACAGTTCTGACAACAAAGATGCAATTATGACTCTGTCATAATAGCAGACTCCTAGGAAAATGAAGGAAATCTCTGACACAAATCTTCCAAGATCCAGAAAGTGTCACGCGGCCTTGACACGTGGACAAGTCGTATGCGGCTCGAACAGAGGCTCCCCATACGGCTCAGGTCGAAGCTGTCCCATACGGCTCAGGTCGAAGCTGTCTTATGCGGCTCAAGCAGAGGCTCCCCCATGCGGCTCACGAGGACTATCTCCATGCGGCTCATGAAGAAGCTACCTATTATGCGGCTGCCTACGCTCAACAGACCAGATCTGTTGCGAGTGGATTTTTGCCTATTTCCTTCAGATTTGATTTTTCAAGAATTTTTATTATACACTAGACATCAAGAGCTTTCTAATGCATATCTTTTTTTTTTGTTAATGTTTGAGTATTTTAGTATTTATTAATAAAAATTACATTTACCGTAACATTGTAACTGCGAAAATTATGTGTTCTTGGTTACCAAAAGCCTAGATACTTCATATATCTTTACGAAATTTTTTGATGTGCAAGCTTTGATGTTAAAAGAACTATTTTAACTAATTTTTATAATTTTTCTAAAATTTAATATTATTTATTTATTTATTGATTTGGAATTCAACTAGTAGGACAATTTGGTATTAATATTATAGTATCAATATGGACCTATTGTCTTGAGTTTCTTCCATTAAAATAGTACTTTTGTAATATAAAGATATTTATAATTATTTTTCAGCAATTAAATTATTATTTAATATTAGATATAAATTTATGTTGTAAGATAATTAGTATTATATATGTTATATGGTGTTGTACAGACATCTTGACAACTATTGGTATAATTATTAATCTTGTCTATATATAGTAAGTCATTATAGAGTATTAATATTAGTGTATTACTCTAGGTGAACTTGGAGGAAGTAACAAAGATATCAAAGTTGGTCATGAATACACTCAGACAGCAGGTACAAACAAGTATACCTTGCCAATGTTCCAGTATATTATTATTTTTGCTGTATTTTGTTTCTTGTTATAGACGTTATGGACGTAGGATCTGTTTGTACTTAGCGTCCAAGGGTTACTCTGGTGCTGATGTCAGTTTACAGATATCGGGTATCAGCACTAGGCATGACGATGCATCTTATTCGTATCCATTCACATAAATGACCCTAGGATACTGACACGTTCATGATGCAAGATTTACATAACTATTTATGGTATTGACTTCGTAGTAGTTTACTAGATTGTTCATTGTTATTATTATTGCTATAGAAATGATTGTATGAAATTGACTTTAATAGATGCTAGACATAGGATGGAGAGAACTTTACTACAGTATCAGACTTATTGTATTGTGGCCTGTTATCATTATCGTGAGCCCTTAGCTCTATAGCAGAGTAGAGGTTATCGCCATCATTATTGATTGTCCTTGGTCCAACGATATTGTACTAGGGATAATAGCCTGTTGAGGTTCTTGTTGTGAGCTTCAGTGGCGAAAGTCTAACGTTCTAGTACATATCTCACATGCATATCACTTAGACTAGTTATGGTAGATACCATTTTGTTCATTTATTTTATTATTATTTTGCATATTTTTATGTACCTTGCTAAGTCCCCTGAGGACCTGGTGATCTCTCCAAATATTGGGTTATGCAGAGATAGTCCGCTGCTCTTGGACCTACTATTATATCTGACTCAGGTATTTATTATGCTTTCATATTGTATCCATCATTTATACTATACTTTTAGCCTAGTTTTATAGACCCATATCGTCCTTCCGGTATAATATAACATATATGTTATTAGGCTACAGATCATAATATATTGTTCATTCATGGTTTACTTATTCTGTGGATTGAGTTAGATATGTTTATAATTGATAGATAGAATTAGAGCACGAGGAAAGCTTATACGTATTCAAGCCAGGCTAGAGTTCGCTTGATACGTAGCTGTCATGTATATGACCTTCTAGTCCTATGCATTTTGGGACAGGGGCGTTACATATTTTTGTGGTGGCCCATGCAGGTCAAGTTAGTCATTTAAGTTATGACATTTTACTGAGCGGACCTATGATAGGATAATAGGAACTCAATCCGCAACTGCGTTGAAAACTCTTTTGAATTTATCTATCGCCTTTGGAACTCGAATTTGAAGTCGATCAACTTCTTTGACCTCCTTGTTTTAGATTTTTGTCATTTCCTCTTTCGGAAGGACGAACGCTCGTACTTGGTAAACCATCTGTTCCATCATTGGATATAACGTAGTTGATAGAATATTATAAACGGGGATGATCATTAAGAAAGGATTGGCTATGTACCTCTATTAGGTAGACCGAGTAGCTCAGATTGGTAATATCGGATTCTCATAGGCAACTTAACTCTTGCAGAAGACTTTAAGATTGATTACAACCCTACTACCATTATCTATGTTAGATAGAGATGTTTAGGATGAATTGTAGTAAACATATAGTAGGATTTTAGAGATAAGTTACAGTTTACAACTAGAAGTGGTAGTCACCCGAAGAAGACTAGTTGGAAGGGGCCTAAGGGTCTTGTTATAAATATAATAATTCAGCGAACATCTCCTAGTGTCAACTTCCACCTTTACTCAGAAGACATGTATAGAATGGGTAGGTGTATTCGTGAGTACTAGATGACAGGCTAGAAAATGCCAATTGTAATCTATTATTTAAGGAAGGTTGATATGTGATCTATGGAATTATGGCATAGAGTTTAAGAAATAAATTTAGAATTTGTAACCTTTGAGATTAGACCTACCTAGAAACTCGAGGATGGAATCAAAAATCTTACCGTAAGAAGGCTAGTGAGCCTTGTACATTGACATAGGTTAGTGGAATCCAAAACACGTTGTAGCTAAGAACAAAAGTGTTGGACTAAGTTACATGTAGTATTTATGAAGAAGGAGGGATCATGAAAGTAGCACTACAGATATGCAGAATAAATAATGGAGATCAAGAGGGTTAGGACCTAATGGATTCCATTTTAAGTGTGTAGTACCAGGTTATTGAAGGTGAACATCTGAGAAGACCTTGTCATAGAGGTGAGAAAAGGGATTGGAGATAAGAAGTTCTTAGGCGTTATAAGTTAGGTCATAGCCTTAACAGAATATTTAGCCATAGTCTCGAGAACCAAATGCTATTCTAGGAAACCTTGATAGAAAAGCCAAGATTCAAGTAAGAGTAGATGGTCAACATCCTTCGTCTGACTCATCGTCTGAAGTTCTGGGTGTTCTAGAACCTAAGATAGGGTTCGTCCTTGATCATGCCACTACCCTTTCAATTACGAGTACGTTTTGCAGATTTTTATCTCAAAATTTTGGTCATAACCAGTCATCTCATTTAGGTAAATGAGTATAGCCTAGATTCCTTTCCTAAGTCGGTCGGACTAGGTGTTACATCCCAGTTCCAAAATATATTGGAACCTAAGACATGAATGCCAATTGTACGGCTAGAATAAGTATTTGCAATTCAATGGACTAATTATAATCGTAGTATGCTGAATCCTATATCTACAATACAACAGTCACAGGTAAACTAATATTACTATAATAACAATAATAGAATCTCATCCACAGAACAACATCAACATAGAAGAATATAATAAAGGTTTGACTAAAATAGAATATAAGTATGAACTTATTAAATATAAATCTGTCTAAGATAATCAAGTCTGGTAGAAATATATCCACTGAATCAAAGTACAATGCTAGAAAAATAAAATAGCAAAATAAAAAAGTAGTCAGGACATAGCTAGCTAGATAAAATATCCATGACTCTAATCACTGTCAACCCCTAGATTAGGGAAACTCCTCTGGCACAACCTCTATGTTCTCTGTAAGATATCCGGGCTCGATACTGGTCTGTAGACTGTAGGATAAGTATACTCGTCTGGATCAGGGAAATAACTAGGTCCTCAAGGGATGTAATAAGATACAAAATAGCAAGCTACAATATGAAATAAAATAAATACATGAAATAAACTGGGTAAACTAATCCATCCATGTGAATGCATGTCGAAGACGAATTTAGGTCTTTTGGACAGGTAAGGGAGTAGCATTAGCGTCAACTAATGCTGGTACATATACTAGCATACTTTCTCGACCGTACTGGATACTAATCTATGGCCGTTGTCGGTTATATCCACTAGTATAGCCGATAACATGGTACACTGAGGCTAATATGCAAGTTGTAGGAAAGAAAATATAAAGCAATATACTTTCGGGAGTAAATCAAGTAGGCAACGAAATATTAATTATTAAAAAATATTAGTAGCAAGACAACAAAAATATATCACAGTTATGACCAAGTAAAAGTAAAGTGCAAAGTGCAAACCCAAAGACGATGATGTATAATGGGATCCTTCTTGTGAGAACTAATCCAGTTAGAAGAACTCTAGCTCCCTGTTGAAATACACTATGAAAAAATCACAAGTTTTTATTTGAAGTCCATGTCATCTTCTACAAATATGATCTTTGATCCGAAGTGCTCGACCGACTTTAATTGTGAAGTATCTCACTTCTGTGAAGACCATACCACACTGGCAAATCGACTAGAAAATTGTAACTAGCTTGGGATTTAAAATTGAAAGCTTAGTGGGGCTTTGGAAGATTGTAGTAAGCTTAGAGAGAAGAGATATGAAAGTGAAAGAGTGTGTTGAAATGATAGAATTTTTTTTCTATCGATAGGATTTTCAGAGCGAGAATTCAGACAGACTTATGAAAGAATTCGAACCGAATTCTATGAGAAAATTTCGGCATATAGTCGTTGCATCCGTAACTGCAGGAATACTGGGTTTAAAATCCAACGTTCAGGGTAGCCAAACTCGGGCTGAATTCGGGCAAATTCATCCAGAATTTTGCTAGTCCAGAATGAGTTGATTTTGAGTTTGCAACTCAGGTCTTTGTTCTTTCGAATTTTCAGTCAGTTAGGAAGTAGTTTGTGCATTGTGAGTAGGCTTGTTTTCAAAATAAAAAAGGGATTTTGTAAACGTTTCTTGGAAAGCCTATTTGCCATTACGACACGGTTTATATTTTATTCCTAGACTCAATAAAATGCAAAAGTATGTTGATAATTAAAATACAGAAGCGACGACAAACATAGCTCCAATACTTGAACAGTAGCAGGCACATGATATCGCACTTCATCCAAATAGCCCTTATATCATGATAGGGTTAGATCAATTATTAAAATTTGGTTCAACCATGACTAATGCGCCAACAATATCCCCTATTTCGATAATTGTTAAACCTTGACTGATATAACATCTTGGTCTTGATTTGAAAATCTTAAAACATGTTTGGTTCTGTCTCCTCTTGGTAGTTATTATCCTGAAAAAGATGTTAAATTATTTTCTTTTCCGTTGTCACTTAGCAAAATAATTGCAAAGAGATATGCTCACAGGCAAATTATGTTTAAGAAACAAAAAGTAAAGAAAAATAGAGATAATATAAATAAGATAAAATAAAATTCATAAGTAGTTTATGATTTGAAGTAGTAGCTAAAAGATAATGCTAAGCATAAGTGCATACCAAAAGAGACAATAAATAAATACTGAAATAAAAAATGCATATAATCAAAATAGTTTGGAATAACAAACTCATCATCTCAAAAGTTACACATAGAAGTACAAAAATAAGAGTGCTATCTTGGAATATAGTAACATTTCCAAGAAAACATAGACATAAGCAGAGTCTAATAAGATAACATCTAGACAAAAAAAAACTATAGTGTTTAGATCAAGTCCTCATCTAGTCTGAATCATCATCAACACGAGCTGCAGCACGATTACCATGCTCGGAAGGTCTAGCACCAGAAGTACCAACTCCATGAGATGGATGTGGAGTAGCACGAGAGCCACGGTACTAATCATATGCATTACCAGGGTCGAAGAAATGTTGAACCACCTCATCCTCACAAGGGTAAGCAGAGACAGTAGGATCTCGTGGAAGAACTGGCATGTTGACCAGACGGAGCAAAATACAGATCCATAAAAGAGTTTATAAGGGCATACTGACTGGCATTTCAAAACTCTTATTCCTTCAATGTCTCGGTCACATACGCTCGTAAAGAAGTGTTCTCAGCTAGTTAAGCATGTTGTAACTCATCCAAATACTGGTGGATGCCCTCACAGGACATAGGATAGGTCTGAGGTGGAGAAGGTAGTGCAGTAGGAGGAGCCGGAGGAACAAATGCACTATGACATGAAAGCTGCAATATTGGGCTCAGAGTTACGAGCACAAGAAGACAAGTCAATCTCAAAATGTTAAAAGATGATAGGTCGGATCATCGCATAGAGAAGACAAATGTTCATCTCACGACACCTAGCCATCATCCAGATAATAGTCTTAGGGACATAAAAAGAATTCCATGATGAATGTGGTATATAGCAGACAATTCAAGACTGGTTATATCGTCTTTTGAGGAAGACTTGGGTAGTATGGTAGAAAAAGTTAATCCGATGTAACTCATAAAAGAAAAAACTCAAGTTCATGGCTTTACACTTGCTGGAACGGACGGGATCAGGGGCACATATTTGATTCTTAAAATTGGTCAAAGTCATGTCGTTGGGAAATTCAAAATCAGTAGTATCGACAAGCGGCTCATCTACGTTTGAAATTTGTGGGATCATCGTTAGATCTTCTTTTTACTGAATTGAATATTAATGGAGGCGACACAACTTTCACATAGTAGTCATCGTCAAAAGAATAAAGTTATAATAAATTAACCTAATTGTATTGGTGGTAATAGAAAATGAATGTGTGACAAGAATATGTAATCCCAAATCTTAAAAATAAGGTTAATGCGACGGAAAGATCTTCAATTTTATCGGCGTTCCAGGACAAATATTGCGAATAGAAAATTTTGCATACCATAGTAAGGATTGTTCTAGAGTTCCAAAAAAAACTCATTGAATGCCCCATCATTCGTTTAGACGGGTAAAAAACGAGATCCAAGGGTAGGATAAGAAGACGAGGCCGCATCACTAGCCGTCTTTTCTCTCTTGGAAGGGTTGTTAACTCTAGGCATGATTTTTTTAATGGAAATAAAAAGTTTTTATGAATTTGAAAAATTGAGAGATTGAGAGATAAAGGAAATTATACCTACTCATATTAGAGTATGTGGAAGAGGAGGAAATTCTACGCTCGAATCCAAAATTTTAATACGAAATTCCAAAGGAGTAGGAAAAAATCAAACTTTGAAAAACTAGGGTTTTAGTGGGTTCTTGCGGCTGTTGTTCTGCTGTTTTAGGAGGAATAAGAAGAAGTAAGAAGTGGGGCCATTCAGATCTTTATAAACCCGACACTAACCGAGTTCAAGCCGAACTCGAGCTGAATTCGGACCGAGTTCGCCTTGAACTCTGTTGATGCCATTTTATACGAAATCCAAAATGTTACTTTAAATTTATCATTCCATTTCAATTATTGAATTACAAAATTAGTAATTTTAAAATTTGATTAACATAATTAAAATTATTTTACGAATTAAATTTTGTTATGCAACAACTGTCTCAGATTAGCCGTAGAGGTACTATCACAGCTAACGGAGGTCCACCAGAGGATACTTAAGTACTGCTCCGCTTTAGCAGTAGCCATGATGACAGACAAACCCTTTGTAGGCTTATCTCAAAAACAGTTTTTGTATATTGAAAAATAATTAATAAGATAAAATTAATTAATATTATTAATATCTAAAATTCCTAATTTTTGACGTAAATAATTGTATCCATCTTCCGCTAAGGGTTTTGTAAAGATGTCAGCCAATTGTTTCTCTATGTGTACATATTCTAGATTGATGTCTTCATTTGCTTGATAATCTCTATGAAAGTGGTCAAATCTCAATATTCTTAGTGCAAAAGTGACATACAGGATTCTTAGCCAAGTTCATAGCGCTAGTGCTGTCACAAAAATGGGTATGTGTGTAGTATAAATCAAAGTCTTTTAGGGTTTGCTTCATCACAAAAATTATGCACAAGAACATCCTGCGGCGATATACTCGACCTCAGTAGTCGATAATGTAACAAAATTTTAAATTAGCATCCGAATAATCGGTTAGGTGAAAGGGCATGGTTTTGGGATACCATAAGTCGACAAAAGAAGTACTCATAAGGTATTGGAAGATACGCTTAACTGAGCACATGAGGTGTGATTCCTTAGGGTTAGCTTAAAATCTTGCACACAAGCAAACACTAAACATTATATCAAGATGACTAACAACTAAGTAAAGTAAACTACCCATCATATCTCGATACTTACGTATGTCGATAGGTTTGCCTTCTTCATTTTCATCAAGTTTGGTTAATATTGCGATT
The DNA here is from genome assembly GCA_029216955.1 of Iris pallida. Lineage (NCBI taxonomy): Eukaryota > Viridiplantae > Streptophyta > Magnoliopsida > Asparagales > Iridaceae > Iris > Iris pallida. The sequence goes on from JANAVB010015397.1 coordinate 25,212,272, forward strand.
GGAGTGCCAGGTGGTTTGACGGATTCCAGATCAAACTTCTTTAGCAAATCATTTGTGTATTTAGCTTGATTGATGAACGTCCAATTGTTGGTTTGTTTGATTTACAGTCCAAAAAAGAATTTGAGTTCTTCTTTCATGTCCATCTCAAACTCATTCTATTACCAGGTCCTTAGGGTGGTCAGCCATGAATTTTATTCTTTTTGGCAGACTTTCAAGGTAGCTGGTTCCGGTTTTAGGTTTTGTAGATACCTTGCTTGATGTACTGATGTCTTCATCATCATTGTCGTTGATCATTTGTTTGTTTAATTCGTCGAAGGTGGCATTCATTGATTCTTCAATGATCATTGAATTCTTATTAAATACTCGATATCCTTTGCTTTTGGCCGCAAAACATAAAAAGATACCCTCATCGGCCTTTTTGTCAAATTTACCCAAACTATCCTTAGTGTTAAGAATAATACATTTACAACCAAAGATTTTAAAATAAGAAACTATGGGTGTTCTATCAAACCATAACTCATAGGGAGGCTTCTTTGATTTAGGTCGAATTAGAACCCTATTGAGAATGTAGCAGGCTATATTGACAGCTTCTGTCCAGAAATATTTAGGAAGACTATACAGATTCAACATTGCTCTAGCCATTTCAGATAGAGTTTTGTTATTATGTTCCATAACTATTTTGTTATGGAGTCATAAGGCAGGAGAACTCATACAAATATTCGTGTGCCACAGAATTGCTCAAACTCTGTATTCTCGAATTTGCCGCCATGATCATTCTAATATGAGTAATCATGAATCCTTTCTCATTTTTGAACTTTCTTACAAAATGTAACAAATTCAGATAATGCATCATTCATACGTACGAGAAAATATACCCACGTGTATCTAGAGAAATCATCTACTGTTATAAAAGCATATAACTTACTACCTTGGCTAGCAATTCTTGTATGCCCAAATAAATCCGTATGCAGTAATTGTAGAGGTCAAGTGGTACTTACAGCATTTTTGGACTTAAATATGGATCGGATAGCTTTTTTCTTTTTAGATTTGCTACATACTGTATCCTTCTTGAAGGCGATGTCCAGTAAGCCTCGTACCAATTTTTTTGTGGATAGTATTGAAATTGTATCCATATTCGCATGTCCGAGTCTCATTGGCCATAGTTGACTCTCATCATTCTTGGCGAATAAGTATCTACCTGCATTGTTAGCATCTTCCAACAAATAGAAAACATATATATTTTCTTCCCTAATACCTTCAAAGATCGTATTACCAGTTGAGCTATCAACTATCGTATATTTGTCTTTAACAAAGTTAATACCATAATCGTGGTCAGCCAAATGACTTATGCTGAGTAGGTTATGTTTTAACTTAGTTACGAGACAGACATCTTTAATCATAGGATAGGGAGCCTTACCGATGTTGTCGATACCTACTATATATCCTTGTAAGATGTTATCGAAGGAGACGTATCCTTCTTTCTTCTTTGACGGTATTGCAAGTAGAGAAGCATCACGGTCATGTGTCGAGAGCAACCACTGTCGAGGATCCATTTTCTCTTAGCATGAATATGGTGTTCCACCTACAAAAAAGTGTACAGATGAAACTTTTGATACCTATTTCTTTTAGGGTTCGAATATGTTAGTCTTCGGTATCCATCCACATACATTTAAATTAACTAATTTTCTTACTCTACATAAAGGTAATATATGACTAATGGTACGACAATAGTGACATCTAGCATGCTGAGTGTTAGGTGCAGTGTGTTGTGCATGTTTGGTAGCATGCTGATATTTGTAAAAGAATGCTTGTCGGTTAGTCTTATTGGGCAAAGGTTTGGCTATGTTTGGTCTGACAGTATTTTGTTTGACTGTGTTTCGATGTTTTGGTAATTCAAACATGTTAGGATATGAAGCAACAACTTCAGGCTGTTTTCCTAACCTACTTTCTAACTTTTTGGAGGTGTCATAAATAGTGTTATAGTCAGCTGTGAGTGCATCAATTCTGACTGGTGCACAGTGATGGCTCTTCTTCTCTTTGAGTAAATCTTTCACAAATTTAGCAATGGTCTTGTCTTTTTCTTCGGATAAAGTGTAGGCTCGTATAGTTGCAGTTTGATAGAATGAAGCTTACCAGTCTCACTAGGGTTTTCATTATTTCTAACCTCAGCTAGTAAGTCGATAAGTTTTTTATTTCACCTTTGTACTCTTTGAGTACCTTCTTAGAGTTTTGGTATTTGTCAAGCATTTTTTTGTTGTCATCTAAGAGGTCACTAAAAGCTTCACCTAACTGGTCAAAGGTAAAATCATTATAAGTACCAAGCAGGGGATTTGAGTTTACCTTATCATATTGCATCAGGGATACATTTGTAGCGACGTCTGATTGTTCATCTTCTGAATTGCCAGGTTCACTTTCATGCGTAATGCTTATGTTGGCATATCGTTTGGAAGTAGATTCTTCAAGTAACTCTTTTTATACTTGTTGCATTTTCTAGTTTAGAAGCCTAAAAAATACACTCAGCACCCTGTGCTACTCATAAGAAGCGCCAGCATTCAGATCTTCAAGTGGCGCAAGCCATTAGATAGCACTAGACATCAGATGGTGCCATACATTAAGTGGTGCTATCCGGCACGTGGACATCTTCTTGGAGAAGCTAAATAGTTATCATCATGACTGACAACACGTCAGTCGAGGAAAAATCCGTTCGAATCTCGAGTGTGTGGCGCTCGAGGATATTTGGTCAGGCATATCAGATCCGCCATTAATGACTAACAATTGTCTTGCGCTATCTACAATTGGTACGAAATGATCATTAGTATCATATCAGTCAGTGGCGTCACTCAACAAGTAGTGCCTGGCGCCACCCAACAGTAGGCGCCATTTGATGAAATCATCCTGAAGCAGTTAGATTACATGGCACACATGCCACTAATCTCGACGAACGTGTCTGTGATACTGCCCATGACCAAGCGCATACCAATCACAGCATGCCACGCGTCCAAGCAGTTAATCTAACCGTTTGTGGCAAGGGGTGAATGGAGTGCAACATGTAGTGTACGCCAATCAGGATAACTACTTAACAGTTATCTCTAGAACTCTGTAAATAGAGATCCAAATCACTTGCAAAGCATCACTAATAATCATATCTCTTGATCACTTGCTGCCGCACTCTCCAAAGGCTATCTTCTTCGATATCGTATCGTCCAAGGGATAAAGTGATCATCTTCTAATCAGATTCCTATAGTTGTAGTTCCCTAGAAATCAATTGTACTCTTGTACTTTCTTTTTTCTTGTTTGTAAAAGAATACTTTTGTTTTTGCAAACAAAATGGTGACTCTGTTGTGGACGACTTTTTTATCTGACGAGAAAGTGACAACTCAATACGATGTTGTGTCGGTCGAAACGGTGCAGAAGAAATTGGTCGTGAAAGTCGACCAAACTGCCTATGAAGTAATGCTTGGCACAGGGGGTGCCAAGTGCAGCACTGTTGCTACCTAGAACAGCGCCATTGGGACTCCAAAGTCCTCAAGTGCACCAATCACTGCTGCTGTGCAAGTCATGGACAAAAGTTCTGTAGCCACTTCTTCCTACTGAAAAATTCAAAAATTGGTTGAGAACACTCAAGCCAATGCTCAGGCGCCAATCTGGGGACAGCGGCGCCAGGCCACTCCTTCTTCCTTCCCAGTTCTCTACTCGGTAGAGGGCGCGCCAGCCAATGCTCAGGCGCCAATCAGGGGATAGCACCGCCAGGCCACTTCTTCTTTCTTTCAAGTTCTAAACTCGATGGAGGGTGTACCATCCAATGCTCAGGCGCCAATTAGGGGACAGCGCTGCCAGGCCACTCTTTCTTCCTCTCCAGTTCTAAACTTAGTAGAGAAATTACTGACTTCTACCCCTGTGGAGATCAAAGAAAAGTGTCCTATGGCCTTTTCTTGTCATTCTCCAATCCTGGACTTGTGGAAAACACATCTGATTGTGCCCCTGTGCCAGTCAATTCAAGAATGCTTCTGAGAAGAGAGCCCACTCCTCTTGGCAAAGAAAGTCAAATCAATGCCAAGAGACTAGATTCTGCTCGAAGTCTATCTTCTGTTGCTCAATTTTGTCATGCCAAATGTACTAAAAAATGGTGCCTAGCACAACAGGGCATCCCGTCCACTCCTCATGGCCAGCGCCAGTTATGCCAGAGCAAAGATCTGCCCACCCTGCACATTTCAAGAACAAAGCAGGGTAAATTCAGGGTATCTCAGACATACAGTGAGGTGGCGCCTAACCTTGACATGCGCACCTACCATAAACAATGCAGAATAATATCAAGCATGCATTAAGAACAACCTGCACCACCTTCCAAGTTTCACACAAGGGGAATTTTTCGAATCAAGAATCCTCTCACCTATGCCAATGAAGTTAGTACCACTCTGTTCACACAGGGAACATGGCAACTCAAGAACCGAAATCATGTTCTTAACGTCATCAAGGAATATGTACCTCAGATTTCTCCTTATTCTGTCACTATAACAGATCTCTACGAACTTCTTGTATAAAGTAGAAGATCGCAGGACAGTCTCGTCCATTTGTAATTTTGCATCAAGAACATCATTGTAGTCATTACCACGTAGTTGTGATCAAATATTGCAGCCAGTCAGCTAATCGGTCTGTCTTCGACCGTTTGAACTACACTCGGACTCCTGAACTTGTTATAGTGGACGAGGATGAACTATTGTATGCTTCAGTCAACATGACATCTCAAAACACTAGGAGGTAGAAAACGTCCAAGATGTAATGCAGCCCGTAATCATAGTCAACAATACCTTGATCGAATTTGCAACTCTGGCGAAGGAGTCTACTGACATACCAGATCAAGAAATCGAGAGACAATCGGTCAAAGAATCTTCCTTCTGACCAAAAGACAACCGTTCAAAGGAATCTTTCTTCCAATCAAGACTCAATCGGTCAAGGGAATCTTCCTGATTCTGATCAAGAGCTTCTCGATCAGGAGAATCTTCTTACTCTTCATCTTGGGTGCGGTTTATTGTATGACTTCGATGCCGATAGTGAAGGCTCTAAACGGACCATCTTATCCACCAGCTCTGCTTCGGTGGCCAGAGTAGTGACTGGCTATGACACTAACGAAGAACAAGATGCATCTAGCTCCGGCAGTCGGGAACAGAAGATCGCTGCTTTAGAAGCCAATTTGAAGAATATGGCCAAAATGATGGCAAGTATGCATACCGTGATCGTGGCACAAGACATTGTTTCGTCGGTTATGAATCTAATTCCAACCCAAGAACACATAGCAGCATCTACCCCTGCCAATACTAGTCTAGGAGTATAGTTTCCTCACAACGCTACCATGCTAGCTCCAAGTCATTCTGGTGCTGGGGTTGGTGCTTATCATGTTGTCCCGCCTCCTAATATATCAAATCAGTCTATTGCTTCCCAGGCATCAAGGGAAACTATTGAGGCAGTAAAGCTTCTGTGCAATTAGTTTGAAGCTTTCAAATAGAAGGACGACCTGCAAAAGCTTGGGATCAAGCAACCCTACCATATATAGTAGAAGGAAGTCTCATTCCACCTAAGTATAAGCCGCCAACCATCAGGCTGTTTGACGGCAGTTTATCTCCAAGTTAATACCTCAATCACTTCGAGGTAATGACCAATCAACTCCTGCCGAACGATGTTCTACTCACTAGAGTATTCATCGGGTGCTTGGCGGGTGCAGCTTATGACTAGTATCACAGTTTGCCAGATGGTTGCATAACCTTCTTTGCAAGGTTCAAAAAAATGTTTCTGGAATAATTCTATAAGGAAACAAACGACATGACCATGTTGGCCCTTATCAAAATCAAGCAACGGCCCAACAAAACTGCTGAACGTTTTATTAAGCGATTTCGTCGAGAAGCACTCAAAATGTCTCTGGGTACTCCAGATGCATTGACTATAGATACTTACAAATCAAACTTGTTACCTATAGTCAGCCTGTGGACTAGACCCACGCAATTTCGAGAATGGGCCTCCTTCATAGTAAGTACTAGGCCAGCCGAAGACAGTGCTGACAAGTTCAAACAACTAGGCATCTATATGTCTAATCTTGACAAAGATGAACATCCCAACAGTGGTGGTCGTCAGAACAACTGCAAGAACAAGGAAGCTTTAACCATCAATGTGAAAGACAAAGAACCTTTGGCTGTTAATGTAGGTTAATCAACACCTACTATTACGAAACCTCCACAAACAACATAGCGTCCCTAAGAAGGAATATTCCTTTGACGAGGATGACATCATGAGCATATTCGATTGTCTGATCAAAAGCAACATGCTTCAACTTCCTGAAGCAAAACATCCAGATGAAGTAGGTGAAGCTGACAATCCTAAATACTGTGTGTATCACAGGTTCATAGGACACCCGACTAGGGTGTGTTATGTGCTCAAAGGAATGATCTAGGAGCTGATTAATGTCGACGTGATCACTCTCCAGCAGGATGAGAAGACTATGACTGCCAATGTCGTCTCTCTACAGTTCGATGACTTTCCTGCTCAACGTGTGCATGATGGAGTCGTCCCTATCCCGAAGACCACACTAGAGATCGTTAACCTTCCATCATCACAAAGTAATGGTCTTGTCCCTTTGTCAACCGACAAAGTAGAAATCATGTGGATCCATCCTGATTTGGTTGGTAATTTTGAGATGCCTGCTTCATCTACAAAATCCAGAAAGACAACCAAATATATGACAACACTAGACGGTCGTTATCTTCCACCTCTGGATGCTATCTTCTTCCAAACGACTGGTTCACTTTCTTCTTCTAGTATAATACTGCCAAAACTAGAAGCCAATTACCAACCAGCATTCCATCTATATAGTCAACAATCTTGCAAACAGATGGCAAAGATAGAATATGACCTGTAGAACCCTCGGTTTGAATGATGGAAAGGGATCTCCTCTACCACTTTCTCTACGCCTTCAGCACAACCAGTATTGTGTTGGCCTAAGATTTTGGACAAATCTTTCATCGTACCCAAGGAAGTCTTCCCAAGGCAAGACGCAAACAAATAACTGCAATATGGTTTCCTTCACACCAGCTCCAGAAGAGGAAGCCCTGACCGATACCAGATCTGTGAGGCTCTATCTTAGAGACTATCTAGAAGGACAAGAGAATGCCGTCATTCCTCCTCTAGTCTCTGAAGCCACAACGACATCTTTTTCTCCTGCTATTAATATTCTATCAGCTTCATCGCCTCCATTAGAATCAGTTCCTCCCAAATAAACAATGGCTGACAAAGGCAAACAGCTAGTTCGCTTTGATAAAATATCGAAGAAAACTCTACCGCTTGGACTTGAGAAGTCGTACAACTTCGACATATTAGCTTAGCTAGCTAATAATCCAATAAGGTAATCAATCTTCGGGCTCCTGCGTATCTCGAACGAAAATCAAAAAATATTGAGCAAATCTCTGATACATGCTGACGCTTGTCTAACACTTCTCAAAAAACCAGAGGAAGAACCTGTGGCTTATTTTTACTGTCATAGTGTGATGGAGCTAATCCCCAACATCACCTTGACGTAAGATGATATACTTCTGGAGGATAATCGACATGATCGACCTGTCTATTTTATACGGTATGACGATATAATGAAGGTAGATCGTATCCTGATTGACCCTGGATCTGCACTCAGCATTATGCCAAAGACTCTACTAGATGCACTAAAGATCCCAGTCCATAATCTCTTTCCAACGATCACAACTACTCTGGGTTTATTTTCGGTAGAAGTGAACCAATAGGAAAGATTTTCCTGAAAGTTCAAATCGGCAATCTCCGTACGAAGGTCACTTTTTATGTGATTGACAATCATGGCTCCTACAATGCTTTGTTAGGAAGACCATGGTTGCATAAACACAACACAGTGCCCTCCACTCTCCACCAATGCTCCAAATATGTGGATGACAACAGATAAGTCTGAAAGAAAGTAGCAGATCTTAATCCCTTTCGAGGCGTCAATGCATATTTTACTGACTGCAGGATATACAAAGAGGAGTTCATGAACGTTGTACTAGCCATGGACACTGAGGAAGATCAGAAGGACAAGCCAGATGATGTCCTAGTGATTTCAGTCAAAGGACGCACATCTCGTCTTTCGTCTTCTCAGATGCTGACCATACATCTCTTCTCTTATACTAAGCATCCTCTTACTGAAAAACGGTGCATAGAGAGCTCACCTCTTATGAGCCACTTGTTATCTACCATCATCGTAACAAGACTTTTCATTCTCTTTCACCTTCTCCTTTTCCACCTCTGGTCATCAATCTTAGCAATCCATCGGCTAAGTCAAAAGCTCTGTTGTAAATGATAATGTAATTATCAATAAAGTAGTAGCTCATTTACAGTATACTGATGTCAACTACTATGCTCGATGTTATCTAGAAATCCTGGATAACTTCAAAACTCTTACATTAGGAGCAGTTCAACCTCTCCAAGATGAAGTATCACTTGAACAAGCGCGAGATTCATTCTTTTTAGTTCCTTCCTCGAAGAAAGATGAACATCCTAGCCTCTTCAGCGAAGGATTGAGTCAAAAGGCTACATCCGATAGCGAGCCTAAAAATAACAATCATGGGCGGCTTCAGCTACGTCGTTACAATCAACAATCAAAGAACATAATTCAAAAGATGGGCTCCAATTTCAAAACTGGCCTCAATGGTGGTAGGGAAAGGCGTACTCCTATTCGTATCCCTGCTCCAAAAGGAAAGTCACTACAATCTACAGCAAAACAAAGCATAGGTTGGGCTACACTTCGCCGATGACAACACCAGTCGCTTCTGAGTCTGACAAAGAAGAGCAATCTAATTTTTCTGACTCTGTTTCATGGGATTCAGACACCAGTGTAGGTTGCATCCATCGAGTGACTCTATCTTCCAATATGGTAACTGTCGAGTTCTCGAAAGACGACGATGACATTACCAAAGCCCCTGAATCTGATCCATGGGCACAAAAGATGGATACTCAATGGAAACTTTCCCACGAGTAACATGAGCCATCTACCGAAGATCAGTTGGTTCAAGTCGATGTCCGAGACGAAGCCTTTCCAAGACCAATCTTCATCAGCAAAAGTCTCCCTGAAGCGGATAAACGAGAACTGATTCAGCTTATTAGGGAATACATTATGTCACGACCCGCACCCAGAGAAAGGCCACAAGAAGTGGGTACGTCTGACATACGCCGTAGTGTCGGCAGTAGAACGTTGTCCTAGGTCACAACATCTAACATTATAACCATACCTGTACAATGATATATGCTCCAAAAGGAGGGCAATATAAAGGTACAACTCAATCACAACGTCTAAGATGGAAATAAGGAATAAAGAGATGGATAAGGTAAAAGAGTAATCTCCAACAAGAGCTACAAATGAGAGTAATATCTGAGTGTTCAAATAACACAAAATAACCAATATCTGAAAATACATGAAATAAGATAAATAAAAGGGAAACTAGTCTAGAAATATAATTTAGACAATAGGCAACTCCTCAGCGACTGCTGGATCCTCCTGAGGGTCCAAGTCACCGGTGTCATCTAGGCCTGTGCCATAATATGTAGGGCAGAACTCCTCCTCATCACCTGTAATATTTTCAACAGTCCATTCTGGACGGAAACGAGCATAATACATCTTACGCAGTTCATATCTTGACAAGAAATATGAAGCATGTGATAGGTTAAGATACATGAAACGCTGTAAGAAATAAGCATAAAAAGAAAGAGAGAAACTGATAAACGAAGCTATCTATATATGATAATAGAGAACTGTAAGTGACTATGTGATTTAGAGTACAAGATAGACATGTGAACTGCTTGATTTGCACATGATTATACTAAAGAGTTTGTACATGATTACACTACTTTAAAATTGTTCACATGACTATTTCTACTCCCCCATGCCCCAATCAATACACAAGGATCTAGACAAGTTATGTTATTGTACATGATAGTTTATACATGAAGCTCATGAGATCATGAGAGTACATGTACATGAATAATAAGAGTCCATAAAATACAGGATGTTCCTAAAAAGCACATGACATGATGTATTTGATGCACCCGAGGGGGATAACATCTCATGTAAAGATCCATATAGCACTATTCTGTGATAATGTCGTGTCAGCATCAAGTAAATTAAACTATGACAAGAATATAATTCCTAACAAGTATAAAACGGTTAGAGAATGTACTCGCCTGGTATCTCGACTGTCTGATGAGAATAAGAGTCCAAACAGGAGTATCTGAGTCATATTTAGAACAACCATAGGTTACAAAGTGTCTAATATGAGATAAGAATAGCCTACAATGCATTCTAGATGATTCAAGGTCCTTCAAGGTCAAAGTCAACCCTTGGTCAACTCTGGTCAAACCTAGTCAACTCTGGTCAAACCGGGTCAACCATAAGTCAACTAGTCTATCTTCCAAATTTTAGGTCAAACACAAGTTATCAAGTCATTCTAAGTCAGTTTGAGTCAATTTGGATCAAGTTTGACCCAAAGTTGACTTTTGTCAACTTGGTCAACTTGCTAGTCAACTCGGCCAATTTAGGCTCATTGGGTCAATCCTAAACTGACTCACTAAACCATAGGCTATGTCTAATAGCAAAATCACAATATATGAATATATATTCAAAAATATATATATATATATATATATATATATATTGAAGGAATGAATATATATTCATATAAAATATATATATATATATATATATATATATATATATATATATATATATATATATATATATATAATTATATTTATATATATATATATATATATATATATATATATATATATAATTTTGTGTGTGTGTGTGTGTATATATACACACAATTATACTAATATACCTATATGTATATATATAAGGAAAAGAATGAAAAAAAAAATATATTTTATATATATATTTTATATATATATATATATATATATATATATATATATATATATATATATATATATAAGCATAAAAAAAAAAATATATATATATAAGCATAAATGATATCAAAAGAAAATAAAAGGAAAAAGGAAAAAGGAAAGAAAGGGAAGGTATTAGAAAGACTGAGAATACAAACTAATAAGTAAACTGGAAGGGAAAGGTAAATGAAAACCCAACTGTCAACTTAAAACACGAGTCAAGGCTCACAATCCAGAGCTCAAGACTGAAATCTGAAAATAGTTTATAAGAAACCAAAACCAATATAGGAAGACAATCCCATATCCCAATATACAAAGCCTAAGCTTCTCAGTTCAAAGTAACCTGAGAACCAAACAGTTTACTGAACATTAACCCAATATGAACTGAGATACAATCTCAAACCTGAGATATCAAATCAAAACCAAACTGATTTACCAATACCTGGGTTCAACCAACAGAAACTGAGATACCACTTGAATGAAATAATGTAATTTGAAATCAACTTCAATGAACTAAAAAAATCCTGAACTAATTGAATCAAAACCAAAATATCAACCTAAAACCTATATTCAATATCCAAACCCCATTTCACTACACAACTCAAAATAAAAAACCCAAAATATATAACTAAACCATGTGTAAACTGGAAAATAGGAAGGGGTACACGTGTGTGTCATACTCGTATCAAATTCGAGTCAAGTTCGTGTCCAGATTGTGTCCACGAATTGTGTATCAGCACTGGGTCACACGCGTGTAGTACAATCATCGTGGGGACGTGCACATCGATCTAGAACTCGACACAGGCCACGTCATGTCTCGTGGTCGTACACGAGGGTCGACCTAGCATAGGTCTAGGTGTCCAACACCCTTCCATATGATCATGTGTCTACGTGTCGAAGATTCACACGCATATCAGATGTGATATTTCGTACGTTCAGTCTCTGTGAAAAACCAGTGCATATAGGTTTTTGTGTCCGATACGACACGAGACACCTTGAAACTTGAGGGACACATTCGTAGACATTGACCCAACGTGTCCCTTGAGTTTTATCGCATCTTGTTGCATGTCCTGTCCGATGTACGCCTCGAGCAGCTGGACACAGGCACGACTCGTGTGCGAGCATATTTGTGTCCAATTTGGACATTGACACAGTACACAATTTACCTCAATGCAACAAAAATCCATAAGCAACATATATATCAACAAATCCGTTCATATACTTTTAAAAAATACGAATAAAAACCTCTTTGAGGTATTTCATCAAACACATATGCAAAAATACTGATGCGTGTCCGATACGGACACTAAACCAATACCAATTCCTATAAAACTCACCCTACGGCTATGGGACACCTAGATGGATGCATTTATGGAAAGAAATCATAGATTTGAAGGGATTTGAAGAAATTTACCTATTGAGGGTGAATCCCAATGAAAGCTCCAAAATGAAGATCCTTCTTGCAACTCCATAACTCCAATACTTTTGAAAACTGAGATTGCTCACCACCAACATCCTATAAACATGAATTAGAACCCAATGCAAAAGACTAGGATTAAAAATGAAGAGAAATGAAGAAAAAAGAAAGAAATGAGAAGGAACACAAACCTAGGTTTTTGCCAGAATGAGAAGGAATGAAAAAGAGGCAAGTGCTCCTCAAGAGAGATTAAATAGGGGCTCCTGGACCTTACTTTGCCGGCCACATATGAGATTGGGCTAGGGTTTTGGTCCAAGGGCTAGGCTTCTCTCTACAAGTTTAAATGAAACATTAAATCAAGGTTTCTAACTAGCCTTTAACTAAAGATTTCTAATTAGCGTCTCACTTGAAACTAACTAGAATGGGAATGCTAAAACCTAACTAACCATGCTAACCAAGTCACTTAGTCATAATGAGATACTAGGCTAGGTTGCACTAGGGCTATAGTATCAAAAGGCCAAAAGTCACAATACGAGTATAATAATATATTAAAATAATTAAAAAATTTACAATCACCAAAGTGCACTCAACTAGAAAATGGATGTGGCAAATCTACCCCCCTTAAAAGAATTTTGTCATCGAAATTAAGGACAAAATTGAACAGATAAGAAGAATAGAAGGATCATACCTCAAGACTGAAAAAGATAAGGGTATTGCTCGCGCATCTTATCCTCCCTCTCCCAGGTAGACTCACCTCGAGAGTGATGCCTCCATGCTACGTGAACCAAGGGTATCGTCTGGTTCTTCAGCACCTTCTTATATCGATCTAGAATCTCTACAGGTTGTTCTAGATAACTAAGAGTAGGGCCCACCTCGAGCTCGGAATGATCCAGTACATGGCTGGGATCTGCAATATACCGTCTCAACTGTGACACGTGAAATATATTGGGACTCCCTCTAATGCAGGGGGCAAGTCCAGTCTATATGATACGTCACCTACTCTTTTGCTGATGACGAAAGGTCCGATGAAGCGTGGACTAAGCTTTCTACCTCCACCAAAGCGAATAGTGCCACGCGTGGGAGATATCCTCAGGAACACCAGATCTCCAACCTAGCACAAATATGGTCTCAAGCTTAACTAAAACAATCACATGATCAAACAAAAATCACAAAACAAACAAAATCCTAATCCTAAGTCTAAGTTGTACCTCAAACTACAAAGGTCTTCGGTGGCTATCGGCGTAATGCCACTGTTTGTCCTGCGCTACGTGAAGTCGATCTCTGATGAGCTTCACCTTCTCGGCTGCGTCAACAACCATCTCAGGTCCCAATAAAGCTCGCTCTCCAAGGTCAACCCAAGACAAGGGTGTACGACATCTATACGCGTATAGTGCCTCGAAGGGTGACATCCCAATGCTGGCCTGAAAACTGTTGTTGTATGCAAACTCCAATAAGTACAGATGATCCTTCTAGGATCCTCCAAAATCTAAGACACAAGTCCGCAGCATGTTCTTGAGTATCTGAATAGTCCTCTCTGACTGTCCGTCCGTCTGAGGGTGGTATGTAATACTGAACTGGAGCTGAGTGCCCATACTAGTCTACAGACTCCGTCAGAAATGAAAAGTAAAGCGACTATCCCGATCGGAGACAATGCTCACCAGAACTCCGTGTATCCTGACAATCTGCCGCATATACATCTCTTCTAGCTTCTTAGTAGACGTACCCACTTTAAATGACAAGAAATTGGCCGATTTGGTCAACCTGTCTACGATGACTCAAATTACGTCGTTCTCTCCTGGTGTACGCGACAATCCAGAAACAAAGTCCATCATGATGTGCTCCTACTTCCACTCTGGAATGGGCAATGACTGTAACAGTCCTCCTGGCCTCTACCTCTCTGTCTTGACCTGTTGACAGACTAAGCATCTGGCTACGAAGCGTGTCACCTCCCACTTCATCTCATACCACCATACATGCTCTTTCAGATCCCTATACATCTTGTTGGCACCTGGATATATAGATTACTGAGAACGATGGGCCTGCTGTATAACCTTCTCCTGAAGGTCTCTACTAGGCACACATAGTCTAGAACCGTACCTCAATGCGCCATCCTTTGCAAGAATAAACTCATCATCTACCAATCATGCTCGAACCTGCTCTCAAATACACTGTAGAGCAACATCCTCGAACTGAGTTGACTTGATCCTCTCTATCAAGTCCGACTGAATCTAAAGGCCCCATATCTGTATCTGAACTCTTGGCATAACCACCTCGATCCCCAGGTGTCACGACCCGCACCCTAGAGTAAGGGGCACGAGACGTGGGTACGTACAGCCTACGCCGTAGTGTCGACGATAGAACGCTGTCCTAGGTCACAACATCTAATAATATAAGCTAAACAGTTTATACTCCCCGAATGGGGGTGACATAGCAGAAAGTAAACTCAATCACAACTAAGGCAGAAGATGAGATAGAAAGATAGATACTGCTGAAATGAAAGTAAATCTACAAGTACAAACAGAGAGTCTAAGTGTCTAAGATAAGTACATATCCCAAATCCCAAGTATCAATATATACAGTCATCCAGAACAAATATAAAAGAACTCATCCTAGTCTAGAGGAGTGTCGTCCACAGGAAAAGGCTCCTACTGCTGGTCCAAGTCTGTACTGTCATCTAGGGTAGCCCCATAATAAGTGGGACAGTCCGCCCCGTCCTCATCCTCTGTAATATTTCAACAGGTCCAGTCATGACTGGAGCGCACAATACATCTCAACAAGTCATAACAAAAAATGAAATATAATCATGCTAGAGAATAAAATACAGGAAACTGAAGAACAACATAATGTAAGAGAGAGACAGTAAGTAAATATCTATGATATATAAAAGAGAGACAGTGCTAGTGATTTAGAGTACAAGACGAACATGTGAATGGCTTAGGACTGATTCATGACTACACTAAGAGTGATTCATGACTATACTACTTGGGATATTTATTCACATGACCATTCATACTCCTCCGTACCCTAATCAATACACAAGGATCCAGTCAAGTTACGTTAAGATTCGTGACTAAACTACTAACCCGTATAGGGTGATTCATGAATTGATTCGTGAAGGCTCGGTGATCATGAGAGTATATGAGTCACTAGCTGATTTCCGAAGATTCATGATAATAGAAGCATGAGATACGTAATGTAAGTGAAACATACGAGACAAAAGTATCTGATGCTCCCGAGAAGGATAACATCTCATGAAGGGATCCATATAGTACTAATCCGTGTTACCAATGTGTCAGCATCAAGTAGGATAATCTAAAGCAGAAAATATAATCCTAAACAAGATATGAAATGATCAGAGAATGTACTCGCCTGCTATCTGAGTATCCGGATGAAAAGTACTATCCGAGGAGTGGGGTCTGGCTCCTAATCAGAACATCACAAGTCACAACAAGTCTAAAATGATAACAAGATGCAATTCAATGCATTCTACATGAATCTTGGCCAATCTAGGCCAAAGTCAACTCTTGGTCAACCCTAGAAGTCAAACTAGGTCAACTATGGTCAACTAAGTCTAAACAAGTCTAACTAGTCTATTCTAGGCCTAATCAAGACTAAACAAGTCTATCTAGTCTAACAACACACCAAAGGCCAAATACCATATATAGAATATATGTATTACTATTCATATTATAAATGTATATGTATATCCACATATACAAATAGAAATGTGCCTAGCACATTAGCTATCACACATAGAAATACCCATTACATCGTACACTACCATCTACACATAGGCTACTATAACTATTTACCCATATATATATATATATATATATATATATATATATATATATATATATATATATATATATATATATATATATATATATATATATATATATATATATATATATATAATTGCTCATACACATATATTAGGAATTATCTATATACATATATACATATAGAGGATACATAAATATGTGTGTGTGTGGATATATATGTGTAGACATGTGTGTGGTGTGAGCACATGAAGGGAATTCTGAAACCAGTGTGTTAGCAGGAATATATGTGCTGTGTGTTAAAGAAAGAACTTGTGTTTGTATTCCAGGTGACAGTGAACCAAGTCCCTGTGTGTGTATCACAAGAAATTATGCCACCTTAGTTGAGACAGTTTACAATGCAAGAATGGAAAAGGAAGCCAATCCAGTTTTTGAATCTCAGGAATCCATATCTTGTGTGTATCAATGAAGGAAAATATGGTTTATCCTCAGGAATTAAAATGTGACAGTTGTATACATTATTGACCATATCATTTGTGTATGTAAAACTGAATTTAGCCATAACAGGAATACTAGGAACTGAAATGGAACCCAGGTTAAACAGGGTGACAGTAAGATATGGGAGATTCAGTGTAGGTGTTACAATGTGACAGGAATATCCAGGCTATGGTTTATATCAGTGCATACAAGTAATTCTCAGGATCCTTACACAGGGTGATATGTGTGTTCAAAGTGTCAGTGTTCTCAGGAATTTGGAAAGGAAATCAGATCAGAGGTTTTAATCAAACAGTGAACATTGACAGGTAATAAGAGGACTTGTGTGTGTGGATATGAGTGTGTTTGTGTGTTAGAAGGAAATATAGCATGTTGTGTCAACAGGAAATGAGTGTTATACAGTGAAGGAAATCAAATCAGTGTGTCAAACATTTGTGCTAACAGGGAATTACATGAATGCTAAATTCTAAGGAATTAACTCAGGAATTGACAGTATGACTCTCAGGTTTAAATCACTTTACAGTTCAACAATACAACCAAATCAAAATGCCTATTTGAAAATAAATGTAAAATGAGATTGACATAAAAGGAATACTGAAAGGATCTCAGTTTTGGAAAATAGGTTCAAATGCCCAACTCAATGTGTATCAGTAAACATATTATTTCCCCCTGAAATTCGAACTCCTATTCAACAATTCAACACAAAATATGAATCCCCTAAATCCTAAACATGATATTTGTTGTACAGCAATTTAAACATAACTAAAACACATTATATAAATCATTAAAATGCAAATCAAAATAGAGAAAATAGTAAATTAATGCACTGATACTTAACAGTATCTAAAAATGGGGATATTCCTATTTCGACATTTAGATAGCAATAATCAAATGGGTTAAAGGTTGGTAATTAATAACAATCATGTGTTCCTGTCATACATCTACTGTTGTGTCCAAATATATGACACGAACGTGTCCACAACACACGCAAACACAATACACAGATCTGGTCAGTCGACAGTGTGTCTGTGTCCAGTGCACGAGTCCTAACTGACTCGACACGAAACAAAGTGACACCAGACTTGGGGAGTGTCGTGTCAGACACTGCCCCAAGCTCCGTGTCAAAAATCATGCATCCACGTGTCCTGGATAGCTCGCACGAGCACGCGAGTAGCAGGGCATTCCTGTACACGCGCGCACGGCCGTGTCCAAGGGTCCCAAGCGACACAAAAATGACACGAGACTCGCTTAGTCACTTAAAAACCCATAGGCGACACTAAGACACGACTTCCTATTCAAACACATCTCGAAAACTTGATCGAAATGCCCTTTGTCGCATTTCGTCGAACACCTGGCACAACACTGATACGTGTCCGATACGGACACGTACAGGACACAAAATTTGACAAACCCTATTCATACAGAACAAGGACACCTAGGGCTAGGTATTTATGCAAAGAAAACTAAATTTTAACGGGTGGATAGGAATTAACCTATGGGTGTTCTGCAACACAAAAAGCCTCTTCCAAGGAGTTCTTCAAAGCCACCCAAAATCTCTAAATTGCTTCAAATCTGAGATGTGACTCCAGAATCAGTTGAAGAACAGGGATTAGAACACTATGGAAGAAACCCAATAATAAGGGAGCCCTATTTATTAAACTATGAAAAATAAAATAAAATAAAGGCTCACCTAGTTCTTAGGAAAAATGATAACTATTGAAAAGAGGCACAAATTCCTAAGGAGATATTATATAGGCAAGTGGGGGTCTTGGCTGGCCACTTTAGCTAAGGTTAGGGTTTTTAGGTTGCATATAAGGGCTAGCAAAAAATCAAGGCTAATGTGTGGCCTAAAATCTAGGGCTCTTTCCTAGTTAAGTTGTAACCTACTCACTAAGCTAAACTTGACTCAAACCATTTAACCAATACAAACTAATTCTCAAAGTGGCTAACTAAATTAGTTATGACTAATCTAGGTTAGGTCCAATCTAGGTTAGGCTAACCAAAATTACATGGCAATAAATAAACAAGTATTTAAATCACACTATTCAAATAAATCATTTTAAATTCCTAATAAATATATTAAATTCAAATAATTCAAAAATGACAAAAATACTCCCAAACTAGAAATGTGGTAGTGGCAAATCTACCCTCCTTAAAAGAATTTTGTCCTCAAAATTGAAAGGCGAAATACAACTGATGAGAAGGATAGAAAGTATACCTCAAGGTCCAAAAAGATATGGGTAACGCTCGCGCATCTCATCCTCTCGCTCCCAGGTAGACTCTCCTGGAGAATGATGCCTCCATGCAACGCGTACCAAGGGTATCACCTGGTTCCTCAGAAACTTCTTCCGTCGATCCAGAATCTCCATTGGCTGCTCTGGATAGCTGAGGGAAGGCCCTACCTCAATCTTCGAATGATCAAGCACATGGCTAGGGTCAGCCACGTACCGTCTCAACTGTGATACATGGAATACGTTGTGGACACCTACTAGTACAGGTGGCAAGTCTAGCCTGTAAGCCACGTTGTCGACTCTCCCGCTGATAACGAAAGGGCCGATGAAGCACGGGCTAAGCTTCCTACCTCCACCAAAACGTATCGTACCACGAGTCGGAGATATCCGCAGAAAAACCATGTCTCAGATCTAAACACAAGCAAGGTATCAAATTATGAAATAATCAAACATGAACAAAAATTATAAACACAAACCCTAATCTAATCCTACTCTAATCTGTACCTCAAACTCCAAGGGCCACCGGTGGCTATCGGCCCAGTATCGATGTCTGTCCAGCGCCACGTGAAGTCTGTCCCTGATGAGCTTCACCTTTTCGGCTGCGTCAACAACTATCTCTGGTCCCAGTAAAGCTCGCTCAACAATATCATCCCAAGATAAGGGTGTACGACACCTACGCCCGTACAGAGCCTCGAAAGGTGACATCTCGATGCTGGCCTGGAAACTGTTGTTTAAGCAAACTCCACCAAATATAGATGATCCTTCCAGGAACCTCCAATGTCCAGGATGCACGTCCGCAGCATATCCTCAAGTGTTTGAATAGTCCTCTATAACTGTTCATCCGTCTGGGGGTGGTATGCGGTACTAAACTTGAGCTTGTAGAAGCATGGAAAATACTAGAGAAAGACCCATGCGGCTTAGAAAACGCATGCGGCTCAGGGAGTCATGCGGCATAAGGAGCTATGCGGCCGGAGGCATTCCATGCGGCTCAGAAGACATGTGGCGTGACAGTGCTCCCCTCCGATCCATGCTGCATTAATTGCTTTGACGGCTGACCCCTCTGAAAAGTTGACAGACCTGACACCAAAGCAGGTAATTATGACTCTGTCATGATGATGAATCTCTAGGAAAAAGAAAAAAGAATCTCTGACACGATCTCCCGAGAGTAACAAAATGCCACGTGGCCTTGCCACGAGGGCGTGCTTATGCGGCTCGAAGTGAAGACTTCCCATGCGGTTCAGAGTGAAGCTGTCCTATGCGGCTCAGGCCGAGACAGTCTCATGCGGCTTAAGTGGAATCATCCCTATGCGGCTCAAGAAGATCATGCCCATGCGGCTCAAGCAGACACACCCTTATGCGGTTCATGCGGCTCATCATATGGTTCAGAAGTCTGAAGGAGGGGGCCACTGCCCAGACAGTCCTGACACGTGTCCCAAGTCTTATGCGGCCCAAATTTCATGCGGCCCAAATCTCATGCGGCCCAATCTGCATACGGCTCCAGTCTCACCATTGGCTCTCAGGACACGTGTCCTCAGCCGATTAATCTCCCAGATTTATGGCAATCCAAGATCGGGTCAAATCCCAATGATCTGGGGCACGTGGCAGGAGAATAAATTTGATTTATTCGCAGATATTAGAGAATCATTACAAGGAAGATTTATGCCAATCAATATTAATTGCTAATGGGGATTTGGTGTAATCTACCCTTAATGGTTCTGATTTGTCACAATCAGAAACGAACGGCCTGGATTGATCAATCCCCAGGCCGCCGCCATCTCCAAGAGCTAATCATTGGCAACCCTAGTGATCATATCCCACTATTATAAATAGCAAGGTGCCATTCCCTTGTAGCATATAGAGAGATATACAAAAAAAAAACTAGAGAAGAATACGTATACACAGAGAGACTTCCCCCATAGTCAGAGAGAGAATATACACAGAGAGAGAGAAGCCAGGAGAGCAATCAGAGAGAGAGCAAGAAGGCATTTCTTCGTCAACGACCAAGCAGATCTTCTCCGAGTCAAGGCTGCGTACCGATCGTCCAAGGAGTAAGGCAGAGCGGCCGTCGCTTTTCCGAGCCTCTATCGTCACCCCCCAGAATCTAAAATAAACAATCGTACTTAGACTGCTGTACCTAGGTTTTCGTCCCTAGGCTTTCTTTGTACGAGCGAGTTTGTATTGTGAGTCTAAGTTCAGTCCTCCGATAATTGTTCTGTACTTTTACAATCAATGGCAAACACGATGGCGACTCTGCTGGGGACTAACTTTTCCATGGCTGAGGAGTTGGTGACGCAATCGGACGCAGCCAAACTTGGCTCTATACAACAGAAGATGGTCGTACGCTTCGACCAACAGGCGTTCGAAGAGATGCTCTCTGAAGGTAGCACTGGCCTGGTCTAGAAGCGTACCCGCACCATAAAGGCTCGCAAAGAGTGGAGGCCAAAATCATTTGCTCCTCCGCACGCCCTTGATGGGGTGCTCTCTATTGCTCAAGATGGCGAGAAAGACTCCCCTGCGGCCCCACTTCAGATGGTAGACAACTCTGCTGTCCCCAAGTCCGACAGAAGAAAATACTATGATGCTGGACTTGCAGGGGCAAAGAGGAACTCTACGCGATCCGAGCCGCAGAAGAGTATTAGCCGCAGGGAGAAAGCCCATGCGGCTACAACTGTCGACCGCATAAAGAAAACTCATGCGGCCACATCTGTCAGCCGCATAACTTATGCGGCTACAGTTGCCAACCGCACGGATGAGACTCATGCGGCTATTAAAGTCAATCGCTTGCAGAAAACCCATGCGACCACAGATGCCAACCGTATGCGGTCAGCCTGTACGGTCGTGACTCCTAGCCGCATAAAGACTCATCCTACAACAAAAGACAGCCGCATGCAGACAGCCTGCACGGTACCCAATGCTAGTCGCATAGCGTCCGTCCCACGCTTTTCTCGATCAGTCTTCGACCGGCTTTCATGCGGTCCTGACTCTGATCATTCTCTGGATGATAATCCAGACTCAGTGGTATTCGACTTAGACTCCTCCTATTACGCACCCACAAGTGCTAAAAGGAGGAAGTCTAGGGCAGCGCGGGCTCATCAAGTCCAGACGACTGCCCCAACCTCAGACTATCGGGGCATCCCGCTGATTATCATGCGGGCCTCTGATGGGAAGTTGTATAAAACTACTCAAGTCCAGCCCCTGACGGCAAACAGACAAAGTGGTTCCTCTGACCTGCGTGAGGTTATCCTCCACAAACGCAAGGAAAGAGAAGGAGCTTCGCGGTGTAAAGAGCCCTCATACGGACATCAATGCACCCTGATCATCGTCAACTGCTGTTGCAGCAATGCGGCGGTGACGGAAGACCGGCCATCCGTCTTCCAAAGACTACATCACCCGAGCTCAGAAGACGAGGCACCTCCTGTTGTCTCCTACAAGTCCGTGCAGAAAGTTTTCGCCAAGGGAAGAGGGAAGAAAATGAGCATCTCCAGCCCAAAGGTGTCAACTACTGCAGCTAAGAAACCGTCGTCTAAAGGGTTATCCTCCACTGGAGTATTTCAACACACCCGTTCGAAGACGAAAACTGCTGCAGTAGGAAGTTCGTCGTCTGCAACATTGGGGGTCGTCGGAACTGGGGGTAGCACTCCTCCAAACATCTACGACAATCCGACATTCCAGGCATACGGACTGGAGGAAGCAAATCCTCCGACGGATACAACAGATACCGACGTCCCCAAGGACATCCTAGACGAAGCAAGCTCCGAAGCTGGGGGTAGTGTTCCTTCCGAGTCCGAACATGAAGAGAACATCTCCATATATCCTGATGATTTCTCGATGTACGGGTACGACTCGGAGGGTACATCCTCCACCACTCCTTCTGTCACTCCTCATGTGAAGACGGTGTTCATGACAGACAGCAATCAAGGAGGTTCCGGTGATCGCCAGCGCATCGACACTTTGGAGGCCATATTGTACGCCTTGGTCAAGTTTGTAGACGAGATCAAAGCGGTACTTCCTAATCTGCAGGGGGTGACACCTGGCCAGACAAGCACGGGTCCCGCAATCAACGTAGATTCAAATTCAGCGGCACCGAACCCGGACAACAATCCTCCCGAGATAACGGCCCCTACCGTGACAGATGAGGCTCGAGAAGTAAGAAGAGAGGTTCAGGAGCTCCGAACAATGTTCCATGCCCGAGAAAACTCTCAAGACCTCAGGATACGGCAACCATATCCTGCTAAATGGAGGGATGTTCCCTTTCCACCAAGATATAAGCCGTTCAATATCAACCCATATGATGGCAAGACTTCAGCAAGTCGGTACATCACTTACTTTGAGGTCACTACCGACCATCTGCCCCATGATGACGCTATCCTCACGCGGTTATTCATTGGGGCATTGGAAGGAGTCGCCTTCGATTGGTACCGCAACCTGCCGGACAATTGCATCCATTCCTTCGCTGGCTTCAAACGCCTGTTCATGAAGAGGTTCTATGAGGTAGGGCAGGATGTCACGATGTCTACCCTCATGGATGTCATTCAAGGAGAGAAAGAGCTGACGAGGAATTACATTGAGCGGTTTCATCAAACCGCAATGAAGTTACCATCTGGCAACCCAGACTCTTCCTTGATCGAAATTTGCCAAAAGAAACTACTCCCAACAATCAGTCTCTGGATGGGCGAGAGTCAATTCAAGGACTGGAAGGCTTTTATCATTAGTGCTACAAGTGCCGAAGAACGATTAAAGAAGGCTCGCCAACTGGGATTACATATCTCAGAGGAAGAGAATAAGGGCAAACGTTCCAGCACCACCAACGACAATGGGGGTAGCCCCTCCAACAACCGGGACAACAGAGGCAAGCAGGCTATGGTAGCCGATACAGCCCAGAAGCCTGAGTCATAACCTGCGAACAAACAATGGCCTCAAATCACTTACTCTTTTGAAGACGGTCACGTCAAGCCTATCTTGGACATGCTCATACAAGGAGATAGGATTCAGCTTCCTCCACCAAGATGGGAGCCTTGGCCAGCTGATCTGGAGAACCCAAAGTTCTGCCATTACCACCGCTACGTCCACCATGCTACGTACGACTGCTACCAACCGAAACGATATATCCAAAACCTCATCGATTCAAACACTCCGGCCATCGATTTCGATGAGGTAACCGTGGCAGCCAACATGGTGTCCATACAATTCGGCAGCTTCCCTCCAACAGAGACCCAGGACGGGGTTATACCCATCCCTCTGGCAACGATGGAGATTGCTAATCTTCCGCCTGCTCAAGCTGCTGGTCTAGTACCCCTCACCACATCACAAGGGGAAATCATGTGGGTCCATCTGGACCTAGTCCACGAGATAACTCAGTCCACTCCATCTTCTAAAAAGAAAAGTAGAAAAGTCAGATCCTGCTGTACCACCTCAGCAGATGAAGAGGAAGTCACGGCCGTTGTTACTCGATCCGGAGCACAATCTCAACCTGTGGCTGAAAACTCGACTGATGATCATCCGCCCACTACCACGGATGCTCCGGGACCGGCTCAGCCTTCGACGACCGACAAGCCTAGGCCGAAGGAGACTCACTTCGACAAATCCCTCCGAAAGGAAACATCTTAGGGGCTGGAGAGGCCCTACAACTTCGACATCTTGGCGCAATTGGCCAATACACCGGCCAAATTGTCCTTATATAAACTCCTGAGGCACTCGAAGGATGTCCGCACAGCTTTGAGCGATGCACTTCAAAATGCCGACGCGTACCTGGCTCAGGTCAACCTCACGGGAGAAAATCAGCCCGCAGACCTCCAAGACAGTGCCTGTACGGGAGCAATGCCCAACATCGTCTTCACTCCACAAGACATGCTCATCAAGACTAATCTACACGATCGCCCATTATACTACACAGGCTACATCGACGACATAAAGGTAGACCGGATGCACATTGACCCTGGTCTTCCATAAGCATCATTCCAAAAGGACTACTGCATCATCTTTGTATCCCGATGCATCGCCTGACCTCTACAAATACCGCCATCAGCGGGTTCAATTCGGGCAGGAGCTACCCAATCGGGAAGATCCGTCTGAAATGTCAGATTGGCGATCTCCAATTAGAAGTCACTTGCTACGTCATAGATGCCGACACTTCATACAACATCCTTTTGAGGCGCCCTTGGATGCACGATTACATGATCGTGCCTTCCACGCTACACCAATGCTTCAAATATGTCGACAAGCACGGCTTCGTGAGGACAGAATTTGCTGACATCGATCCCTTCAAAGGGGTCGAATCTTATTACTCGGACTCCTGCGTATACGAAAAGTCGAAAAGGGACCTTGAAGGAGGAAATAAACAAACTGATGTTAAAGCAACCACGGGATCAGAAGAACCTCTGACAATCCACCTCTAGGCTCGCAAACCAGGTAATTCTGTACCCCTTACGGCCACGCTGCGTAAGGACGCGATCAGCCTCTCGGCACAGGAAGAGCAGTTGAGAATCCGGCTGCCAAGGTTCGGCCAGGTACCGAGACCCACGACAGGGCCACTTACCATCAGATTGCCGAGAGTCGGTCAATCCCAAACAGAGAAGCTCAATCCCTCCAATAGACCTCTAACGATACGCCTGCCTAAGAAAGGTCGTCACCCCGATGCGAGGTCTGACACTTCAAGCGAACCAGCCACCCCTCGCTCCACATCAAGTGCCAGACTGGGGGTTGCTAGTCTACCGACAACCCCACGCTCCGCTCCGTCAGTTGAACCTCTGAAGATCAAGCTGACTAGGACGCCCTCTCAATCTTCATTCACACAGGGGGTAGCCGAAGAGGAACTAGAGCTAGCCAAGTATGTGGCTACCCACACTGATGCTCCCTCCACAGATGATGTAATCCCTCTAGAAAAGATACCTTACTTCATCAATAAAGGGTTATCTTTGGACTACACCGAGCTCAATAAGCTATGTACAATGTATGCTATGGAACATGGTATAGGCACTCACCTACATACACAGGTGACAAATGTGCACACCGCTATCCAACTTACTCCAGTAGAAGAC
Organism: Iris pallida; assembly: GCA_029216955.1. NCBI lineage: Eukaryota > Viridiplantae > Streptophyta > Magnoliopsida > Asparagales > Iridaceae > Iris > Iris pallida. The sequence continues at coordinate 25,238,181 of JANAVB010015397.1, forward strand.
GCTTACCGAATAATCGAGGGAGGGGACCACCCAATCATCTTCGGCCGGACGAACAACCCGCATCCCCTCGCCATGGAAGAAGTCGACTTCGGGTCAGATGCTGGAAGACTGCCTCTGTATCTCTATAGCCCTCAATCCAAATATCTCATGCAGAAACAGGGGTATAATCTAGAGACAACGCCAGGACTGAACTATGGCACTGGACGACGATTACCTTTGAAGACGCCAGCCCCGGCGGGCAAACCACGGAACTACTATAATAAAACCCGATACGGTTTAGGGTATGTAACGCCTACTACGACCCCTGAAAGCTCAGATGAAGAATGCGACTGGCAGTCACATTCAACCGGATCACCGACTTTTGACTCAGATACCAGCATCGGAGATGTGTTCAGACAAGTCATGTCAGTCAACATGGCATTCACCGACGCTTACGAGGAAGACGAAGACATCCTCGAAATCCTTGAGCTAGAGCCATGGGCCCAGCAATTAGACGGACAATGGGAAAAGTGGTTCGAACTGAGAGAACCTCCTACTGAAGATGAGGTCATACAAGTGGATCTCGGCAGCGAATCTTCTCCAAAACCGATCTTTATCAGTAAAAGCCTAACTGACGAAGAACGAGAGTCGCTGTTAGAACTTGTCAGAGAATACATTGATGTGTTCGCCTGGAGCTATGAAGACATGCCGGGGTTAAATCCTGACATCGCTCTCCACAAACTCAATATACGGCCAGATGCAAAGCCAGTCAAGCAGCAACAACGACGCTTCCGTCCAGGCGTCATGGACGCGATCGAAGCCGAAGTCAACAAGCTAATAGCCAGCGGCTTCATTCGTGAAGAGCAACATCCTGATTGGGTCGCCAATATAGTACCCGTCCTCAAGAAGAATGGGAAGATTCGAATCTGTATCGACTTCCGCAACCTGAACGAGGCATGCCCTAAAGATAAATTTCCCTTTCCTATCACAGACATCATGATCGACAATACATGCGACTTTGAACGTATGTCATTCATGGATGGATTCTCGGGGTACAATCAAATCAAGATGTCTCCCGACGACGAAAAACACACCTCATTCCGAACCCCGATTGGCACATACTGCTACACAGTCATGCCATTCGGTCTAAAGAATGCTGGCGCTACATATCAGCGAGCCATGAGTATCATTTTTAGAGAACATTTGCACAAGACATTGGAATGCTATGTCGATGACATCGCCGTCAAGAGTCGCCGTAAGGAAGATCATCTGCAAGACCTGAGAACGGTATTCAACTTAATGCGAGCCCACAATCTGAAGATGAACCCAACGAAATCATTCTTGGGCATATCCAGCGGGAAGTTCTTGGGCTTCATCATCACTGCACGGGGTATCCATATAGACCCCGAGAAAACGAGGGCAATCATGGAGATGGGTCCCCCGAGAAATCTCCGTGAACTTAGAGGCCTCCAAGTGTCACGCCCCAGAACCAGAATACTGGAGAGCGGGGGCAGACACAGCCAGCTACGTATCTTGAAATAGAATACATCTCAACAATACGGTCACGGCTGTCTAGATATGAGGGTTTACTACAAGCCAGCAGTCTCTTAAGGTCGAGCCGATTGTCTCAATCTCAAGCAATAAACAGAGTTACAAGATGTTAGAGCATCAAATATATATATAAGGCGTCCCAAATATTACATATTGGATGATCATGAAGCTAGTCGTACAAAATGATAGGACTAGCAAGAGTTCAGTCATACATGATCAACCCTAGGATTTGTTAATCATGTTTACAGCCCGTAGGCAGACAGTAAGTAAATGTGCATCGAGCTAACAGGTGCTCGTCGGCTAAACGCCTCAAAAGAATAAATTTACATATAAGTGGGTGAATCAAAAGGAAAACCCACTCTTGGCCCGGGTTCCGTCTAGTTGTCACCATTGGGCTGGAAGCTTGGTAGATCCTCGGGAGCTGCTCCGAAATCTGGCCACACAAAACCAGCTGGGTCAAACCCCAGAAAGAGCAAGTGCCACAAAGGAGGCCACAAATAAGAACAAAAGCCAGCATATCAGATCATAAGAATAAAAGAAGGTACAAGTAATAAAAGTACGCAGAGCGATAAACGACTAGGGACGTGGAACCATTCCGGGAGCCAGGTCACAATCCTTAAACCAAACAAGGACCGGGATTGTACCCCTTCGCCTGAATAGCTCACTGTCTCTACCCATTTATCGCTAGATATAAGTAAAACAATCATGATCAAGGGTTCCAGGTACAGGGCTAGAGAAGACTTAGACAGAGCTGGACACCATTCATTCACAATCGGCCAAGCAAGTACTACGGCTTACTACTTTAACTAACTAGGGTTATCACAAGCCTAATTACTAACAAGATGCAAGTGAGAAACTCCCAGTCCCAAGCCCTGCAGACCATCCAGTTATCCTTCCGCGGGTTGAGAGTTATAGGTGGGTACATCGCCCGGGGGACAAATGTACCCTTAGGTGACTTAGAGGGTGCAACACATGACAGTGTGCTGGAAATGTGCTCTACTCGTCGGCAAGCTACAAGTCCATTAAAGCGCCCAGATAACGAGATTGCCTGTGACTGGGAATCCTCCATGTTCTAGTTTGATCTAATCATTAGCCTATTCCAATTTAGCGCGAGTCCCTGGCCGTGGTACCCAGGAAGTCACGTCCTAGACATGATGCAAGACAAGACAAGTGGATTGTACAAGCAAGCAAGCAGGAACACCCACGGTGTCAAGGCAAGTCAAGTTAAGTTATCAAGTCAAGTCAAGTTAAGAGTGCGCCGCCACGACCACTATCAAGTTATCAAGATAATTCATGTCAGGGTACTTGTCAGGAGTGCGCCACGACGGGCCACTATCATGTCAGGTTGGGTCATGTCAGGAGTGCACCACTACGGGTCACTGTCCTGTTATGCTAGTTCATTGTCATACCAGGCCATGTACAATAGTCATTCCAAATATACAAGTAAAATCAAGTTCATGACAAAAGGCGTAAGGATATAAAATGGGCGTAAAATACCTGATACAATACCAATATATATAGGACTATAGAAGAGCCAAGACCAAGAAATAACAAATTCATCATAAACAAGTAGGTAGCACAAGGGGGTCAAAGGTTGGGCTACGCAGGGTATAGACTGCGCATACAAGGCTGCGCAAGAGTTGTCTTGCGCAAGGGTTATATTGCGCAAGGGTTACATTGCGCAAGGTGAGCAGTACGCAAGCAATACGCAATGCACAGTACGCAGGCCGGCATACGCAGGGGCTACGCAAGTCACTACGCAAGCAATATGCAAGGCACACTACGCAAGCAATATGCAAGGCACACTACGCAAGCAATACGCAGGCCAGCATACACAGGGGCTACGCAAGCCACTACGCAATGCACAGTACGCAGGCCAGCATACGCAGGGGCTACGCAAGCCACTACGCAAGCAATACGCAATGCACACTACGCAAGCAATACGCAATGCACAGTACGCAGGCCAGCATACGCAGGGTGCAATACGCAGGGTGCAATACGCAGGGTGCAATACGCAGGGTGCAATACGCAGGGTGCAATACGCAGAAGACCCTAAGCAAGGGTTCTACGCAAGCAACACTACGCAGGAGCTCTACGCAGAGGCCGTACGCGGGAGCCGCGTGGCCAACAAGAGGGAAAGGCTATGTTCTTCTCCTACCTCTGTCCGAGAGGAAGAACACCCAACCCAAAAACTTCAATTCTTCATAACTTTGCCAAATCAAAACCAAATTTAGATTTTTAAAGTTCTAACTTGAGTAAAATTGAATTCTCTTCCATATGGAAGCATCAAAAACCCATAAAATCCAACTAAAATAGATCAAAACCATGTAAATCCGAAAATAATTAAAACCTAGATCTAGAACAATGGAGACTCCAAATCACAAAATTCCAAGTTCTAATGTTGTTCTCCATGTCCTAATCTAGCTAATGAACAAATAAAAAGAGGTGCTTATTTAATGGCAAGATGCACTTGCCTATAGGTGTTGGTGGAGGAAGAAGAAGAAGAAGAAATTAATGGAGAAATTATGGAGGAGAGAGAAAGTAGGTGGGTTATAATGAGGGTGTTGTGGTGTAATGGAGGTGGTGTGTAGGCTATGGTGTTCCATCATGACAAACCAAACCAAACCAATCTCCAAAATAAAACCAAGCCATGGTCTAAAACCCATTTACAAGAATTCAAAATCCGCAAGTCGAGAGTAATAAAATACGTGCCAAAACCCAAATACGAGCATAATACGAAATACGGAAAATGAGGGTGACAACTCTACCCACCTTCAAAGAATTCCGTCCTCGGAATTAAATCAAGGAGCTAGAGATTGCCACGACAAGCTATACTAAGCACAGGCAAGCTACACTAAGCAGTTCAATCATACAATCATACAATGCAAGCAAGGAAGGGAAAACGTAAGGTATAAGAAAGACATTATACCTCACGAGTCAAACAGGTAGGGATATCGCGATCGGATGTCGTCCTCACGCTCCCACGTTGACTCACCTAGAGAGTGATGACCCCAAGCAACACGGACTAAGTTAATAGTCTTGTTCTTGAGCGTCTTTTCTCTCCGGTCCAATATAGACACGGGCCTCTCCTCATACGAAAGGTTGGTACCAACAACCAATTCCGAATGATCTAGGATATGGCTCGGGTCCGGGATGTACCGTCTTAATTGGGATACATGGAATACATCATGTACCTCACTTAGCGACGGCGGAAGAGCGAGACGATAGGACACGTTACCTACTCGCTCTAGAATATCGAACGGCCCTATATACCTAGGACTAAGCTTTCCCCGTACGCCAAAACGAATGACGCCGCGGGTAGGCGAGATCCTAAGGAATACATGGTCGCCGACGGCAAATTCTAAGGGACACCGATGAGCATCGGCCCAATGGCGCTGGCGATCCTGAGCAACTCGGAGGTGATCTCTGGCTTTCCTGACCACTTCAACCGTCTGAGAAATCAGTTCTGGACCGAGCATCTGCCTCTCTCCGACATCGTTCCATGCTAACGGAGATCTGCACTTCCTGCCATACAGAGCCTCGAAGGGTGCCATCTGGATACTGGCCTGGAAACTATTGTTGTACGAAAATTCTACCAGGTGCAGGTGATCCTCCCATGAACCACCGAAGTCAAGGGTACATGACCGCAACATATCTTCGAGAGTTTGTATAGTACGCTCTGACTGCCCATCTGTCTGTGGATGATACGCTGAGCTGAACTTGAGACGAGTCCCCAAACTTTGATGAAGACTGCGCCAGAAGTGCGATGTGAATCTCGTATCCCTGTCTGATACTATGCTGACTGGCACTCCATGAAGTCGGACGATCTGCCTGAGATACATTTCTGCTAGCTGCGCCGTCGACTGTCCAACTCTAAATGGAAGAAAATGTGCCACCTTGGTAAGCCTGTCCACAATGACCCAAATAGCATCTCTGCCTGCCGGAGACCTGGGTAACCCAGTCACGAAATCCATGGTTATGTGTTCCCATTTCCATTCTGGGATCGGTAAAGGTTGTAGAAGTCCAGCTGGCCTCTGATGTTCAGCCTTGACCTGTTGGCAAACCAAACATCGAGAGACATACCGGGCTATCTCCCTCTTTATACCATTCCACCAAAAGTGCTGACGAATATCTCTGTACATCTTCGTGCCGCCTGGGTGAATGGAGTACTGCGAACTGTGAGCCTCTGCCATGACTTCCTGTCTGATATCTCCACTGGGTACACAAAGACGAGTGCCGTGTCGAAGTGTACCATCTTCATGAATACATAACTCTGGCCTTCTTCCTGCCTCGCACTCTGCTCTGAGCCGCTGAATCTTGGAATCTGTTAACTGTGATGTCCGGATCCTCTCAACTATGGTGGACTGAATCTGTAGGCTGGCCATCAAGGCTACATTGGAAGGAAGAATCACTTCAATTCCCATCTTCTGAAGATTTGACAATAGCTCTGGTTGCGCTGTTAGGAGGTAGACTCCGGCTCTCCTGCTCAATGCATCTGCTACCACGTTGGCCTTCCCTGGGTGATACTGCAAGTCCACATCATAGTCCACAAGTAGCTCGAGCCATCTTCTCTGCCGCATATTAAGATCCTTCTGGGTGAAAACATACTTCAGGCTCTTATGATCAGTAAATATCTCCACTCTGTCCCCGTACAAGTAGTGCCTCCACAACTTAAGTGCAAACACTACCGCTGCTAGCTCCAAGTCGTGGGTCGGGTAATTCTTCTCATGATCACGGAGTTGACGTGACGCATAAGCAATTACCTTCCCATGCTGCATCAAAACACATCCCAATCCTCTGCCTGAAGCGTCACAATAAACTGTGAATCCTCCGGTCCCATCTGGAAGTGTGAGAATGGGAGCCGTTATCAAACCTCGCTTCAACTTCTCAAATGATTCCTGACATTCTGCTGCCCAAATGAACGGCACATCCTTGCGGGTCAACTGGGTCATCGGCGCTGAAATCCTTGCAAAATCTGAGACGAACCGCCGGTAGTAGCCGGCCAACCCAAGAAAGCTGCGAACCTCTGCCACTGAACTGGGTACTGGCCACGCCTCGATAGCCACAATCTTCTGGGGATCAACTTCCACTCCTCCTCTGGTAATGATGTGACCCAAGTACGAAATGCGATCGAGCCAGAACTCGCATTTACTGAACTTGGCGTACAACTGGTGCTCTCTGAGAATCTGGAGGACAACTCTGAGATGCTGCTCGTGCTCTGCTTCACACTTGCTGTAGACCAGGATGTCATCAAGGAACACTATCACAAACTGATCCAAGTAAGGCATGAAAATACGGTTCATGAGGTCCATGAACACTGCCGGCGCATTGGTCGCTCCAAAGGGCATAACTAGAAACTCCTAATGCCCGTACCTAGATCTGAACGCCGTCTTCGGGATGTCCTGCTCTCTGACTCTGATCTGGTGGTATCCTGACCGCAAGTCTATCTTCGAGAAAACTGAAGCCCCCTTGAGTTGATCAAACAAGTCATCTATCCTTGGAAGAGGGTATCTGTTCTTAATTGTCACTGAGTTCAAGGTACGATAATCTACACATAGCCTGGACGTACCATCCTTCTTTTTCACAAGAAGCATCGGGGCTCCCCAAGGCGATCCACTAGCACGAATGAATTCCTTGGTTCTAAGTTCTTCAATCATCTTGTACAAAATCTCCAACTCTGAAGGCGCCATTCTGTAGACTCGCTCTGATACTGGTGCTGTTCCGGGAATCAAGTCAATGGTAAACTCGATCTCCCGCTCTGGTGGCATCCCTGGAAGTTCCTCTGGGAAGACATCTGGAAACTCTTCAACTATCCGGGGCAACTGCACTGCTGCTACTGCCATCCGCAATACTGGAGAAGATGGCTCTACTGTGCCTCTGGAAAATGAAAACTCTGGCTCTCCGGGAATACTAAAGACAACTCTGCCAATATGGCAGTCTATCCTAGCATAATGGTTCCTCAACCAATCCATGCCTAGGACTACATCATAGTCTGCCATAGGAAACTCTATGAATCTAGCGGGGAACTCTCTACCGCTAACTACGATCCGACACGAGGAAAACACTCGATCCACTCCCACAAGACCATTACCAGTAAGTATATTGAGCCTCACTGATAATGACTCGGGCTCCAATCCTATCCGTGTCGCAAATCGTGCAGACATGAATGAATGCGATGCACCAGAATCAAATAATACAGATGCTGGAAAGGTGTTGACGAGAATAGTACCTGCCACTACCTCACCTGGTGCAACTTCTTCTTCCATGGTCATCATCATAGCCTGACCTCTAGCTGCGGGTCCCCTCTGCTGGAAACCCCTCTGTCGGTTCTGCGCTGGAGCCTGGGTGAACTGCTGCTGGTTCTGCTGCTGAAAGGCCTGGGCCTGGGGCGCCAATGGCCTCGGGTACTGCTGTTGCTGCTGCTGGATTGGAACTGGGGCTGGTCCCCTCACTGAAGAACTAGAAAGGTTGGACGATGATGGACCTCCCCTATTCGGGCAGGTCCCTATCTGGTGGTCTGCTCCTCCACAAGCCAGGCACAATCCCTGTGCCCTACGACACTCTGCCACTACATGGCCCGGCTTCCCGCAATGAGAACATCCCGCCGCGGAAGACTGCTTCTGCTTCTGCTGCTGCGGGTACGTCGGGGTCGAATGCTGAACCGACGTCACTGAGGCCACCCGCCTCGGAGTTCCAATGGTTAATCCCCTAGCTGCCGGGGCTGGAGCTGAAGATTGGTGCATCTGGTTGTGGGACCGTTTCCTGCCTCCGGTCCTGTCCATAATTCTCCGGGAGGTATACTCATGCCTCCTTGCTGCCTTCAACACTGCATCGAACGTCTGGTGTTCGAACTGCTCCACAGCCAATAATATCTCTAAGTGCAGCCCTTGCTGGAACCGCTGAGCCCTATCGAACTCGGTTGCCACCAAGGTGGGGGCGAACCTACTCAGCCTGGAAAACTCGGTCGCATAGCCATCGACCGTCCTGCCTCCTTGCTTCAAGTTGGTGAATCTGGTCTGCAGGTCGTACCGTGCCACCGTATCGAAGTACTTCGTCTGGAATCTTTCTCTGAACGTCGCCCAAGTGACTGGTGCCGCTAATCCCATGGCCTGAGCTGCCCACCAATCGCGAGCCAAGTCTAACAACTGTAGGCGTACCACCGCCACCTTCTCATTTTCAGGTGTCCTAGCCGCTTCTAGAACCACCTCGGTATCCTGAAGCCAAGCGTCCGCGGCAACCGCATCTTCACTGCCATCAAAGAAGGGAGGGTTCAAGCGCTTGAAACTGTTGGCCGCTTGATTTCCTTGGGGACCTCCTCGGTTTAGTGCATCATGAACTTCCTGGTGCAAGGCGTCGCCTCGACGATCTTGGGATGCAAGCAGTTCCCTGATAAGCCCTACCAAAGGTCCCTCATCCTGTCTAGCTGGTTGAACGGGCGGAGCTTCCTGAACTAGAGGTTCTGAGCCTCCGGGAAGCATAACTCGGGAGGCTACTCCAGAGTGCTGAACTTGATCTTCCTGGCGCTGGGGTGCTTGTCGAGCTTCCTCTGGCTGGTTGGCAGGTCCGGGAGTAATGCCGCTGAAGAAGACGACATAGGGAACAATAAAGAAAGGACCAGGACAGATCAATGATACAAGCATGTGATCAGGTCAAGAATTCTCAGGGATTTGAAAATACGGGTGGAGATCAAGGGCGAATATTGATTGAGACATCTATGGGTAAACCCTCACATTTCTTGATTGACAAGACCTGCATGGGCCACCACTTAAACCGTGTCACGCCCCAGAACCAGAATACTGGAGAGCGGGGGCAGACACAGCCAGCTACGTATCTTGAAATAGAATACATCTCAACAATACGGTCACGGCTGTCTAGATATGAGGGTTTACTACAAGCCAGCAGTCTCTTAAGGTCAAGCCGATTGTCTCAATCTCAAGCAATTAACAGAGTTACAAGATGTTAGAGCATCAAATATATATATAAGGCGTCCCAAATATTACATATTGGATGATCATGAAGCTAGTCGTACAAAATGATAGGACTAGCAAGAGTTCAGTCATACATGATCAACCCTAGGATTTGTTAATCATGTTTACAGCCCGTAGGCAGACAGTAAGTAAATGTGCATCGAGCTAACAGGTGCTCGTCGGCTAAACGCCTCAAAAGAATAAATTTACATATAAGTGGGTGAATCAAAAGGAAAACCCACTCTTGGCCCGGGTTCCGTCTAGTTGTCACCATTGGGCTGGAAGCTTGGTAGATCCTCGGGAGCTGCTCCGAAATCTGGCCACACAAAACCAGCTGGATCAAACCCCAGAAAGAGCAAGTGCCACAAAGGAGGCCACAAATAAGAACAAAAGCCAGCATATCAGATCATAAGAATAAAAGAAGGTACAAGTAATAAAAGTACGCAGAGCGATAAACGACTAGGGACGTGGAACCATTCCGGGAGCCAGGTCACAATCCTTAAACCAAACAAGGACCGGGATTGTACCCCTTCGCCTGAATAGCTCACTGTCTCTACCCATTTATCGCTAGATATAAGTAAAACAATCATGATCAAGGGTTCCAGGTACAGGGCTAGAGAAGACTTAGACAGAGCTGGACACCATTCATTCACAATCGGCCAAGCAAGTACTACGGCTTACTACTTTAACTAACTAGGGTTATCACAAGCCTAATTACTAACAAGATGCAAGTGAGAAACTCCCAGTCCCAAGCCCTGCAGACCATCCAGTTATCCTTCCGCGGGTTGAGAGTTATAGGTGGGTACATCGCCCGGGGGACAAATGTACCCTTAGGTGACTTAGAGGGTGCAACACATGACAGTGTGCTGGAAATGTGCTCTACTCGTCGGCAAGCTACAAGTCCATTAAAGCGCCCAGATAACGAGATTGCCTGTGACTGGGAATCCTCCATGTTCTAGTTTGATCTAATCATTAGCCTATTCCAATTTAGCGCGAGTCCCTGGCCGTGGTACCCAGGAAGTCACGTCCTAGACATGATGCAAGACAAGACAAGTGGATTGTACAAGCAAGCAAGCAGGAACACCCACGGTGTCAAGGCAAGTCAAGTTAAGTTATCAAGTCAAGTCAAGTTAAGAGTGCGCCGCCACGACCACTATCAAGTTATCAAGATAATTCATGTCAGGGTACTTGTCAGGAGTGCGCCACGACGGGCCACTATCATGTCAGGTTGGGTCATGTCAGGAGTGCACCACTACGGGTCACTGTCCTGTTATGCTAGTTCATTGTCATACCAGGCCATGTACAATAGTCATTCCAAATATACAAGTAAAATCAAGTTCATGACAAAAGGCGTAAGGATATAAAATGGGCGTAAAATACCTGATACAATACCAATATATATAGGACTATAGAAGAGCCAAGACCAAGAAATAACAAATTCATCATAAACAAGTAGGTAGCACAAGGGGTCAAAGGTTGGGCTACGCAGGGTATAGACTGCGCATACAAGGCTGCGCAAGAGTTGTCTTGCGCAAGGGTTATATTGCGCAAGGGTTACATTGCGCAAGGTGAGCAGTACGCAAGCAATACGCAATGCACAGTACGCAGGCCGGCATACGCAGGGGCTACGCAAGTCACTACGCAAGCAATATGCAAGGCACACTACGCAAGCAATATGCAAGGCACACTACGCAAGCATACGCAGGCCAGCATACACAGGGGCTACGCAAGCCACTACGCAATGCACAGTACGCAGGCCAGCATACGCAGGGGCTACGCAAGCCACTACGCAAGCAATACGCAATGCACACTACGCAAGCAATACGCAATGCACAGTACGCAGGCCAGCATACGCAGGGTGCAATACGCAGGTGCAATACGCAGGGTGCAATACGCAGGGTGCAATACAGGGTGCAATACGCAGAAGACCCTAAGCAAGGGTTCTACGCAAGCAACACTACGCAGGAGCTCTACGCAGAGGCCGTACGCGGGAGCCGCGTGGCCAACAAGAGGGAAAGGCTATGTTCTTCTCCTACCTCTGTCCGAGAGGAAGAACACCCAACCCAAAAACTTCAATTCTTCATAACTTTGCCAAATCAAAACCAAATTTAGATTTTCAAGTTCTAACTTGAGTAAAATTGAATTCTCTTCCATATGGAAGCATCAAAAACCCATAAAATCCAACTAAAATAGATCAAAACCATGTAAATCCGAAAATAATAAAACCTAGATCTAGAACAATGGAGACTCCAAATCACAAAATTCCAAGTTCTAATGTTGTTCCTCCATGTCCTAATCTAGCTAATGAACAAATAAAAAGAGGTGCTTATTTAATGGCAAGATGCACTTGCCTATAGGTGTTGGTGGAGGAAGAAGAAGAAGAAGAAATTAATGGAGAAATTATGGAGGAGAGAGAAAGTAGGTGGGTTATAATGAGGGTGTTGTGGTGTAATGGAGGTGGTGTGTAGGCTATGGTGTTCCATCATGACAACCAAACCAAACCAATCTCCAAAATAAACCAAGCCATGGTCTAAAACCCATTTACAAGAATTCAAAATCCGCAAGTCGAGAGTAATAAATACGTGCCAAAACCCAAATACGAGCATAATACGAAATACGGAAAATGAGGGTGACAACTCTACCCACCTTCAAAGAATTCCGTCCTCGGAATTAAATCAAGGAGCTAGAGATTGCCACGACAAGCTATACTAAGCACAGGCAAGCTACACTAAGCAGTTCAATCATACAATCATACAATGCAAGCAAGGAAGGGAAAACGTAAGGTATAAGAAGACATTATACCTCACGAGTCAAACAGGTAGGGATATCGCGATCGGATGTCGTCCTCACGCTCCCACGTTGACTCACCTAGAGAGTGATGACCCCAAGCAACACGGACTAAGTTAATAGTCTTGTTCTTGAGCGTCTTTTCTCTCCGGTCCAATATAGACACGGGCCTCTCCTCATACGAAAGGTTGGTACCAACAACCAATTCCGAATGATCTAGGATATGGCTCGGGTCCGGGATGTACCGTCTTAATTGGGATACATGGAATACATCATGTACCTCACTTAGCGACGGCGGAAGAGCGAGACGATAGGACACGTTACCTACTCGCTCTAGAATATCGAACGGCCCTATATACCTAGGACTAAGCTTTCCCCGTACGCCAAAACGAATGACGCCGCGGGTAGGCGAGATCCTAAGGAATACATGGTCGCCGACGGCAAATTCTAAGGGACACCGATGAGCATCGGCCCAATGGCGCTGGCGATCCTGAGCAACTCGGAGGTGATCTCTGGCTTTCCTGACCACTTCAACCGTCTGAGAAATCAGTTCTGGACCGAGCATCTGCCTCTCTCCGACATCGTTCCATGCTAACGGAGATCTGCACTTCCTGCCATACAGAGCCTCGAAGGGTGCCATCTGGATACTGGCCTGGAAACTATTGTTGTACGAAATTCTACCAGGTGCAGGTGATCCTTCCATGAACCACCGAAGTCAAGGGTACATGACCGCAACATATCTTCGAGAGTTTGTATAGTACGCTCTGACTGCCCATCTGTCTGTGGATGATACGCTGAGCTGAACTTGAGACGAGTCCCCAAACTTTGATGAAGACTGCGCCAGAAGTGCGATGTGAATCTCGTATCCCTGTCTGATACTATGCTGACTGGCACTCCATGAAGTCGGATGATCTGCCTGAGATACATTTCTGCTAGCTGCGCCGTCGACTGTCCAACTCTAAATGGAAGAAAATGTGCCACCTTGGTAAGCCTGTCCACAATGACCCAAATAGCATCTCTGCCTGCCGGAGACCTGGGTAACCCAGTCACGAAATCCATGGTTATGTGTTCCCATTTCCATTCTGGGATCGGTAAAGGTTGTAGAAGTCCAGCTGGCCTCTGATGTTCAGCCTTGACCTGTTGGCAAACCAAACATCGAGAGACATACCGGGCTATCTCCCTCTTATACCATTCCACCAAAAGTGCTGACGAATATCTCTGTACATCTTCGTGCCGCCTGGGTGAATGGAGTACTGCGAACTGTGAGCCTCTGCCATGACTTCCTGTCTGATATCTCCACTGGGTACACAAAGACGAGTGCCGTGTCGAAGTGTACCATCTTCATGAATACATAACTCTGGCCTTCTTCCTGCCTCGCACTCTGCTCTGAGCCGCTGAATCTTGGAATCTGTTAACTGTGATGTCCGGATCCTCTCAACTATGGTGGACTGAATCTGTAGGCTGGCCATCAAGGCTACATTGGAAGGAAGAATCACTTCAATTCCCATCTTCTGAAGATTTGACAATAGCTCTGGTTGCGCTGTTAGGAGGTAGACTCCGGCTCTCCTGCTCAATGCATCTGCTACCACGTTGGCCTTCCCTGGGTGATACTGCAAGTCCACATCATAGTCCACAAGTAGCTCGAGCCATCTTCTCTGCCGCATATTAAGATCCTTCTGGGTGAAAACATACTTCAGGCTCTTATGATCAGTAAATATCTCCACTCTGTCCCCGTACAAGTAGTGCCTCCACAACTTAAGTGCAAACACTACCGCTGCTAGCTCCAAGTCGTGGGTCGGGTAATTCTTCTCATGATCACGGAGTTGACGTGACGCATAAGCAATTACCTTCCCATGCTGCATCAAAACACATCCCAATCCTCTGCCTGAAGCGTCACAATAAACTGTGAATCCTCCGGTCCCATCTGGAAGTGTGAGAATGGGAGCCGTTATCAAACCTCGCTTCAACTTCTCAAATGATTCCTGACATTCTGCTGCCCAAATGAACGGCACATCCTTGCGGGTCAACTGGGTCATCGGCGCTGAAATCCTTGCAAAATCTGAGACGAACCGCCGGTAGTAGCCGGCCAACCCAAGAAAGCTGCGAACCTCTGCCACTGAACTGGGTACTGGCCACGCCTCGATAGCCACAATCTTCTGGGGATCAACTTCCACTCCTCCTCTGGTAATGATGTGACCCAAGTACGAAATGCGATCGAGCCAGAACTCGCATTTACTGAACTTGGCGTACAACTGGTGCTCTCTGAGAATCTGGAGGACAACTCTGAGATGCTGCTCGTGCTCTGCTTCACACTTGCTGTAGACCAGGATGTCATCAAGGAACACTATCACAAACTGATCCAAGTAAGGCATGAAAATACGGTTCATGAGGTCCATGAACACTGCCGGCGCATTGGTCGCTCCAAAGGGCATAACTAGAAACTCCTAATGCCCGTACCTAGATCTGAACGCCGTCTTCGGGATGTCCTGCTCTCTGACTCTGATCTGGTGGTATCCTGACCGCAAGTCTATCTTCGAGAAAACTGAAGCCCCCTTGAGTTGATCAAACAAGTCATCTATCCTTGGAAGAGGGTATCTGTTCTTAATTGTCACTGAGTTCAAGGTACGATAATCTACACATAGCCTGGACGTACCATCCTTCTTTTTCACAAGAAGCATCGGGGCTCCCCAAGGCGATCCACTAGCACGAATGAATTCCTTGGTTCTAAGTTCTTCAATCATCTTGTACAAAATCTCCAACTCTGAAGGCGCCATTCTGTAGACTCGCTCTGATACTGGTGCTGTTCCGGGAATCAAGTCAATGGTAAACTCGATCTCCCGCTCTGGTGGCATCCCTGGAAGTTCCTCTGGGAAGACATCTGGAAACTCTTCAACTATCCGGGGCAACTGCACTGCTGCTACTGCCATCCGCAATACTGGAGAAGATGGCTCTACTGTGCCTCTGGAAAATGAAAACTCTGGCTCTCCGGGAATACTAAAGACAACTCTGCCAATATGGCAGTCTATCCTAGCATAATGGTTCCTCAACCAATCCATGCCTAGGACTACATCATAGTCTGCCATAGGAAACTCTATGAATCTAGCGGGGAACTCTCTACCGCTAACTACGATCCGACACGAGGAAAACACTCGATCCACTCCCACAAGACCATTACCAGTAAGTATATTGAGCCTCACTGATAATGACTCGGGCTCCAATCCTATCCGTGTCGCAAATCGTGCAGACATGAATGAATGCGATGCACCAGAATCAAATAATACAGATGCTGGAAAGGTGTTGACGAGAATAGTACCTGCCACTACCTCACCTGGTGCAACTTCTTCTTCCATGGTCATCATCATAGCCTGACCTCTAGCTGCGGGTCCCCTCTGCTGGAAACCCCTCTGTCGGTTCTGCGCTGGAGCCTGGGTGAACTGCTGCTGGTTCTGCTGCTGAAAGGCCTGGGCCTGGGGCGCCAATGGCCTCGGGTACTGCTGTTGCTGCTGCTGGATTGGAACTGGGGCTGGTCCCCTCACTGAAGAACTAGAAAGGTTGGACGATGATGGACCTCCCCTATTCGGGCAGGTCCCTATCTGGTGGTCTGCTCCTCCACAAGCCAGGCACAATCCCTGTGCCCTACGACACTCTGCCACTACATGGCCCGGCTTCCCGCAATGAGAACATCCCGCCGCGGAAGACTGCTTCTGCTTCTGCTGCTGCGGGTACGTCGGGGTCGAATGCTGAACCGACGTCACTGAGGCCACCCGCCTCGGAGTTCCAATGGTTAATCCCCTAGCTGCCGGGGCTGGAGCTGAAGATTGGTGCATCTGGTTGTGGGACCGTTTCCTGCCTCCGGTCCTGTCCATAATTCTCCGGGAGGTATACTCATGCCTCCTTGCTGCCTTCAACACTGCATCGAACGTCTGGTGTTCGAACTGCTCCACAGCCAATAATATCTCTAAGTGCAGCCCTTGCTGGAACCGCTGAGCCCTATCGAACTCGGTTGCCACCAAGGTGGGGGCGAACCTACTCAGCCTGGAAAACTCGGTCGCATAGCCATCGACCGTCCTGCCTCCTTGCTTCAAGTTGGTGAATCTGGTCTGCAGGTCGTACCGTGCCACCGTATCGAAGTACTTCGTCTGGAATCTTTCTCTGAACGTCGCCCAAGTGACTGGTGCCGCTAATCCCATGGCCTGAGCTGCCCACCAATCGCGAGCCAAGTCTAACAACTGTAGGCGTACCACCGCCACCTTCTCATTTTCAGGTGTCCTAGCCGCTTCTAGAACCACCTCGGTATCCTGAAGCCAAGCGTCCGCGGCAACCGCATCTTCACTGCCATCAAAGAAGGGAGGGTTCAAGCGCTTGAAACTGTTGGCCGCTTGATTTCCTTGGGGACCTCCTCGGTTTAGTGCATCATGAACTTCCTGGTGCAAGGCGTCGCCTCGACGATCTTGGGATGCAAGCAGTTCCCTGATAAGCCCTACCAAAGGTCCCTCATCCTGTCTAGCTGGTTGAACGGGCGGAGCTTCCTGAACTAGAGGTTCTGAGCCTCCGGGAAGCATAACTCGGGAGGCTACTCCAGAGTGCTGAACTTGATCTTCCTGGCGCTGGGGTGCTTGTCGAGCTTCCTCTGGCTGGTTGGCAGGTCCGGGAGTAATGCCGCTGAAGAAGACGACATAGGGAACAATAAAGAAAGGACCAGGACAGATCAATGATACAAGCATGTGATCAGGTCAAGAATTCTCAGGGATTTGAAAATACGGGTGGAGATCAAGGGCGAATATTGATTGAGACATCTATGGGTAAACCCTCACATTTCTTGATTGACAAGACCTGCATGGGCCACCACTTAAACCGTGTCACGCCCCAGAACCAGAATACTGGAGAGCGGGGGCAGACACAGCCAGCTACGTATCTTGAAATAGAATACATCTCAACAATACGGTCACGGCTGTCTAGATATGAGGGTTTACTACAAGCCAGCAGTCTCTTAAGGTCAAGCCGATTGTCTCAATCTCAAGCAATTAACAGAGTTACAAGATGTTAGAGCATCAAATATATATATAAGGCGTCCCAAATATTACATATTGGATGATCATGAAGCTAGTCGTACAAAATGATAGGACTAGCAAGAGTTCAGTCATACATGATCAACCCTAGGATTGTTAATCATGTTTACAGCCCGTAGGCAGACAGTAAGTAAATGTGCATCGAGCTAACAGGTGCTCGTCGGCTAAACGCCTCAAAAGAATAAATTTACATATAAGTGGGTGAATCAAAAGGAAAACCCACTCTTGGCCCGGGTTCCGTCTAGTTGTCACCATTGGGCTGGAAGCTTGGTAGATCCTCGGGAGCTGCTCCGAAATCTGGCCACACAAAACCAGCTGGATCAAACCCCAGAAAGAGCAAGTGCCACAAAGGAGGCCACAAATAAGAACAAAAGCCAGCATATCAGATCATAAGAATAAAAGAAGGTACAAGTATAAAAGTACGCAGAGCGATAAACGACTAGGGACGTGGAACCATTCCGGGAGCCAGGTCACAATCCTTAAACCAAACAAGGACCGGGATTGTACCCCTTCGCCTGAATAGCTCACTGTCTCTACCCATTTATCGCTAGATATAAGTAAAACAATCATGATCAAGGGTTCCAGGTACAGGGCTAGAGAAGACTTAGACAGAGCTGGACACCATTCATTCACAATCGGCCAAGCAAGTACTACGGCTTACTACTTTAACTAACTAGGGTTATCACAAGCCTAATTACTAACAAGATGCAAGTGA
Source organism: Iris pallida (assembly GCA_029216955.1). Classification (NCBI taxonomy): domain Eukaryota; kingdom Viridiplantae; phylum Streptophyta; class Magnoliopsida; order Asparagales; family Iridaceae; genus Iris; species Iris pallida. The sequence continues at coordinate 25,256,249 of JANAVB010015397.1, forward strand.
GAAACTCCCAGTCCCAAGCCCTGCAGACCATCCAGTTATCCTTCCGCGGGTTGAGAGTTATAGGTGGGTACATCGCCCGGGGGACAAATGTACCCTTAGGTGACTTAGAGGGTGCAACACATGACAGTGTGCTGGAAATGTGCTCTACTCGTCGGCAAGCTACAAGTCCATTAAAGCGCCCAGATAACGAGATTGCCTGTGACTGGGAATCCTCCATGTTCTAGTTTGATCTAATCATTAGCCTATTCCAATTAGCGCGAGTCCCTGGCCGTGGTACCCAGGAAGTCACGTCCTAGACATGATGCAAGACAAGACAAGTGGATTGTACAAGCAAGCAAGCAGGAACACCCACGGTGTCAAGGCAAGTCAAGTTAAGTTATCAAGTCAAGTCAAGTTAAGAGTGCGCCGCCACGACCACTATCAAGTTATCAAGATAATTCATGTCAGGGTACTTGTCAGGAGTGCGCCACGACGGGCCACTATCATGTCAGGTTGGGTCATGTCAGGAGTGCACCACTACGGGTCACTGTCCTGTTATGCTAGTTCATTGTCATACCAGGCCATGTACAATAGTCATTCCAAATATACAAGTAAAATCAAGTTCATGACAAAAGGCGTAAGGATATAAAATGGGCGTAAAATACCTGATACAATACCAATATATATAGGACTATAGAAGAGCCAAGACCAAGAAATAACAAATTCATCATAAACAAGTAGGTAGCACAAGGGGGTCAAAGGTTGGGCTACGCAGGGTATAGACTGCGCATACAAGGCTGCGCAAGAGTTGTCTTGCGCAAGGGTTATATTGCGCAAGGGTTACATTGCGCAAGGTGAGCAGTACGCAAGCAATACGCAATGCACAGTACGCAGGCCGGCATACGCAGGGGCTACGCAAGTCACTACGCAAGCAATATGCAAGGCACACTACGCAAGCAATATGCAAGGCACACTACGCAAGCAATACGCAGGCCAGCATACACAGGGGCTACGCAAGCCACTACGCAATGCACAGTACGCAGGCCAGCATACGCAGGGGCTACGCAAGCCACTACGCAAGCAATACGCAATGCACACTACGCAAGCAATACGCAATGCACAGTACGCAGGCCAGCATACGCAGGGTGCAATACGCAGGGTGCAATACGCAGGGTGCAATACGCAGGGTACAATACGCAGAAGACCCTAAGCAAGGGTTCTACGCAAGCAACACTACGCAGGAGCTCTACGCAGAGGCCGTACGCGGGAGCCGCGTGGCCAACAAGAGGGAAAGGCTATGTTCTTCTCCTACCTCTGTCCGAGAGGAAGAACACCCAACCCAAAAACTTCAATTCTTCATAACTTTGCCAAATCAAAACCAAATTTAGATTTTTAAAGTTCTAACTTGAGTAAAATTGAATTCTCTTCCATATGGAAGCATCAAAAACCCATAAAATCCAACTAAAATAGATCAAAACCATGTAAATCCGAAAATAATTAAAACCTAGATCTAGAACAATGGAGACTCCAAATCACAAAATTCCAAGTTCTAATGTTGTTCTCCATGTCCTAATCTAGCTAATGAACAAATAAAAAGAGGTGCTTATTTAATGGCAAGATGCACTTGCCTATAGGTGTTGGTGGAGGAAGAAGAAGAAGAAGAAATTAATGGAGAAATTATGGAGGAGAGAGAAAGTAGGTGGGTTATAATGAGGGTGTTGTGGTGTAATGGAGGTGGTGTGTAGGCTATGGTGTTCCATCATGACAAACCAAACCAAACCAATCTCCAAAATAAAACCAAGCCATGGTCTAAAACCCATTTACAAGAATTCAAAATCCGCAAGTCGAGAGTAATAAAATACGTGCCAAAACCCAAATACGAGCATAATACGAAATACGGAAAATGAGGGTGACAACTCTACCCACCTTCAAAGAATTCCGTCCTCGGAATTAAATCAAGGAGCTAGAGATTGCCACGACAAGCTATACTAAGCACAGGCAAGCTACACTAAGCAGTTCAATCATACAATCATACAATGCAAGCAAGGAAGGGAAAACGTAAGGTATAAGAAAGACATTATACCTCACGAGTCAAACAGGTAGGGATATCGCGATCGGATGTCGTCCTCACGCTCCCACGTTGACTCACCTAGAGAGTGATGACCCCAAGCAACACGGACTAAGTTAATAGTCTTGTTCTTGAGCGTCTTTTCTCTCCGGTCCAATATAGACACGGGCCTCTCCTCATACGAAAGGTTGGTACCAACAACCAATTCCGAATGATCTAGGATATGGCTCGGGTCCGAGATGTACCGTCTTAATTGGGATACATGGAATACATCATGTACCTCACTTAGCGACGGCGGAAGAGCGAGACGATAGGACACGTTACCTACTCGCTCTAGAATATCGAACGGCCCTATATACCTAGGACTAAGCTTTCCCCGTACGCCAAAACGAATGACGCCGCGGGTAGGCGAGATCCTAAGGAATACATGGTCGCCGACGGCAAATTCTAAGGGACACCGATGAGCATCGGCCCAATGGCGCTGGCGATCCTGAGCAACTCGGAGGTGATCTCTGGCTTTCCTGACCACTTCAACCGTCTGAGAAATCAGTTCTGGACCGAGCATCTGCCTCTCTCCGACATCGTTCCATGCTAACGGAGATCTGCACTTCCTGCCATACAGAGCCTCGAAGGGTGCCATCTGGATACTGGCCTGGAAACTATTGTTGTACGAAATTCTACCAGGTGCAGGTGATCCTCCCATGAACCACCGAAGTCAAGGGTACATGACCGCAACATATCTTCGAGAGTTTGTATAGTACGCTCTGACTGCCCATCTGTCTGTGGATGATACGCTGAGCTGAACTTGAGACGAGTCCCCAAACTTTGATGAAGACTGCGCCAGAAGTGCGATGTGAATCTCGTATCCCTGTCTGATACTATGCTGACTGGCACTCCATGAAGTCGGACGATCTGCCTGAGATACATTTCTGCTAGCTGCGCCGTCGACTGTCCAACTCTAAATGGAAGAAAATGTGCCACCTTGGTAAGCCTGTCCACAATGACCCAAATAGCATCTCTGCCTGCCGGAGACCTGGGTAACCCAGTCACGAAATCCATGGTTATGTGTTCCCATTTCCATTCTGGGATCGGTAAAGGTTGTAGAAGTCCAGCTGGCCTCTGATGTTCAGCCTTGACCTGTTGGCAAACCAAACATCGAGAGACATACCGGGCTATCTCCCTCTTTATACCATTCCACCAAAAGTGCTGACGAATATCTCTGTACATCTTCGTGCCGCCTGGGTGAATGGAGTACTGCGAACTGTGAGCCTCTGCCATGACTTCCTGTCTGATATCTCCACTGGGTACACAAAGACGAGTGCCGTATCGAAGTGTACCATCTTCATGAATACATAACTCTGGCCTTCTTCCTGCCTCGCACTCTGCTCTGAGCCGCTGAATCTTGGAATCTGTTAACTGTGATGTCCGGATCCTCTCAACTATGGTGGACTGAATCTGTAGGCTGGCCATCAAGGCTACATTGGAAGGAAGAATCACTTCAATTCCCATCTTCTGAAGATTTGACAATAGCTCTGGTTGCGCTGTTAGGAGGTAGACTCCGGCTCTCCTGCTCAATGCATCTGCTACCACGTTGGCCTTCCCTGGGTGATACTGCAAGTCCACATCATAGTCCACAAGTAGCTCGAGCCATCTTCTCTGCCGCATATTAAGATCCTTCTGGGTGAAAACATACTTCAGGCTCTTATGATCAGTAAATATCTCCACTCTGTCCCCGTACAAGTAGTGCCTCCACAACTTAAGTGCAAACACTACCGCTGCTAGCTCCAAGTCGTGGGTCGGGTAATTCTTCTCATGATCACGGAGTTGACGTGACGCATAAGCAATTACCTTCCCATGCTGCATCAAAACACATCCCAATCCTCTGCCTGAAGCGTCACAATAAACTGTGAATCCTCCGGTCCCATCTGGAAGTGTGAGAATGGGAGCCGTTATCAAACCTCGCTTCAACTTCTCAAATGATTCCTGACATTCTGCTGCCCAAATGAACGGCACATCCTTGCGGGTCAACTGGGTCATCGGCGCTGAAATCCTTGCAAAATCTGAGACGAACCGCCGGTAGTAGCCGGCCAACCCAAGAAAGCTGCGAACCTCTGCCACTGAACTGGGTACTGGCCACGCCTCGATAGCCACAATCTTCTGGGGATCAACTTCCACTCCTCCTCTGGTAATGATGTGACCCAAGTACGAAATGCGATCGAGCCAGAACTCGCATTTACTGAACTTGGCGTACAACTGGTGCTCTCGGAGAATCTGGAGGACAACTCTGAGATGCTGCTCGTGCTCTGCTTCACACTTGCTGTAGACCAGGATGTCATCAAGGAACACTATCACAAACTGATCCAAGTAAGGCATGAAAATACGGTTCATGAGGTCCATGAACACTGCCGGCGCATTGGTCGCTCCAAAGGGCATAACTAGAAACTCCCAATGCCCGTACCTAGATCTGAACGCCGTCTTCGGGATGTCCTGCTCTCTGACTCTGATCTGGTGGTATCCTGACCGCAAGTCTATCTTCGAGAAAACTGAAGCCCCCTTGAGTTGATCAAACAAGTCATCTATCCTTGGAAGAGGGTATCTGTTCTTAATTGTCACTGAGTTCAAGGTACGATAATCTACACATAGCCTGGACGTACCATCCTTCTTTTTCACAAGAAGCATCGGGGCTCCCCAAGGCGATCCACTAGCACGAATGAATTCCTTGGTTCTAAGTTCTTCAATCATCTTGTACAAAATCTCCAACTCTGAAGGCGCCATTCTGTAGACTCGCTCTGATACTGGTGCTGTTCCGGGAATCAAGTCAATGGTAAACTCGATCTCCCGCTCTGGTGGCATCCCTGGAAGTTCCTCTGGGAAGACATCTGGAAACTCTTCAACTATCCGGGGCAACTGCACTGCTGCTACTGCCATCCGCAATACTGGAGAAGATGGCTCTACTGTGCCTCTGGAAAATGAAAACTCTGGCTCTCCGGGAATACTAAAGACAACTCTGCCAACATGGCAGTCTATCCTAGCATAATGGTTCCTCAACCAATCCATGCCTAGGACTACATCATAGTCTGCCATAGGAAACTCTATGAATCTAGCGGGGAACTCTCTACCGCTAACTACGATCCGACACGAGGAAAACACTCGATCCACTCCCACAAGACCATTACCAGTAAGTATATTGAGCCTCACTGATAATGACTCGGGCTCCAATCCTATCCGTGTCGCAAATCGTGCAGACATGAATGAATGCGATGCACCAGAATCAAATAATACAGATGCTGGAAAGGTGTTGACGAGAATAGTACCTGCCACTACCTCACCTGGTGCAACTTCTTCTTCCATGGTCATCATCATAGCCTGACCTCTAGCTGCGGGTCCCCTCTGCTGGAAACCCCTCTGTCGGTTCTGCGCTGGAGCCTGGGTGAACTGCTGCTGGTTCTGCTGCTGAAAGGCCTGGGCCTGGGGCGCCAATGGCCTCGGGTACTGCTGTTGCTGCTGCTGGATTGGAACTGGGGCTGGTCCCCTCACTGAAGAACTAGAAAGGTTGGACGATGATGGACCTCCCCTATTCGGGTAGGTCCCTATCTGGTGGTCTGCTCCTCCACAAGCCAGGCACAATCCCTGTGCCCTACGACACTCTGCCACTACATGGCCCGGCTTCCCGCAATGAGAACATCCCGCCGCGGAAGACTGCTTCTGCTTCTGCTGCTGCGGGTACGTCGGGGTCGAATGCTGAACGACGTCACTGAGGCCACCCGCCTCGGAGTTCCAATGGTTAATCCCCTAGCTGCCGGGGCTGGAGCTGAAGATTGGTGCATCTGGTTGTGGGACCGTTTCCTGCCTCCGGTCCTGTCCATAATTCTCCGGGAGGTATACTCATGCCTCCTTGCTGCCTTCAACACTGCATCGAACGTCTGGTGTTCGAACTGCTCCACAGCCAATAATATCTCTAAGTGCAGCCCTTGCTGGAACCGCTGAGCCCTATCGAACTCGGTTGCCACCAAGGTGGGGGCGAACCTACTCAGCCTGGAAAACTCGGTCGCATAGCCATCGACCGTCCTGCCTCCTTGCTTCAAGTTGGTGAATCTGGTCTGCAGGTCGTACCGTGCCACCGCATCGAAGTACTTCGTCTGGAATCTTTCTCTGAACGTCGCCCAAGTGACTGGTGCCGCTAATCCCATGGCCTGAGCTGCCCACCAATCGCGAGCCAAGTCTAACAACTGTAGGCGTACCACCGCCACCTTCTCATTTTCAGGTGTCCTAGCCGCTTCTAGAACCACCTCGGTATCCTGAAGCCAAGCGTCCGCGGCAACCGCATCTTCACTGCCATCAAAGAAGGGAGGGTTCAAGCGCTTGAAACTGTTGGCCGCTTGATTTCCTTGGGGACCTCCTCGGTTTAGTGCATCATGAACTTCCTGGTGCAAGGCGTCGCCTCGACGATCTTGGGATGCAAGCAGTTCCCTGATAAGCCCTACCAAAGGTCCCTCATCCTGTCTAGCTGGTTGAACGGGCGGAGCTTCCTGAACTAGAGGTTCTGAGCCTCCGGGAAGCATAACTCGGGAGGCTACTCCAGAGTGCTGAACTTGATCTTCCTGGCGCTGGGGTGCTTGTCGAGCTTCCTCTGGCTGGTTGGCAGGTCCGGGAGTAATGCCGCTGAAGAAGACGACATAGGGAACAATAAAGAAAGGACCAGGACAGATCAATGATACAAGCATGTGATCAGGTCAAGAATTCTCAGGGATTTGAAAATACGGGTGGAGATCAAGGGCGAATATTGATTGAGACATCTATGGGTAAACCCTCACATTTCTTGATTGACAAGACCTGCATGGGCCACCACTTAAACCGTGTCACGCCCCAGAACCAGAATACTGGAGAGCGGGGGCAGACACAGCCAGCTACGTATCTTGAAATAGAATACATCTCAACAATACGGTCACGGCTGTCTAGATATGAGGGTTTACTACAAGCCAGCAGTCTCTTAAGGTCAAGCCGATTGTCTCAATCTCAAGCAATTAACAGAGTTACAAGATGTTAGAGCATCAAATATATATATAAGGCGTCCCAAATATTACATATTGGATGATCATGAAGCTAGTCGTACAAAATGATAGGACTAGCAAGAGTTCAGTCATACATGATCAACCCTAGGATTTGTTAATCATGTTTACAGCCCGTAGGCAGACAGTAAGTAAATGTGCATCGAGCTAACAGGTGCTCGTCGGCTAAACGCCTCAAAAGAATAAATTTACATATAAGTGGGTGAATCAAAAGGAAAACCCACTCTTGGCCCGGGTTCCGTCTAGTTGTCACCATTGGGCTGGAAGCTTGGTAGATCCTCGGAAGCTGCTCCGAAATCTGGCCACACAAAACCAGCTGGATCAAACCCCAGAAAGAGCAAGTGCCACAAAGGAGGCCACAAATAAGAACAAAAGCCAGCATATCAGATCATAAGAATAAAAGAAGGTACAAGTAATAAAAGTACGCAGAGCGATAAACGACTAGGGACGTGGAACCATTCCGGGAGCCAGGTCACAATCCTTAAACCAAACAAGGACCGGGATTGTACCCCTTCGCCTGAATAGCTCACTGTCTCTACCCATTTATCGCTAGATATAAGTAAAACAATCATGATCAAGGGTTCCAGGTACAGGGCTAGAGAAGACTTAGACAGAGCTGGACACCATTCATTCACAATCGGCCAAGCAAGTACTACGGCTTACTACTTTAACTAACTAGGGTTATCACAAGCCTAATTACTAACAAGATGCAAGTGAGAAACTCCCAGTCCCATGCCCTGCAGACCATCCAGTTATCCTTCTGCGGGTTGAGAGTTATAGGTGGGTACATCGCCCGGGGGACAAATGTACCCTTAGGTGACTTAGAGGGTGCAACACATGACAGTGTGCTGGAAATGTGCTCTACTCGTCGGCAAGCTACAAGTCCATTAAAGCGCCCAGATAACGAGATTGCCTGTGACTGGGAATCCTCCATGTTCTAGTTTGATCTAATCATTAGCCTATTCCAATTTAGCGCGAGTCCCTGGCCGTGGTACCCAGGAAGTCACGTCCTAGACATGATGCAAGACAAGACAAGTGGATTGTACAAGCAAGCAAGCAGGAACACCCACGGTGTCAAGGCAAGTCAAGTTAAGTTATCAAGTCAAGTCAAGTTAAGAGTGCGCCGCCACGACCACTATCAAGTTATCAAGATAATTCATGTCAGGGTACTTGTCAGGAGTGCGCCACGACGGGCCACTATCATGTCAGGTTGGGTCATGTCAGGAGTGCACCACTACGGGTCACTGTCCTGTTATGCTAGTTCATTGTCATACCAGGCCATGTACAATAGTCATTCCAAATATACAAGTAAAATCAAGTTCATGACAAAAGGCGTAAGGATATAAAATGGGCGTAAAATACCTGATACAATACCAATATATATAGGACTACAGAAGAGCCAAGACCAAGAAATAACAAATTCATCATAAACAAGTAGGTAGCACAAGGGGGTCAAAGGTTGGGCTACGCAGGGTATAGACTGCGCATACAAGGCTGCGCAAGAGTTGTCTTGCGCAAGGGTTATATTGCGCAAGGGTTACATTGCGCAAGGTGAGCAGTACGCAAGCAATACGCAATGCACAGTACGCAGGCCGGCATACGCAGGGGCTACGCAAGTCACTACGCAAGCAATATGCAAGGCACACTACGCAAGCAATATGCAAGGCACACTACGCAAGCAATACGCAGGCCAGCATACACAGGGGCTACGCAAGCCACTACGCAATGCACAGTACGCAGGCCAGCATACGCAGGGGCTACGCAAGCCACTACGCAAGCAATACGCAATGCACAATACGCAAGCAATACGCAATGCACAGTACGCAGGCCAGCATACGCAGGGTGCAATACGCAGGGTGCAATACGCAGGGTGCAATACGCAGGGTGCAATACGCAGGGTGTAATACGCAGGGTGCAATACGCAGGGTGCAATACGCAGAAGACCCTAAGCAAGGGTTCTACGCAAGCAACACTACGCAGGAGCTCTACGCAGAGGCCGTACGCGGGAGCCGCGTGGCCAACAAGAGGGAAAGGCTATGTTCTTCTCCTACCTCTGTCCGAGAGGAAGAACACCCAACCCAAAAACTTCAATTCTTCATAACTTTGCCAAATCAAAACCAAATTTAGATTTTCAAAGTTCTAACTTGAGTAAAATTGAATTCTCTTCCATATGGAAGCATCAAAAACCCATAAAATCCAACTAAAATAGATCAAAACCATGTAAATCCGAAAATAATTAAAACCTAGATCTAGAACAATGGAGACTCCAAATCACAAAATTCCAAGTTCTAATGTTGTTCTCCATGTCCTAATCTAGCTAATGAACAAATAAAAAGAGGTGCTTATTTAATGGCAAGATGCACTTGCCTATAGGTGTTGGTGGAGGAAGAAGAAGAAGAAGAAATTAATGGAGAAATTATGGAGGAGAGAGAAAGTAGGTGGGTTATAATGAGGGTGTTGTGGTGTAATGGAGGTGGTGTGTAGGCTATGGTGTTCCATCATGACAAACCAAACCAAACCAATCTCCAAAATAAAACCAAGCCATGGTCTAAAACCCATTTACAAGAATTCAAAATCCGCAAGTCGAGAGTAATAAAATACGTGCCAAAACCCAAATACGAGCATAATACGAAATACGGAAAATGAGGGTGACACCAAGGGAGGCTAGCTTATATCAGGAGGTTCATTTCTAACCTCTTCGGGCGATGCCGACCGTTCACCCACCTTATGAAGAAGGGAGTCTCATTCGTATGGGACGAGAAATGCCAGCGCGCTTTCGATGACATCAAAGAATATTTATCAAATCCTCCAGTCCTGATGGCCCCGGTCCCTGGAAAACCATTCCTGCTCTATGTTCGAGCAGTGGAACACTCCCTCGGTGCCCTGCTGGCACAAAACAACGACGCAGGCCACGAGCAGGCTATTTACTATCTCAGCCGAATGATGGTCGGGCCCGAACACCGATACACCGCTGTGGAGAAAGAATGCTTCGCCCTGGTATTCGCCATTCAAAAGACGCGGCACTATGTCACGGGGCAAACCATACATGTGATCTCACGAATCAACCCTCTCAGGGTCCTCATGACCAAACCAGGGGCACTCAGCTCCCACCTTGCTACATGGGCGATACTGCTGTCCTCCTATCATATGATCTTCGTCCCGCAGAAGGCTGTCAAAGGTCAAGCCCTGGCAGACTTTTTGGCGGCCCATCCAGGATCAGAATCATCCAGAATATACGAAGAAATCCCAGATGAGGTCGTCGATTCAAATACAACCACCCACGATAACATATGGCGGATGTTCTTCGATGGCGCTTCAAGAACCGGACACAAGGGAAACATCGTCGTCGGAGTCGGAGTAGTATTGGTCTCTCCTACCGTGTAACACCCAGTTTCTAAAATAAGGGTAATTTTGAAATTTTATATTTTAATTTATTTAATTAAGATATTTAAATGATAATATGATTTTTGGTAATTTTTAATTATTTTAAAACTATTTTTAGATCATGACTTATGATTTTGGTGTTTGACTAGTGTAACCTTAGAGCCTAGCCATGTGACTAGGATGTCTGACTAGTACATTATAGCCTAGAAGGTATTTTGGGCATTTTATGATTTATTTGAATTTAACATATTTTATTAGGAATTTTTGAATAATTTAATTGAATGGTGTAATTTAAATATTAATATAATTATTGCCTTGTGTTTATGGTTAGCCTAACCTAGATTGGACCTAACCTAGATGAGTCATGACTAACTTAGTGAGCCACTTTGAGAATTAGATGAGTTGGTTAAGGGGTTAATCAAGTTTAGTCATGGTTAAGTGATTTGCTAAGGGCTAAGATAGAACCCTTGTTCTAGGCCATCTATTTCCCTTGATACAATCCTAGCCATAGGATGAAACCCAAAAAACCCTAACCCTAACTTTATGACCAGCCAAGAGACCCCCCCCTTGCCTATATAATGCCTCTTTGGGGATTTGAGCCTCTTTCTTTAATAGTTCATCATTCTCTTAAGGAAGTAGGTAAGCCTCCTTTATTTATTTCCTAGTTTAATCAATAGGACTCCTTTTTGAATGAAATTTCTTCCATTAGGACCTAATCATTGCTCTCTTACTGTTGGTGGAGTCCAATCACAGATTTTGAATCGATTTGATTGATTGGTGGCTTGTGGAGATTCCCTCTTTGAAGAGCTTTTTGAGAGTTTTGATACTTTGAGGTAACTTCTTGTTCTCACCATAGAATCCTAAAATTATTGCATGTATAGGGAGCCCTAGACCTAACCTAACTATAGGAATAGGAATCCCTAAGTTTCTGTGTCGATTCGTATCCTAACAGGACACGTATCTGAGTCCTTTGTTAAGTGTTTGTGTAAATGTCTCAATGAAACTTTCTGTGCTAATTTTGAATTGTAATTGAATGGAAATTTAGTTTTTAATGTCGCTTATCCAATTTTGTAACTCTGAGATGATATCGTGTTGGTGTCGTGTCGTTTGGTCGCCCGTACACACGTACTTGGACACGCGCGCGCGTGGGAACAGTGATCCCCTGCATCTCGGGGTCTCTCTTGGACACGACACGAATTGGCTCGACACGAAACTGTGGGGGATAGTTGGGGCACCCACTGACATCACGCTCCCCAAGTTTCATGGAACTTCGTGCACTGGTCGATGAGAAATCGACCGTGTACGGGTTTTTTCCTGACTGTGTGTACAGTTTAATCACTCACTGATACGGCCTTGGTTCACGGACACGGCGACACGAGGACACGTTTCAGGCACATGAACACAAGCACCTATACCTAGACTAAGTAGGGACACGAGCACGAGGCTTGGAAAGGCTTGTGTCGGGTGCACGACACGCGTGCACACCCGCACGAGGCTGTCCCAGTGTGTGTGTCCAGTTTTTATGATTTAGGTTTTAATTGGATTGGACACGTTTGTGTCCACTTTTGTGGACACAAGCACATCATATATCATGTACACACTGTGTTTTCACTTTACCAACCAATGAATTGGCAATTTAGTTTGATTTATGAATCAATTCCCATTTTTCCCTAAATCCCTGATACATGTTATTCTCAGTTTTCTTCTCAGTTTTTGATTTGATTTTTAGCATTCATTTTGATTAGTTTAAGTACTGTTAATTGTTATTTATATCCTAATTATGTTCTCCTGTTAGTAATCTACCTGTGTGCAAATTTGGGAGGATTTTGGTTATGTTTTGATTTCAAAATTAGGATTTAAGTGTTAGACTATTTTTTTCAAAAGTCTGAAATTAAAAACCTGAGATTTAAACCTAGGATTATGTGGGGGGCTGTCCAGGTTGGTTTGAAGAGTTTTTGGGTTAAAACTGAGTCATGAAATCTGTTTTACCTTGTTTTGTTTCCCTTGTTTACTGTCATGAGCCCAGGGATGTTTTTCCCTTCTTTTCCAATTGATTTAGCAAACCATTATAGTATATGTTTAATCCTTAAATGAAAACCTGGGATTTCACTTGAGAGTGTAACCCAATTCTGAATTTGCATGGGACTGTTGAGTTGTTTCTTTTTTTGTGTTCATGAGCCATTGAACTTGAGTTTTTGAATATGTTTTTTTAACTGTATGTTTTAATACTAAAATCTGAGTTGGGGTGTGGTGTTTCACTATTTATTCTATATATCATATGAGATTAGTTTAGGACTGTCACATTGGTGACCCACTTCACACACACACACATATGAAGACACTGTCACTTAGTTTAGGGCTTAACAGTTATTGATGTATTGGACTGTTTTTGAGAAAATCTGAGAACACTCTTGGTGTGGACTGTGTGTTCTTGTGTGTTGAGAATTGGGGTCATTCAAGATTGAATCTGGCCTATATTTATATAGGGCCTGTCATTGATCTTATTTGAAATCTGAAATTGTTTGCATGATAGTATAGGGCCTGTCCTTGATTTCATAAGTTAAAATCTGAACTTGTTTTCATGCCAAGTATAGGCTGTCACTTAGTTACTGTCATATTGCACACACACACCCACACACCATCCACTCTCATTTTCCTTCACTGTTTTCCCTCTAATACACACACACACCACCTTCTTTAAAACCCCAGTCACATGTGACTAATTGACACACACACACAATCCTACTTTCTGTCATACTACACAAGCCTAAACACAATCAACACCCTCACAACACTACATATGTACACACACTCTTATATATGCACCCACATTGCCATGTTATGTCACCCCTCTCTATTTCTCTATGTATTAATACATGTAAATATATATGTATGTGTGCTATATGAATGTAGGTAAATATGTATATATATATAATATTGATATGTGATATTGATATTGATATATGGTTTGGCATAGGCTTGGTATAGGTTAGACTTGGTTGAGTCTAGATTGGACTAGATAGACTAGTTTAGATTTGATGAGCCTAGATTAACTTGTTTAGACCTAGTTTGACTGTTAGGGTTGACTGGAGTTGACCAAAGGTTGACTTTAGCCTAGATTGACCCCAAACTTCATGTAGATGCATTGTAGAAGTCTATTTTCTTATTTTAGACTTGTTGTGACTTGTACTGTTCTATAGGAGACAGATACCACTCCTCGGACAGTCTATATTCTCTCAGATTCACCAGTTACAGGCGAGTACTTTCTCTGATCATTTCATATCTTGCTTAGAATTATTTTTCTGCTTTAAATTACTTTACTTGATACTGTCACATTGGTCACACGGATTGGTACTATATAGATCTTTTCATGAGATGTTATCCCCCTCGGGAGCATCGGATACTACATGTTTTGTGCGTTTCACGAATCATCACGTATCTCTATGCTTCCTCTGATTCACGAATCGCTTGTGACACATGTACTCTCATGTTCACAGAGCCATCATGAATCACCTTCACGTATCACTCATTTTATGAGCCATGTGAAGTTTCACGAATCTTAACATAACATGAACAGATCTTTGTGTATTGATTGGGGATGGGGGAGTGGAAATAGATATGTGAATATTATCCCAGTAGCTGTAGTCATGAATCACTCTCTTAGCTGTAGTCATGAATCTCCTATGCCATTCACATGTTTATATTTTACTCTGACTCACTAGTCACTATTAGCTCTCTATGTATAGTAGATATTTCTATTACAGTTTCTCTCCCTGTTTACATACTGTTTTTCTTCAGTCCATGTATCTTACTTTACTGCATGATTATATTTTCTAACCTGCTATGATCTGTTGAGATGTACTGTACTCGCTCCTGTCCTGACTGGACCTGTTGAAAATATTACAGAGGATGAGGAGGAGGCCCAATGTACCACCTATTACGGAGCAGGATTAGACGACACCTGCGACCTGGTTCCTCTGGAGGACCCAGCTGCAGCACAGGATGCTATTCCCAGAGTCTAGACTAGATAGCTAGGCTTTAGTTTTCTTTCAGTATTATGTTATTTGATTTTCAGTTGTTCTTCTGAGATATTGTTATATTTAGAGACTTGTATTGAGCTGGATGTTCTTTAGTTGTTATCTTAGATTTTCTCTCTCTTAATAGTATTACATTGTGCTTCTGATCTCTCTATCTACCTTTTCTATTCTATATCTGTTTTAGATGTAATTGAGACTGTTCTGCTATGTCACCTCCATTCGGAGTGTATATACTGTACAGGTACCTTTTTATTGTTAGATGATTGACCTAGGACAGCGTTCTACCACCGACACTGCGGCGTAGGCTGGGCGTCGTTACGTTCTCGTACCCTCACAGTGGGTGCGGGTCGTGACACGTTTTTAGTGGTGGCCCATGCAGGTCTAGTTTATGTAGTGGTATTCGAACTAGAGTTATCACTACAGCCTGCAGTAGGATTAGGATATTTTTGAAGGTACTCAACCACAAATAGGAAAAACTCTTATTCAGATTCTGTATATCTACATTTGCCGCTTATTGTCTTCCTTGAATTTAAACTGTCCTCCTTTGGTATTTCGTCTCATTCTCAGCAATTGTTTCCTTCTGATTTGTGTCTCCAGGATGGTTGAGACGCGATCGCATCGCCAGGGCCAGGGGGACATCGATGAGAGGTCTGCCACCTCTCATGCTCAGCAGTCAGCCCCTGGTGCCGCAGCCCCAGTCATGTCAGCTGGGGTAGGCGTTTCAGCAGCTTTTGGAGGAGCACCACCAGCAGTGAGGCATGAGCCGAGTCCGGTGATTCCGGATGTACTTCTTCAGCAGCAGCAGCCACCTGCAGGGACGATTGACGCCGTTCAGCTGTTAGCCTTCTTTCGGCAGTACATGGAGGGTCAGCAGACCCAGCAGCATGGGCAGACAGCAGAGCTCGCACGAGGCATTGAGCTGGCGATGACTGCAGTAGAGAGAGTCATAGCTCAGCCAGCGGCAGCCCCGTAGCCGTACCAGCCACGGGAGAAAGGCATCCAGGACTTCTAGAAGATGCACCCGAGGGACTTTCGCGGGACAGAGGGGATCCTGTATGCCGATGAGTGGATCGAGCATATGGAGGAGATCTTCAGGCTAGCTGAGATTTCGACGAGGCTCCAGATAGAGGCAGCAGCCAGCATGATGCAGGATCTGGCTCGGACATGGTACCAGACCGACCCCAGGGTCGGTACAGCAGGACAGACTTGGGCAGCATTCAAGAAGCTGTTCAAGGAGAAGTTCTTTCCAGACGCAGCGCTGGGAGCCCTCGAGACCCAGTTCGAGGCCCTAGTCCAAGGGAACCAGTCTGTGGAAGAGTACGCAGGAGAGTTCTGCCGCCTGAGCAGATTTATGGATGACTTGTCAGAGACGACGAAGGCCCGGAGGTTTCGAAAGGGCTTGGTAAAGGAGGTCAAGTCCTACACCAAGAATGCCCGCAGCACTACATTTGAGGAGATCCTGGTGGACGCTTTAGCTGCAGAGGATGATCTTGAGCTTAGGCTCAAGAGGGGGCGAGACTCTCAGGGAGGCAGCAGTAGCGGAGGACCGGCCAAGAGGCCGCACGTTCAGCAGCACGTTCAGCAGCAGTTCCAGGGTCACGGCCATCAGCAGGGACAACAGCAGCCCAGACAGCATCAGGCACTGAGACAGCTGGTAGTCAGTTGTCCCTACTGCAAGAAGCCGGGGCATGGATGGGGTGAGTACAGGAAGAGGCCGGGCAGGTGCCTACTATGTGGAGCAACGGACCACCAGCTGAGCGAGTGTTCCCAGTACATAGGCACAGCACCAGGAGGAGGAGCCAAGGCTCCGGTAGGTCAGCAGCAGGGATCGTTACCGACGCAGCAGCAGAGGTTTGTGCAGTATCAGCATCAGGCTGGAGGAGGCCAGCAGGGGCGAGCTTACGCCATGACAGTCGAGGATGCTCAGGCAGTGGGAGAGGTGCTTGTAGGTTCTGTTCTTTTCGATTCCATTCCCACCTTGCCTCATTATATCAATCTTAAAATTCAATTCCATCTGTTCTTATCTGCTTCCTTATCTGTTGATAAGCTTTGATCTGGCACTCTTTTCGATTTGGTTTTCTTTCGAGATAAGTCGTATGGGCTAGGTCGCCTAAGTTATGGAATCTAGAGTCTTCTATAGTCATGATAGCTGGCATTGTGAGGACATATAGTCAGATTTTGGATGTATTTCTCGGGTGTGGGAATTTAAGGTTTTCGTTGCCAAGCATGCGGCAATGCGAAAATTTTAAATACCATAATTCTAGAGGTATGTACCTTAGTCGAGGACTCTATGATTATCGTAGCCTTGCTCACTAGCATGACGAAGATTCTGAGTATCATGATTTTGGACAGACACATATGATTATCTGACGGTATGTTTGAGACTTTTGATTGTGGGGTGTTTGACCTAGAAGACTACTACCATTTTAATTTCGAGGACAAAATTTTTCTAAGGAGGGTAGACTTGTAACACCCAGTTTCTAAAATAAGGGTAATTTTGAAATTTTATATTTTAATTTATTTAATTAAGATATTTAAATGATAATATGATTTTTGGTAATTTTTAATTATTTTAAAACTATTTTTAGATCATGACTTATGATTTTGGTGTTTGACTAGTGTAACCTTAGAGCCTAGCCATGTGACTAGGATGTCTGACTAGTACATTATAGCCTAGAAGGTATTTTGGGCATTTTAGGATTTATTTGAATTTAATATATTTTATTAGGAATTTTTGAATAATTTAATTGAATGGTGTGATTTAAATATTAATATAATTATTGCCTTGTGTTTATGGTTAGCCTAACCTAGATTGGACCTAACCTAGATGAGTCATGACTAACTTAGTGAGCCACTTTGAGAATTAGATGAGTTAGTTAAGGGGTTAATCAAGTTTAGTCATGGTTAAGTGATTTGCTAAGGGCTAAGATAGAACCCTTGTTCTAGGCCATCTATTTCCCTTGATATAATCCTAGCAATAGGATAAAACCCAAAAAACCCTAACCCTAACTTTATGACCAGCCAAGAGACCCCCCCTCCCTTGCCTATATAATGCCTCTTTGGGGATTTGAGCCTCTTTCTTTAATAGTTCATCATTCTCTTAAGGAAGTAGGTAAGCCTCCTTTATTTCTTTCCTAGTTTAATCAATAGGACTCCTTTTTGAATGAAATTTCTTCCATTAGGACCTAATCATTGCTCTCTTACTGTTGGTGGAGTCCAATCACAGATTTTGAATCGATTTTATTGATTGGTGGCTTGTGGAGATTCCCTCTTTGAAGAGCTTTTTGAGAGTTTTGATACTTTGAGGTAACTTCTTGTTCTCACCATAGAATCCAGAAATTATTGCATGTATAGGGAGACCTAGACCTAACCTAACTATAGGAATAGGAATCCCTAAGTTTCTGTGTCGATTCATGTCCTAACAGGACACGTATCTGAGTCCTTTGTTAAGTGTTTGTGTAAATGTCTCAATGAAACTTTCTGTGCTAATTTTGAATTGTAATTGAATGGAAATTTAGTTTTTAATGTCGCTTATCCAATTTTGTAACTCTGAGATGATATCGTGTTGGTGTCGTGTCGTTTGGTCGCCCGCACACACGCACTTGGACACGCGCGCGCGTGGGAACAGTGATCCCCTGCATCTCGGGGTCTCTGTTGGACATGACACGAATTGGCTCGACACGAAACTTGGGGGGATAGTTGGGGCACCCACTGACATCACGCTCCCCAAGTTTCGTGGGACTTCGTGCACTGGTCGATGAGAAATCGACCGTGCACGGGTTTTTCCCTGACTGTGTGCACAGTTTAATCACTCACTGATACGGCCTTGGTTCACGGACACGGCGACACGAGGACACGTTTCAGGCACATGAACACGAGCACCTATACCTAGACTAAGTAGGGACACGAGCACGAGGCTTGGGAAGGCTTGTGTCGGGTGCACGACACGCGTGCTGTCACGACCCGATCCCAATTTAATGGGTCGAACCGGACCATGCCCAGCCTGCACCGTGGTGAGACGGCGGCAGTAAGCTGTTCCATTGCAGGTATTCACAACAACACAAGTACATTTGTCACAACTGTTCTATTCGGAATTGAAACTTTATTTGATAAAATATTCAGAAATACAACTGGAAGGAAAATGCTGAAAATAAAACTACAAACTCCAAATAAAAGAAAGATGCAAGAAAGGGAAACTATCTAAGCATCAGGTTCAGTGTTCCAGGTTCAGCGTCCTTCGGAAAAGGCTCCGGTACCGTCGCAGGGAAGAGAACCGGGTCATAGTAGCTATTATAGTATAGCTCGTCATCCTCAGAGTTACCTAAAATGTTGTCTCCAGTCAGGAGGGAGCAAGAACGAAATATGCATCTCATATCTTAAATAGTAATTGGAAAGTGCAGGATAAACAGTTGAAATAATATTTTCAGCAGTTTAAAACAGTTCAGTGTATTTTGAATATGCAAACGTCTATGACCGACTTGGGTTAAACAGTAGTATCCTAGCGATACGATATGGCTTATCCCCGTGTGTGAGAGGGGTAAGCTAACACAGTCAGTTCAGTAGGGGCTTTGGTCATAAACGTTTACACTATTCCCCCAGTCCCAGATTCAGTAACAGTAACAGTCGGTAGAGTTCCGTGCCAGCAGTGTGGTTTAACATGCATCTTAACTTTACTAAATAAAATACAGGAATACACAAATCGTAACTTGCCTTGTATTAGATTGACTGGAAAGACGAGTCGGTACCGAGGAAGAACGTCAGGTGTATCTTTGAATTCCTACAGTTGAGAACTCGACTTAGATCCGTTGTATAACCAGGCTAAGTGTGCTAGTTGCAATCTCTAGTAGTAATGTCCTAGTCAGGTTTTAAGTTATATTAATCTACAGCTAATGATTACGTCGCAACTACATGCGTTTGATTAAGCCAGTTAATTGGATTATTTGGAAATAACACGAAAATCAATTAACTTTGGAAAACTTTGTGTTTTTTGTAATATTTATGAAAATACAGTTTCTTTTAGTGATAAATCATGAACTAGTTATTTACTAATATTTTATCCATTTAATAAATTCTTAATTAATTATAAAGTTACGTTCTAACTACGATTATACGTCTAATCAAAACCACCCAAGATCACATCCACCCAGAAAAGAGAATAAAAACCTACGCTACACAATACAAGGGCACATCTAAACATCCTAGAATGGGCTTATGCCCTGTACAATTATTTTTACATCAAATAAGAGGAAATGATAAAATTACTAAATAAAGTGCAGTAAATAAATAATTATAATAAATAGCTTAAACATTAAATAAAAATAATTTAAAATAAAAGCTAAGAGTCTCAGACTCGGTCCATCATCAAAATCCAGCTAATACCACAACGCCCGGTCGGACCGGTGCGTTTACATTTCGTCGGGGCCCACAGACCGGTACGGTCGTCGCCCGAAAATCAGTTTAAAAATTCATTTTCGAAAGCCAGTTTTGAAATCAATATAAGTATAGTTTTGTAAAAATTTGGGCAGCACTTCCTCTATTTCGGGACAAACCCAAAACTGGGAAATGCGCCACGGAAAACCTGCAAATATTTCCAACCCAAAATAATCCACAGAATATATCCACCAAAATAATCCCAAGCCACAGAAAATAATTCCAACTCCACCGAATAATTCCCGAAAAGTCCGGGAATCTCGTAATCCAACCAAATCACACCAAAGCAACACAGGAAAATAATCTAACGCAGCTAAACGATAATATACGAAGCTAACCGGATTCCCGAGAGGGAACCGGGGGACCGATCTATCATCATCGACTCTACGGGGGACGAACTACTGTGATTATCCAGAAATTACCAGATTCCGTTGGCGGGGAGCCGCGGGAAAAATCTCGGGAAAAATCCGAAACAAAGTTCGGCAGCAGGTCGCAGATCCCGGACAGCAACGCCTCACGACAACAGGGTCGCCCACGCACAGAAGAGGCGCGGAAGAGTCTCGCAGCGGCGGGGAGGTGCTGGACCTTGCCGGAAGGGCACGGCCACGGAGATGGGCGCGCGGACAGCGGCTCGGGGTCACGCGGGGTAGCGCGGACGGCAGAGGCGGGGGAGCCGCGGAGGGGAGCTCGGCGCGGGGTGCGGTCGGTGGGAGGTCGGCGCGGGGGCGCGGCCTCGGCTGCAATGGACAGGGCCGACGGAGTGGGGGAACGCCGACGGTTGGCCTGACAGGGGCGACCGCGGGCGTGGAGGCGCTGGAGTGGGACGGGAGCGGGGGTTCGCCGGAGTTGGCACGGCGAGGAGAAAAGGGCGCGCACGAGCTTCGGGAAGGGAAGGGTTTGCTGGAGAAAGGGGGGTTTGGGGTTATGGTTACTCACTGTGAATGGGATTTTGTGAGGGTGAAGCTTGGGGAAAAAGAGAAGAGGGGGTTGTCTCCTGGAGTTGTGGGTGAGTGAAGTTTAGAGTTGAGGGATTGTTCTTAGGTGAACGTGAAGAGGTGGGTGGAGAAGTAGGAACTAAACGTGGGGTTAATAATGGGGAGTTGGTTGGTTAACATGTGGAGTGTAGCAAAAGTTGGAAAAGTTGCATACCAATTGTCAAGTGAGAAAACGCTGGTCCTTCGGGACCAGTTCAAAACCGAGTGTTTATATATATTATTTTTTTTATATATAATTCTTTGATTATTAAACCAATTAGAAATTTGAAAAGAAGGGAAAAGAGATTGGGTTCAGGCTCAGGCCTGGGTCTGGGCTCGGACTCGGGTCTGGGTCCGAAAACAAAAAGCCAAGTTGTTATAATTTTGAAATTACTTTCCACTCAATAATATTTAATAATAATAATACTAAAAAATGATAATAATTTTAGAAAAAATTTGCTACTAATATTAACACGAAATTCTATTGAATAATGGGTTTCACAATCTTCCTTCCTTAGAAAATTTCGTCCTCGAAATTTAAAGTAAGGTAGGAAAGACAAACATGTACGGGTACTGCGCCCGTAACTCAGGTCCAATCATAAGGATTTCCAAGGCAATCGTGGATGAGACGGTTTAGGGACAAGTTTTATGATATTATCCACGCAGAAAAATACAAAGGTGAACCAAAGTACACGAGGTTGATCAGACCATCATGCACCGGTCCTGATTAGACAATATATTAGTGGGTGCACCCAATAAAATACTGTCATGATCAAGCTTGATAAAGAGATAGCTTGCAAAACTAGACTGACTTAGCAGCATTAGTCAAGTTTAGAACGGGAAAAGAAAAGATGAGGAATAGGAGTTTAAGTGATGGCTCAAATTCTGATTTCTTCTCATCTCTGACTAGGCTTGCAACTGGTTTCTTTGGCACTGAAAAGGTTGATTCCAATCTTCAGCTCTGAATTATCCAAAATGTGACTCAGATCCGAAATGTAATGTCTGAGCTGTGACGTAGGAGTCGTTGCACACTCTCAAGATTAGCTGGTAGAGCTAACTGGTACGCTACTTCCAACGCGTCTTAAACTTCAAATGGCCTGATGTTCCTGGCCTCAATTCCAGCTCCGTCAAAACTGATTGTTCCTCTGATGGGAGAAACTTCACCAAATGCAATTTGGTCTTCCCAAGACCTACCAAATTTCGAGACGCAAAATCTCAATACATCTTCAAGCGTCTGGATTGACCTCTCTGATTTCTCGTCCCGCGGTACTCCATGAATCCGGTAGATGTGCTTCCCGTACAATGCTGCCCACTTCTTAGTGGATAAACCAACTTTGAAGGAAAATAAAGTGTGCTGACTTAGTCAGTCGGTTTATTACAATCCAATTGGTGCCCTTCCCTCCTTGGGAACAAGACAATCCTTACTCAAAGTTCATTGTTATATGCTTCTACTTCCACTCCAAATTGTCCAGCGGCTCCAACAAACTTGTTGTTCTCTTGCTAAATTCCTCATGTTGACAAATTCACATCTACTTCCATACCTGGAATTGTCCTTCTTTATTCCATAACACCAATCAATGGAGGCATGTACCGATACGTCTTATTATCTCCTGAATTTATGGAACACTGCGACTGGTGCATTTCTTCCATCAACTCGTTCCTCCGTTTGTCAGCCGACACGCAAAGTCTCGCACCATTCTTCAGAGTTCCAATGCTGATTAATTTAGAAACCCTCAAGTGTTCCTGCCAACACTTGATCTCTAAGCCTGCAAAGTGCCTTGTTTTGGAACTACGTTCTCTTGATTTTGTCCCTCAGCCTCGAACTTCATCAATACTGAATCAGCATCCAGCTCCGTCCTTCTATCTCCAGGTAGTATAACCTCCAGTCCCACCTTCTCGATGTTTTCTAGCAGGTGCTAGTCCTTGGTTAAAAACTTCGCCATCAGTATCGACCAAGTGCATCAGCTACCAAATTGGCCTTACCTGAATGGTACTGCAGGTTGATGTCGTAATCCTTCATCTGCTTCAACCACCTTCTTAGTCTAACATTCAGCCCTTCCTGAGTGAAGATATATTTCAGACTTTTGTAGCCCGTACATATTTTCACTCCCTTTCCATAAAAATCATGCTTTCATAGCTTCCAGGTAAAGATAATTGCAGCAAATTTCAAATTAGGTGTGGGATGATTCTTCTCATGAGTCTGTAGTTGCCTACATGTGTAAGCAATTACTTTTCCATGTTGTTAAAGAACGCAACCCAGTCCTTTTCCAGAGGCATTACTGTAAATTGAGAACCCACCGGTTCCTGCGGGTAGCGCAAGGATTGGTGTAGTGGTAAGTCTCTTCTTCAGCTCCTCAACGCTGTCTGGCAAACTTTTCGTTCAGATGAACTCTTCATTCTTCCAAGTGAGCTTCGTCATCGGCTCAGCAATCTTGGCGAAATCCTTCACGAACTTCTGATAATAGCCAGCCAAGTTCAAGAAACTTCTGAATTGAACTTGGGGTATACCACATTTCAACAGCAGCTATCTTCCATCGAAATTTCTTCTCTTGACGACATGGCCAAAAGTCCACCTTGTCAAAAATCTATATTCAGATAACTTACCATAAAACTTCTTTTTCCTCAAAGTTTCCAAAACTTCCTCAGGTGTTCTTCATGTTCTTCTTCAGTCTTCAAATATATCAGAATGTTATCGATGGAGAAGATAAACTGATTCAAATACTCATGAAAATCTCTGTTCATGAGATTCATGAACACAGCAGGAGCATTTGTCAGTCTAACGTCCTGACCAAAAAAAACTTCACATACTTGGTGTTTGAACGCCGTCTTGAAAATGTCCTCTTTCCTGACTTTGATTTGATGGTAGTCAAATCTTAAGTCAAACTTCAAAACACCCTAACTCCACACAACCAGATCAAACAGATCCTCGATCCGGACAGAGAGTACTTATTCTTTAGTGTCTGATAATCGATGTACATCCGTTGTTCCATCCTTCTGGGGCACAAACAAGATAGATACTCCCTAAGGTGAAGTTCCACTCTGAAAAAAAAATCCTAGGGCCTTCATTGATCTGGTCCTTCATCTTCTTGGCCACCTTCGGGTTGACTCTGTAACATCCTTTAGAATTTAGGGAAAGAGCCGGGGACTAGGTCGGGGGTGAATACTATGTCTAGATCTGGGATAATCCGGGGAGACTATCAGGGAAAACATCTGCCATAAGGGTGTAACTAAAAAAAAACTTCTATTCATGTGGAGAATTACAGCAAAAACTCTTATGATTGATCTAAGGACATCCTGTTATGACTTCCAAAAAGATGATGCTATTCAGCGGTTCTAGGTACTATTCTTCATGGTCCTGCATGAGCAGTCTCTAACTGCTTCCTTTCTATGAACCTCAAGTATGCATCATGCCTTATTGTAAGGGGCAGGGTCTTCTGGATAAAAAGAGGGTCCCTAGGTTGTGGCCTAACAGGTGTTGCTGAGTTATGAGCTCTGGTTTGATGGAAAGATAAGGGACAGTCCTTTACCCGATGTTCAGCAGATCCACATGCCAAATATTGTCCCAATCTCTTGCGGCAACTAACGGCCTGATGACCAGGCCTCTTGCAATAGTTACAAGCCCAAAGCTTCTTACGACAAGACTGCCGGAAAGTAGAGTACTTGATGGGACCCAAATATCTTCTAGATTCAGGGGTATCCTTCCTAGGACAAAAGTTCTGCTCTAACTTGGTTGGAGATAACTAAGGCTACATCATTGACGTTCTTCATGTCTTCTCTCGTGATATTCTTCTGTACCTGCTGGGCTTCATCTTGAGCTTTCTGGAACTCCATGATTTCTCGAAATAGGGCAACCATTTGGAAGATATTTGCTGGTACTGGTGGAGCAACAAAAATGGATACTTCACCAAGGAAAAATAACTCAGTTGAGATGAGGTAGGAATCTCCAGTGTAGGGAAAAACTTCACTGGATGCACAATGAGGACGGTCAAACAGCCGCGAGGGAAAAGACCCTGGGCTTGGTTGAGGAGATGGGGTATGATCCGGAGATGACACCTCATCGCCAGCAGGATTTGGTCAATGGTCATTCTCTGGAAGGTTTAGGACGCACACATAAGCAAGGTAGCCTACCAGTCTATAATCAAGCAAAAATATTTATTTATATATAAATCGGACCTATGTCGTGACAAATCAATGTTCTAGTGTTCTAATTGTTTCTAGGTATGTTTTCCTAAGTTGTTGTTTGTTGTGGACCTGCATGGGCCACCACTGAAAACATGTCACGACCCGATCCCAATTTAATGGGTCGAACCGGACCATGCCCAGCCTGCACCGTGGTGAGACGGCGGCAGTAAGCTGTTCCATTGCAGGTATTCACAACAACACAAGTACATTTGTCACAATTGTTCTATTCGGAATTGAAACTTTATTTGATAAAATATTCAGAAATACAACTGGAAGGAAAATGCTGAAAATAAAACTACAAACTCCAAATAAAAGAAAGATGCAAGAAAGGGAAACTATCTAAGCATCAGGTTCAGTGTTCCAGGTTCAGCGTCCTCCGGAAAAGGCTCCGGTACCGTCGCAGGGAAGAGAACCGGGTTATAGTAGCTATTATAGTATAGCTCGTCATCCTCAGAGTTACCTAAAATGTTGTCTCCAGTCAGGAGGGAGCAAGAACGAAATATGCATCTCATATCTTAAATAGCAATTGGAAAGTGCAGGATAAACAGTTGAAATAATATTTTCAGCAGTTTAAAACAGTTCAGTGTGTTTTGAATATGCAAACGTCTATGACCGGCTTGGGTTAAACAGTAGTATCCTAGCGATACGATATGGCTTATCCCCGTGTGTGAGAGGGATAAGCTAACACAGTCAATTCAGTAGGGGCTTTGGTCATAAACGTTTACACTATTCCCCCAGTCCCAGATTCAGTAACAGTAACAGTCGGTAGAGTTCCGTGCCAGCAGTGTGGTTTAACATGCATCTTAACTTTACTAAATAAAATACAGGAATACACAAATCGTAACTTGCCTTGTATTAGATTGACTGGAAAGACGAGTCGGTACCGAGGAAGAACGTCAGGTGTATCTTCGAATTCCTACAGTTGAGAACTCGACTTAGATCCGTTGTATAACCAGGCTAAGTGTGCTAGTTGCAATCTCTAGTAGTAATGTCCTAGTCAGGTTTTAAGTTATATTAATCTACAGCTAATGATTACGTCGCAACTACGTGCGTTTGATTAAGCCAGTTAATTGGATTATTTGAAAATAACACGAAAATTAATTAACTTTGGAAAACTTTGTGTTTTTTGTAATATTTATGAAAATACAGTTTCTTTTAGTGATAAATCATGAACTAGTTATTTACTAATATTTTATCCATTTAATAAATTCTTAATTAATTATAAAGTTACGTTCTAACTACGATTATACGTCTAATCAAAACCACCCAAGATCACATCCACCCAGAAAAGAGAATAAAAACCTACGCTACACAATACAAGGGCACAGCTAAACATCCTAGAATGGGCTTATGCCCTGTACAATTATTTTTACATCAAATAAGAGGAAATGATAAAATTACTAAATAAAGTGCAGTAAATAAATAATTATAATAAATAGCTTAAACATTAAATAAAAATAATTTAAAATAAAAGCTAAGAGTCTCAGACTCGGTCCATCATCAAAATCCAGCTAATACCACAACGCCCGGTCGGACCGGTGCGTTTGCATTTCGTCGGGGCCCACAGACCGGTACGGTCGTCGTCCGAAAATCAGTTTAAAAATTCATTTTCGAAAGCCAGTTTTGAAATCAATATAAGTATAGTTTTGTAAAAATTTGGGCAGCACTTTCTCTATTTCGGGACAAACCCAAAACTAGGAAATGCACCACGGAAAACCTGTAAATATTTCCAACCCAAAATAATCCACAGAATATATCCACCAAAATAATCCCAAGCCACAGAAAATAATTCCAACTCCACCGAATAATTCCCGAAAAGTCCGGGAATCTCGTAATCCAACCAAATCACACCAAAGCAACACAGGAAAATAATCTAACGCAGCTAAACGATAATATACGCAGCTAACCGGATTCCCGAGAGGGAACCGGGGGACCGATCTATCATCATCGACTCTACGGAGGACGAACTACTGTGATTATCCAAAAATTACCAGATTCCGTTGGCGGGGAGCCGCGGGAAAAATCTCGGGAAAAATCCGAAACAAAGTTCGGCAGCAGGTCGCAGATCCCGGACAGCAACGCCTCACGACAACAGGGTCGCCCACGCACAGAAGAGGCGCGGAAGAGTCTCGCAGCGGCGGGGAGGTGCTGGACCTTGCCGGAAGGGCACGGCCACGGAGATGGGCGCGCGGACAGCGGTTCGGGGTCACGCGGGCTATCGCGGAGGGCAGAGGTGGGGGAGCCGCGGAGGGGAGCTCGGCGCGGGGTACGGTCGGTGGGAGGTCGGCACGGGGGCGCGGCCTCGGCTGCAAGGGACAGGGCCGGCGGAGTGGGGGAACGCCGGCGGTTGGCCTGACAGGGGCGGCCGCGGGCGTGGAGGCGCTGGAGTGGGACGGGAGCGGGGGTTCGCCGGAGTTGGCGCGGCGAAGAGAAAAGGGCGCGCGCGAGCTTCGGGAAGAGAAGGGTTTGCTGGAGAAAGGGGGGTTTGGGGTTATGGTTACTCAATGTGAATGGGATTTTGTGAGGGTGAAGCTTGGGGAAAAAGAGAAGAGGGGGTTGTCTCCTGGAGTTGTGGGTGAGTGAAGTTTAGAGTTGAGGGATTGTTCTTAGGTGAACGTGAAGAGGTGGGTGGAGAAGTGGGAACTAAACGTGGGGTTAATAATGGGGAGTTGGTTGGTTAACATGTGGAGTGTAGCAAAAGTTGGAAAAGTTGCATACCAATTCTCAAGTGAGAAAACGCTGGTCCTTCGGGACCAGTTCAAAACCGAGTGTTTATATATATTATTTTTTTATATATAATTCTCTGATTATTAAACCAATTAGAAATTTGAAAAGAAGGGAAAAGAGATTGGGTTCAGGCTCAGGCCTGGGTCTGGGCTCGGACTCGGGTCTGGGTCCGAAAACAAAAAGCCAAGTTGTTATAATTTTGAAATTACTTTCCACTCAATAATATTTAATAATAATAATACTAAAAAATGATAATAATTTTAGAAAAAATTTGCTACTAATATTAACACGAAATTCCATTGAATAATGGGTTTCACACGTGCACACCCGTACGAGGCTGTCCCAGTGTGTGTGTCCAGTTTTTATGATTTAGGTTTTAATTGAATTGGACACGTTTGTGTCCACTTTTGTGGACACAAACACATCATTTATCATGTACACACTGTGTTTTCACTTTACCAACCAATGAATTGGCAATTTAGTTTGATTTATGAATCAATTCCCATTTTTCCCTAAATCCCTGATACATATTATTCTCAGTTTTCTTCTCAGTTTTTGATTTGATTTTTAGCATTCATTTTTATTAGTTTAAGTACTGTTAATTGTTGTTTATATCCTAATTATGTTCTCCTGTTAGTAATCTACCTGTGTGCAAATTTGGGAGGATTTTGGTTATGTTTTGATTTCAAAATTAGGATTTAAGTGTTAGACTATTTTTTTCAAAAGTCTGAAATTAAAAACCTGAGATTTAAACCTGGGATTATGTGGGGGGTTGTCCAGGTTGGTTTGAAGAGTTTTTGGGTTAAAACTGAGTCATGAAATCTGTTTTACCTTGTTTTGTTTCCCTTGTTACTGTCATGAGCCGAGGAATGTTTTTCCCTTCTTTTCCAATTGATTTAGCAAACCATTATAGTATATGTTTAATCCTTAAATGAAAACCTGGGATTTCACTTGAGAGTGTAACCCAATTCTGAATTTGCATGGGACTGTTGAGTTGTTTCTTTTTTTGTGTTCATGAGCCATTGAACTTGAGTTTTTGAATATGTTTTTTTAACTATATGTTTTAATACTAAAATCTGAGTTGGGGTGTGGTGTTTCACTGTTTATTCCATATATCACCTGAGATTAGTTTAGGACTGTCACATTGGTGACCCACTTCACACACACACACACACATATGAAGACACTGTCACTTAGTTTAGGGCTTAACAGTTATTGATGTATTGGACTGTTTTTGAGAAAATATGAGAACACTCTTGGTGTGGACTGTGTGTTCTTGTGTGTTGAGAATTGGGGTCATTCAAGATTGAATCTGGCCTATATTTATATAGGGCCTGTCATTGATCTTATTTGAAATCTGAAATTGTTTGCATGATAGTATAGGGCCTGTCCTTGATTTCATAAGTTAAAATCTGAATTTGTTTTCATGCCAAGTATAGGCTGCACTTAGTTACTGTCATATTGCACACACACACCCACACACCATCCACTCTCATTTTCCTTTACTGTTTTCCCTCTAATACACACACACACCACCTTCTTTAAAACCCCAGTCACATGTGACTAATTGACACACACACACAATCCTACTTCCTGTCATACTACACAAGCCTAAACACAATCAACACCCTCACAACACTACACATGTACACACACTCTTATATATGCACCCACATTGCCATGTTATGTCACCCCCTCTCTATTTCTCTATGTATTAATACATGTAAATATATATGTATGTGTGCTATATGAATGTAGGTAAATATGTATATATATATAATATTGATATGTGATATTGATATTGATATATGGTTTGGCATAGGCTTGGTATAGGCTAGACTTGGTTGAGTCTAGATTGGACTAGATAGACTAGTTTCGATTTGATGAGCCTAGATTAACTTGTTTAGACCTAGTTTGACTGTTAGGGTTGACTGGAGTTGACCAAAGGTTGACTTTAGCCTAGATTGACCCCAAACTTCATGTAGATGCATTGTAGTAGTCTATTTTCTTATTTTAGACTTGTTGTGACTTGTACTGTTCTATAGGAGACAGACACCACTCCTCGGACAGTCTATATTCTCTCAGATCTACCAGTTACAGGCGAGTACATTCTCTGATCATTTCATATCTTGCTTAGAATTATTTTCCTACTTTAAATTACTTTACTTGATACTGTCACGTTGGTCACACGGATTGGTACTATATGGATCTATTCATGAGATATTATCCCCCTCGGAAGCATCGGATACTACATGTTTTGTGCGTTTCACGAATCATCACGTATCTCTATGCTTCCTCTGATTCACGAATCGCTTGTGACACATGTACTCTCATGTTCACAGAGCCATCATGAATTACCTTCACGTATCACTCATTTTATGAGCCATGTGAAGTTTCACGAATCTTAACATAACTTGAACAGATCCTTGTGTATTGATTGGGGATGGAGGAGTGGAAATAGACATGTGAATATTATCCCAGTAGCTGTAGTCATGAATCACTCTCTTAGCTGTAGTCATGAATCTCCTATGCCATTCACATGTTTATATTTTACTCTGACTCACTAGTCACTATTAGCTCTCTATGTATAGTAGATATTTCTATTACAGTTTCTCTCCCTGTTTACATACTGTTTTTCTTCAGTTCATGTATCTTACTTTACTGCATGATTATATTTTCTAACCTGCTATGATCTGTTGAGATGTACTGTACTCGCTCCTGTCCTGACTGGACCTGTTGAAAATATTATAGAGGATGAGGAGGAGGCCCAATGTACCACCTATTACGGAGCAGGATTAGACGACACCTGCGACCTGGTTCCTCTGGAGGACCCAGCTGCACCACAGGATGCTATTCCTAGAGTCTAGACTAGATAGCTAGGCTTTAGTTTTCTTTCAGTATTGTGTTATTTGATTTTCAGTTGTTCTTCTGAGATGTTGTTATATTTAGAGACTTGTATTGAGCTGGATGTTCTTTAGTTGTTATCTTAGATTTTCTCTCTCTTAATAGTATTACATTGTGCTTCTGATCTCTCTATCTATCTTTTCTATTCTATATCTGTTTTAGATGTGATTGAGACTGTTCTGCTATGTCACCTCCATTCGGAGTGTATATACTGTGCAGGTACCTTTTTATTGTTAGATGATTGACCTAGGACAGCGTTCTACCGCCGACACTGCGGCGTAGGCTGGGCGTCATTACATTCTCGTACCCTCACAGTGGGTGCGGGTCGTGACACGTTTTTAGTGGTGGCCCATGCAGGTCTAGTTTATGTAGTGGTATTCGAACTAGAGTTATCACTACAGCCTGCAGTAGGATTAGGATATTTTTGAAGGTACTCAATCACAAATAGGAAAAACTCTTATTCAGATTCTGTATATCTACATTTGCCGCTTATTGTCTTCCTTGAATTTAAACTGTCCTCCTTTGGTATTTCGTCTCATTCTCAGCAATTGTTTCCTTTTGATTTGTGTCTCCAGGATAGTTGAGACGCGATCGCATCGCCAGTGCCAGGGGGACGTCGATGAGAGGTCTGCCACCTTTCATGCTCAGCAGTCAGCCCCTGGTGCCGCAGCCCCAGTCATGCCAGCTGGGGTAGGCATTTCAGCAGCTTTTGGAGGAGCACCACCAGCAGTGAGGCATGAGCCGAGTCCGGTGATTCCGGATGTACTTCTTCAGCAGCAGTAGCCACCTGCAGGGACGATTGACGCCGTTCAGCTGTTAGCCTTCTTCCGGCAGTACATGGAGGGTCAGCAGACCCAACAGCATCGGCAGACAGCAGAGCTCGCACGAGGCATTGAGCTGGCGATGATTACAGTAGAGAGAGTCATAGCTCAGCCAGCGGCAGCCCCGCAGCCGTACCAGCCACGGGAGAAAGGCATCCAGGACTTCCAGAAGATGCACCCGAAGGACTTTCGCGGGACAGAGGGGATCTTGTATGCCGATGAGTGGATTGAGCATATGGAGGAGATCTTCAGGCTAGCTGAGATTCCGACGAGGCTCCAGATAGAGGCAGCAGCCAGCATGATGCAGGATCTGGCTCGGACATGGTACCAGACCGACCCGAGGGTCGGTACAGCAGGACAGACTTGGGCAGCATTCAAGAAGCTGTTCAAGGAGAAGTTCTTTCCAGACGCAGCGCTGGGAGCCCTCGAGACCCAGTTCGAGGCCCTAGTCCAAGGGAACCAGTCTGTGGAAGAGTACGCAGGAGAGTTCTGCCGCCTGAGCAGATTTATGGATGACTTGTCAGAGACGACGAAGGCCCGGAGGTTCCGGAAGGGCTTGGTAAAGGAGGTCAAGTCCTACACCAAGAATGCCCGCAGCACTACATTTGAGGAGATCCTAGTGGACGCTTTAGCTGCAGAGGATGATCTTGAGCTTAGGCTCAAGAGGGGGCGAGACTCTCAGGGAGGCAGCAGTAGCGAAGGACCGACCAAGAGGCCGCACGTTCAGCAGCAGTTCCAGGGTCACGGCCATCAGCCGGGACAGCAGCAGCCCAGACAGCATTAGGCACCGAGACAGCAGGTAGTCAGTTGCCCCTACTGCAAGAAGCCGGGGCATGGATGGGGTGAGTGCAGGAAGAGGCTGGGCAGGTGCCTACTATGTGGAGCAGCGGACCACCAGCTGAGGGAGTGTTCCCAGTACATAGGCACAGCACCAGGAGGAGGAGCCAAGGCTCCGGTAGGTCAGCAGCGGGGACCGTTACCGACACAGCAGCAGAGGTTTGTGCAGTATCAGCATCAAGCTGGAGGAGGCCAGCAGGGGCGAGCTTACGCCATGACAGTCGAGGATGCTCAGGCAGTGGGAGAGGTGCTTGCAGGTTCTGTTCTTTTCGATTCCATTCCCACCTTGCCTCATTATATCAATCTTAAAATTCAATTCCATCTGTTCTTATCTGCTTCCTTATCTGTTGATAAGCTTCGATCTGGCACTCTTTTCGATTTGGTTTTCTTTCGAGATAAGTCGTATGGGCTAGGTCGCCTAAGTTATGGAATCTAGAGTCTTCTATAGTCATGATAGCTGGCATTGTGAGGACATATAGTCAGATTTTGGATGTATTTCTCGGGTGTGGAAATTTAAGGTTTTCGCTGCCAAGCATGCGGCAATAAGAAAATTTTAAATACCATAATTCTAGAGGTATGTACCTTAGTCGAGGACTCTGTGATTATCGTAGCCTTGCTCACTAGCATGACGAAGATTCTGAGTATCATGATTTTGGACAGACACATATGATTATCTGATGGTATGTTTGAAACTTTTGATTGTGGGGTGTTTGACCTAGAAGACTACTACCATTTTAATTTCGAGGACAAAATATTTCTAAGGAGGGTAGACTTGTAACACCCAGTTTCTAAAATAAGGGTAATTTTGAAATTTTATATTTTAATTTATTTAATTAAGATATTTAAATGATAATATGATTTTTGGTAATTTTTAATTATTTTAACTATTTTTAGATCATGACTTATGATTTTGGTGTTTGACTAGTGTAACCTTAGAGCCTAGCCATGTGACTAGGATGTCTGACTAGTACATTATAGCCTAGAAGGTATTTTGGGCATTTTAGGATTTATTTGAATTTAATATATTTTATTAGGAATTTTTGAATAATTTAATTGAATGGTGTGATTTAAATATTAATATAATTATTGCCTTGTGTTTATGGTTAGCCTAACCTAGATTGGACCTAACCTAGATGAGTCATGACTAACTTAGTGAGCCACTTTGAGAATTAGATGAGTTGGTTAAGGGGTTAATCAAGTTTAGTCATGGTTAAGTGATTTGCTAAGGGCTAAGATAGAACCCTTGCTCTAGGCCATCTATTTCCCTTGATACAATCCTAGCCATAGGATGAAACCCAAAAAACCCTAACCCTAACTTTATGACCAGCCAAGAGACCCCCCCTGCCTATATAATGCCTCTTTGGGGATTTGAGCCTCTTTCTTTAATAGTTCATCATTCTCTTAAAGAAGTAGGTAAGCCTCCTTTATTTATTTCCTAGTTTAATCAATATGACTCCTTTTTGAATGAAATTTCTTCCATTAGGACCTAATCATTGCTCTCTTACTGTTGGTGGAGTCCAATCACAGATTTTGAATCGATTTGATTGATTGGTGGCTTGTGGAGATTCCCTCTTTGAAGAGCTTTTTGAGAGTTTTGATACTTTGAGGTAACTTCTTGTTCTCACCATAGAATCCTGAAATTATTGCATGTATAGGGAGCCCTAGACCTAACCTAACTATAGGAATAGGAATCCCTAAGTTTCTGTGTCGATTCGTGTCCTAACAGGACACGTATCTGAGTCCTTTGTTAAGTGTTTGTGTAAATGTCTCAATAAAACTTTCTGTGCTAATTTTGAATTATAATTGAATGGAAATTTAGTTTTTAATGTCGCTTATCCAATTTTGTAACTCTGAGATGATATCGTGTTGGTGTCGTGTCGTTTGGTCGCCCGCACACACGCACTTGGACACGCGCGCGCGTGGGAACAGTGATCCCCTGCATCTCGGGGTCTCTGTTGGACACGACACGAATTGGCTCGACACGAAACTTGGGGGGATATTTGGGGCACCCACTGACATCACGCTCCCCAAGTTTCGTGGGACTTCGTGCACTGGTCGATGAGAAATCGACCGTGCACGGGTTTTTCCCTGACTGTGTGCACAGTTTAATCACTCACTGATACGGCCTTGGTTCACGGACACGGCGACACGAGGACACGTTTCGGGCATATGAACACGAGCACCTATACCTAGACTAAGTAGGGACACGAGCACGAGGCTTGGGAAGGCTTGTGTCGGGTGCACGACACGCGTGCACACCCGTACGAGGCTGTCCCAGTGTGTGTGTCCAGTTTTTATGATTTAGGTTTTAATTGGATTGGACACGTTTGTGTCCACTTTTGTGGACACAAACACATCATATATCATGTACACACTGTGTTTTCACTTTACCAACCAATGAATTGGCAATTTAGTTTGATTTATGAATCAATTCCCATTTTTCCCTAAATTCCTGATACATGTTATTCTCAGTTTTCTTCTCAGTTTTTGATTTGATTTTTAGCATTCATTTTGATTAGTTTAAGTACTGTTAATTGTTGTTTATATCCTAATTATGTTCTCCTGTTAGTAATCTACCTGTGTGCAAATTTGGGAGGATTTTGGTTATGTTTTGATTTCAAAATTAGGATTTAAGTGTTAGACTGTTTTTTTCAAAAGTCTGAAATTAAAAACCTGAGATTTAAACCTGGGATTATGTGGGGGGCTGTCCAGGTTGGTTTGAAGAGTTTTTGGGTTAAAACTGAGTCATGAAATCTGTTTTACCTTGTTTTGTTTCCCTTGTTTACTGTCATGAGCCCAGGGATGTTTTTCCCTTCTTTTCCAATTGATTTAGCAAACCATTATAGTATATGTTTAATCCTTAAATGAAAACCTGGGATTTCACTTGAGAGTGTAACCCAATTCTGAATTTGCATTGGACTGTTGAGTTGTTTCTTTTTTTGTGTTCATGAACCATTGAACTTGAGTTTTTGAATATGTTTTTTTAACTGTATGTTTTAATACTAAAATCTGAGTTGGGGTGTGGTGTTTCACTGTTTATTCCATATATCACCTGAGATTAGTTTAGGACTGTCACATTGGTGACCCACTTCACACACACACACACATATGAAGACACTGTCACTTAGTTTAGGGCTTAACAGTTATTGATGTATTGGACTGTTTTTGAGAAAATCTGAGAACACTCTTGGTGTGGACTGTGTGTTCTTGTGTGTTGAGAATTGGGGTCATTCAAGATTGAATCTGGCCTATATTTATATAGGGCCTGTCATTGATCTTATTTGAAATCTAAAATTGTTTGCATGATAGTATAGGGCCTGTCCTTGATTTCATAAGTTAAAATCTGAACTTGTTTTCATGCCAAGTATAGGCTGTCACTTAGTTA
The DNA here is from genome assembly GCA_029216955.1 of Iris pallida. Lineage (NCBI taxonomy): Eukaryota > Viridiplantae > Streptophyta > Magnoliopsida > Asparagales > Iridaceae > Iris > Iris pallida. The sequence continues at coordinate 25,292,046 of JANAVB010015397.1, forward strand.
CTGTCATATTGCACACACACACCCACACACCATCCACTCTCATTTTCCTTCACTTTTTTTCCTCTAATACACACACACACCACCTTCTTTAAAACCCCAGTCACATGTGACTAATTGACACACACACACAATCCTACTTCTTGTCATACTACACAAGCCTAAACACAATCAACACCCTCACAACACTACACATGTACACACACTCATATATATGCACCCACATTGCCATGTTATGTCACCCCCTCTCTATTTCTCTATGTATTAATACATGTAAATATATATGTATGTGTGCTATATGAATGTAGGTAAATATGTATATATATATAATATTGATATGTGATATTGATATTGATATATGGTTTGGCATAGGCTTGGTATAGGCTAGACTTGGTTGAGTCTAGATTGGACTAGATAGACTAGTTTAGATTTGATGAGCCTAGATTAACTTGTTTAGACCTAGTTTGACTGTTAGGGTTGACTGGAGTTGACCAAAGGTTGACTTTAGCCTAGATTGACCCCAAACTTCATGTAGATGCATTGTAGCAGTCTATTTTCTTATTTTAGACTTGTTGTGACTTGTACTGTTCTATAGGAGACAGACACCACTCCTCGGACAGTCTATATTCTCTCAGATTCACCAGTTACAGGCGAGTACATTCTCTGATCATTTCATATCTTGCTTAGAATTATTTTCCTGCTTTAAATTACTTTACTTGATACTGTCACGTTGGTCACACGGATTGGTACTATATGGATCTTTTCATGAGATGTTATCCCCCTCGAGAGCATCAGATACTACATGTTTTATGCGTTTCACGAATCATCACGTATCTTTATGCTTTCTCTGATTCACGAATCGCTTGTGACACATGTACTCTCATGTTCACAGAGCCATCATGAATCACCTTCACGTATCACTCATTTTATGAGCCATGTGAAGTTTCACGAATCTTAACATAACTTAAACAGATCCTTGTGTATTGATTGGGGATGGGGGAGTGGAAATAGACATGTGAATATTATCCCAGTAGCTGTAGTCATGAATCACTCTCTTAGCTGTAGTCATGAATCTCCTATGCCATTCACATGTTTATATTTTACTCTGACTCACTAGTCACTATTAGCTCTCTATGTATAGTAGATATTTCTATTACAGTTTCTCTCCCTGTTTACATACTGTTTTTCTTCAGTTTATGTATCTTACTTTACTGCATGATTATATTTTCTAACCTGCTATGATCTGTTGAGATGTACTGTACTCGCTCCTGTCCTGACTGGACCTGTTGAAAATATTACAGAGGATGAGGAGGAGGCCCAATGTACCACCTATTACGGAGCAGGATTAGACGACACCTGCGACCTGGTTCCTCTGGAGGACCCAGCTGCAGCACAGGATGCTATTCCCAGAGTCTAGACTAGATAGCTAGGCTTTAGTTTTCTTTCAGTATTGTGTTATTTGATTTTCAGTTGTTCTTCTGAGATGTTGTTATATTTAGAGACTTGTATTGAGCTGGATGTTCTTTAGTTGTTATCTTAGATTTTCTCTCTCTTAATAGTATTACATTGTGCTTCTGATCTCTCTATCTACCTTTTCTATTCTATATCTGTTTTAGATGTGATTGAGACTGTTCTGCTATGTCACCTCCATTCGGAGTGTATATACTGTACAGGTACATTTTTATTGTTAGATGATTGACCTAGGACAGCGTTCTACCGCCGACACTGCGGCGTAGGCTGGGCGTCGTTACGTTCTCGTACCCTCACAGTGGGTGCGGGTCGTGACATACCGGGCTAGTGATCAATTGCGCCTACTCTCTCACGGAACCCTGCTCTAACAATGTGGTCGAGTACAACGCTTTGGTCATTGGCCTCCAACTCGCAAAAGAACTGGGGGTAGAATACCTTGAAGCATACGGCGATTTGCAATTAATCGTCAACCAGATTCGAAGGACGTACGAAGTCCGCCATGAAGACATGATCCCCTATCACCAAATAGCGATCAATATTATCTCATCATTCGAGGGATTCTTCATCGAACACGTCCCCAGACTCCAAAATATCGAAGCTGATGCCCTAGCAGGCCTGGCTGCTTCCCTAGCAGTGCCAAACTACTCTCATCATTCGGTCGATGTAATCGGCCATGAGCTGGTCTGCCCCAAGAACAACGTTCAAGCCATGGCGAGTTATTCTGCTCAGATGATCGACGAAGCGCCAGACTGGAGACAACCATTCATAGACTTCGTGGTCTACGACATCCTGCCCGAGAACCCGAAGGAGGCTACTTCTATCAGACGGCGTTCTCTCAGATTCTTCTACGATACAGAGACGAAAATGCTGTATCGCCGCTCCTACGACGGATTACTACTTCGGTGCTTGTCGAATGCAGAAGCCAAAGAAGCCGTACGAGAGGCTCATGACGGTGTCTACGGGGCCCATCAGCCCGGCCCAAAACTACAAGATCGCCTTCGCCGGATGGGCTACTACTGGCCCACGATGGTGGCTGATGCGATAGATTATGCCAGAAAATGTAAGGCCTGTCAAGTCCACGCAGACTTCATTCACCAACCATCCGAATTTCTACATCCGACAGTGGCGTCCTGGCTATTCGAAGCATGGGGAATGGATATCATTGGTCCAATCACCCTACCTTCCTCCCGATGACATCGCTTCATACTTGCAATCACTGATTACTTCTCAAAGTGGGCAGAAGCTGTCCCACTCGCCGAAGTCAAGACTTCGAACGTGATCAGCTTCCTGAAACACCACGTCATCTACCGCTTTGGACTGCCCCGAAGGATCATCCATGATAATGGTCCGCAGTTTGTAAGCCACGTATTCTACCGATTCTGCGACGAACACCGCATTCAGAATGTCGCTTCGACACCATACAACCCGACAGCAAACGGGTTAGCAGAGGCATTCAACAAAACAATCATCAAACTCCTCAAGAAGTTTGTCTCCTCCAACAAACGCGACTGGAACGAGAAGCTCGGCGAGTGCTTATGGGCTTATCGTACCACGGTTCGAACAGCCCCCGGGAATACACCATTCTCTCTGGTATACGGGAGTGAGGCAGTTCTCCCATTAGAGACTCAGATTCCCTCACTCCGAGTCGCCCTTACTTATCAATTGACAACGGATGATAACTACCGACGTCGACTACAAGAGATAGAGGCCTTAGATGAAAAACGCCTCCTAGCTCAGCAAAGGATCGAATTATACCAAGCACGCATCTCAGGAGCCTTCAACAAAAAGGTCAAAGTCAGAACATTCCAAGTGGGCGATCTTGTTTTGGCAGTCAGGAGGCCAATGGTCATGACTCACAAGACCACCGGCAAGTTCCAGCCAAAATGGGAAGGCCCATTTATCATCGAGGCCGTGTTCTCCAATGGTGCTTACCGCCTCGCCAAGCAGAACGGAGACTTGCTCATGTTGCCCGTCAATGGCAAGTTCCTGAAGAAATACTATGTTTAAACAACATTTTCCAGAGTTTTGAGTCATGTGCCCGCTGGTACCACTGAACTCAACCCCCTAATTTTCCAACTTATCGAGTCACGTACCCTCTTGTACCGCTGAACTCATATCCCAAATTCCCAAGTCATGTACCTGCTGGTACCTCTGAACTTACACTTTGATTCCAACATTCACAGATTTTCGAGTCATGTACCCGCGTGTACCGCTGAACTCATGCCCTTCTTCCATAAAGATATCCCAAATTTCCAAGTCATGTACCTGCTGGTACCTCTGAACTTACACTTTGATTCCAACATTCATGGATTGTCGAGTCATGTACCCGCTAGTACCAATGAACTTACCCCATAATTTTCTAGATCTTCGAGTCATGTATCCGCTGATACCACTGAACTCACCCTCATAGTTTTTCAGATTTTCGAGTCATGTACCCGGTGGTACCGCTGAACTCACACTCACCATTCTCCAGATTCTCGAGTCATGTACCCGATGGTGCCTCTGAACTCACATCCCGGTCACTCTTTCAGGTAGAAAGTTATGTATGATCATACCTCTGAACTTCCTTCCCGCAAGAGATCCTCCCTCATGATCTAATACCTGCACTCCCAGTGCACAACAAAGGTAATGGATCCACAAATTTCCAAGACGACCATGTCCTCATCACCTCTGAGTCGTCCCATTTCTGCCAAAAACAAATCACCCCTACATAGAATTTCCATGTCCTCATTACCACTGAGTTATTCTACGTACCCCCCTTCATTGAGCCCACTCCTGTCATGTCCTCATTACCTCTGAATGGGAAGGCTCCGTCGAAGAAACCTTCATACTTGCCATGTCCTCATTACCTCTGAGTAAGTATGTGATCCCCTTTCGACCTATTACCTGTACCCACAACCGGAGTACGCCAAGGGTAATGGGTCTACAAATGTCCTTTGTTGACCACAAATGTCCTCTGTTGACCACAAATGTCCTCTGTTGACCACCAATACCCTCCGTCGAGTTCGCTCCTGCCATGTACTCATTACCTCTGAGTAGGAAGACTCTACGTTCAAAAAACTTTCCTACTTACCATGTCCTCAGCACCTCTGAGTCAGTATGATTGGTTCCTTTCTTTTTAAACTTGTTGTCCGTATCCAAAACCAGGGTACGTTAAGGATAATGGGTCCACGCAAAATGTCCCAATAAGAGGATTATTACAAAGCAAAAGAGTGAAGCAAATATATATATTCCATTCATTCAGAAATCAGTTACATCCACACGATTGCAAGCAAGTCAAAAGAGTTCTTCCTGAAGGCAAGAAGAAAGGCGAAACAAAATAAAAGACTATAGACAAACATCCACGAGAAGCCCCTACATCCTAGTTACAGGAGCGCATGTACCATTTCTTTAACCATCTCACATATGAAGGATGCAAGTGAAGAGCATCCTCGTCCAGAATAGGAGAAACAGGGTTCCCAGCGCTGCCACCCTCAACAGTCTCGATATTTGGAGAGTTGCCGTTCCCCTCAGGCGCAAGTTCTTCTTTCTTCACTTCCTCCTTAACAAAGGAAGATCCCTGGCTGATGACAGGAGGCTGCGGCTCCTCTGACGCCGCAGTCTCAACATTCGGTTGAGATACTGCGAGAACCAAAGACGAAGAAAATAAAAACAGTCAAAAATATTCATGCGGCTCATTTTAGACAAGTCTCATGCGGCTCAGTCATGGGACGCGTATGCGGACCATGTAGTTTGAGAAGTTCACGTTAAAGTCGTGTACATGAAGCATGCAGTGAAGCAGGCTCTGCTAGGGTTTTAAATCGACTACCTAATCCTTACCTTCGATGGCAATATGAATATCAAAATGAACGGGGGGCACAACAGTCGAGGGCGAAGCCGATTTCTTACTCCTCGCCACAGCCTTCTTTACAGCCTTAGAAGCCCTGGGTGCCATTGTTGTCTGATGATCAGAGGAAGAAAATACGACAAAAATCTGAGTCAAGAATAGTCTAAGAGAGAAGACCGTCCAAATGCCCTTCTATTTATTGACAGAGAACTGTGGACCGACGCCTCGTACAAACGCGATCAGCTCTTCGGTTATTGAGCCAAACCAGCCATTTAAAGACTGAGCTCTTGGGATCCTGTCCCAGAAAGATCCACACGCATGACATAATAACGTGGCAAAGAGCTTATGCGGTTCAAATGACCATGCGGCTGATAGCAACTATGCGACTCAGATGGTCGGGAGGCAGAAATTTCTATGCGGCTGGGCCATCCATGCGGCTGAGACGCCCCTGCGGCAGAACTTTCCATGCGGCCAAGATATCCATGCGCGGCCAGAAGAATATCCAACCATGCTTCTTATTCAAAGTATTTCAATTTTGCAAATTGAAAACTTTGAAGGGGGTCCTGTAGAAGCATGGAAAATACTAGAGAAAGACCCATGCGGCTCAGAAAACGCATGCGGCTCAGGAAGTCATGCGGCATAAGGAGCTATGCGGCCGGAGGCATTCCATGCGGCTCAGAAGACATGTGGCGTGATAGTACTCCCCTCCGATTCATGCTGCATTAATTGCTTTGACGGCTGACCCCTCTGAAAAGTTGACAGACCTGACACCAAAGCAGGTAATTATGACTCTGTCATGATGATGAATCTCTAGGGAAGAGAAAAAAGAATCTCTGACACGATCCCCCGAGAGTAACAAAACACCACGTAGCCTTGCCACGAGGGCGTGCTTATGCGGCTCGAAGTGAAGACTTCCCATGCGGTTCAGAGTGAAGCTGTCCTATGCGGCTCCGGCCGAGACAGTCTCATGCGGCTCAAGTGGAATCATCCCTATGCGGCTCAAGAAGATCATGCCCATGCGGCTCAAGCAGACACACCCTTATGCGGTTCATGCGGCTCATCATATGGTTCAGAAGTCTAAAGGAGGAGGCCACTGCCCAGACAGTCCTGACACGTGTCCCAAGTCTTATGCGGCCTAAATTTCATGCGGCCCAAATCTCATGCGGTCCAATCTGCATGCGGCTCCAGTCTCACCATTGGCTCTCAGGACACGTTTCCTCAGCCGATCAATCTCCCAGATTTATGGCAATCCAAGATCGGGTCAAATCCCAATGATCTGGGGCACGTGGCAGGAGAATAAATTTGATTTATTTGCAGATATTAGAGAATCATTATAAGAAAGATTTATGCCAATCAACATTAATTGCTAATGGGGATTTGGTGTAATCTACCCTTAATGGTTCTGATTTGTCACAATCAGAAACGAACGGCCTGGATTAATCAATCTCCAGGCCGCCGCCATCTCCAAGAGCTAATCATTGGCAACCCTAGTGATCATATCCCACTATTATAAATAGTAAGGTGCCATTCCCTTGTAGCATATAGAGAGATATACAAAAAAAAAACCAGAGAAGAATACGTATACACAGAGAGACTTCCCCCATAGTCAGAGAGAGAATATACACAGAGAGATAGAAGCCAGGAGAGCAATCAGAGAGAGAGCAAGAAGGCATTTCTTCGTCAACGACCAAGCAGATCTTCCCTGAGTCAAGGCTGCGTACCGATCGTCCAAGGAGTAATGCAGAGCGGCCGTCGCTTTCTCGAGTCTCTATCGTCACCCCCCAGAATCTAAAATAAATAATCGTACTTAGACTGCTGTACCTAGGTTTTCGTCCCTAGGCTTTCTTTGTACGAGCGAGTTTGTATTGTGAGTCTAAGTTCAGTCCTCCGATAATTGTTCTGTACTTTTACAATCAATGGCAAACAGAGCTGAGTGCCCAAGCTATTCTGTAGACTCCTCCAGAAATGGGCAGTAAAGCGACTATCCCGATCTGGGATGACGCTGACCGGAACCCCATGAATCCTTACGATCTGCCGTATATACATCTCCGCAAGCCTCTCTGTAGACGTACCCACCTTGAATGGCAAGAAGTGAGCCAATTTGGTCAACCTGTCAATGATGACCCAAATTGCGTATTTTTCTCCTGGTGTACGCAGCAATCCTGATTTGAAATCCATAGTGACATGCTCCCACTTCCACTCGGGAATGGACAGCGGCTGCAATAATCTACTGGGCCTCTGCCTCTCTGTCTTGACGTACTGACAGACCAAGCACCTAGCTACGAAGTGAGCTACCTCCCGCTTCATCCCGGACCACCAAACATGCTCCCTCATATCTCGGTACATCTTGTTGGCACCAGGGTGTACAGAGTACTGAGATCTGTGGGCCTCCTGTAAAACCTACTCCCTGAGCTCTCCGCTGGGCACACATAACCTGGAGTCGTGCCTCAAGGCACCATCCTCTACAAGAGAAAACTTGCCATCCACCAATCCTGCATGAACCTGCTCTCGAAGACACCGCAGAGCAACGTCCTCAAACTGTGCCGACTTGATCCTCTCTACCAAGTCTGACTGAATTTGCATGCCCCATATCTGCATCTGCACTCCGGGTATGATCACCTCAATCCTCAGGCTCTCCAAATCTGCATGCGAGTGCCGATCCATAGTGATACACATGGCTGTCGGATACCTACTCAAGGCATCGGTAACCATGTTGGCCTTCCCTGGGTGATACTGAAGTAGGATGTCAAAGTCCTTCATTAACTCTAGCCATCTGCGCTGCCTCATGTTCAGCTCCTTCTGAGTGAACACATACTTTAAGCTCTTGTGATCTGTAAAAATTTCTACCCTCTCTCCATACAAATAGTACTTCCACAACTTCAGAGAAAAAATCACCGCTGCCAACTCTAGGTCGTGGGTAGGGTATCTTCTCATGGAGACGTAATTACCTGGAAGCATAGGCAATCACCTTCCCATGCTGCTACAAGACACAACCCAGCCCTTTTCCTGAATAATCACTATAAATAGTGAATCCTCCTGATCCTGAAGGTAATGTCCGAATCGGAGCTGTCGTAAGCCGCTTCTTTAACTCATCAAAAGCTACCCGACACTCCTCTGACCAAACATACTCAGCATCCTTCCGGGTCAACCAAGTCAACGGCTCTGCAACCCGGAAGAAATCCTGCACAAATCTCCTATAATATCCTGCCAGCCCCAGGAAGCTCCTGATCTCTGCCACTGAAGTCGGCGCTGTCCATGCCTCAACTGCTATGATCTTCTTGGGGTCAACTGAGATACCATCTTCAGTCACCACATGCCCCAAAAAGGCAATACGGTCCATGAAGAACTCATACTTAGAGAGCTTCCCATAAAGCTGCTCCCTCCTGAGAGTCTCCAGCACTATCCGCAGATGCTCCTCGTACTCCTCCTCAGTCATAGAATATACCAAGATGTCGTCAATGAACACCACCATGAACTTATCCAAGTGCTGGTGGAATACCTTGTTCATTAGGTTCATAAACTCTGCTGGTGCATTGGTTAGCCCAAACGGCATAACCAAAAACTCAAACTGTCTGTACCGCGTCCTGAAAGTGGTCTTAGGAGTATCCTCCCCCTTCACCTTCACCTGGTGATACCCTGACCTCAGATCAATCTTGGAGAATACCCGAGCTCCACTCAACTGATCAAAGAGATCATCGATCCGCGACAGTGGGTATCTGTTCTTGATCGTGAGGTTGTTGAGTGCCCTATAGCCAGTACACATCCGTACCGACCCATCCTTCTTCGGCATAAACAATACTGGTGTACCCCATGGCGACAAACTCAAACGGATGAAGCCCTTGTCCTGCAGCTCATCCACTTGCTTTTTCTGCTCTACCAACTCACTGTTGTTCACCCGATAGACATGCTGAGAGATGGGTTCTGCACCTGTAACCAAGTCTATCGAGAACTCAATGTCTCTGTCTGGTGGCAATCCCGGCAACTCCTCTGGAAAAACATCCATATACTCTGCTATCATGGGGTGTGGAATCGTCTGCTCCTCAACCGAGACTCTACAGAAAACTCCGTTGCTCTGTTCCGCCTGATGTCTAGAGTACTCGAACTCTGGCTCCCCCGGCACTCTGAAGAGAACTCTACCCCCTCTGCAATCAATGCTGGCATGGTGCCTGCTCAACCAATCCATACCGAGCACTATATCGTAGTTCGGCAGTGGCATTACAAGCAGGCTCACCTCCAACTCACGACTGTTAGGGTTATGTACTAAAAGTATCACTTTTGTAGTAACCTTATTTCCTTAAATTTTGAATGAGAATCATATGGGCAAATGTTTGCATATTGTATTTGTTGCAAGTGTTAATACAAATGTCTGATATTCTATATTGTAGATAATATGGTGTGTGGTGTCACACAGAAGATCATATTATCAGTTTCCTATGGAGTATATAAATAGTTCACAACCTAGATGGACTTGGACAATCTATTGGAAAGGTTGTAGTGTAATCTGGTATTAGTCTATCTTGACTATAGGTTTACACTAGTACACTTTGTGTGTATTGAACATGACCACTTGAGGTTGTTCTCTTTGTACTGACTACATAAGAGAACAAACACCTCTGTTATTATGGATGCTTGTACTCTTAATCCGTATATAATAATGGACATGTATATGTAATGTGCATTACTTTGACTCATAAAAGAGTGAGATTCATTATGGATCAACAACCTCTATGAATTGGGTAATAACATTGTATGTATGATGGGCTGTTGATTATAAATGGAATCCATGTCCCGATACATCGGGTTGATGATGTCCTCTTAAGAAGCTAATAAGGATTGTCATGTAAACCCTGCAGGTGGATTAAATCTGACATGACAAATAAAGTTGAGCGGTACTACTTAAGGATAAAAGATGTCGAATCAATATAGTTGTCAGTAACTTAATTTGATCGACGGACATACGATATCTTAACATGGGGAGCCAAACGAGCATATAATAAAAGGAGCCCACAAACATAATTTGGGATTAGGGAGGTAGTGTAACAATAGCTCATTAGTGGACCGAGCTATTGTTAATAGGCCTGGATTGTGTGTTCGGGCTGAACACGGGGTATCCAGATCCGTTAGGAGGCCTAACCCTAATTTCTCCTTATGGTCCCTGCCGTAGCCTATATATATCCTCTATTCTCTGGCCGCCAGATTGATGATTAGAAATCTAAAATTTTCTCTAAATTCATGATTTACGTAAGGAGAGAAAGAGAGTGCTGCCAAGGAGAAGAAAAGGTTGGAAGATCGTCGCCCACACGACGTCCAACTCGAGGAAGAAATACGTACAGAAGATCTTGGGGTCGCCCACTCGAGATTGCCAGGAATTACTTATCTCCTTTCCGCCGCAGGTATAATTCATGAACCCTAGTTTCCGCCTATGAAGGGTTAGAACACATATTTGATCTGTTTAACTTTCTATCGATCAATACGTACACCAAAAGAAGGGTCCTGGGAATCCCAGTTCTATCAATGACCTCCCAAAACAACACTCTGATCCTTACAAACATCACTCACGAGGATAATGCCACCCCCGGTCGTAATCTTGTAAGTCATAGGCAAGGATTCAGCTATGATACCGTGTCTAATCGCAAATGATACTGATATGAAGCTATGCGAAGCACCAGAATTAAAAAATGCAAAATCTTGACTGGAGTCGAGAAGGATCAAACCTGCGATCAGCTCTTCTATCGCCTCTGTATCCCCATCTGCCATGGCGAAAGCTCGCCCCTGCTGTCCTCCTCTGGCCTGCTGCTGGTGCTGTTCGAACCGCTGCTGCTGAGTCGGCAACGGTCCCTTCTGCTGCTGTCCCGCTGGAGCCTTGGCTCATGTTCCTGCTTCCTGTACTATCCTGCCAATATACTGAGCGCAGTCCCTCAGCTGATGGTTCGCTGCTCCGTAAAGAAGACATCTACCCAACCTCTTCTTGCACTCGTCCCACCCGTACCCTGGCTTCTTATAATAAGAACAGGTGGTGGCCTGCTGCCTCGGTGCCTGCTGCTGCACCCTCTGCTGCTGATGCTGAATTGGCTGATGCCTCGGCTGCTGAAACTGCTGCAGCTGGAACCTCTGGTGCTGGTGCTGCTGCTGGAAGTGCGACCTCTTGGCCGGTCCTCCGCTACTGCTGCCTTCCTGGGTGTCTCGCCCCCTCTTGAGCCTAAGCTCAAGATCATCCTCTGCAGCTAAAACGTCTACTAGGATCTCTTTAAAGGTAGCGCTACGGGCATTCTTGGTGTAGGACTTGACCTCCTTTACCAAGCCCTTCCGGAACCTCCGGGCCTTCGTCACCTCCGACAAGCCCTCTACAAATCTGCTCAGGCGGCAAAACTCTCCTACGTACTCCTCTACAGACTGGCTTCCCTGGACTAGGGCCTTGAACTGAGTCTCGAGGGCTTCCAGCGCTGCGTCCGAGAAGAACTTCTCCTTGAACAGCTTCTTGAATGCTGCCCAAGTCTGTCTTGCTGTGCCAACCCTCGGGTCGGTCTAGTACCATGTACGGGCCAGATCCTGCATCATGCTGGCCGCTGTCTCTATCTGGAGCCTCGTCGGGATCTCAGCCAACCTGAGTATCTCCTTCATGTGCTCAATCCACTCATCGGCATACAAGATCCCCTCCATCCCTCGAAAGTCCCTCGGGTGCATCTTCTAAAAGTCTTGTATGCCCTTCTCCCGTGGCTGGTGCGGCTGCGGGGCTGCCGCTGGCTTAGCTGGCTGAGCTACAACTCTCTCTACTGCTGCCACGGCCAGATCAATGCTTCGTATGAGCTCTGCTGTGTGCCTCTGCTGCTGGGTCTGTTGACCCTCCATTTACTGCCGGAAGAAGGCTAACAGCTGAATGGCATCAACTGTCCCCGCAGGTGGCTGCAGCTGCTGGAGTACATCCGGAATCATCGGACTCGGCTCATGCCTCATAGGTGGAGGGGCTCCTCCGAAAGCAGCTGAAATGCCTACCCCAGCTGGCATGACTGGGGCTGCGGTACCATGGGCTGGCTGCTGAGTATGAGAGGTGGCAGACCTCTCATCGGCGTCCCCCTGGCCCTAGCGATGCGATCTCGTCTCAACCATCCTGGAGACACAGATCAAAAAGAAACAATTGCTGAGAATGAGTCAAAATATAAAGGGAGGACAGTTTAAATTCAAAGGAAGACAATAAGTAGCAAAATTTAGATATACGGAATCTGATAACGAGTTTTGTCCTAATGTGATTGAGTACCTTCAAAAAATTTCTAATTCTACTGCAGGCAGCAGTGATATTCGAATACCACTACATTTCTAATCTTGACCTGCATGGGCCACCATTAAAACGTGTCACGACTCGCACACTAGAGTAAGTGGCACGAGACGTGGGTACGTCCAGCCTACGCCGCAGTGTCAGCGGTAGAATGCTGTCCTAGGTCACAACATCTAACAATATAAGCTAAACAGTTTATACTCCCCGAATGGGGATTGTTGGCCCATTGGTGACATAGCAGAAAGTAAACTCAATCACAACTAAGGCAGAAGATGAGATAAAAAGATAGATACTGCTGAAATGAAAGTAAATCCATAAGTACAAACAGAAAGTCTAAATGTCTAAGATAAGTACATATCCCAAATCCGAAGTATCAATATATACAGTCATCCAGAATGAATATAAAAGTAGACATCCTAGTCTAGAGGAGTGTCATCCATAGCTAAAGGCTCTTGCTGCTGGTCTAAGTCTGTACTGTTATCCAGGGTAGCCCCATAATAAGTGGGACAGCCCGCCTCGTCCTCATCCTCTGTAATATTTCAACATGTCCAGTCAGGACAGGAGCGAGCACAATACATCTCAACAAGTCATAACAGGAAATAAAATATATTTATGCTAGAGAATAAAATACAGGAAACTGGAGAACAGCATAATGTAAGAGAGAGACAGTAAGTAACTATCTATGATATATAAAAGAGAGACAGTGCTAGTAAATTAGAGTACAAGACGAACATGTGAATGGCTTAGGACTGATTCATGACTACACTAAGAGTGATTCATGACTATACTACTTGGGATATTTATTCACATGACCATTCATACCCACCCGTACCCCAATCAATACATAAGGATCTAGTCAAGTTTAAGATTTGTGACTAAACTACTATCCCATATAGGGTGATTCATGAATTGATTTGTGAAGGCTCGGTGATCATGAGAGTACATGAGTCACTAGCTGATTCCCGAAGATTCATGATAATAGAAGCATGAGATACGTAATGTAAGTGAAACACATGAGACAAGAGTATCTGATGCTCCCGAGAAGGATAACATCTCATGAAGGGATCCATATAGTACTAATCCGTGTTACCAACGTGTCAGCATCAAGTAAGATAATCTAAAGCAGGAAATATAATCCTAAATAAGACATGAAATGATAAGAGAATGTACTCAGCCTGCTATCTGAGTGTCTGGATGAAAAGTACTGTCCTAGGAGTGGTGTCTGGCTCCTAATCAGAATAGCACAAGTCACAACAAGTCTAAAATGATAACAAGATGCAATTCAATGCATTCTACATGAATCTAGGTCAATCTAGGCCAAAGTCAACTCTTGGTCAACTTTGGTCAACCCTAGAAGTCAAACTAGGTCAACTATGGTCAACTAAGTCTAAACTAGTCTATTCTAGGTCTAATCAAGACTAAACAACTCTATCTAGTCTAACAACACACCAAAGGCCAAATACCATATATAGAATATATGTATCACTATTCACATTATGAATGTATATGTATATCCACATATACAAATAGAAATGTGCCTAGCACATTAGCTATCACACATAGAAATACCCATTACATCCTACACTACCTTCTACACATAGGCTAGTATAACTATTTACCTACATATATATATATATATATATATATATATATATATATATATATATATATATATATATATATATATATATATATATATAAAATTGATCATACACATAGATTAGGAATTATCTATATACATTTTTTTTAGGAATTATCTATATACATATATACATATAGAGGATACATAAATGTGTGTATGTGGATATATATGTGTAGACATGTGTGTGTGTGTGAGTACATGAAGGAAATTATGAAACCAGTACGTTAGCAGGAATATATGTGCTGTGTGTTAAAGAAAGAACCTGTGTTTGTATTCTAGGTGACAGTGAACCAAGTCCCTGTGTGTGTATCACAGAAAATTATGCCACCTCAGTTGAGACAGTTAACAATGCAAGAATGGGAAAGGAAGCCAATCCAGTTTTCGAATATCAGGAATCCATATCTTGTGTGTATCAATGAAGGAAAATATGGTTTATCCTCAGGAATTAAAATGTGACAGTTGTATACATTATTGAACATATCATTTGTGTATGTAAAACTGAATTTAGCCATAACAGGAATACTAGGAACTGAAATGGAACCCAAGTTAAACATGGTGACAGTGAGATATGGGAGAATCAGTGTAGGTGTTACAATATGATAGGAATATCTAGGCTATGGTTTATATCAGTGCATACAAGTAATTCTCAGGATCCTTGCACAGGGTGATATGTGTGTTCCAAGTGTCAGTATTCTCAGGAACTTGGAAAGGAAATCAGATTAGAGGTTTTAGTCAAACAGTGATCATTGACAGGTAATAAGAGGACTTGTGTGTGTGGATATGAGTGTGTTTGTGTGTTAGCAGGAAATAGAGCATGTTGTGTCAACAAGAAATGAGTGTTATACAGTGAAGGAAATCAAATCAGTGTGTCAAACATTTGTGCTAACAGGGAATTACATGAATGCTAAATTCTCAGAAATTAACTCAGGAATTGACAGTGTGACTCTCAGGTTTAAATCACTTGACAGTTCAACAATGTAATCCAATCAAAATGCCCATTTGGAAATAAATGTGAACTGAGCTTGACATAAAAGAAATATTGAAAGGATCTCAGTTTTGGAAAACTGGGTTCAAATGCCCAACTCAATGTGTATCAGTGAACATATTATTTCCCGATGAAATTTGAACTCCTATTCAACAATGCAACACAAAATATGAATGCCCTACATCCTAAACATGATATTTATTGTACAACAATTTAAACATAACTAAAACACATTATATAAATCATTAAAATGCAAATCGAAATAGAGAAAACAGTGAATTAATTCACAGATACCTAACAGTATCAAAAAATAGGGATATTCCTATTTCGACATTTAGATAGCAATAATCAAATGGGTTAATGGTTGGTAATTAATAACAATCATGTGTTCGTGTCATACATCTACTATTGTGTCCAAACATATGACACAAATGTGTCCACAACACACAAAAATGACACGAGACTCGCTCAGTCACTTAGAAACCCATAGGCGACACCAAGACACGACTTCCTATTCAAACACATCTCGAAAACTCGATCGAATGCCCTTTGTGGCATTTCGTCGAACACCTGTGCACAACACTGATACGTGTTCGATACGGACACGTACAGGACACGAAATTTGACAAACCCTATTCCTACAGAACCAGGACACCTAGGGCTAGGTATTTATGTAAAGAAAACCAAATTTTAATAGGTGGATAGAAATTTACCTATGGGTGTTCTTCAACACAAAATGACTCTTCCAAGGAGTTCTTCAAAACCACCCAAAATCTTCAAGTTGTTTCAAATCTGAGATGTGACTCCACAATCGGTAGGAGAACAGGGATTAAAACACTGTGGAAGAAACCCCAATAAAAATGGAGCCCTATTGATTAAACTATGAAGAAAAATAAATAAAGGCTCACCTAGTTCATAGGAAAAATGATAACTATTGAAAAGAGGCACAAATTCCTAAGGAGATATTATATAGGCAAGGGGGGTCTTGGCTGGCCACTTTAGCTAGGGTTAGGATTTTTAGGTTGCATCTAAGGGCTAGCAATAAATCAAGGCTAATGTGTGGCCTAAAATCTAAGGCTCTTTCCTAGTTAAGTTGTAACCTACTCACTAAGCTAAACATGACTAAAACCATTTAACCAATACCAACTAATTCTCAAAGTGGCTAACTAAATTAGTTATAACTAATCTAGGTTAGGTCCAATCTAGGTTAGGCTAACCAAAATTACATGGCAATAAATAAACTAGTATTTAAATCACGCCATTCAAATAAATCATTTTAAATTTCTAATAAATATATTAAATTCAAATAATTCAAAAATAACAAAAATACCCTCAAACTAGAAATGTGGTAGTGACACCAGGCTCTCCAAATCTGCTAACAAGTAACGATCCATCGTCAAACACATAGCTACCGGAAACCTACTCAAGGCATCGGCAACCATGTTGGCCTTCCTTCCCTGGGTGATACTGCAAGAAAATGTTTAAGTCCTTCATCAACTCCAACCATCTGTGCTGCCTCACGTTGAGCTCCTTCTTTGTAAACACATACTTCAAGCTTTTGTGATCTGTGAAGATCTCCACACGTTCTCCGTATAGATAGTGCTTCCACAACTTAAGAGCAAAGATAACTGCCACCAACTCTAAGTCATGGGTAGGGTTGTTCTTCTCATGCGGACGTAATCGCCTGGATGCATAGGCAATCACCTTTCCATGTTGCTGTAAGACACAACCCAGACCCTTCCCTGAGGCGTCACTGTAGATAATGAACCCGCCTGATCATGATGGCAATGTCAGGATCGGGGCTGTCGTCCGTCGCTTCTTCAATTCATCGAAAGCAACCTGAGATTTCTCTGTCCAGATAAACTCTGCATCCTTCCGGGTCAGCCTAGTCAATGGCTTTGTAACCTAGGAGAAATCCTGAATAAACCTCCTGTGGTAGCCTGTTAATCCCAAAAAGCTCCTGATCTCCGCAACAGAATTCGGTGATGTCCACGCCTCAATTTCTCTGATCTTCTTTGGGTCGACTGAGATCCCATCTTCGGTCACAACATGACCTAGGAAATCAACTCAATCTAGGAAGAACTCACACTTCGAGAGCTTGCCGTAAAGCTGCTCATTCCTGAGAGTCTCCAGAACCACTCTCATGTGCTCCTCGTTCTCCTCTGGGGTCTTTAAATACACCAAGATGTCGTTGATGAACACCACAACGAACTTGTCTAAGTACTGGTGGATCACCTTGTTCATCAGGTTCGTGAACACCGTTAGGGCGTTAGTTAACCCAAACAACATCACCATGAACTCAAACTAGCTATACTGTGTCCTGAATGCTATCTTCGGAATGTCCTACTTCTTTACCTTCACTTGATGGTAACCTGACCTTAGATTAATTTTGGAGAATACCTTCGCTCCGCCCAACTGATCGAACAGATCATCGATCCTCGGCAGTGGGTACTTATTCTTGATCGTGAGGTTGTTGAGTGCCCTGTAGTCGATACATATCCGTACCAACCGATCCTTCTTCAACACAAAGAGTACTGGTGCACCCCATGGTGAAGAACTCGATCGGATGAAGCTTTTGTCCTGCAACTCATCTACCTGCTTCTTCAACTCCACTAGCTCGCTGTTGTTTACTCTACAGACGAGCTGAGATATCGGCTCTATACCGAGCACCAAATCTATAGAGAACTCCACATCTCTGTCCGAAGGTAAACTTGGCAACTCCTCCGGAAATATATCCATGTGCTAAGCTATCAATGGATGTGGGCGCTCTGCTCCTCTACTAAAACTTCGCAGAAAACTCTGCTGCTTTGCTCCACCTCCTGTCTAGTAAACTCGAACTTTGGCTCTCCTGGCACTCTGAAAAGAACTCTACCACCATGACAATCTATACTGGCATGGTGCATGCTCAACCAATCCAAACCGAGTACAATATCGTAGTTTGGTAATGGCATTACTAGCAGACTCACATCCAATTCTCGGCCTCCCAAAACTACTCTCTGATCCTTGCAAACATCACGGACGAGGATGATACCACCCCCAGTCGTGATCTTGCAAGTCCTAGGCAACGATTCAGAAGAAAGTTAGTGTCTAACAGCAAATAATGCAGACACAAAACTATGGGAAGCCTCCAAATCAAACAAAGTGAATGCAGGAAAAGAGTCGAGAAGAATAGAACCTGCTATCAGATCTCCGACTGCATCTGTAACCTCGGCTGACATGGTGAAGGATCACAACTCCAGTAATCAATTATGAACCTAATTCCCCAATGGTCAATACATTCAAACTCAACATCAACTTTTCCTCCTGATCGAACATGTGTTAAGCTTCAGGAACATATATTTAGAAAACTTGTCCCAACATAATTAACGATCACAAAACTAAATCAAGCCCAAAAACACTCAACTGCTAACGAATTCTAACCAATGGCTACATTACAGATGACAACCAATACCTCTCTGTGTCAACTTGATACGGACACAAATGCATGTCCAAATCTGGTTGTTTCCTGCCAACCGAACCTGACACAACCACCAAATGCAGACACACGGAACTCAATCAAACCAAATCTCAGAGGGAAAAGTTAGAAATCGCACCTGAGTTGACCAATTATCGGAGTCAGATACTCTGATTCGGTGTCAAAAACTCGATAAAGGACTGGTTAAGGCATTCCAGCGAACAGGTCATATGCAAGAACAAAACTAGATCATTCAACTGTGATTAAGAAACTAAAAAAAAAAAAAATCAAAATCACTCACAGTCAATCCAGATCACCAATCCTTCAATCAAATTCCAGAAAAGTGAGATGAATGAACCGATCAAAAATCACTCGAAGAATCGATCCAATCTAGATTATTCGATCTATTCTTGTAACAATCGACAGAGAAGAGGATGAATAAGAGGTGAATGACTTCTAGATTTGAACATATACGATACAAGAATTTGAATGCTCACCTAAACGAAGGCAGAAACGAGAGCAACGAGTCTATGGAGAAGAATCATCAAGAATTGAAGATCCGCCATTGGAAAATACCACTTCGTCAACGTTGTCCTCCTCCTTGCTCGCTGAGGACAGTGAGCACTGTCGCAAAAAAATGCTCAGCCGTCGGAGAAGGAGACATAATCTTTGCTGCTGGAGAGAGGAAGCCCCGCTATTGCCATGGTCGATCGGAAGCTGAAATGAGAATTTATGATTGGGAAGGCTGATGAAGAGGAAGAGAACGATCAGAATTTATAGAAGAACAGAGCTCGGCTCTGTGTAAAGTGGAGTAGTAAAGGAAATGTGAAAGAAAAAGGAAATTGAGTGGTTTAAATAGGAGTTGAAAGTTTGTTAGGTTGTTGGAAAACTTGGATGAGGTGTCAGCTGGTTGGAGGGAAAATATAATGAAATTTCAAATTATAAGCAACATTCCTATAACAAGTCCAAAGTGAATTGGCCCATCATCAACCTAATTAATTGTTTAACTAGAGAAAATAGAAGATGAAATCTATAACCTATAATAAGAATATACTAGAAAAGAAAATCATTAATCTCTAATCAAAATTTAACCAAAAATTTATTCACTTAAAAATATGTCACGACCCACACCCTATTGTAAAGGCACGAGACGTGGGTACGTCCAGCCTACGCCGCAGTGTCGACGGTAGAACACTGTCCTAGGTCACAACATCTAACAATATAATGCTAAGCAGTTTATACTCCCCGAATGGGGGTGACATAGTAGAATGTAAACTCAATCACAACTAAGAAAGATGAAGCACGATATGATATAGAACTCAAGAAAATACAGATGATTCAGAAGAGTCTAAGTATCTAAGATAACATCTCAGCAAATATCCACAATACAAGTCTTAACTACTGAATATGAAAGAATATGTACAATCCAGATCCCAAATGACAATAATAGTAAACCTAGACTAGGGAGCCTGAGTCTCTATAGCTAATGGATCCGGCTGGAAATCCGGATCAATGTTGTCATCTAGAGCTGTCTCATAGTAGGTATCCACCCAGGCCTCCTCCTCGTCCTCTGTAATATTTTCAACGGGTCCAGTTAGGACATGAGCGAGCACAATACACCTCAACAGATCATAGCAGGTTAGAAAATATAATCATGCAGTAAAGTAAGATACAAGAACTGAAAGAAAGTATAGGATGTAAACAGAGAGAGAACTGTAATAGAAATATCTACTATAAATAGAGAACTAACAGTGGCTAGTGAGTCAGATTACAATATAAACATGTGAATGGCATAGGAGATTCTGGGAACTATACTATGGAGTGATTCTGGGAACTACCCTACTTGGATATTATTCACATGTCTACTTCTACTCCTCCGTACCCTAATCAATACACAAGGATCCAGCCAGGTTTTGTTATGATTCCATACAATGGCCCACAAGGGGTGATACATGGTAAGCCCATAAATGGGTGATTCTAGGAATGCCCATAAATGGGGTGATTCAAGGAAGACTCTGTGATCATAAGTGTACATGTCACAAGTGATCAATAAACCGTGAAGCATAGTGATACACCATGTAAGTGAAACACACAGAACATGTAGTATACGATGCTCCCTGAGGGAATAACATCTCAAGAAGGGATTCATATAGTACTAATCCGTGTGACCAACGTGACAGTATCAAGTAAAGTAATTTAAAGCAGGAAAATAATTCTAAACAGGATATGAAATGATCAGAGAATGTACTCGCCTGCTATCTGAATGTCTAAAGGAAATGTACTGTCTGAGGAGAGGTGTCTATCTCCTATTTAGAATAGCACAAGTCCAAAATGGTAAAATAAAGCTTTACTATGCATTCTACATGATTCTAGGTCATTCTAGGTCAAAGTCAACTCTTGGTCAACCGTACTAGTCAACCGTAATAGTCAAACTAGGTTAACTAGGCAGTACTAGGTCTAAACCTAGACTAACAAGTCTCATTAGGCCTAACCAAGCCTAGACTATCACTCACACAAAATCATAAAGCTACACAATTTATCAAACACACATTACATATATATTCATATATATTTTTATTACAAGCAATGTGCATAAAGACAAGGAGTGAGTAATACATGAATGTGGATATGGCAATGTGTACATAGCAGTACAATGTGTTCAAGTGTGAGGGGGTTATGTTAGAAGGATAATATTTAGCAAGGGTTCATTGTGTCACATAGAAGAAATAACATGTAAAGCATAGGTTTAGCATGTGTGTGTGTGGGTGTTAATCATAAGAAAAAGGGTTTATCTATACATCAAAGGTTTTACTCATAACAGTAAGTAGGTTTTATGTGTATTCATGCTTGGGGTTACTGTCAAAATATAGAAGGAGGTTTTAACATATGAACATGGTGCTAAGTGCTAATATGGCATCATACATTCCTATCATGTTGGCATTCATACATATCATACATTCATACTTGATTACGTTACTTACTTACATATGGATACTTGCATACATGTTTCAATACCTTGCATTACCCACATGCTTGTATTTCATCCATTCATTCATGCATTGCATTCATTCATTCATGCACCTATACATACATATTTGAATACATTATATACTTTCATACATTATATCATTTATGCATACTCTATATTATATTACATTCTCTTAACACACACACACATATATATACACATGCATACATACATATTTGTACATAAAAGGATACACAAAATACATATGTCGTATAGTAATCTTCTACTTAAAATTAATACTGTACAAATTAAGCATTCATTAAATTCTAGGATTAAAGTATTTTATATATCTTTGTGTTAGCTTTCCGAAACTTTAAACGGATCGCATTTTCGTGTCCGGAAGCTTCCGAAATCGCAAAATCACCGAAACGCGTTCGTCTTTCGTACAGCTGACACTCAAATAAGTTTACAGAAAGTTTTAGAACGAATTTAGCTTATTAAAATATATATTTGGAAAGCTAACTTCGATACGGTTCTTTTAAAAAAATGGGAGATAAATCGGAGTTGTAAGCTAAAAGTTATGACATTTCTAAGTTGCTATTGCTACTAAAAACGTGGATAAATATTATGACGAATGTAGGTAGTTTGAGACAAAAGAAACACAAGTATATAACATAATGTATCAAGAACTCACTCTCTACACTAATATATATATATATGAGACACTATAGAACACATCTCCAATACAAAAATATGAGATTAAACATGAAATAATGCATTCACACATAACAACAACACATAGTGCGTCCAAATTTGGGGGTTTTCCACATGGACACAATAACACATCAAGGACACTCCTAAATGTCTCCAAATGGACCCAAAATGGACACAAATGGAGACACAACCATGGAAGAAATTCCTATGGGTTCAAAACATTCCTAAATGCATGAGGGCTTGGATTAGAGGGTAGATTTTACCTTCTGGGAGGTAAAATCTCAAGAACTCCTTCCGATACGAGACCGACACGAAGGGATCTCCAAATAGACACAAAATAATGCAAACTCCTCCCAAACTTGGCTAGCACCTCCTCTTGCTTGAGTAGAGAAGAAATGGAGAATATTGGATGAAGGAATGGGTTGATTTGGAGATGAAATCAATGGAGGTTCTTCTCAAATTTGGAGAAAAACTCAAGGAGATGAAAAAAGAGGCTAAGAACAAAATGAATGATGACTCATTCCCCTCCTTTGGTGGCTGGCCATATCGGCTATTTCTTCCATTTTGGCAAAGTCTAAAATGCCCTTCTTGTCCCATTAGGTTCAAATTAAGTTAGGTTAGGGTTTGGGGCTAAAATAGACTCGTTTTAGTCTCAAAATAACCCAACCTAGTCATGAACAATTAGCCCAACCATACTAACTTAAATATTGTCAAATGTGGGCCATGTCTAACTAATAAGTGGGTCCACACTAGAGTCGAAGCTACCCCGGATCTCCGATACAAGTCGGATTGAGTTGAAATTCGAACCCGACTCAAACAACCACAAAACAATATCATAAATAATAAAATAAATCAAAAAATATTCAAAAAATAAAAAATGTCCAAAATACCCCTATTTTTGAAAACTGGGGGTGACAAATCTATCCACCTTAAAAAAATTCGTCCTCGAAATTATAACAAAGCAATCACAGAAAACACATACAGAAAACAATCTCATTCAAATACTTTTAAAAAAAAATTAGCAATAAAAAAATCTCTTTGAGGCACATCAAATATTTGTAAATAAAAACTGATACGTGTCCGATACGGACACAAAACCATCACAAAATCATACATATCAAAGGTCAAAATCAACAATCACCAACGCAATAAATATCAAAATAATTCAAAGAGGTGAAATGCAAAATATCCTTAGGCCAGAAATGACATTAAAATATCCTAATCACATGGTTAGGCTCTAGGTCAAACAGTCTCTAGGGTTTCACTAGCAAAATATCAAAATCACAAGTCATGATTTTAAATAGTTTTAAAATGATTTAAAAATTACCAAAAATTATATCATGATTTAAATGTCAAATCAATAAATGATTAAAATTACAAAATTTCAAAATTACCCTTATTTTAGAAAACTGGATGTTACAAGTTTACCCACCTTAGAAAAATTTTGTCCTCGAAATTTAAGATCGATAGTACTCCTTCTAATGCCTCTAACCTATCCAATATCTAAAGCAACCTTTTCCTAAATATTGGGATAATAAACTGATATCCACATAGCGTCAATCTAGGAATACCTCCAATATTGCTCTGTTGTACAGGGGTGATGGGACTTCACTAGAATGTGGACTGGATCCTATACTCAAGGGATTTGACCTATTTAAGAGTGGTCTTAACTAAGAATAAAAAGGAACTGACCAAAGGCTATAGGTATGCTCAAGCTATTATCTTCCTATTAACCATCTATTAATACATTCTATTACTATAGGAACGATGCATTACTAAGACATATAGGCCCCTATCTCTCATAACACATTTATATTCACCAAAGACTAGTACATCCTATCAAGGCTGATACTATAAATCTCATAAGCTACAGGTTTATACACACACATTCCCCACATCAAAGACTAACATATATATATATATATATATATATATATATATATATATATATATATATATATATATATATATCCACAGTTGATACTAATAGGGGTACATCCCTATTTGATGATAATCAAGGTCCTAAGAATTTTATATAAACCATGCAATTTGAAGGAATAGCATACAGGGTCAGGGCATACTATAGCAGTTGAAAGTCTCACCTAGGTGCACTGGTCATTCTAGGTCAAATAGTACTATGGTATCAACACACAAGCAATCTAGAGTGTCCTAATTGGGAATGTAAGGGACAACCATCAAGGTTGTAAGGGTCGTCTACCATCCTATATAAAAAATTAGTCATTAACAAACAACTGAGAAATTATTAAAAGGATACTATTCCATAAAATGGTAAAAATTAAAATTTAGGCACAACAAATCACAAATAGATTTTTGTCTTGACACGATCTAAGTTGATCAATTTCGGGATAAATCGAGATTTGGGCAAGATGGGGAATCAATGAAATCAAGTATGAGCACGAGCATCCAATGATGAAGATCCAGGTCATAATTAAATTTAATTCAACTGGATACGAATACGAGGTTCATAGGCGATAAAAATAATTCCAAGAAGAATTGTTAAGGCTGTTGCGGATAAGATTCTAGGGCAAGTTTAACTATGTCTCCATCCACGTAGATTAATATGAAAAGCGAACCAAAACGCAATAGGTTGATCAGACCATCATACGCCGATTCTGATTAGACAATATGTTAGTGGGTGCGCACCCAATAAAATATGTCATGATTAAGCTCAAAAAGGATAAGCTTGTAAAACTAAGGATAATTAGCAGCATAAGATATAAGTAAGGGTAGTAGTGATGATCGAAGATACATAGTCCAGATTCTTAACTAAATGGGTCAAGCAATCAAGATAAGGTACACGGTTAAGCATTTAAGGAATCAAGCAGAACATCATCACATGTCGGGTCGAAGGAATTGAGTCAAGGCTGGATCTCTAATTGAAATCAGGAATAATTCAGTATCATGGTAGAGGTTATAGTTTAGCCATTTGACCAGAAAATCATATCAAGAAAATAGAGTACAAGGAGACGGGTTTTAGTGGGACATGATATACCTACACGAAGGTGAGTTCGTCTAGGTCTTGCATATAAGATTTGTTGGAGGGTTAGAGCTAGTATTATATTTCGAATGTCAAGGTCACGATAAGGAACGTCAAAGGATCTCAAATAGAAAGTGAGGGTTCAAGAGGTGGTAAATAAATACACAAGATAAGAAAGAACAAGTTAATCATCTGTTTCTGATACCCTTAAGTTCATCTGGTCATAACTTGCCAATCGTATCCTTACCTCACCAGTCTCCATATAAAAATTTAACCTTTACCTAAGCCTTTACCATGACTACTGTAGGCAATTTCCAATTTCCAAACATTACTCATGAAGCATAGCCTTCACATTTAGGAATCAATATTAACCATTTATTTAAATTTTCAAATTCTTTCACCTTGTCTTAAATTTGGCCCGAAACCTCTAAATCCCGTTTACGAATTCCTTGAACTTGTTCAAATGGTTCTCCTCGTGTTATTTAATTTAAATACCTTTAGGCCTTACAAAATTTATCCTCCATCATAAAATCAACTTCCGTATTTTCTTCGACATACACCTTTGAATATTATTCTCCTAAAAAAAATTTCCACAACAATCTCTAAATTTTTATAACCTTATGTTCCCTCTATCCCTAGTCATTTCCTTGCAATATCTTGTTCAATATCCTTATTGAATGCAATTAATTTCTCTTTTCCATTACCAACCTTCTACATAGCCTTAGGGTAAAACTTCCCAAGAATCAATAACCAGAGTTTCGAGGTTCTCAAATCTAGGTTGACCTTGAATATCCTCATTAGTTTGAAAACATCAGATTGGTAGTATACATCTCTTTATTCTATTCGAGACCTTTACCACATTTCTATCTGAAGGTTTCAATATTGAACACTCCATATTTTGATTTCCTCTAGATCATCATATAATAATCAGTTATGTCTCCTCTGAGCTACATCATTCACGTTACTTCTTTAGTCTTTTTCAGCTAGAAGATATAAAGATTCATGGGTTTTGAGGTACATCTGGTAGGGATGATAAGATATGGGTGATTGGTGTAATTAGACAGAGTTTAAGATAAGAAAAAAATAAGAATGTAAGGAAATAATGAAAAGAAGGAATAATGAAGATGTGTTCTTTCTCATCTGTTCAAACGAGATGAACCCATCAAGCTCAAATTCAATAGCAAAGAATGAGGGTGAATCCAAACAAGAGAAAAAAGGAATTTCAATTGAAGATCAAAAATAATTTTCTCAGGGGTCATCCTTGGAATCTCTCAAAGAATCCTAAGTGTGATTGAGTGCCTTGAATTTGAAAATATTAAATATAAAATTAAAATCAACAACTACAAAATTTTATCAAAATTATCAACTAATACCAGTATTCAAAGTTCTACAATGAATCCACCAAAATCAAATTCAAATCAAGGAAAAAAGGTGAATCAAAATAAGGTAAAGGGAGTTTAAATCAGAGTTCAAAATAGGATTCTCAAGGGTCATCCCAGGAATCTCTCAAGGAATCCTAACAGTGATTGAGTATCCTCTCATCCTAACATCTTAATTTCTATATCCTATAACAGGCTCGTAGTAGTACAACTAAGTCGTTGCGCTACTACGAAATTGCACTAATGCGAATCTCGACCTGCATGGGCCACCACTAAAAACGTGTCACGATCCGCACCCTATTGTAAGGACACGAGACGTGGGTACGTCCAGCCTACGTCGCAGTGTCGGCGGTAGAACGCTGTCCTAGGTCACAACATCTAACAATATAATGCTAAGCAGTTTATACTCCTCGAATGGGGGTGACATAGTAGAATGTAAACTCAATCACAACTGAGAAAGATGAAGTACGATATGATATATAACTCACGAAAATACAGATGATTCAGAAGAGTCTAAGTTGTTAGCCCAATGATTATATCATATTTTTGAATATGGCTAATCAATTAAGTTTAACATAATGACGTCACTATTCTTCATGTAATCACTATCATGTTACTACTTAAACTTAGCATTGTCCTAATATCAATATTGCTATGCTTGTATCATATTGGTTTCGTTTGTCTAACATGTATTTGTAGACATGCTGTAAGCATGATCAAGCTTTGTCAAACCAGGACATATGCAATAGAGAATTATTGATGGGCCAAAGACGGCGTTATACAAGAAGATTTCTCTGAACCGCCTAACGACCTATCCGAGGCCTCGTATCGGGGTGAAAAAGGCGTCTTCTAGTGCAATAGAGAATTATTGATGGACGACCGCCGTCAGTGAAAAAGGCGTCTTCTAGTCTGCTCAAATATTTGAAGAAAGGCGTCATCAAAGGGCTCTTGGTTTTCCTATTTCGTCAATGTATTTTGCATATTTATTGAGTCTAGGAATACGATGTAAACTGCATCGTACTGACAAATAGGCTACCCAATAAACGTTTTCAAAATACAATTTCATTTTGAAAACAAGCCCACATACAAAAGCCCAAACTACTTCCTAACTGCCTGACTTTTCAAAAAGCCCAAAACTAATTTACAAAAACCCTGACAGAACTCCAACAGAACTCGGACAGAATTCGGCCAGAGTTCGGCCCGAATTCGGCCAGAGTTCGGCCAGAGTTCGGTTAGTGAACGTTGCTTTTTGAACTTGGTTTTCCTGCAGTTACGGATCCCACCGAGATTTTCTTATAGAGTTCTGTCCGAATTCTGCCCGAATTCTGTAAGAATTCTGCCTTTGGAAAAACAATCAATAGAGAAGGATTTCGATCATTTCAACACACTCATTCACTTTCATATCTCTTCTCTATAAGCCTACTACTTCTTCTAAAGTATTCTGAGCTATTCATTTTCAAACCCCAAGCCAGTTACAACCCTCTAGTCGATTTGCCAGTACGGTACGGTATAGAAGTTTCAGAGTGGTTGTAATCGGAGGCTTGATTGAAGGTACACACTTCACAATTGAAGTTGGTCGAGTACTTCGGATCAAAGCTCGCGTTGTAGAAGTTGCAAGATCTTCGGATGAAAACTTGTGGTGATTTTCCATAGTGGATTCAACTGGAAGCAAGAGTTCTTCCGACTGAACTAGTCGTCACAAGAGGGAAACCAGTATACATCCTTGTGTTTGCGTTTGCTCTTTACTCTCTACTTTTATTTACATATCTGTGATATATTATCTGTGATCTTGTTACTAACATTTTTAAATAGTTAATTTCTGCTGCCTACTCTATTCACCCCCCCTCTAGAGTATTGCGCTTTACAACTCGTTCCTACAATCGGTCCTACATAAGTGTCTAAGATAACATCTCAGCAAATATCCAGAATACAAGTCTCAACTACTGAATTTGAAAGAATATATACAATCCAGATCCCAAATGACAATAATAGTAAACCTAGACTAGGGAGCCTGAGTCTCTATAGCTAATGGATCCGGCTGGAATTCCGGATCAATGTTGTCATCTAGAGCTGTCCCGTAGAAGATATCCACCCAGGCCTCCTCCTCGTCATCTGTAATATTTTCAACAGGTCCAGTCAGGACAGGAGCGAGCACAATACATCTCAACAGATCATAGCAGGTTCGAAAATACAATCATACAGTAAAGTAAGATACAAGAACTGAAAGAAAGTACAGGATGTAAACAGAGAGAGAACTGTAATAGAAATATCTAATATAAATAGAGAACTAACAGTGGCTAGTGAGTCGGAGTACAATATAAACATGTGAATTGCATAGAAGATTTTGGAAACTATACTATGGAGTGATTCTGGGAACTACACTACTTGGATATTATTCACATGTCTACTTCTACTCTCCCGTACACCCAATCAATATACAAGGATCCAGCCAGGTTATATTATGATTCCATGCAATGGCCCACAAGGGGTGATACATGGTAAGCCCATAAATGGGTAATTTTGAGAATGCCCATAAATGGGGTAATTCAAGGAAGACTCTGTGATCATGAGAGTACATGTCACAAGTGATCAATGAACCGTGAAGCATAGTGATACACCATGTAAGTAAAACGCACAGAACATGTAGTATACGATGCTCCCTGAGGGGATAACATCTCAAAAAGGGATCCATATAGTACTAATCCGTTTGACTAATGTGACAGTATCAAGTAAAGTAATTTAAAGCAGGAAAATAATTCTAAAGAGGATATCAAATGATCAGAGAATATACTCGCCTGCTATCTGAATGTCCAAAGGAAATATACTGTCCTAAGAGAGGTGTCTGGCTCCTATTTAGAATAGCACAAGTCATAACAAGCCCAAAATGATAAAAATAAAGCTGTACTATGCATTCTACATAATTCTAGGTCATTCTAGGTCAAAGTCAACTCTTGGTTAACTCTGGTCAATCGTACTAGTCAAACTAGGTTAACTAGGCAGTACTAGGTCTAAACCTAGACTAACAAGTCTCATTAGGCCTAACCAAGCCTAGACTATCACTCACACAAAATCACAAAGCTACACAATTTATCAAACACACATTACATATATATTTATATATATTTTTATTACAAGCAAAGTGCATAAAGACAAGGAGTGAGTGATACATGAATGTGGATATGGCAATGTGTACATAGAAGTACAATGTGTTCAAGTGTGAGGGGGTTATGTTAGAAGGATAATATTTATCAAGGGTTCATTGTGTCACATAGAAGAAATAACATGTAAAGCATAGGTTTAGCATATGTGTGTATGGGTGTTAATCATAACAAAAAGGGTTTATTTATACATCAAAGGGTTTACTCATAACAGTAAGTAGGTTTTATGTGTATTCATGCTTGGGGTTACTGTTAACATGTAGAAGGGGGTTTTAACATATGAACATGGTGCTAAGTGCTAATATGGCATCATACATTCCTATCATGTTGGCATTCATATATAGCATACATTCATACTTGATTACGTTACTTACTTACATATGGATACTTGTATACATGTTTCAATACCTTGCATTACCCACATGCTTGCATTTCATCCATTCACTCATGCATTGCATTCATTCATGCATGCACCTATACATACATATTTGAATACATTATATACTTTCATACATTATATCATTTACGCATACTCTATATTATATTACATTTTTTTAACACACACACATGTATATATACACATGCAAACATACATATTTGTACATACAAGGATACACAAAATACATATGTCGTATAGTAATCTTCTACTTAAAATCAATACTATACAAAGTAAGCATTCATTAAATTCTAGGATTAAAGTATTTATAGATCTTTGTGTTAGCGTTTCGAAACTTTAAACGGATCGTATTTTCGTGTCCGGAAGCTCCCGGAATCGCAAAAACACCGAAACACGTTCGTCTTTCGTACAGCTGACACTCAAATAATTTTATAGAAAGTTTCAGAATGAATTTAGCTTATTAAAATATATATTTGGAAAGCTAACTTCGATACGGTTCTTTTAAAAAAACGGAAGATAAATCAGAGTTTTAAGATAAAAGTTATAACATTTCTAAGTTGCTATTGCTACTAAAAACGTAGATAAATATTATGACAAAATTAGGTAGTTTGAGACAAAAGAAACACAAGTATATAACATAATATATCAAGAACTCACTCTCTACACTAATATATATATATATATATATATATATATATATATTTTTTTTTATAACATAATATATCAAGAACTCACTCTCTACACTAATATATATATAAATATATATATATATATATATATATATATATATATATATATATATATATATATACATATATATATATGAGACACTGTAGAACACATCTCCAATACAAAAATATGAGATTAAACATGTAATAATTCATTCATACATAACAACAACACATAGTGTGTCCAAATTTGGGGTTTTCCCACATGGACACAATAACACATCAAAGACACTCCTAAATGTCTCCAATGAACCCAAAATGGACACAAATGGAGACACAACCATGGAAGAAATTCCTATGGGTTCAAAACATTCCTAATTGTATGAGGGTTTGGATTAGAGGGTAGATTTTACCTTCCGGGAGGTGAAATCTCAAGAACTCCTTTCGATACGACACCGACACGAAGGGATCTCCAAATAGACACAAAATAATGCAAACTCCTCCCAAACTTGGCTAGCACCTCCTCTTACTTGAGTAGAGAAAAAATGGAGAAGATTGGATGGAGGAATGGGTTGATTTGGAGATGAAATCAATGGAGGTTCTTCTTAAATTTGGGAAAGAACTCAAGGAAATGAAAAAAGAGGCTAAGAACAAATGAATGATGACTCATTCCCCTCCTTTGGTGGCTGGCCATATTGGCTATTTCTCCCATTTTGGCAATGTCCAATATGCCCCTCTTGTCCCATTAGGTTCAACTTAAGTTAGGTTAGGGTTTGGGGCTAAAATAGACTAGTTTGAGTCTCAAAATAACCCAACCTAGTCATGAACAATTAGCCCAACCATACTAACTTAAATATTGTCAAATATGGGCTATGTCTAACTAATAAGTGGGTCCACACTAGAGTCGAAGCTACCCCGGGTCTCCAATATAAGTCGGATTGAGTTGAAATTCGGACCCGACTCAAACAACCACAAAACAATATCATAAATAATAAAATAAATCAAAAAATATTCAAAAAATGAAAAATGTCCAAAATACCCCTATTTTTGAAAACTGGGGGTGACAAAATATGCCAACTTAATTTTTATGAAAACTTTCTGAAGAAAAAATAATTATTCACCAAAATTTGAAAAATACCAGGAAAATAGTATTATTTATAAATTTCGTGAAAGCGGGGTTACAAATCTTCTTCCTAGAAAAATTTTGTCCTCAAAATTACTAAAATGGCACGGTTTGGCACGATAGGTAAACATATACAAAATTTAAAATTGGCACAATTTAAAGTGGAATGAATTGTTAGTTATAGAAATCATGATCACTGGATAATAGTCTCAATAGCATCCGATGATCTTGCATATCTGGGTCACTTCCCCTACAGTTCCTGCCCCGCCAATATGCATCTGGCTGCAGTGAACCTTCGATTCCATTGTCCTGATAATACTAGATTATCGCAATACTTTTATCAACTTTATCAGATAATAAGAGAAATTTAGGACTTAACTTCAATAATATCTAAGAACCTGTGAATACCCGTAATTACTTTGGCTTAGAGCCCCTGCCTCGCCAGTATACATCTAGCTACAATGGACTCATGGTATCCATAATTCAGGTCATAGTAGGTTGTCAAATATTTTCTCCACTTTATACAGAAGTTTCAAGGAAGTTTGTGGAAATGATAGAAAGGAGTAGTATCTGTTCTTAGAAACAAATTTTATTGGATACCAAGAGACAATCAAAAGTCAACAAGTAGTTACTAGGTATATGAAACAACAGTAAGATAGGAAAACTGTAGAAACAAGTCTCGAAAGGAGAAACAATAAGAAAATGCTATAAGAAACATCAAAGAAAGATAGTGATCCACAAGTGCCCCGGTCGTTAGTACTCGTCCGGAATCAGAATGGTCTCCACTTCCTCGGCTGTCAGGAGGTAGACTCGCCCCTCTGGCTGGTCTCCCTACAGCTGCTGAACATGAAGAGGTAAGTCCTCTTGCTGGGGTCCCGGTGCTCCTCGTGCTTGTCCCTCTGCAGCTTCTGGACAATCTCTGACCTGGTGAGCAGGTGATCTACAGAACAAGCAAAGCCTCAGCCACTTGCGGCATTCATCATGATGATGTCCTGGGCGGTGACAGTAGTTACAAGTGACTGCCAACTGCTGCCTCTGTGGCGGATCTGCATGAACTCTGACTGGACGGTGATGCTACTGTGCTGGCAACTATGGCCTCGTCTGAATCTGAGTCTGGGTCGTCTTCGCTGGTGTCTGATAGCTGCTGCTGCCGATGTCCCTATCCCTCTTGGGCCTCGGGTCCATCTCCTTCTCTACCGCCTAAGCAATCTTGAGAATGCTTGAATAAGTCATCACCTGGCTGATCGCCACTACATGCCGCAGCTCTCTGGTAAGGCCCTTCTTGAACCTCTAAGCTCTATCCTCCGGTGCTCTGACTAGGTTCTCCATGAACCTGCCGAGTCGGATGAACTCTGATGTGTACTTCGCCACTGTCATGGTCCCTTCCTGCAACGCCTCAAACTGCATTCAAAGCTCATCTCACTCTACATCGGGGAAAAACTTTTCCTTGAACAGAGTTTTGAAATCTGTCCAAAGAAACTGGGGTACTGCTAACTGGGGCTTCTTCCGGTAGCAACCTCTGGCAAGGTCAAAAAGTCGCATGCTCGCAACTTCCACCTTCAAGTCATCCGGGATCCTCGCCATCTTCAACGTCCTTTTCGCATTTTCTAACCACTCATCAGCATACACTATCCCCTCATGGCCCCAGAAATCTATCGGGCAGAGATTCTGGCATTCTCTCGCTATCCCCGGTCTCGGTGCTGCTGTCGCTGTAGGTGCTACTGGTGCTGGTGGAGCCGTCTTTTGGGTCATGAGGGCATCCACAATCGTCGTTCGAAATAATATAGCCTGATGGTTCTGTGCCTCCAAGAACTGCTGGAACATGGCCATCACCTGGGTGCCAACAAACATCATCGTCGGAGGCAGCGGAGGAAACTGAAGGAGTGGTGGTGGAAGCTACCCCACTGGTACATCAACTGCGATCTAATCCGAAGCTCCTGTAGCTCCGGATTGATCTGCGGTCTTCCTGGTGGTAACCATCCTGAAATAGAAAGAAAACTTGTTAATTGCTAAGCCCTAGAAAAATAGTCAACCTCCTAGAAAATAATGAGTATAAAAAATCTCTATATTCAATAACTTTAACCATTTCCCACGGATCCTATGATGTGATGAGTTTTCCTTAGTTTAGCAGGTTCCCCAATAGCACTTCATAGCCTAAGTGCTATTAGGACAGACCTGCATGGGCCACCACTAAAAATATGTCACGATCCGCTCCCGAATAATCGGACACGAGTCAGACACGTCCAGCCTTCGTCGATGGATATGACGAAGTAAGCTGTACAATTCTAAGGAA
This sequence comes from Iris pallida, assembly GCA_029216955.1. Taxonomy (NCBI): domain Eukaryota; kingdom Viridiplantae; phylum Streptophyta; class Magnoliopsida; order Asparagales; family Iridaceae; genus Iris; species Iris pallida. The sequence goes on from JANAVB010015397.1 coordinate 25,326,391, forward strand.
AACTCCAAGATATAAGATATATAAAATAACACAGCTGCTATACACGTTCCCAGAATCATTACAATCCACAAGTTATTGGTACAATATCATATGGAGAAAAATTCGGTAACATGAATAAAATTATACAATCCTGAAATTCTCAATACAATACATGATAAAATTCTCTAAACATATCTAAGAAAAGATCTAACTATAACTCTAAAAATTCTAAATCTATCCTGAGGCACGACTCTATCCTGGCTTCGGGCTCTGGCCCATAAATATGGAACAACATCCCCAAGCATACCTGCAACGTATCCTGTCAGAAAAAGAACAAAGTACAACCCCGACAAGAAGCACTAAACAATATAAACTAAAATGCATGAAAAAGAATCACAATATGAACTATGGTACAAGACAGGAATATGAAACTGTAATACATGAATAACGATGAACTATAGTACCAGATCCTAGACTATCAGTGTAATATGCAAATGAAATAACTATCAGAGTATGTGACCGGCTGGATAAGCAATGAACAATAGCACATGAATAATGGTACGGCTTAGAGTCCCACATGCACGATGTGAGACCTAAGCTATTAGTCAATGCCTAGCTAAAATAGGATTGGTCACATATCTGTTGTATTTTCCCACCCAATGTATATGTAAAGAACAATAAATTATGAACAATGAACTACGAATGATGAACGATGAACATTGAACAATCGTATGTACAACGTGTCAATATGAGAACATGAAGCAAGACAGAAATACAGAGTAAAGGGTTCGAGTCGGTGTACTTGCCTTGCTCTAAGATATCATAAGTAGGGAGATTACCTCTATATCCTCCTAATAATAAATACAAGCTGCTTAATGATCTAAATATTTACACTAGCTATTTATTGCTAACTTAACCAATTGTTGCTAATCTTAACTGACTTTACTAGTACCTGGTATACTTTAATAGTTGACAAGAATACAACATAATAACTTTTTAGAAAATCATTAATTAACAAGTCAAAATGAGTAAGAATATCCTAGTAACTAATATATAGAAATTTATAAGAGAAATATCTTATTATTATATGTAAATGATTTATTTGGAAAATGTTGCACCAAAAATACTATTTAGGAAAATATAGATTTTAATGATGATCATAAACTAAAATGTTGATGAATTTGAAAACAACAACAACCTCAAAGTTAAAGTGAATACTACACCTAGATTCCTTACTGGCTCAAGCTATTCCCACAACCCAATGCTCAAACTAACAAAAAGAATTTCCATATTATAAAATTAACCACAGCTCTGCATTAAACTATTAGCCTTCAAATCTCAACTCAGCCCACCTGTCCAATGGTTCAACCCAGACTTATCACTTCTGCTGCTATAGTATTCATCCTCAAAACTCAAACTAAAACATCGGTCACCAAAAGCAAATCATCAAGGTCAGTTCAAAAGTTTACTCATCACCAACTTAAAATACTCCAACAGCTAGTAACATAACTATGATGGACCAAGGCCTAAAGCTTATCATAACTCTAGTAATCTGTCACGCCGCAGTACCGAAATACGGAGACGGACTAGGCCAGCTACTCCATATGAGGTACGTAACGTCATACGGCGATCGTGGCTGTCGAGAGACTAGGGGGTACATGCTACAATCAAGTCTCCTATGGTCCCACAGAGTTCTATGTCTCAATCAATCAAATCACATCAGCAATTAAATGAACATTAAAGATAAAGCAGTAAGGCGTCCCCGACGCTTCATCAAAATGGTCATGAGAGACTAGCTTTATAATTTAGCTATCTCAGAGAGTCAGGAGTACAAAATTATACACAGCTGCAGTATGTTTATTTACAAGTCTGTACTGACACAAAATATCAAGTAATCCGGCTAACAGGTGCCGGTGGCTAAACGCCGCAAAAGTATAAGCAGGAGTGGTGGAGAAGAAACCTACTCGAGTCCCCGAACCGCCATGCTCCTAGTATGCACCATGGATGTCAGGGAGGAAGATCGTGTCCTCAGGCTCTGCTACGGGATCTGGCCAAACAAAAACCAACGGGGTCAGCCCCGAATAGCAAGTACCGCCAAAGGGGCACAAGAGTTAAGATTAAAAACCCAGTTAATAGAATGATTGATAATAGTAACACTTATGCTACTATTATAGGGTAGCGCAACATCCTCGAACCCATATGGCACCCTTACAACCAAATATGGACAAAAGGTGCCGCATGGAGTCGAGACGTGTCGTACTCTATAAATTTCACATAAGTTAAAAGGTATAAACAGTAAAACCTCCTGGTCGTGACTTCGGTTGATACCCTATCGCAGCACAATAACCAACCCAACAATCAAACAAGAACATGGGTTGGATCATGTACCATGATAGACCATGTTCCTCAGTCATTCACAGAAGTAGCAATTCACAATCAGAATAAGTCTTCCGTTCATAACTTCGGTCCACAGCCTATCATAGTACGATAACCAACCCAACAATCAAACAAGAACATGGGTTGGATCACGTACCATAACAGTCCGCTTCCCTCAGTTATTCATGGAAGGTAATAGGACACAAGCAAGTCATTTTTACGGCCAATCAAGTCTATGAGTTTCTAGTGGGACGAGGTTATCCTCGCGTCATGTTATTAGAAAATCCTCAGATCGTATCTTTCCAGCAAGGCTAGCCAACCCAGGGGTTCGCGTAGACAGGTATGATTGAGCACAGGTCCCTCGTAAGCCCACCTTGCTAAAATATATATTATATAGCAGGAATTAATCGGATACAGTCATCCACTCGTTACAGATGACACAGTATCCGTGGAGACCAGCCGGCACGTCAAGACAGTATCTCAAGGCGGCTGGTGTAACACGATCTCGGGATTTTGCCCTCCCCATGCATCTAGTATGTTTAGTTGCCTAGTTTAACCCTAGGTGAAATCTTGGACTCACATGCTGTAGCCTGTATGATTATCCTCCTAAAGTCGTACTTTAGTACGAGTACCCCAAAGAGGATCCATGTCAATCAGTATGTCAACATGTTCTACCCTCCTTAGTGTAATGCATCATTGCAAATACGCCACGTGGAGTTACGAGTCATTTGTCGAGCATGAACAAGAACTGGGACATTTAGGTACATGTATCAGGAAGGAACACTTTGTTCTCCGGGGTCACATTAGTGCTCATATCATGCTCGGGACAAAAGGCGTAAGGATATAAAATGGGCATATAATATCTAATAAAATATCAAAAGCGTACGCACAAAAGCACGCACGCTCAAGGGGTAAAAGTCACGCAGGCTCACTCAAGTAGCGTGCATGAAAAGTCACGCAGACTCAAGGAGAGAGCTGCGTGAAAAGTCACGCAGACTCAAGGGAAGAGCTGCGTGAAAAGTCACGCAAGCTCAAGGAGAGAGCTGCGTGAAAAGTCACGCAAGCTCAAGGAGAGACACGCTTCCAACAGGAAGCGTGCTCAAATAGGAGCACACTGTTCACTGTCATCTCCAAACAGCAAGAACACCATGGCTGAACCCAAACTTCAAAGCATCATAATTTGGCCATCCGAACTCCTAATCCAGATTTCCAAAGTTCCAACTTGGGTGAAACTGAATGCTCTTCCACATGAAAGCATCAAAAACCCATAAAATCCAACTAAAGTAGATCAAACCATACAAAATCCGAAAATGATTAAAACTTAGATCTACAAAAACCAAGGCTTCAAAATGGAAATTTCCAAGTTCTAAACTAGTATAGATTGAAGAGAAGAACATGTTTTGGCAAATAGTTTTGTAAGAAATCATTGACAAAATTATGGATCCATCTCTTGAGCAAGTTGGTACTTGCCTTGGTTGGTGGAGGAAATAAATGAGAGGAAGTAAATGAGAGGAGAGAGAATGAGATGAGTTATATATATAAAGTTCTTGGACCCATGTGTTCATGATGAACCAAAGGGCTCAAGATGAACCATTGGTGAACCATGAATAGGTTACCCAAATGAGCCAAAACTGTAGGCCCAAATGCAGAAAATAAATTAGGAAATAATATTTTGTCAAATATTTTTGGGAAATGCATGAAGAAACACAGCATAATAAATATAGTATAAATACAAGGTAAATACAATTTTATCGGTTTACGTATTAAAATACGTATTCCAGGATCGGGGAGTGACATATCTACCCTTCTTAGAAAAATTCCGTCCTCAGAATTCCAGCCAAGACAGGATAGTGAAATCAGGGCAAGCAAGGCACAATCATATATAAGTTAACTATCATAGCAGTTATTATCATACATCATAAAGTGCAAAACAAGCAGGTGCAGATAAGCATGGAATCGTGTCAATAAGGTGCAAAAATATACCTTATTAGTCAAACAAATGCGGATATCGAGATCTGATCTCGTCCTCGCGCTCCCAGTTTGACTCTTCCAAAGAGTGATGGTTCCAAGAAACACGGACAAGGCTTATCGTCCGATTCTTGAGTACCTTCTCTCGCCGGTCCAAAATAGACACGGGTTGTTCCTCGTAAGTTAGGTCGGTAACAACGACTAACTCAGAATGATCGAGGACATGACTCGGATCCGGGACATACCCACGTAATTGGGACACATAAAACACATCATGTATGCCAGTCAACGAAGGCGGAAGGGCAAGTCGATAGGCCACATCACCTACCCGAGCGAGAATCTTAAAAGGACCAACGTATCTTGGACTAAGCTTTCCCCGGGTTCCAAATTTGATGATACCCCGAGTAGGCAAAATCTGCAGAAACACTTGGTCGCCAACTCTGAACTCTAGAGGCCTACGATGCTGGTCTGCCCAATGACGATGTCGGTCCTGCGCAACTCGAAGGCGTTCTCTGACCAACTTAACTATCTCCACAGTCTGCAGGATCATCTCTGGTCCCAACAACTTCCGTTCTCCGACGTCGTCCTATGCCAAAGGGGACCTGCACTTCCTTCCGTACAATGCTTCGAACGGGGCTATCTGAATGCTAGCCTGATAGCTGTTGTTATAGGAGAACTCCACTAGATGAAGGTGATCCTCCCAAGATCCGCCAAAATCCAAGGTACACGCCCGTAGCATATCTTCTAATGTCTGAATGGTTCTTTCTGATTGCCCGTCGGTTTGTGGATGATAAGCAGTACTGAATCTTAACTTGGTTTCCAAACTTTGGTGTAAGCTCCGCCAAAAATGGGAAGTAAACCACGTATCCCGATCTGATACTATACTAACTGGAACACCGTGCTGCCTTACTATCTGCTTCATGTATATTTCTGCTAACTGCTTAGTAGTCTGTCCAACTCGGAAGGGAAGGAAATGAGCGACCTTCGTGAGTCGATCTACTATTACCCAGACTGCATTCTTACCAGTCGGGGATCTAGGTAAACCGGTCACAAAATCCATCGTAATGTGCTTCCATTTCCATTCTGGGATAGGAAGCGGCTGTAGCAACCCTGCTGGTCTCTGCTGCTCGGCTTTCACCTGCTGACATACCAGACACTTGGATCATAATCTCGCTATCTCTCTTTTCATGCCATTCCACCAAAAGTACTACCTGATATCTCGATACATCTTCGTTCCTCCTGGATGAATGGAGTAAATAGAACTATGAGCTTCGGACATAACCTCTTGCCGAAGGTCTCCACTCGGTACACAGAGTCTGTTTCCAAACCTGAGCGTACCATCTTCATGAATCACTAACTCCTTTCTACGGCCTGATTCATACTCTGACCGCAACTTCTGAATCTGGGGATCTCCTGCTTGTGCTGCCCTTATCCTCTCTACTAAGGTTGACTGAATCTGCATACTGGTCATTCTTCCTATATCCTTTGGCAAAACTACTTCGATTCCCATACTCTGAAGGTCTTCTAAAATATGCTTCTGCGAGGTCAAGATAAAGGCACTGTCTCTTCTACTCAGTGCATCTGCAACTATATTCGCCTTGCCTGGATGATACTGAAGATCTAAGTCAAAATCCTTCAGTAGTTTTAACCATCTTCTTTGCCTCATGTTCAAATCTCGCTGCGTGAATACGTATTTCAAACTCTTATGATTAGTATAGATCTCTACCCGATCTTCGTATAAATAATGCCTCCACAACTTGAGTGAAAACACCACAGCTGCTAACTCCAAATCGTGAGTCGAGTAATTCTTCTCATAGTCTTGAAGCTGTCGAGACGCATATGCTATCACCTTTCCGTGCTGCATCAATACACATCCAAGACCCTTTCCAGATGCGTCACAATATACTGTAAAGCCTTCCGCTCCTACTGGAAGCGTCAAGATCGGGGTTGAGATCAACCTCTTCTTCAATTCTTCAAATAATGCCTGAAAGCTAGCTGACCAAACAAACTCTACGTCCTTGTGCGTCAAACGCGTTAAGGGCGCAGAGATCTTGGCAAAGTCTGCCATGAACCTTCTGTAGTAACCAGCTAATCCTAAGAAACTTCGCACTTCTGCAACCGTTCTCGGGACCGACCAATGCTCCACGGCCTCAATTTTCTTCGGATCCACTGACACTCCTGCCCCAGAAATTACATGCCCCAGGAACGAAATGTGATCTAACATGAATTCACACTTGTCGAGCTTCGCATAAAGTTGATGCTCCCACAATGTCTGTAAGATAGTCCTAAGATGTTTCTCATGCTCCTCTTCACTGCTGGAATAGACAAGAATGTCATCTATGAATACCACCACAAATTTATCCAAATACGGCAGAAAGATACGGTTCATTAAATCCATGAATACTGCGGGGGCGTTGGTTAGTCCAAAGGGCATTACTAAAAACTCATAATGCCCATATCTAGATCTGAATGCTGTCTTCGGTATGTCTTGCTCCCGGACTCTTACTTGATAGTATCCCGACCGAAGATCGATCTTGGAAAAGACACTGGCCTTGCTCAACTGGTCAAACAGGTCATCAATCCTTGGTAGCGGGCACTTATTCTTCACTGTTACTGCATTCAGCTTGCGGTAGTCGATGCACATCCTCGTCGACCCATCCTTCTTGGAAACTAGAATCACTGGCGCGGCCCAGGGCGATTTACTGTCTCGGATGAATCCCTTAGACTTCAACTCTTCTTCATGTTGATACAACTTATCCTGTTCTGACGGCGACATTCTGTAAACTCTGTCTGTAATAGGCCTCGTTCCAGGGTTCAACTCAATGCTAAATTCTACCTCTCTGACTGGGGGTATCCCTGGGAGCTCATCAGGGAAGACGTCAAGAAAATCTTCGACCACTCTCGGAATCTGTCCTGGCTCTGACACTGCTGCTGAGATAACGCCTCCGGCCTGATTCTTCAAGGTTCGAGTAAAGATGAACTGCTCCATTCCAGGAACGCTGAATATGACCCTACCTCCTCTACAATCAATTGTCGTATGACTGTCTCTCAACCAGTCTATGCCAAGAACAACATCGAAATTCCCCATAGGGAATTCAATCAATGATGCGGGCAATAAATGCCCACACACCTCTACCGGACATGAAAAGCGCATCCTGCTAACTTCTACGAGCCCATTGTCGGTGAGTATATCCATCCTCTCCGGCAATGCCTCAAACTCTAATCCAATCCGTGTAGCATATTGTGCAGAGATGAATGAATGAGTAGCGCCTGAATCAAATAATGCTACAGCGGAAAATGAGGTAACGAGAATTTTACCTGCCACCACGTCACTAGACACTAGAGCCTCTTCCAAGGTCAATGTGAGAGCCTGGCCCCGCGGAGCCCCTTGTTGCGGCCATCCTCGACCATGCTGTTGCTGCCTCTGAGGGCCTTCGGCTTCCTGTGCCTGGCGAAACATCTGAGCCTGCATTGGTAGACGCTGGGCTAGGGGCCTTACTGCTAATACTGACCCTCCACTCGGGGTTGCCATCGGAGCTGGCATTGCTGGAAACTGCTGAGCTGGCCCTCCTGGCCTCTGCATCACAGGACAAGTGGAGATACGGTGGTCTAAACTACCACACCTCAAGCATAAGCCATTCGCTGACCGGCACACCTCCCTCGTGTGCCCTGCCTTTCCATAGAATGTACAGCCCTGGGGTGCTCCCTGACGCTGTTGCTGGTTTCTCGGCTGCTGATGCCGAACTGGCGCTGTATTAGTTGACACGACCGTCCTCCGCGGTGCTCCTGCATCATGAATACGTACATCGGGTGCTGGTGCCGATGTTCGCTACATTGCTTCTCCCCAAACCTAGGAATGAGATCTCTTCTGACCTCCTGTCCTCGATGCCAACCTCTGCTGGGTAAGCTCGTGCCTCCGAGCGGCCGTCAAAACAGCGTCAAACGTCTGGTAGTCGTGTCCCTCCATAAGCTGCAGTAGTTCCAAATGAAGTCCCTGCTGGAACCTCATAGCCTTCTCTGGCTCCGTTGCCACCATTGCTGGTGCGAAACGGCACAATCTGCAGAACTCTGCTGCATACCCATCTACGGTCTTGCCTGCTTGCTTGAGACTGATAAACTTCTGCTGGAGCTCATATCGAGCTACTACGCCAAAATACTTGGCCTTGAATCTGTCACTGAAGGTGGTCCAACGAACAGGGCGTCTTGCACCAACTTCTTCTGATGCCCACCAGTCGCGGGCAAGATCCTGAAGTACCAGTTTGACCTGATCAACCTTCTCATCATCTGGAACCTTGGCTGCCATAAGAATGGCTTCAATGTCTTGAATCCATGCATCCGCAGTGATGGCATCCTCCGTGCCATCAAAATACCTCTGGTTCAAGCGACGGAACCTTCTTGATGCTCCCGAGTCAGCCCCGGCACTCCTCTCAAGAGCTAACTGAATCCCTTGGTTCAGCAACATGTTCTGCTCCTGCTGTCGAGTCTGTTGCTGTTGGTTAGTGACAAGAAACCCCCGGATGATCTCCAGGAGTGCTACGGCGTCTGGTACTGCCGTCGCTGCTGGTGCTGCAGGAGTTTCAATAACCTACGGCTGTACTGCCTCTGGTTCTATTTCTGCTCGTGCCTGCCCTGGGGAAGGTTCTCTCCCCTGTTGCTGCCCAGTCGAGCCATGCCCTTGCTGCTCTTCCTCATGGGCCTCACCCGCTACTGAGAATGATGCACCCCTATAGAGAAGAATATAAGATTATCAAGTCCGGACGAGGAAGATTTCGAGGATGCAAGTCAGGTTAGAGATCAAGGCAAGGACAGAGAATTCGAAACGGAATTTCAAGGGGAACAAGTTTTGATTGAGACTCCTAATAATTCGCAATACCCCACAAGTCTGAAAATCAGACCTGTATGGGCCACCACTAAAACCTTGTCACGCCCCAGTACCGAAATACGGAGACGGACTAGGCCAGCTACTCCATATGAGGTACGTAACGTCATACGGCGATCGTGGCTGTCGAGAGACTAGGGGGTACATGCTACAATCAAGTCTCCTATGGTCCCACAGAGTTCTATGTCTCAATCAATCAAATCACATCAGCAATTAAATGAACATTAAAGATAAAGCAATAAGGCGTCCCCGACGCTTCATCAAAATGGTCATGAGAGACAAGCTTTATAATTTAGCTATCTCAGAGAGTCAGGAGTACAAAATTATACACAGCTGTAGTCTGTTTATTTACAAGTCTGTACTGACACAAAATATCAAGTAATCCGGCTAACAGGTGCCGGTGGCTAAACGCCGCAAAAGTATAAGCAGGAGTGGTGGAGAAGAAACCCACTCGAGTTCCCGAACCGCCATGCTCCTAGTATGCACCATGGATGTCAGGGAGGAAGATCGTGTCCTCAGGCTCTGCTACGGGATCTGGCCAAACAAAAACCAGCGGGGTCAGCCCCGAATAGCAAGTACCGCCAAAGGGGTACAAGAGTTAAGATTAAAAACCCAGTTAATAGAATGATTGATAATAGTAACACTTATGCTACTATTATAGGGTAGCGCAACATCCTCGAACCCATATGGCACCCTTACAACCAAACAAGGACAAAAGGTACCGCATGGAGTCGGGACGTGTCGTACTCTATAACTTTCACATAAGTTAAAAGGTATAAACAGTAAAACCTCCTGGTCGTGACTTCGGTCGATAGCCTATCGCAGCACAATAACCAACCCAACAATCAAACAAGAACATGGGTTGGATCATGTACCATGATAGACCATGTTCCTCAGTCATTCACAGAAGTAGCAATTCACAATCAGAATAAGTCTTCCGTTCATAACTTCGGTCCACAGCCTATCATAGTACGATAACCAACCCAACAATCAAACAAGAACATGGGTTGGATCACGTACCATAATAGTCCGCTTCCCTCAGTTATTCACGGAAGGTAATAGGACACAAGCAAGTCGTTTTCACGACCAATCAAGTCTACGAGTTTCTAGTGGGACGAGATTATCCTCGCGTCATGTTATTAGAAAATACTCAGATCGTATCTTTCCAGCAAGGCTAGCCAACCCAGGGGTTCGCGTAGACAGGTATGATTGAGCACAGGTCCCTCGTAAGGCCACCTTGCTAAAACATATATTATATAGCAGGAATTAATCGGATACAGTCATCCACTCGTTGCAGATGACACAGTATCCGTGGAGACCAGCCGGCGCGTCAAGACAGTATCTCAAGGCGGCTGGTGTAACACGATCTCGGGATTTTGCCCTCCCCATGCATCTAGTATGTTTAGTTGCCTAGTTTAACCCTAGGTGAAATCTTGGACTCACATGCTGTGGCCTGCATGATTATCCTCCTAAAGTCGTAATTTAGTACGAGTACCCCAAAGAGGATCCATGTCAATCAGTATGTCAACATGTTCTACCCTCCTTAGTGTAATGCATCATTGCAAATATGCCACGTTGAGTTACGAGTCATTTGTCGAGCATGAACAAGAACTGGGACATTCAGGTACATGTATCATGAAGGAACACTTTGTTCTCCGGGGTCACATTAGTGCTCATATCATGCTCGGGACAAAAGGCGTAAGGATATAAAATGGGCATATAATATCTAATAAAATATCAAAAGCGTACGCATAAAAGCACGCACGCTCAAGGGGTAAAAGTCACGTAGGCTCACTCAGGCTCACTCAAGGCAGCGTGCGTGAAAAGTCACGCAGACTCAAGGAGAGAGCTGCGTGAAAAGTCACACAGACTCAAGGGAAGAGCTGCGTGAAAAGTCACGCAAGCTCAAGGAGAGAGCTACGTGAAAAGTCATGCAAGCTCAAGGAGAGAGCTGCGTGAAAAGTCACGCAAGCTCAAGGAGAGAGCTGCGTGAAAAGTCACGCAAGCTCAAGGAGAGACACGCTTCCAACAGGAAGCGTGCTCAAATAGGAGCACACTGTTCACTGTCATCTCCAAACAGCAAGAACACCATGGCTGAATCCAAACTTCAAAGCATCATAACTTGGCCATCCGAACTCCAAATCCAGATTTCCAAAGTTCCAACTTGGGTGAAAATGAATGCCCTTCCACATGGAAGCATCAAAAACCCATAAAATCCAACTAAAGTAGATCAAACCATGCAAAATCCGAAAATAATTAAAACTTAGATCTACAAAAACCAAGGCTTCAAAATGGAAATTTCCAAGTTCTAAACTAGTATAGATTGAAGAGAAGAACATGTTTTGGCAAATAGTTTTGTAAGAAATCATTGACAAAATTATGGATCAATCTCTTGAGCAAGTTGGTACTTGCCTTGGTTGGTGGAGGAAATAAATGAGAGGAAGTAAATGAGAGGAGAGAGAATGAGATGAGTTATATATATAAAGTTCTTGGACCCATGGGTTCATGATGAACCAAAGGGTTCAAGATGAACCATTGGTGAACCATGAATAGGTTACCCAAATGAGACAAAACTGTAGGCCCAAATGCAGAAAATAAATTAGGAAATAATATTTTGTCAAATATTTTTGGAAAATGCATGAAGAAACACAGCATAATAAATATAGTATAAATACAAGGTAAATACAATTTTATCGGTTTACGTATTAAAATATGTATTCCAGGATCGGGGAGTGACATAATCAATTATGAACCCAATTCCCCAATGGTTAATACATTCAAACTTAACATCGACTTTCCCTCCTGATCGAACATGTGTCAAGCTTCAAGAATATACATTCAGAAAACTTGTCCCAACATAATTAACGATCACAGAACCAAATCAAGCACAAAAACACTCAACTGCTAACGAATTCTAAGCAATGGCTACATTACAGAAGACAACCAATACCTCTCTGTGTCAACTTGACACGGACATAAATTCATGTCCAAATCTGGTTGTTTCCTGTAATCGAACCCGACACAACCACCAAATGCAGACACACGGAACTCATTCAAACCAAATCTCAGAGGGAAAAGTTAAAAATCGCACCTGAGTCATCCGAGTATCAGAGTCGGATACTCTAATTCGGTGTCAAAAACCTGAGAAAGGACTGGTTCAGGCATTCCAGCAAACAGGTCATATGCAAGAACAAAACTCAATCATTCAACTGTGATTGAGAAACTCAAGAAAAAGAAAAATAATCAAAATCACTAACAGTCAATCCAGATCACCAATCCTTCAATCAAATTCCAAAAAAGTGAGATGAATGAACCGATCAAAAATTACTCGGAGAATCGATCCAATCCAGATGATTCGATCTATTCTTGCAACAATCGACAGAGAAAAGGATGAATAAGGAATGAACGACTTCTAGATTTGAACATATATGACACAAGAATTTGAATGCTCACCTAAACGAAGGCACGATCTAGAACAATGAGTCTGTGGAGAAGAATCGTCAAGAATTGGAGATCTGCCACTAGAAAATACCACTTCATCAACGTCGTCCTCCTCCTTGCTCGCTGAGGACAGTGAGTACTGTCGCAGAAAAATGCTCAGCCGCCGGAGAAGAAGACCAAATCATTGCTGCTGGAGAGAGGAAGCCCCGCCATTGCCATAGCCGATCGAAAGCTAAAACGAGATTTTGTGATCGGGATGGTTGATGAAGAGGAAGAGAACGATCAGAATTTATGGAAGAACAAAGCTCGGCTCTGTGTGAAGTGGAGTAGTAAAGGAAATGTGAAAGAAAGAGGAAATTGAGTGGTTTAAATAGGAGTTGAAAGTTTATTAGGTTGTTGGAAAACTTGGATGAGGTGTCAGCTGGTTAGAGGGAAAATATAATAAAATTTCAAATTATGACAATGACAAGCCCAAAGTAAATTGGCCCATCATCAACCCAATTAATTGTTTAACTAGAGAAAATAGAAGATGAAATCTATAACCTATAATAAGAGTATACTAGAAAAGAAAATCATTAATCTCTAATCAAAGTTTAACCAAAAATTTATTCACATAAAAATATGCCAACTTAATTTTAGGAAGATAACTTTCTCAAAAAAAATAATTATTCACCAAAATTTTAAAATACCAAGAAAATAGTATTATTTTTAAATTCCAAGAAAGCAGGGTTATAGCCCCTGCTGACCTCCTCTTGTCTACTGCTAGTGCTGGATAAACTTCTGCTGTTAGGTCTGTAATGGTCCCTTCTGCTGACCCGTCGGATCCTTGGATCCAGCTCCGTGAGCCGTACATCCTGAAGACATGGGACAGTCCCTCAACTGGTGCTCTACTGAACCACAAAGTAGGCACTTGCCTAGACTCTTCCAACACTCGTTCTACACATGTCTTGGCTTCTTGTAGAAAGTACAACTGATGACTTACTGATGTCTAGGCGTATGTTGTATCTGCTTCTGCTGAAAAGGCGCACGACCCTGACTCTGGAACTGCTACTACTGGAACGGATTCTGCTGATGCTGCTGCTGAAAATGGGGCCTCTTGGCCGGGCCTCCACTACCGCCGGCTCCATGTGAATCATGACCTCTTTTCAGTTTTAATTCGAGGTCGTCCTCCACTGCAATAGCTCCCGACAGAATCTTCTCAAAAGTAGCATTTCTGTTGCTGTTGGTCAAGGACTTGACTTCCTTAACCAAGCCCTTCCTGAACCTCCTAGCCTTCACTGTCTCTCTAAGGTCCTCCACAAATCGGCCTAGATGGCAGAACTCTCCGGCGTACTCCTCTACTGTCTGGTTCTCCTGAACCAGGTTCTCGAACTGCGTCTCCAAGGCGCCAAGTGCTGTATCGAGGAAGAATATCTCCTTGAAGATCTTCTTGAAAGCCTCCCAAGTCTGCCCCTCTGTAACAACCCTGGGGTCAGTCTAGTACTATGTGCGGGTAAGGTCCTGCATCTGGCTGCCCACTCCTTTTATATGAAGCCTAGCTTGTATTTTTGTAAGGCGAAAGATCTCCTCTATATGCTCGATCAAGTCATCGGCATATAGGATACCCTCGGTACCTTTGAAGTCTTACGGCCGCATCTTCTGAAAATCCTGAATGCCCGAAATCCTCGGCTGGTACGGCTGTATCTGCCCTTCATATAGTTGGGCAGTCACCTTCTCTATTTCCAGCATGGCTAACTGATGGGCATTGTCAAAGCCCTGCCTCATATCCTCCGTCTGGCGTCGCTGAGTCTCCATCATCTATTACATAAAGGAAAAGAACTGCACCATATCAACTATCTCCTGAGGCGGTAGTGGGAGCATCCCCTGAACCCCTGAGGTAGTCCTCAGAATCGATGGAGGAGCACCCCTAAAAGCTGTAGACGCTCCCACCTAAGCAGGAACAAGAGGTACTATGGCTCCAGTGTCCAACTGAGTCGGGCGAGAAGTGACAGACCTCTCAGTGGTATCCCTTAGGCCAGAGCGATGCGATCGTGCTCCACCATCCTGAAGACAGATCAAACAAAGAATCAACTACTGAGAAAAAAGTAATAAAATCAAAGGAGGACAGTTTGTTACAAAAGAAGGCAATTATCAGCAAGAATTAGATAAGAGTTTTTCTAATGTGATTGAGTACCTTAACTTATATCCTATATCATATTACTGGCTACAGTGATACGCTTGTTCGAGTACCACTACAAAATCATACTACTTGCGACTGAACCTGCATGGGCCACCACTAAAAAATGTGTCATGACCCGTACCCAGTGAAAGGGCACGAGAAGTAGGTATGTCCAGCCTACGTTGCAGTATCGACGGTAGAACGCTGTCCTAGGTCACAATATCTAACAATATAACCATACTTGTACAATAATATACGCTCCAAAAGGAGGACAATATAAAGGTACTGTCACGACTCGCACCCAGTGTAGGGGTACGAGAAGTGGGTACGTCTAGCCTACGCCGCAGTGTCGACGGTAGAACGCTGCCCTAGGTTACTATCTAATCAACAACTCACGCAATTATATAATCTACTTGTCAAATCTCAACTCCGAACGGAGGACAAGTATAGATATATTGAAATCTCAATCATAGTCTAAGCACGATATGATAACACAGAAGTTTATAACTAAGACTAAATAACAACAACAAAACCAACTACTAAATAATATTAATCTCAAACAATCTCAAAACAAAACAATATCTCAACTTATAACAATTCAAGTTCTAAATATGAAACTAAAACAAGTCTACTAGCTAGTCTCCTGATCACTCATGAGTGTCGAGGCCAAAGGTAGCTAAAACATATCCTGGTCCATAGTAAGTAGGGCAAGTGTCCTCGGGGCAAGCATCTGTAATATTTTCAATAGGTCCAGTCAGGACAGAAATGAGCAAAACTCATCAAGAAATCCTAAGTAAATGACAAAGAACTATAAAGCAGTTATAGATAGTTGTATTGATAAACATGACAGTTTATACGAGTAATGATGTAGAGAAACAGTTAAGGTGCAAGAAAAGTCAAGTAACTAAACAAGTGAAGAAGCATGGCAATAAAGACTATAAACTAAGATCTAACGGAAGTAGAGTAACATGATATAAGTCCAGACAGTATAATATGAGTCAAGTGTAATCCTAATATGAGTCCAGACAATGTAAATCTAATACCAGATGAATCCAGCACAAGATGAGTACAGTATAAGGTGAGTCCAGTCAGTGATCATTGATTCCAGGGTGAGTGCAGACTATATACTAACAATATGTTTAAAATACTGAGATCGATATGTAAACGGCTGTAGGTAATACGGTACATTGCACACTCAGCCAAGTATGGGATGGCTATCATTCCAGTATAATTCTAAGGGAGTGGTTCTAGTATTTGTGAATGTTCACATGTCTACTCCAATATTTTTTCGCCCAATAAGTACAAGTGAATCCATAACCCGACACGAAAATAAGTACAAGTCCAGCCAGAATACCAGTGAGTGGTTCCAGTAGGTGATTCCAGTAGGTGGTACCAGTAGTGGTTCCAGAAATGGAGGCCAAACGTGAATAAATGAGTGTTACATGAAATGGATCCAGCAATATCAAATAGTGTTTGTAACAGAGAATCAAATAGAACTAACTAGAACTAAAATACAGTAATCGACAAGTAAATGAAAGAACTATCAGAGAATGTACTCGCCTGACACTCTGAAAAGAGTAGTGTAATATCAGATATCTGCACCGGAGTCACAATGTCCTAAATAGAGAAATATGGGTTATAATGTGTTCAAATATGTAATAAAGGAAGTTTATAATACAACTACATGATTCTAAGAATCTCTCTAGGTCAAAAGTCAACTCTTGGTCAATTTGGTCAAAGGTAAACTATCTAATCAAACTCTACCTATACCATACCACACATCTAAGGTAAACCACATATATATTGTCACTACCACTTTTCTAGCTTGAGGGTATTTTGGTCAATTTTAAAAACTTTGGAATTATTATTAATTATAATTATTAGAATTTTTAGTGATTTTTTAGTATAATTGATTTGGTGCTAGTTTTGACTTTGACTAGTGTTGACTTAGGAGACTGTCCTAGAGGCTAACCTAGGTCATAACTTTTTGATTAGTTTATGGAAACCTAGCTTGACCTATGTTAGTGATAATTAACCAATTAGATTTATCTTGGGGAAATTAGGATTTGAATTGATTAGAGAATGGCTTATGATTTCACAAGTCATGATTAGTGATTTTGGCCCATGGAAGCCCATAGATCAATATTAGAACCCTAA
Organism: Iris pallida; assembly: GCA_029216955.1. NCBI lineage: Eukaryota > Viridiplantae > Streptophyta > Magnoliopsida > Asparagales > Iridaceae > Iris > Iris pallida. Next base: position 25,343,349 of record JANAVB010015397.1, read on the forward strand.
CTCTAGCCCAATACACCCTTGGCCGGCCACTAAGGTCTTCCCCCTCTATTTAATGCTCCTAGAAATTAGGGCTAGCCTCCTTAGAAATATTTACAAAGTTTAGAAAGAGGTTAGTCTCCATCTTCTTTAATTCATAGAAAATCCATTTCAATTCCTTTTCCACCCAAACTAATTGCAATATGTTCTAATTTATCTGTTCTTGCTGTTTATGTAAGAATATTTCAGAGTTTGGACAATTTGGAAAATTTTGGCTATCAAGAGGAACACCCCTCTTTGGAGTTTTATTGAAGATTTGACACCAATAGGTAACTCCTTCAAAACCTATTGTAATTACTGTTATTATTGCATTCTAACCTAGATCTAGGTGTCCCCTAGCTAACCCTACATTTCTGTAGGATTTTGTGTCCTATTCGGGTCCTATTTGGACACGTATCAGTCCATGTGTTTAAGTGTTTGATGAAATACCCCAACGGGCATTTTGATTTATTTTTTAGGAAATTATTTGAATGGAAAATTAGGTTTTAACTTTGCTTATAGGTTTCTAGTATCCTGGTAGGATTTTCGTATCGCGTCGTATCGGATTGTGGACACGAACACACGGGAACACGCGCGCGGGGGGACTGTAGCTCCCCTGCTACTCGGGGCCTTTTGCACGCAGGATACGGCACTTCGACACGTGAAATTTGACACACACTACGGGACACTGACTGACACCATGTTGTCAAGTCCTACGGGCTCTCGTGTCGTGTCGGACATGCACGAAGCAGTGCATTAGGTTTACACTGTATCGGCTATAGCCGATTTCCAGTACTGATACGCGTGTTGTGTCGCACACACGCGTATCATGGACACGTATTAGGGTGTCCCCGACCTAGCCCTAGTCCCCCTCGACACTGGGACACGATCACGAGATCTGTGTCATATCGTGTCGTGTGCACGAGCACTAGAACCACTTGCACGAGGATTGTCCAATTTTGTACTGTTTCGTGTTTTAAACTGTTTGGACACGTTTGTGTCCACTTGGGTGGACACAAAAACACTAATGGACACGTACACTATTAGTGTTTTCATTACCAACCATTAGATTTGTATTTTAGCTTGGTTTCGATGTCAATTTCTCATTTACCCAATAAATTCTGAAACCTATTATATCAGTCATATTTCTTTGTGTTTCCAATTTTCAATTTCAAATTTTGTGCATCAATTTAACCTATTTAATACTGATAATTAGCATGGTTTAGGACCTAATGGGGTACACCTACATGTTTACTAATTGTATGTTGATTTTGGGTTAATTTGGTATGGTTTAGAGCTCAAAATCTGGGAGTTTGGTTATGGACTGAAAACTGGGTTTTAGGTTTCTATTTTGAACTGGAATTGCAATATTGATTTCCATTCCTTCCTCACTGTTCCAAATTTTTCCCCTCACTGATTTCACATATATACTTCATTGTCATGCCATATTTTTCTGTACACACACAGTGTTTTACCATTTACTGTTTTTTTCTAACTATTTTCCTGTTTTCTCTTTCACTCTCTCTTAACACACACACACACACACACACACACACACACACACACACTCAAACACATCCTCACTTGACACCACACTCACATGTCTATGTCTAACACACACATACACACTTGAACACACATGCCCTCTTGCACAGACATGTCTATTCCTGCACACACACATACTCTCATGTTTTCATTCACTAACACACAAACTCTTATGCCTACACACACTCTTGCACTCTCTCACGCACACTTGGACACATACATGTGTCCTCCTTTCTCTATACATGTGTATATATATATATATATGTATTGATATATATATATAGGTACCCTATATATATGAGTGTGTTCTATTATATATATTAAATATATAATATTTGTATGATATACATATAGTATTCTATAGGTTATGTATTTTCTAAGTTATATTATATAATATATCAAAGTGTGTATTCTATATTAGAGTGTATTATATTAGATATATTTTGACTTGTGTTATGTGAGTATGGTTTGGTTCATAGGCATGATATAGTCTATGGCCTAAGTGTGTGTCTGCTTGACTAGTGAGCCTAGATTTGACTTGTGTAGCCTTATTAGACATAGAATAGATTAGTTAGACTAGTATACACTTGTTTGACTTAGCTTTGACCTTGTTGACCTAGTCTGACTTCTAGAGTTGACCAGAGTTGACCAAGAGTTGACCTTGGTCTAGATTGACCTAGATTCATGTAGAATGTATTGTAGTGCATCTGATTACTATTCTGGACATGTTGCGACTTGTAATGTTCTAAATAGGAGCCAGATACCACTCCTCGGACAGTACTTTCATCTTGGACATTCAGATAGCAGGCGAGTACATTCTCTGATCTTTTCATACTTGTCTGGACTATACTCTTGCTCTAGATTACTTTACTTGATGCTGACACGTATCTTCACGGATTAGTACTATATGGATCCTTTCTTGAGATGTTATCCCTCTACGGGTGCATCGGGTATTTCATGTTCATGTACTTTATTATGTGCATCAGGTACTCCTTGTACTCATACTAGTTCATGTATTTACATGTTCTCATGTGCTTTCATGTACTATCATGTGCCTTATGTACTACTCATTACATGAGTTTACGTATCTTAGCTATATTCATGTGCCTATAACGTAACTTGAATGGATCCTTGTGTATTGATTGGGGCGAGGTGAGTAGAATTGGTTATGTGAACACTATCCCCAGTAGGTATTCTATTGCTTCTTAGTTGTATTCATGTACTTCTAAGCCGTTTACATAACCATATTGTACTCTAAATCACGTATCCACTTACAGTCTTTACTATCATGTATTTATTTTCAGTTACAAAATATCTCATGTTTACTCGTACTTCCTTTTCAGGACTTCCTGTATTTTACTCTATTGTATGATGTATACTCCTAACCTGCTATGAACTCTTTTGAGAGATATGTGCTCGTTCCCGTCCTGATTGGACCTTATGACAATTTTACAGAGGACGAGGAGGAGGCCTGCTTAGATACTTTCTATGAGACAGCCTTAAAGGACACTTGCGATCCGGACTTCCAGTCGGATCCCTTAGCAGTAGAGACTGTTGCTCCATAGATGTCTTTATCTTATTTTATAGCTTTGGAGATGGAGTTGTATATATTTGGATCTCTATTATGTCTGGATGTTAGTGGAGTTTATCTAGACACTTAGCTTCTCTCTATTGTATTTCCTATGGATTTGGATCTTGCATCGTTTATATCATTCTATCTTATCGTATTCTACCTTAGCTGTGATTGAGATATATTCTATTATGTCACCGCTACTCGGGGAGTATAACTGTTATTACCTTAAACTGTTAGACGTTGTGACCTAGGACAGCGTTCTACCGTCGACACTGCGGCATAGGCTGGACGTACCTGCGTCTCGTGCCCTTACTCTAGGGTGCGGGTCGTGACACGTTTTTAGTGGTGGCCCATGCAGGTCTAGGTTGGAAATGTAGTGGTATTCGAACTAGTATATCGCTGTAGCCTGCAGTAGAAATTACTATATTTTTGAAGGTACTCAATCACACTAGAAAAAACTCCTTATCAGATTCCATATATCTATTTTGCTGCTTATTGTCTTTCTTAGAAATTTGAACTGTCCTCCTTTGATATTTTGACTCATTCTTAGTAACTGTTTCTTGTTTGATCTATGTCTCCAGGACGGTTGAGACGAGATCGTATCGCCCTGGACTGGAAGACACTGGAGAGGGGTCTAGCACCTCTCGACCTCAGCAGCAGCCAGCTCCCGGTGCTACAGGGCCAGTGCAGCCCTTAGGAGTCGGTGTTTCTGCCACTTTTGGAGGAGCACCTCCACCAGTCAGGAGGCCGAGCATTGTGATTCCTGAGATCCTTCCACCGTAGCAGCCTCCGCCTACGGGGATGGTAGATGCTGCACATCTCTTCTCCTTCGTGGAGAGGATTCTGGAGTCCCACCAGCAGCAGCAGACGAGGCAGACTATCGATTTTCGTCATGGAATCGACGAGGCACACCAGCTGGTTCGTACTACAGTCGAGATGATTACTGCTCAGGGGGCCTAGCAGCAGCCCCATCGGTAGGAGAAGGACATTCAGGACTTCCAGAAGATACACCCACGGGAGTTCTTCGGTACAGAGGGCATCCATATTGTAAACGACTGGATTTAGCATATCGAAGAGATCTTCCGACTGGCGGAGATACCAGATCGACTCCAGATCGAGGCGGCGGGCAGTCAGATACATAACCTAGCCCGTGCGTGGTATCAGGCAGCTCCCAGGGTGGGAGTCGAGGGCCAGACTTTGGCCCAGTTCAAGGAGCTGTTTAAGGAGCAGTTCTTTCCTGATGTGGCCTTGGGAGTTATCGAGGTACAGTTCGAGGGTCTGGTTCAGGGGAACCATACTGTAGCTGAGTATGCTGGGGAGTTTTTTAGACTGGCCCATTTCATAGATGACATAACCGAGAAGACGAAGACGAGAAAGTTTTGCCGGGGCTTGATTAGAGAGGTTCGGTCGCTGACTAAGAGCGACCGGAACGCTACATTTGCTGAGATATTTTTTGGGGCTATGGCAGCGGAAGATGACCTAGGGATGAAGCAGAAGAGGGGTCGTGACTTCCAGGGTGCTAGCTGCAGTCAGAGACAGGCCAAGAGGCCTCACTTCTAGCAGCACTTTCAGCAGCAGAGGCCAGTTCAGCAGTATCAGCAGCAGGGTCGTGCACCTTTTCAGCAGGTGTAGCAGCAGTAGAGGCATCAACAGCAGGCACCCCATCAGCAGCAGGTAGTCGTTTGTGCCTTCTGCAAGAAGTCGGGGCACATGATTCATGAGTGCAGGAAGAAGCTAGGCAAGTGCCTACTTTATGGTACGGGAGATCACCAGTTGAGGAATTTTCCTGGGGCTTTTGTACGAGGAGCTTAGGGAGGTGGAGCCAAGGCTCCAACAGGCCAGTAGAGGAGACCAGCCCTGCAGACCCAGCAGCAGAGGTTCCAGCAGCACCAGCAGCAGGCATAAGGTGGACAGCAGGGGCGAGCTTTCACCATGGCAGCTGAGGATGCCGAGGCCATCGGAGAGCTGATAGCAGGTTCGGTTCTTCTCGACTCCCTTCCAGCATTTATACTCTTTGATTTCGGGGCTTCCCACAACTTTGTGTCAGTATCGTATGCTATTAGACATAGTCTGGTTTCTGAACCATTGCCTAGTACCTGTAAGATCACGACCTGGGGTGGGGTCATCCCCGTGAGTGATGTTTGTATAGGACAGAGCATCTTATTGGGAGGCCGAGAGTTGGGAGTGAGTCTACTCGTCATGCTACTACCGAACTACGATATTGTATTAGGTATGGACTGGCTGAGTAGACACCACGCCCGCATTGATTACCGAGGGGGACAGAGTTTTGTTTGGGGCGCCAAGAGAGCTAGAGTTTGAGTACACCCGACGGCAGGCAGAGCAGGACGACGGAGTCTTCTGTGGAGCTTCATTTGTGGAGCAGGTGGCTACGCATCCATTGATCGCAGAGTTTATGGACGTATTTCCAGAGGAGTTGTCGGGGCTTCCACCAGACAGGGATGTAGAGTTGTCGATAGACTTGGTCCCCGATGCAGAACCGATTTCTCAGCATGTCTATCGAGTGAACAACAGTGAATTGGTAGAGCTGAAGAAGCAGGTAGATGAGCTGCAGGACAAGGGCTTCATCCGATCGAGTTATTCACCTTGGGGTGCATCGGTAGTTTTCGTACCCAAGAAGGATGGGTCGGTACGGATGTGTATTGACTACAGGGCACTTAAAAACCTGACAATCAAGAACAGATATCCACCGTCGTGGATCGATGATCTTTTTGATCAGTTGAGCGGAGCTCGGGTGTTCTCCAAGATTGATTTGAGGTCAGGTTATCACCAGGTGAAGGTGAAGGGGAAGGATATTCCCAAGACCGCTTTTAGGACGCGGTACGGGCAATTTGAGTTTTTGGTTATGTCGTTTGGGCTGACCAATGCACCAGCAGTGTTTATGAACCTAATGAATAAGGTGTTCCACCAGTACTTGGACAAGTTCGTGGTGGTGTTCATTAATGATATCTTGGTATATTCCAAGACAGAGGAAGAGCACGAGGAACACTTGAGAGTGGTTCTGGAGACACTCAGGAGGGAGAGGCTGTATGGCAAGCTCTCGAAGTACGAGTTCTTCCTAGACAGAGTTGATTTCTTAGGTCATATGGTGACTGGTGATGGTATCTCAGTGGACCCGAAGAAGATCACAACAGTTGAGGCTGGGACAGCGCCGACTTCATTGGCAGAGATCAGGAGTGTCCTGGGGCTGACAGGATATTATAGGAAATTTGTGTAGGATTTCTCCCGGGTTGCAGAGCCGTTGACTCAGTTGACCCGGAAGGATGCTGAGTATGTTTGGTCAGAGGAGTGTCAGGCAGCTTTTGATGAGTTAAAGAAGTGGCTTACGACAGCTCCGGTTCTGACATTGCCTTCAGGATCAGGTGGATTCACTATTTATAGTGATGCTTAAGGGAAGGGCCTGGGTTGTGTCTTGTAGCATCATAGGAAGGTGATTGCCTATACTTCTAGGCAATTACGTCCCCATGAGAAGAACTACCCTATCTATGACCTGGAGCTGGCAGAAGTGATTTTTGCTTTGAAGTTGTGGAATCACTATCTGTAAGGCGAGAGGGTGGAGATTTTCACAGATCATAAGAGCTTGAAGTATGTATTTACACAGAAAGAGCTCAACATGTGGCAGCACAGATGGCTAGAGTTGATGAAGGACTTTGACATCTCACTTCAGTATCACCCGGGGAAGGCCAACGTGGTTGTCGATGCCTTGAGTAGGTATCCGACAGCCATGTGTTTGACTATGGATCGGCACTTGCTTGCAGACTTGGAGAGCCTTGGGATTGAGGTGATTGTGTCCGGAGTGCAGATGCAGTTATGGGGCCTTCAGATACAGTCAGACTTGATGGAGAGGGTCAAGGCGACGCAGTTCGAGGATGTGGCTCTGCGGTGTATCCGAGAGCAGGTTCGTACATGATTGGTGGATGGCGAGTTTTTACTTGCAGAGGATGGTGCCCTGAGGTACGGTTCCAGTTTATGTGTGCCTAACGGGGAGCTCAGAGAGCAGATCATACAGAGGCTCACAGATCGCAGTACTCTATACATCCTGGTGCCAACAAGATGTACAGGGATCTGCGAGAGCATGTCTGGTGGTACAGGATGAAGCGAGAGGTGTCCCACTTCGTAGTTAGATGCTTGGTCTGTTAGCAGGTTAAGGCAGAGAGACAGAGGCCTGGAGGATTATTGCAGCTGTTGCCCATTCCAGAGTGGAAGTGGGAATATATTACCATGGATTTCGTATCTGGGTTGCCGCGTACACCAGAAGGGAAAGACGTGATTTGGGTCATCGTTGATAGGTTGACCAAATCGGCCCACTTCTTGCCATTCAAGGTGGGTACATCTACAGAGATGCTTGTGGAGCTGTACATGAGGCAGATAGTCAGGATTCATGGAGTTCTCGTCAGCATTATCTCAGATCAGATAGTCGCTTTACTTCCCATTTCTGGAGGAGTCTGCAGACTAGTTTGGGCACTCAGTCCAAGTTTAGTACTGCATACCACCCCAGACGGACGGACAGTCAGAGTGGACTATTCAAATACTTGAGAACATGCTACGGACGTACGTTATAGATTTTGGAGGTTCCTGGGAGGATCATCTACATTTGGTAGAGTTTGCTTAAAATAACAGTTATCAGGCCAGCATTGAGATGTCATCTTTTGAGGCTCTGTATGGGCGTAGGTGTCGTACACCCTTATCTTGGGATGATCTTGGAGAGCCAACTTTACTGGGACCAGAGAGGGTTGTTGACACAGCCGAGAAGGTGAAGCTCATCAGGGACAGACTTCGCGTGGCGCAGGAAAGACATCGGCACTGGGCCGATAGCCACCGGCGGCTGTTGGAGTTTGAGGTACAGATTTAGAGATAGGGTTATAAGTAGGTTATATTATTTTATTTTATTTGATTGATCATGTTTGATTTTTAGTAACTTGAGACCTTGCTTGTGATTAGGTTGGAGACATGGTTTTTCTACGAATATCTCCGACTCGTGGTACGATATGTTTTGGTGGAGGTGGGAAGCTTAGCCCGTGCTTCATCGACCATTTCGTTATCAGCGGGAGAGTCAGTGATGTGGCATAGAGGCTAGACTTGCACCTGCACTAGTGGAAGTTTACAACATATTCCACGTATCACAGTTGAGTACGTGGCTAACCCTAGCCATGCACTCGATCATTCGGGGATTGAGGTTGGACCTACTCTCAGTTATCCTGAGCAGCCTGTGGAGATTGTGGATCGCCGGGAGAAGGTACTGAGGAACCAGGTAATACCCTTGGTATGCATCGCATGGAGGCATCATTCTCCAGGAGAGTCTACCAGGGAGCAGGAGGATGAGATGCACGAGCGGTACCCCTATCTTTTTGGACCTTGAGGTATACTTTTCTATCATTCTCAGCAGTTTAGTTTCGTCTTTAATTTCGAGGACGAAATTATTTTAAGGAGGGTAGATTTGTCACTACCACTTTTCTAGCTTGAGGGTATTTTAGTCATTTTTAAAATTTTTGGAATTATTATTATTAATTATAATTATTAGAATTTTTAGTGATTTTTTAGTATAATTGATTTGGTGCTAGTTTTGACTTTGACTAGTGTTGACTTAGGAGACTATCCTAGAGGCTAACCTAGGTCATGACTATTTGATTATGTTATGGAAACCTAGGTTGACCTAAGTTAGTGATAATTAACCAATTGGATTTATCTTGGGGAAATTAGGATTTGAATTGATTAGGGAATGACTTGTGATTTTACAAGTCATGATTAGTAATTTTGGCCCATGGAAGCCCATAGATCAATATTGGAACCCTAACCCTAGCCCAATACACCCTTGGACGGCCACTAAGGTCTCCCCCCCTCTACTTAATGCTCCTAGAAATTAGGGCTAGCCTCCTTAGAAATATTTGCAAAGTTTTAGAAAGAGGTTAGTCTCCATCATCTTTAATTCATAGAAAATCCATTTCAATTCCTTTTCCACCAAAACCAATTGCAATAGGTTCTAATTTTTTTGTTCTTGTTGTTTATGTAAGAATATTTCAGAGTTTGGACAATTTGGAGAAGTTTGGCTATCAAGAGGAACACCCCTCTTTGGAGTTTTATTGAGGATTTGACACCTAAAGGTAACTCCTTTAAAACCTATTGTAATTATTGTTATTATTGCATTCTAACCTAGATCTATGTGTCCCCTAGCTAACCCTAGATTTTTGTAGGATTTCGTGTCCTATTCGTGTCCCATTTGGACGCGTATCTGTCCCTGTGTTTAATTGTTTGATGAATTGCCCCAAAGTGCATTTCGATTTATTTTTAGAAAACTATTTGAATATAAAATTAGGTTTTAACCTTGCTTATAGGTTTCTAGTTTCTTGGTAGGATTTTTGTGTCATTTTGTGTCAGATTGTGGACACGAACACACGGGCACACGCGCGCGTGTGCGGGAACTGTAGCTCCCCTGCTACTTGTGGCCTTTTGTGCACAGGACACGACAGTTCGACACGTGAAATTTGACACATACTACGGGACACTGACTGACACCACGTGTGTCAAGTCCTAGGGCCTCTTGTGTCGTATCGGACACGTACGAAGCAGTGCATTGGGTTTACACTGTATCGGCTACAGCCGATTTCTAGCACTGATACGGGTGTCGTATCGCACACACGCATGTCATGGACACATATCAGGGTGTCCCCGACCTAGCCCTAGTTCCCTTCGACACTGGGACACGGTCACGAGATCTATGTCATGTCGTGTCGTGTCGTGTGCACGAGCACTAGAACCACGCGTACGAGGATTGTCCCGTTTTTCACTGTTTCGTGTTTTAAACTGTTTGGACACGTTTGTGTCCACTTGGGTGGACACAGACACACTGATGGACATGTACACTATTAGTGTTTTCATTACCAACCATTAGATTTGTATTTTAGCTTGGTTTCGATGTCAATTTCATATTTACCCAATAAATTTTGAAACCTATTATATCAGTCATATTTATGTGTGTTTCCAGTTTTCAATTTCGAATTTTGAGCATCAATTTAACCTACTTAATACTGATAATTAGCATGGTTTAAGGCCTAATGTGGTACACCTACATGTTTACTAATTGTATGTTGATTTTGGGTTAATTTGGTATGGTTTAGAGCTCAAAATATGGGAGTTTGGTTATGGATTGAAAACTGGGTTTTAGGTTTCTGTTTTGAACTGGAATTGCAATATTGATTTCCATTCCTTCCTCATTGTTCCAGATTTTTTTCCCTCGCTGATTTCACATATATACTTCACTGCCATGCCACATTTTTCTGTACACACACAGGGTTTTACCATTTATTGTTTTCTTCTAACTGTTTTCCTGTTTTCCCTTTCACTCTCTCTTAACACACACACACACACACACTCAAACACATCCTCACTTGACACCACACTCACATGAATATGTCTAACACACACACACACTTGAATACACATGCCCTCTTGCACACACATGTCTATTCCTACACACACACATACTCTCATGTTTTCATTCACTAACACACAGACTCTCATGCCTACACACACTCTTGCACTCTCTCACACACACTTGGACACATACATGTGTCCCCCTTTCTCTATACATATATATATATATATATATATATATATATATATATATATATTAAAAAAAATATAGGTACCCTATATATATGAGTGTATTCTATTATATATATATTAAATATATAATATTTGTATGATATACATATAGTAGCCTATAGGTTATGTATTTTTCTAAGTTATATTATATAATATATCATTGTGTGTATTCTATATTAGAGTGTATTATATTAGATATATTTTGACTTGTGTTATGTGAGTATGGTTTGGTTCATAGGCATGATATAGCCTATGGCCTAAGTGTGTGTCTGCTTGACTAGTGAGACTAGATTGGACTTGTGTAGCCTTGTTAGACCAAGAATAGACTAGTATAGACTTGTTTGACTTAGGTTTGACCTAGTTGACCTAGTTTGACTTCTAGGGTTGACCAGAGTTGACCAAGAGTTAACCTTGGTCTAGATTGACCTAGATTCATGTAGAATGCATTGTAGTGCATCCTATTACTATTCTGGACTTGTTGTGACTTATACTGTTCTAAATAGGAGCCAGACACCACTCCTCGGACAGTACTTTCATCTTGGAAATTCAGATAGCAGGCAAGTACATTCTCTGATCTTTTCATACTTGTCTGGACTATACTCTTGCTCTAGATTACTTTACTTGATGCTGACACATATCTTCACGGATTAGTACTATATGGATCCTTTCCTGAGATGTTATCCCTCTACGGGTGCATCGGGTATTTCATGTTCATGTACTTTTTATGTGCATCGGGTACTCCTTGTACTCGTACTAGTTCATGTATTTACATGTTCTCATGTGCTTTCATGTACTATCATTTACCTCATGTACTATTTATTATATGAGTTCACGTATCTTAGCTATATTTATGTGCCTATAACGTAACTTGAATGGATCCTTGTGTATTTATTGGGGCGGGATGAGTAGAATTGGTTATTGAACACTATCCCCAGTAGGTATTCATGTGCTTCTTAGTTGTATTCATGTGCTCCTAAGCCGTTTACATAACCATATTGTACTCTAAATCACGTAGCCACTTACAGTCTTTACTATCATATATTTACTTTCAGTTACAAAATATCTCCTGTTTTCTCGTACTTCCTTTTTCAGCACTTCCTATATTTTACTCTATTGTATGCTTTATACTCCTAACCTGCTATGAACTGTTTTGAGAGATATGTGCTCATTTTCGTCCTGATTGGACCTGTTGACAATTTTACAGAGGACGAGGAGGAGGCCTGCTTAGATACTTTCTATAGGACAACCTTAGAGGACACTTGCGATCCGGACTTCCAGTCGGATCCCTTAGCAGTTGAGACTGTTGTTCCATAGATGTCTTCATCTTATTTTATAGCATTGGAGATGGAGTTGTATATATTTGGATCTGTATTATGTCTGGATGTTAGTGGAGTTTATCTAGACACTTAGCTTCTCTCTATTGTATTTCTAGTGGATTCGGATCTTACATCTTTTATATCATTCTATCTTATAGTATTCTACCTTAGCTGTAATAGAGATATATTCTGTTATGTCACCCCCATTCGGGGAGTATAACTGTTATTACCTTAAACTGTTAGACGTTGTGACCTAGGACAACGTTCTACCGCCGATACTGCGGCGTAGGCTGGACGTACCCGCATCTCGTGCCCTTACTCTAGGGTGCGGGTCGTGACATATATATCTATATAGGCATTTACACATAACATAGATGTGTAATGTATAATATGTAATGTCACAACCTTAACCCACTCTACCTTATATACTTGGGTTAACCCCAAGATAATAATTATACCTAGCACCAAACCCATGCTAATACCTAATACTTAACATGTATTACTAGTGTAACGATATCCTAACTCCATTAGCTACTACTGTTTATTGGCCTGAACCCCTCTCTCACTCAAAACTGACAAGGTACTCGCTTCACTCTACTCCTTACTATCACATGCACTCTCACAGTTAAAAGTCACTTAGGGACACTCTACTAAGTCACACTAACACATGCATTGGCCACACATAATGCAACTATAACTCAAACTCAGTCCTCATACCCTCTCATGACTATATAGCCGAAGTAGTCATGGCATCACTTGTATATATATACCTATATATTTAAACCATCACTAGCCCACAAATATATATATATATATATAAAATATATATATATATATATATATATACATATATATATTAAAAAAAATATAGATGGCTCATTTTCTCTCATGCTGCTCTCTCCCGGGGAGACCCTAAGGTCTCCTTCGTCTGGCCCCTCCGGTGCTGATGGTTTCTCCCTGGCCTGCCGACTGTCTGGCCATGGTCGATGGCCATCCCCCTTCCTTCTCCCCCTTCCTCTCGGACCCGTCCCCTCTCCCGTCTTCCCCCCTTTATTCATCATTCTGCTCCCCTCTGGAAACTTCGCCACCCTGCCGGGCCTCCCGGGCAGGTCAGACTTCTCTCTCCCTTTGAGTTGGATCGACCCTGCGCCCCGTCCCCTAAGCTAAGCATCCGACGGTACCCTGTTTCCCCGGAGATCACCGGAGTTTGGCTTTCGGCAGGCACCCCCCCTTTATTTAAAATTTCTTCAGGCAAAGCTGTCATATCAGGATGGAAACCACCCTGCGGTGCATGTTTTGGACCTCTCAACTTCAGTCCCCTGGGGCTGCAGCCGATGGCTCTTCTCTCGAGGTGGTCCCTCATTGCTTTCTCGCTACGCGAATTACCCAGCATCCTCATCTGTGCTCCTTGGTGGGTCCCACCCTCCTTTAGATGTAGCCTCGCGTTACACAGCTGTCCCCTCTATCACCTATGGCGGGTCCCACCTTCTTTTCTTCGCTGCGAGCGCAGGAGGACCACGCCCAGGCTTTTACGCTCCCAACGCATACTATTCCCACCCTCAGCTCTACGCACCCTTCCCCGCGTACTGTCACGACCCGCACCCTAGAGTAAGGGCACGAGAAGTGGGTACGTCCAGCTTACGCAGCAGTGTCGGCGGTAGAACGTTGTCCTAGGTCACAACATCTAACAATATAATACAAAACAGTTTATACTCCCTGAATGGGGATGACATAGCAGAATGTAAACTCAATCACATTTAAGGTAGAGCATAATAGAAGATAGATAAAACATGAAATCCAAAAGAGATACAGCAGATAGAAGTTTAAAATGTCTAAGATACACAACCCAGAAATACATCTCAAAGTTCAAATACAGTAATCCATAAATACAACTCAAGACAACTGAACATAAACTATGAGCAAAACCCTAGCTATCTAGGCAAACTCTACTGTGTCTCCTCTAGGCTAGCAGGCAACCTCCAAGCTATCTGTAAAATTTATCAACAGGTCCAGTCAGGACGGGAGCAAGTACAATACATCTCAACAGTTCATAGCAGGTTAGAAAATATAATCATGCAGTAAAGTAAGATGCAGGTACTGAAGAAAATATAGTATGTAAACAGAGAGATAACTGTAATAGAAATATCTACTATAAATAGAGACTAACAGTGGCTAGTGAGTCAGAGTACAATATAAATATGTAAATGGCATAGGAGATTCTGATGCTACACTATAGAAAGATTCTGATTCTACACTACTTGGATAATATTCACATGTCTACTTCTACTCCCACGTACCCCCAATCAATACACATGGATCCAACCAGGTTATGTTATGCTTCCTTGCAAAGACCCCAAAGGGTGATACATGGATATAAAATAAATGGGATTCTAGAAGATCCTAGGAGACCCAATATATGGGATATAGATTCAATAAAGACCTTGTGATCATGAGAGTACATGTCAGAAGTGATCAATGAACCAATGAAGCATAGTGATACGCCATGTAAGTAAAACGCACAAAACATGAAGTACCCGATGCTCCGTGAGGATAACATCTCAAGAAGGGATCCATATAGTACCAATCCTTGTGACCAATGTGACAGTATCAAGTAAACTAAATTAAAGAAGGAAAATAATTCTAAGCAGGATATGAAATGATCAGAGAATGTACTCGCCTCGATTTGTTGGAGTCGACGTGCACGACACGAACGTGTCGACGCGAGGTAGGTACCATGCTAAGCTCCATAGAGAGTCTCAGACGATGACACGGGCAGTCCCAATGAGTCCAGAATAGTCCAAATAGCCTAGTTTGGTATATAAAAGTCTAAAATCAGGGTTTGGTACGACAATCAAACAAGAACGAGAAGACGACTAATAAAGTCGTGACTTAAGACTCTGAGGGGCCTCGAAAGTCATTTATGATATTTTATATTTATATATATATATATATATATATATAATGAAAAAAATCATTTTGGGTCTCCACATTCTTATTTTTGGTGCAACACGAACATTTATTAGAGAAAATACCATAATATTATTTTAGGTCAAAAACTTAATAAACCAATACTTTGAAAGAATGTTTTTAATATAATAAAACTTTTAGGCTAAAACCATACATTAATTGATAATAGTAATAATATTACAAATAATACCAATAACAATAATACTAAGAAATAACTATAGATACCAAATTATTTCCACCATTATTACAATATTTCCACCATTATTTCCACCATTATTACAATATATATATAAACTAACATACATTTATTATATAAAACTAATATACATTAATATACATTTATTTATATAAAACTAATATACATTAATATACATTAATTATATAAAACTAGTATACATTATATTATACCAATATACATTACATATAAACAAATATACATTAACTATTATACATATATATTAAACTATTATACATTATCCATAGTATAATATATATAAACTAATATATATATATTATAAATTAATACATATAACATATATATATAATATATTAATATAATACATATAACAGAAGGGAAGGGCACTCTTCCCAAATCGGAAGAAAAGGGGGAAGACTCACAACGGCGGCGGGTCGGGGCTCCGGCAGAGCAACGCCGGCGGGAGCGGTCAGGGCGGAGGGTTCCGGCGGAAGTGGTGGCCAACAGCGCTGGGAGGACGCGGGCAGCGCCAGGTGGAGCGTTAGGGCAGACAGAAGTTGTGCCGGCGGAGGAGCTCTGGGTCGGCAGACGAAGCTAGGGCACGGTGGTTCGGCGAGAAGCGGAGGGCTCAGAGCGGGGTTTCGATCTCGCCGAACAGGTCCCCTCTCTCTCTTTGTGATCAGATTTTGGGGGGAAAATGGCGGTGGTGGTCGTGTTCTGGTGGTGGCGGCGGTGGTTTATGGCGGTGGTGATGGCCGATGGGGGAGAGTGGTGCGGTGGTGGGGATGATGAACGGCGGCGGCGGCGGCGGTGGTAATTTAATGGCAGGGCGGCGATGGTTTATAGTGGTGGCGGTGGCGGTGATGGGGTTGGGCCAGTTTGCTGGGGGTGTCTGCCAGGAACGGCAGTGGTGGTTCGATGAGGGGCACTGGTGGTGAACGATGGTGGCGGTGGTGAGGTGTTATGGCTAGGCTGATTAGCCGGGGTGGTGGTTGAAGTTTGATAGTGGCGGTGATGGTTTGGTCGGTCGGGAAGTCGAGGCCAGTGGTGGTGGTTCGACTTGGTTTTCCTGTGGTGATGGCATCGGGACAAGGAAGATGGGGGTAGCGGCTATGGCTGAGTGTAGGAATTTAGGGTTTTGGGGATTTGTGCAAACTATTGGGAAAAAGCGTTATTTTTAGAGGAGTGGAGGAAACCCTAGAATACAATGTACATGTAATAGAATTAGGAAAAACATAGTGGAAAAACTAACGCTAATCACTAACTGCTAACTACTAACCATATCACTATCTGCCAATTAATTAGTACTAAAATAAATATTAGTTATAAATTAACAATTAAATTTCTAGTTAATACTAATTTAACAAATGGCTAATTACAATTTAGCCAATAGTTTTAAAGACATAAATAATACTAATTCATTCACTAAATATTTAAATATATTTAAAATTATTTATTAGTAAATAATTATATTTTGAAATTTCAAAATTCAATAAACGTCTCTCCATATTGAACAAAATTTATAAATTATTAATTTTAAGGAATGGGCAGAAAAATTCCAATAGGATAAAAATCGTATGAAATAGTAGACCAAAACCAGCAAGGACCGATATCAATCACGGTCAAATTTGTTTTCCTAAAAAAAATTAGAAATTGCACGTTTTTCGAGATTCAGAGAAATTCAGAGAAAAGAAAAAGAAAAAATACAAACTTTCGAAAATATCCAAGAATTCAATTAACGGAGGTTACAAATCTACCCTCCTTAAAGAAATTTCCTCCTCGAAATTAAAGCTTGGCAAGGGAGTTAAAACATGATAGAATATTTAGGCAGTATGGCAGACACGATCAAAGAACGACGAGTTGGCATGATCAAGATAATCAACTTGAAATTGTTTGGGCACGACTATTGATTAACACGATAGAATCATAGTATGATTAACATCGTTTAGACACAAATCAGGAATAATTTCAGGTATTTAGTCATGATCTTAATCACGGCTAACGGAACGAATGGAGAACGAAATTAGAGTATAAAATAATCGGTAGTTAGATTTGATGAAATCAGACTCTAGGTCGTATAAGCACGATCACGATCCAAGCTTAGTTATGAATGGCGATAACATCATGATTTCAGAATCAAGGTTGTAAAGGCACGGTCAATATGAAAAATGGTACGATTGGTCATCGCTAGGAATAATGAAACGTTTGGCACGATCAATGACTAAGGATCAAACCACTTGATCACGAACCAAATCGAGGCTTAAAACCTTGGAATGACCAAAATCACTTAGGCATGACGTATGCAGAGTGACAAAATTAAAACCTCATCATGAAATAGGAAGGAAATAGCAGCACGGTGACTAGAGGATCGAATTTTAGGCACGAAGGAAAAATTATTTCGGATATGATCACTAAATTTTATGATAATTAAATCGGGTAGTCGCGATCAAGGACAAAATTTTAAGCACGATCCAGAGGCAAAATTGGTACGTATAGTCATGATCCTTAGATTCATGACCATGGATTTCATAGTCGTCTAGTCATGCTAGGTCATTTAGGCACGAACAATCATGAGAATTTCAGATGATATTAGGTAATCAAATCATGGTCAGAAAACATTTTAGGTACGAGTGCAAAAATCCAAACATGATAAAAATCAAAATTTGACACGATCAAGATAAGGACAGTCTAATCTTGGTCAAATAGTATTTAAATATGATAAAGAGTATCGTAGTAGCCTAGGCACGATCAATCATGAAATTCGGTATAATCAAGGATAGTATGAAGCTAAATCGGGATTGGAACAGTACTTAGTCGTTTCCAAGAATAAATCAGAGTTTATGCACGAGTGATATTGGTATCGAAGTTTGATTACGATCAAAATTAAATATTGACACGATGAAGAATATAGCTAATCAATATTTGAATTTAGGTTCAAAAAATTAAAGTCAAAATTTTTGAGCACGAGCAACATATGATAGAGATCCAAGTCACGATGGAATTCAAATAAATTGAGTACGGTCAAGGGTCAAGACTATTCGTACGATGAAAGGTACTACTCAAGGAAAATCAAAATCAAAAGTTTAAGGAACGAATGTCAATAGCATTGAAATACAATCACAATAATATTAAGAAATTTTAGTCGCGATATGATCTAAGTTGATCAATTCTTGGAAATCAAGATTTGGGCAAAATGGAGGACAGGTTCATCGAAGTCTGAGCACAAGCATACAAGATTGGAGATTTAGGTCATAATTTAATTCAATTGAGTACAACCCAAGATATTAATATGATAAGAAAAGATGATCAAAGTCGATTTGGTCGTGATTAAGGGAACTAGGATTCAACGATATTGAAAACCTTTTAGGGAACAAGAAAAGATTTCATAAGAAGTCAAGTTAATTATCTCTCTCTGTAGCTCCCCTTTCCCAAAAAAATTAAAATATTTTATTATTATTATTTATTTTATTGAAATGGTGATTTTATGATTTTTATAAATAATTATTAGTTAATTATTACGGTAGATGATTTTAGTCATAGTTATGAATTTGAGTACAAGGTGACTAGGAATCATGACACGAATAGTGCAATGGCGTGCTTTAACTAGTGTTTAGTCATGGTAGGGGAAGGCTGAGCCATAGCAAAGTCCTAACTAGGAAAACCAGGCCAAGTTGTGACATGACCATTATAAATATTTAAATTATTTATTAATTATATTATTTGACGTTTAGGGGACTCGGTTGTACCAAACCAGTCTGAACTGGAGCCGAACTGAGCCAAGCCCATGTAGTCAATGCAGTGCGACCAACGACACCCATGTAGTCTTACATACTGCATTTATTACTTTTGATTGTTAAATAGGCAGTTCGTATATAATGGATTCATATACATAAATATAATTTATTATTACTGAATTAATATTCTATTTTAGAAATAGGATAAATACCTTCCTAATTACCCGTATGCATGTTGGGATATTTGGACAACGAATTCTGTCTGTACACTTAGTATATATTTTCTTATTAGTGTCATTATTACTGTTATTTATATTGTTATTAGTTTTATAATAATAAAAATATTTTTTTACTATCCTAGGTTATTTGTGAAATAAATATTATTGTTGTATCTATGTATTTTATTATAAACAAACACTATTAGAACATATATTCCTAGGATGTATTTTTGGACTTTAGGAGTATTCATGTATATAGGGGATATACGTATAAAGGTAAGGATACATATATAGTTTATATGTATATAGATATATATAGATATAAATAAAGAATATATATGCGTATATGTGTATGTATACATGAAAATATATAATTATATATATATTTGTATATGTGTGCGTATATATATATGTATAATGTATATAGATATTTATATATATTTAGATATATATATATTTATATTTATATATGTGGAATGTTTTAATTAAAATAAAGAAGAAGAAAAAAAAAACAATAGCAGCTTCGGCACAGGCCGAGCCCCTAATCGCCTCAGCCTAATTCCCTCATAGCAAGCAACCGAGCTGCTAATGCCCAACTTCTCCCCCCACATGAATCCAATCCGAGCCCTCGGCTCGACCCAGCATATATATATCAATTAACAGAGAGAGAGAGAGAGAGCGAGGAAGAGAAGTTCAGAAAACCGAAACCCTAATCCCGTAATACCCACCATAGGAGGCCACACCCCACCTCAGTCGACGCGCACGCGCCGTCCACGGCCACCGCCGCAGGCCACGCCGGCTGACGCACGAGCGCGCGAAGATGACAGTGGAAAACAACAGCTCTTCGACCCGACTTCGACGAGATAATTCTCAGCGTTCGTTCGACGTTTTTCCAACCCAATTTCTCAGGTATGCCCCCAACATATACGCCTTCGACTTCTGTCAATTGGTTTTATTTTAGATGACCTAGAATCTAAGGAAATCGAGTCGAAAAGTCGATCGAAAACCTGTTTAAAACAAGACAGAAACCCGTTCCAAACACCTAACTTGGCGTCGAATTTCCTGCCAAACCATCACCAGTTTGAGTTTGTGTTTGAAGAGATTTATAGCTAACCTATAGGAGATCAAGACCTTTCTTGTAGATTTATTTTTCGTTCACTATGTGCAAAGAAATCAACTTTCAAAGTTGGTAAAAAATCTGTTTTCAAAATATAGAAATTATTCCACACGACGTGCATCCTGCCAAACTGGACGACGTGGTCGCGAACCGAAGGCATCGAAAGATGCATAATGGCTTCATGGTCGTGTGGGCTTTGGCGGAACTCAAATTGGTCGCGTGTGCGCGACGAATTTGATGCGTATCCGTCGAAATTCACCGTATCGTGCACTTTGCAAATTTCTCAATTACTTTGTGTACGTTCGTCAGATCGAGACGAAACTTATGCCAGCAGGACCGTATCGTTTTTCTGTCTTGTATGCCAAGTTTGGTCCAATTCTGAGACAGTGGAATCGTACGTCGTTTTTTCGGGCCCCACGGTCCCACTCAACGGGCGATTTTGTGCACGGCCCGCCGGAATCCAACTCTGGACATACGGTTGGGTTCGTATCGGAAAACTGGATCCGTAGACATGTAGTTTGATGACTTTAGAGACCGTTACCTCTGGCACACTTTTTGGTGCAAAGCGGGTCCAACGGCGAATACCGTTTTGGCCCGAAATTACCGTTTTGCCCCTGTGTCCAGAATTGGACTTAAGGACAGGCGATCCTAGCTAATTGGACTATTCTGAGATCATTGGTAATATTTATTTCAGCTTTCGGGGATTGTTGTACGGGTTTTGACTATTGTGGCTCATTGAGTAGTTCAGATTTGTCGGTTTCACCAGCAAAGGACCACAGGCGAGTACAGTTTATTATCTGTATTTCGATATTGATCTTTACTATATTTCATTGATTAGTCATTGGTCATGTAATTTTTATGCTCTATTATAAATTATTGAGTCGGGAATGAGAAGTACCAAGGATGTGTGATCCGACCGTAGACCGTGTTTATTTTCATGCGGTAGATCTCGTAGACCGTATTTATTTTCATGCAGTAGATCTCGTAGACCGTGTTTACTTTCATGCAGTAGATCTTGTAGACCGTGTTTACTTTCATGCAGTAGATCTCGTAGACCGTGTTTATTTTTATGCAGTAGATCTCGTAGACATTGTTTTTTTTATTGCAGTAGATCTCGTAGACATTGTTTAATTTCTGCAAGTAGATCTCGTAGACCGTATTTATTTTTCATGCAAGTAGATCTTGTAGACCGTGCGGTGTAGTGGCCCAGACTGATCACATATCAAAGGTACTTCTAACAGTTGGTGAAAGTATTTAGTGTCTATTTATTTGTTATTGATTTTCTGTATTTACTGTTTATTTTTAAAACTTATGATTGATGTCTAACCTTTGTTTTATAGTCATTTTGTTTATTTGAAATTGCATTCAGTGAATTGTGCTCGTTCCATTCTTGACTGGAAACCAACATTTTCAGGTTAGCCGTGGATTCATTTAGCTTGGGAAGTGACGGAAATACTTGCAGACAAAAGCCTAGAGACTAGCTAGATAGTTAAGTTGTAGTCATTCATTTATTTGTACAAGTTTATATTTTTCTGCAAATATAAAACTTGTGATCATTGTAAATTAAATTAATTATGTGAATGAGCAATATTTGTGATTTTGATCTTCATGGCCGTGACAGCGTTCTACCGCCGACACTGCGGCGTAGCCTGGCTTGGACACGTTTAGTATCCATTAAAAAAAAACGGGTGCGGGTCGTGACACTCTCCAATACCATCAAGTTTATCATTTGCTAAATCATATTTTTTTTCCACAAGTCCCAATATGAAAATCAACCTTCATATGTCTATAATCGAAATTTTATAACCTTCAGTCATCTAAACCTTTACCATGATCACCATAGACAAAATTCCAAACTTCTAAAACATTTCCCACGAAGCATACCCCTCTTAATTAGGTATCAACACTTATCCATTTAATCAAATTTTCAAATTCTTTCACCTCGTTCTAAATTAGATTCGAAACCTCTAAATCCAGTTTATGAAATCCTTGGACTTGTTTAAATCAAGTCTCGTATTTACTCAACTCTATTACCAATATGTCATACAAATTTATTCTGATTTATAAATCAACCTTCATATTTCTTCAATGTTCACCTCCAATATTATCCTTTTTTGAATTCTATAATTTTCCCCAATCATCAAAAATAATTCCTATAGCTTAAAATCCTTGTGTTCTCTCTGTCTCTAGTCACCCTCTTACAATATCTAGTTCAATTTCGCATAATCATTGAATACAATAAAATTCTTTTTTTTTTTCTAAATTTCTACATAGCCTCAGAGTAAAAGTTACCCAGAATCAATAACTAAGATTTTCTAAGTTCTCAAAACTAGGTTGACCTTGAATATCCTCATTAGTTTTGAAATACATCCATGAATTATTCATAACCAACTTTCTGTGATTGTTTCTAAATTGATAACATTTATCCCTCGATTTTATTTTAAACCTTTACCACATCTCCATTTCAAATTTTTCATATTTGACATCCAACATTTTGATTCCTACAAAATTATCATATGATAACCAATTACATCATTTTTAACCTAGATGATTTACGTCACTTCCTCAACATTTCTCAGATAAAAACGATATAAAGATTCAGGGGTTCAAGTACAGCTGACAGAATATGATACGAGACAGAATTGATATAATCAGGACAGTTATATAAGACAAGGAATGATGGTAATAAAAATATTGGCAGGAAAAGAATGATAATAGAATCTGTGTCACGCCCCAGAACCAGAATACTGGAGAGCGGAAGAATGACTCAGCCAGCTACGTATTACGGGTAGATGAATACCGTATAATACGATTAATGCTGTCTAACCAGACGAGAGGGTGTATACTACATGAAAGTCTTACTATGGTCACTTCATATCTATTGTCTCAATCATTCAAACAAGAAACAGAAATAGAGAACATGTAAGATAAAGCAGTAAGGCGTCCCAAACGCTTAGTCAAAATGTTCTTGAGATCTGGCTTTACAAAACATAGCCAGATGGTATAGTAGCATATACACAATTGTTATCAGCTGCAGTCTGACTTAATTACAATTATGCAAAAGTAAGTGCAAGACAATTCGACTAACATGTCGGTGCCAAACGGCTAAGTATGAAGTAAATAACAAAACGAGCGGTGAAGTAAGGAACCCACTCGAGTCCTCCTGCGATCATCCCTCTAGTATTAACCATCTTGGAGGTAGAAGTAAGCCGGATCCTCGGGGACTGGCTCTAAATCTGACCATGCAAAACCAGAGAGGTTAGACCTCTAATAGCAAGTACCACAAGGGAGCACGATATGAAGGATTAAACCAGTAAGTAAGAGAATATAATAATAGATCTCTGCTATCTACTAGGATTCACATAACATCACGACACTTCGAACCAACCTCCCAACCAAACAAGGACAAAAGTTAGCCCGTCATGTCCTGACATTCTGATCATCTCAGTTAGGCAACAGAGTAGGTACAGTACACAAATAAATCATTTTGAACGGCCAATCAACTCCTACGGCTTGCTATTGTGAGTCCCAAGTTATTCTGGAATTATGCAATAAAGGATTCCTCAGTTCTTACTATGTGCGAGCAAGGCTAGTCTATCCAATCAATCAATTGCGCCAATCATGTAATTAGATGAGTCCCAGCGGGACGCCCACCGTTAATATAGCATGTACAATAATATAAGCAGATACTGTTCCCTGTCCATGTGACAGATTTACAGTATCTTTGGGAACCAGCCGGCCTGTCGGGCACTACTAGTCCCAAGAGGGCTGCCATGTAAGAACTCGGGAATCCATTCTCTCCATGCCATCATTATTTTATTTGACTTAATGGTCTCTACGTTGAGTGAAGTTCCATACCGTGGATCATGGTCATTCAAATGAGTACTTTCGTACGGGGTACGATATGCACAACTCTACAACGATACCCGTACGGCTAGGTTGTAGGTCTTACATAGTATGATGCAACAATCAAATCTAACCACGGAGTAATCATGCCTTGACCATAAAGTACACATGCTATTTTTGTAAGATAAATAAATAAATAAATAATTTGAAGCCTGTATGTGCCTGTATGCCAATATTCGGGATCAGCCAGTCAATTGCAATAGTTCATTACATGAACGTGTCTCATTCATTCAATTCAATAAGACGACTAGCCAGTCTCTTAGTTCCATCTAAGAACGCATGATCAATTATTAGTCAATGTCACAATCATTATCAATGGTGACAAGGCATGAAAATCAAATAATATTCAGTGGAGTCGAGTCTACGACTCTCAGGGTTAAGTTCCAGTCGTACTAGGTATCCATGGATCAATCAGGGCACAAGGCGCATTCCACATAACAATCTGTATTAACAATATTAACATATCATGATTTTATCAAGTTCATGCCAAAAGACGTAAGGATATAATAGAAGAATTATCATGCCATCATTAAATGAATAAGTTATAGAGCAAATAGTAACACCCAGGATAGAAAGTCACGCCAACAAGTCTAGGCTAAGGCCAACAAGTCACGCCAAGTCTAGCAGGTTGGAGTGAGCGTATAAACAGCGTGAGCGTGAAAAAGTAATTCACGCACTCATACGTGAGTGTGAAAAGTGACTCACGCACGCACAGCGTGAAAAAGTGATAAGAAATTCACGCACGCACGCAAGAACGTGAGCGTGACTAAAAACTCACGCTAACTCGTAAGGATGTGAGCGTGACTCAAAATTCACGCACGCATGCAAAGACGTGTGCGTGACTAAAAATTCACGCTGACACGTAAAGACGTGTGCGTGACTAAAAATTCACGCAGACACGTAAAGACGTGTGCGTGACTGAAAATTCATGCAGACACGTAAAGACGTGTGCGTGACTAAAAATTCACGCAGACACGTAAAGACGTGTGCGTGACTAAAAATTCATGCAGACACGTAAAGACATGTACGTGACTGAAAATTCACGCAGACACGTAAAGAACATGTGCGTGACTGAAAATTCACGCAGACACGTAAGAACGTGTGCGTGACTGAAAATTCACGCAGACACGTAAAGACGTGTGAGTGACTGAGAATTCACGCAAACACGTAAAGACGTGTGCGTGACTGAGCCTTCGTCCCAAGCCAGAAAATGAAGTTCCCAGCCAGCAAGCATGCCAGGTTGGGAGATCAAAACCCATGAACAACCGAGAACACAACCACTTAGATCTGGAAGAAACAAGCCAAAGAAATCAAAAATGCTAAGTAGTAAACTCTCTCAGAATCATGAGAGAAAGACAAATGAACCATAAAAATGGTTCTCCAAGCAAGAAGCAAGATTGCACTTGCCTGCTGTTGGGTTGGTGGAGAGAGTGATGAGGAAGAAGAAGAAGTAATGGTAAAGAATGAGAGTTATGAAGAGAGAGAAGGAGATGGGAGCTTAAATTGGAAGGGTGGTGGTAGGTGGGGGTTTGGGTCGGGTTGAACCACCATGAACCCGAACCACAAGCAAGACTAAAGCAGAAAATAAAAGCAGGAAATAAAATACAGAAATAAAATACAGGAATAAAATTGCAGGAAATAAGATGCAGACAATTAATTAACATAAATTTAAAGGAATTTAAATACAGGATAATACATGGTAAATATTAAATAAATATATATGAGTTGTACATGTATAAAAATATGCTTTTTGGGAACGGAGAGTGACATCTCTACCCACCTTAGAAAAATTCCGTCCTCGAAATTTCAAATCCAAGCAGGTAGATATATCGGAGCTAAACTAATACAAGCAATTCTAGTGAGTAAGCAATCATTTTTACCATATCAAAAGCAAGTTCTATATATGTAAATTCATCAATCCATGATATCAAGTAGCTCAAACCTTAAGGTGATAAGCATGAAGAATCAGGACAATCAAGGTACACAGAAAGAGATATATCTTGTGAGTCAAACAGGTGTGGATACCGTGATCGGATATCATCCTCACGTTTCCACGTTGACTCTCCCAAGGAGTGATGACCCCAAGCAATACGGACAAGACTAATTGTTCGGTTCTTAAGTATCTTCTCTCTTCGGTCCAAAATAGACACAGGCTGTTCCTCGTAAGACAGGTTGGTACCAACAACCAGCTCAGAATGATCGAGGACATGGCTTGGGTCCGATACATACCTACGTAATTGAGATACATGAAACACGTCATGCACCTCTCGTAACGAAGGTGGAAGGGATAAACGATAAGCAACATCGCCTATCCGATCAAGGATAACAAATGGGCCTACGTACCGCGGAATTAATTTCCCGCGAACGCCAAATCTAATGACCCCACGAGTAGGTGAGATCCGTAAGAATACGTGGTCCCCAACAGAGAACTCTAACGGCCTACGATGCTGGTCCGCCCAATGACGATGCCGGTCCTGTGCAACTCGAAGTCGCTCTCTAATTCCCTTAACCACTTCAACCGTCTGAACAATCATTTCTGGGCCTAACATCTTCCTCTCTCCGATATCATCCCATGCAAGCGGCGACCTGCACTTCTTACCATATAGTGCTTCAAATGGAGCCATCTGGATACTGGCTTGATAACTATTGTTGTATGAGAACTCGACTAAGTGAAGGTGACTCTCCCAAGACCCTCCAAAATCTAGAGTGCAAGCTCATAACATGTCTTCTAAAGTCTGAATCGTTCTTTCTGATTGCCCATCCGTCTGCGGATGGTAGGCCGTGCTAAACCTTAACTTGGTACCCAGACTATGATGTAAACTCTTCCTATGATGTAAAGCGAGTATCTCGATCCGACACAATGCTGACAGGGACTCCATGCTGCCTGACTATCTGTTGCATATACAACTCTGCCAACTTTTCTATAGATTGTCCTACTCTGAAAGGAAGAAAGTGTGCTACCTTCGTAAGTCGGTCCACTATTACCCAAATAGCGTCCTTACCACTTGGTGATCTCGGTAAACCGGTCACAAAGTCCATTGTAATATGCTCCTATTTCCATTCCGGAATAGGAAGCGGTTGCAATAACCCAGCTGGCCTCTGCTGTTCTGCCTTTACTTGCTGACATACCAAGCAACGGGAAACAAATCTAGCTATCTTCCTCTTTATTCCGTTCTACCAGAAATGCTGCTTGATATCTTGGTACATCTTGGTCCCTCCAGGGTGAATAGAATACTGAGAGCTGTGAGCTTCTGCCATAACCTCCTGTCTGATATCTCCACTAGGCACACATAGACGTGATCAAAACCTAAGTGTACCATCTTCATGAATTCTCATCTCCTTCCTGAGTCCTGACTCACATTCTGCCCTAAGGTTCTGAATCCTTGGGTCTTGTGCCTGAGCTGTCTTGATCCTGCCTACCAAGTCGGATTGAACATGCAGACTTGTTAGAACTCCTATATTACTAGGAAGTATAACTTCGATGCCCATCTCCTGAAGGTCTTCTATGATATGCCTCTGTGTTGTCAACATAAATACGCCGCCTCTCCTGCTGAGAGCATCTGCTGCTACATTAGCCTTGCCTGGATGATACTGAAGCTCCACGTCATAATCCTTAATCAACTCCAACCATCTTCTCTGCCTCATGTTCAGCTCCTTCTGAGTAAAGATGTACTTCAAACTTTTATGGTCTGTGTATATCTCCACTCGGTCACCATATAAGTAATGCCTCCATAGCTTCAGAGCAAACACTACTGCCGCTAACTCCAAATCATGAGTTGGGTAATTCTTTTCGTGGTCCCGAAGCTGCCTAGATGCATATGCTATCACCTTCCCATGCTGCATAAGGACACATCCAAGTCCTTTACCTGACGTATCACAATATACTGTAAAACC
Organism: Iris pallida; assembly: GCA_029216955.1. Taxonomy (NCBI): domain Eukaryota; kingdom Viridiplantae; phylum Streptophyta; class Magnoliopsida; order Asparagales; family Iridaceae; genus Iris; species Iris pallida. Next base: position 25,371,450 of record JANAVB010015397.1, read on the forward strand.
TCCGGGTCCAACTGGCAATGTAAGAATAGGTGCTGATATCAACTTCTGCTTTAAAGTCTCGAATGATGCCTGATATTTTGCCGACCAAACGAATGGTACATCCTTTCGGGTCAAGTGGGTCATGGGTGCTGAAAGTCTTGCAAAGTCTGACACAAACCTTCTGTAATATCCTGCCAATCCCAAGAAACTTCACACATCTGCTACGGTCTTGGGTACTGGCCAACTTTCTACTGCTTCTATCTTCTTGGGATCTACTGCTACTCCAGCTCCTGATATGATGTGACCCAAAAATGAAATGTGATCCGTCCAGAACTCACACTTGCTGAGCTTGGCATACAACTGGTTCTCTCTCAGAACCTGCAACACTTTCCTGAGGTGGTCTTCATGCTCCTCTTCACTAGCAGAGTATATGAGAATGTCGTCAAGAAACATAACGACAAACTGGTCTAAGTATGGCATAAAGATGTGATTCATCAAATCCATGAATATTGCTAGAGCATTGGTCAAACCAAACGGCATTACTAAGAACTCATAATGCCCATACTTCGACCTGAACTCTGTCTTGGGAATATCTTCCTTCCGAACCCTCACCTGATGGTACCCTGAACGAAGATCTATCTTGGAGAAAACTCTAGCTTTGCTCAACTGATCAAATAAGTCGTCGATCCTGGATAATGGGTACTTGTTCTTTACTGTTACCGCATTAAGCTTCCTGTAGTCAATGCACAATCTGGATGACCCATCCTTCTTTACCATAAGTTCCACTGATGCTGCCTATGGTGACACACTAGCTTGGATGAACTTCTTCTCCTTCAGTTCCTCTATATGCTGATATACCTTGGCTTGCTCTGAATTCGCCATTCTGTAAACTCGATCTGATATCGATTTAGTTTCTGGTGCCAATTCTATACTGAACTCAATATCTCTAACTGGTGGTAGACCTGGAAGTTCTTCAGGAAATACGTCTAGAAATTCTTCAACTACCTTCGGAATCTGAACTTCTTCCATTGCTGCTATTACTCCCTGCTCCTGCTGAGTTGCCTCTGATCTGACTAAGGTGAACCTCTTCATGCCTGTAATATCAAAAGATACACTCCCTCTACGACAATCTATTGTCGTATGACTGTCTTTCAGCCAGTCCATGCCTAAGATAACGTCAAAATTTCCAACAGGAAATTCTATCAACCGGGCGGGTAAGGAATGCCCGTAAACTACAACACTACACGCTAGAATAACTCTACTAACTCCTACGAGCCCATTACCAGTAAGTATATTCAACCTCCCTGGCAATGCCTCGAACTCCATTCCTAGTCGTGTCGCAAATTGTGCAGATATAAATGAATGGGATGCTTCCGAATCAAACAATGCTACTGCGGGATATGAGGCGACGAGAATGTTACCTGCCATAACATCTCCCGATGCCAATGCCTCTTCCAAGGACAGAGTGAATGCTTGCCCTCGACCTCCTTGTTGGTTTTTATGCTGCGGCCTAGCCTGATGCTGTTGCTGGCCCCTTCCTTGATGATGCTGGAGTGGTCTATACTGGTGTTGCTGTATCGACGGTCCCTGCTGCTGAAACATCTGAGCCTGCGGACGCTGTGCCAACGGCCTTACTGCTACTGCTGGTCCTCGATACTGGCCTGCCCCTGGTGTTGGCAGAGCAGGAAACTGCTGCCCTGGTCCTCCTGACCTCGAATTCATGGGACATATGGTAACCCGATGGTTTGGATTTCCACATATCAAACACAGTCCATTCAATGTCCGACATACATCTCTAGTGTGCCCCATCTTTCTGCAATAAGTACAGCCTGCCGGGGGTTGCTGGTTCTTCCTCTGTTGCTGTTGCTGCTGCCTGGGTGGTGGTGCTGGTCCTCGTATCGCCACATCGTGGATACGAATGCCAGTGGATGGTGCTGTTGTTCGGGGCGCTGCTCCCCCTCCTCCTTCAATCTGACTGTGGGATCTCTTCTGATCCCCAGTCCTTACCGCAAGCCTCTGAATGGTGATCTCATGCCTTCGAGTTATCGTTAATACTTCGTCAAAAGTTTGGTAATTGTGCCCCTCTATCAATTGCAAGAGTTCGAGATGAAACCCTTGCTGAAACCTCATGGCCCTCTGGCTCTCTGTTGCTACCATCTTTGGGGCAAATCTACTCAATCTGCAGAACTCTGCTGCATAAGCATCTACAGTCTTGCCGGCCTGCCTGAGGCTGATAAACTTCTGTTGTAGCTCAAACCGTGCCACAACTCCATAGTACTTTGTCTTGAATCTGGCAGTAAAATCGTCCCAAGCCACAGGACGCCTGATGCCCACTTCCTCTGATTCCCACCAATCACGTGCGAGGTCCTGAAGCAACAACTTCACTAGATCCACACGTTCTTCTGCCGGTACCTTAGCTGCTGTCAGAATAGCCTCCATGTCTTTAAGCCATGCATCTGCTGAGATGGCATCCTCCGTGCCCTCAAAACGGCAGGGGTTGTACTTGCAAAACCTGGCTGATGCTCTTGAATCAGTCCTCGTTCCTCTTTCCAAAGCCGTCTGTAATCCTTGGTTGAGCAACACATTCTGCTCTTGTAGCTGAGTGTGCATGCGCTGCTGGGCCAACATCTGATGTTGCTGAGTAGCCATCATTCCTCTCATGATATCCAGAAGGGCTGGTGTGTCCACTTGGGTAGGTGGAACTGTTGGTGGTGGTGGAACATCCGGATACTGCGATCCAGCTGCTGCTGGTTCCACTATCACTTCTTCCTGGGTAGCCTCCTGAGGTGAGACTGGCCCTTGTTGCTGACCAACCTGGTCAGGTTGTCCATGCTGCTCCTGCTGTTGTCCAGCTCTGACCGATGCGGACGAAGTGCCCCTAAGAAAAGGGACAAGAGAATAATCAAACAACCGGACATGAAGGATCAATGAAGTCAAAGGATACCGGAATGTCAAGCAAGGGTTGAGAATAACGAATCATGAGATCAAGGAGGAACACGTGTGATTGAGACATCCTATAAATCAAAACACCCCACAAGTCTGAAATCAGACCTGCAAGGTCCACCACTAAAACCTTGTCACGCCCCAGAACAAGAATACTGGAGAGCGGGAGAATAACTCAGCCAGCTACGTATTACGGGTAGATGAATACCGTATAATACGATCAATGCTGTCTAACCAGACGAGGGGGTGTATACTACATGAAAGTCTTACTATGGTCACTTCACATCTATTATCTCAATCATTCAAACAAGAAACAGAAATAGAGAACATATAAGATAAAGCAGTAAGGCGTCCCAAACGCTTAGTCAAAATGTTCTTGAGATCTGGCTTTACAAAACATAGCCAGATGGTATAGTAGCATATACACAATTATTATCAGCTGCAGTCTGACTTAATTATAATTATGCAAAAGTAAGTGCAAGACAATCCGACTAACATGTCGGTGCCAAACGGCTAAGTATGAAGTAAATAACAAAACGAGCGGTGAAGTAAGGAACCCACTCGAGTCCTCCTACGATCATCCCTCTAGTATTGACCATCTTGAAGGTAGAAGTAAGCCGGATATGAAGGATTAAACCAGTAAGTAAGAGAATATAATAATAGATCTCTGCTATCTACTAGGATTCATATAACATCACGATACTTCGAACCAACCTCCCAACCAAACAAGGACAAAAGTTAGCCCGTCATGTCCTGACATTCTGATCATCTCAGTTAGGCAACAGTGTAGGTACAGTACACAAACAAATCATCTTGAACGGCCAATCAACTCCTACGGCTTGCTATTATGAGTCCCAAGTTATCCTGGAATTATGCAATAAAGGATTCCTCAGTTCTTACTATGTGCGAGCAAGGCTAGTCTATCCAATCAATCAATTACGCCAATCATGTAATTAGACGAGTCCCAGCGGGACGCCCGCCGTTAATATAGCATGTACAATAATATAAGCAGATATTGTTCCCTACCCGTGTGACAGATTTACAGTATCTGTGGGAACCAGCCGGCCTGTCGGGCACTACTAGTCCCAAGAGGGCTGCCATGTAAGAATTCGGGAATCCATTCTCTCCATGCCATCATTATTTTATTTGACTTAATGGTCTCTACGTTGAGTGAAGTTCCATGCCGTGGATCATGGTCATTCAAATGAGTACTTTCGTACGGGGTACGATATGCACAACTCTACAACGATACCTGTGCGGCTAGGTTGTAGGTCTTACATAGCGTGATACAACAATCAAATCTAACCACAGAGTAATCATGCCTTGACCATAAAGTACACATACTGTTTTTGTAAGATAAATAAATAAATAAATAATTTGAAGCCTGCATGTGCCTGTATGCCAATATTCGGGATCAGCCAGTCGATTGCAATAGTTCATTACATGAACGTGTCTCATTCATTCAATTCAATAAGACGACTAGCCAGTCTCTTAGTTCCAACTAGGAACGCATGATCAATTATTAGTCAATGTCACAATCATTATCAATGGTGACAAGGCATAAAAATCAAATAATATTCAGTGGAGTCGAGTCTACGACTCTCAGGGATAAGTTCCAGTCGTACTGGGTATCCATGGATCAATCAGGACACAAGGCGCATTCCACATAACAATCTGTATTAACAATATTAACATATCATGATTTTATCAAGTTCATGCCAAAAGGCGTAAGGATATAATAGAAGAATTATCATGCCATCATTAAATAAATAAGTTATAGAGCAAATAGTAACACCCAGGTTAGAAAGTCACGCCAACAAGTCTAGGCTAAGGCCAACAAGTCACGCCAAGTCTAGCAGGTTGGAGTGAGCGTGTAAACAGCGTGAGCGTGAAAATCAATTCACGCACTCATAAGTGAGCGTGAAAAGTGACTCACGCACGTACAGTATGAAAAAGTGATAAGAAATTCACGCATGCACGCAAGGACGTGAGCGTGACTAAAAACTCACGCTAACTCGTAAGGACGTGAGCGTGACTCAAAATTTACGCACGCATGCAAAGACGTTTTGCGTGACTAAAAATTCCCGCTGACACGTAAAGACGTGTGCGTGACTGAAAATTCACGTAGACACGTAAAGACGTGTGCGTGACTGAAAATTCATGCAGACACGTAAAGACGTGTGCGTGACTAAAAATTTACGTAGACACGTAAAGACGTGTGCGTGACTAAAAATTCATGCAGACACGTAAAGACGTGTGTGTGACTGAAAATTCACGCAGACACGTAAAGAACATGTGCGTGACTGAAAATTCACGCAGATACGTAAGAACGTGTGCGTTACTAAAAATTCACGCAGACACGTAAAGACGTATGCGTGACTGAAAATTCACGCAGACACGTAAAGACGTGTGCATGACTGAGCCTTCGTCCCAAGCCAGAAAATGAAGTTCCCAGCCAGCAAGCACGCCAGGTTGGGAGATCAAAACCCATGAACAACCGAGAATACAACCACTTAGATCTGGAAGAAACACGCCAAAGAAATCAAAAATGCTAAGTAGTAATCTCTTTCAGAATCATGAGAGAAAGACAAATGAACCATAAAAATGGTTCTCCAAGCAAGAAGCAAGATTACACTTGCCTGCTGTTGGGTTGGTGGAGAGAGTGATGAGGAAGAAGAAGAAGTAATGGTGAAGAATGAGAGTTATGAAGAGAGAGAAGGAGATGGGAGCTTAAATAGGAAGGGTGGTGGTAGGAGGGGGTTTGGGTCGTGTTGAACCACCATGAACCCGAACCACAAGCAAGACTAAAGCAGAAAATAAAAGCAGGAAATAAAATACAGAAATAAAATGCAGGAATAAAATTGCAGGAAATAAAATACAGACAATTAATTAACATGAATTTAAAGGAATTTAAATACAGGATAATATATGGTAAATATTAAATAAATATATATGAGTTGTACATGTATAAAAATATGCTTTCTGGGAACGGGGAGTGACAATCTGTTCTGCTTATATGTTTAAAAGAGGAAACCATTTTGAAACCAGAACTGTAATATCAAATCCAAAATAAAGCCTAGCAAAATTATTGATTTATTGTATTATGAAAAAATTCATAGCAAAGTTTACACAAGGTTTATAATAACAGCTAAGATACTCCTACTCCTAAGTTAAGTAATGAGAAGCAAAACAAAAACAACCAATAATTCTTTTTCTGAAAGACTGAACAAAAGTAGAGAAAATATGTTCAAAAGTTTTTAAGGTACAATCTGATAATCATATGCGTCTATCCGAAATCATGGTGCTCTAAATCCTCATCATACTAGTAAGCAAGGCTACGATAATCACAGAGTCCTCGACTTAGGCATATACCTCTAGAATTATGGTATTTAAAATTTTTGCGATGCCGCTAGCTTGGCTGCGAAAACCTTAAATTCCCACACCCGAAAAATATTTCCAAGTCAGACTATATGTCCTCACCATGCTGGCTAATGTGACTGTAGAAGACTAAATTACATAACATAAATGACCTTGCCCATATAATTTTATCTTGTCAAAAATTAAATTAAATCAGCAATGGATACCGAAAAAAAAATCAAATTTATCAACGAACATCAAGATTAAAAAATGAACAAAAATCCATCAAATCATATAAATACAAACTCTGGTGCAACGGCTAATATCGAGATTCAAAATTCAACAATCATCGATCAAAATCAATAAATGCAAACTCAAATTCAACAATAATCTATCACAATCAAATTCAACAACAGAAAGTAAAAATAAATCAAATCAAGGAAAGAGGAGTTTAAATTGAAGTTAAAATAAGATTCTCAAGGGTCGTCCCAGGAATCTCTCAAGGGATCCTAACTGTGATTGAGTAACTTCAAAAATGTATCCTAATCCTACTGCAGGCTGTAGTGGTACTCTAGTTCAAATACCACTACACAAACTCGACCTGCATGGGCCACCACTAAAAACGTGTCACGACCCGTACCCTAGAGTAAGGGCACGAGAAGTGGGTATGTCCAGCCTACGACGCCGTGTCGATAGTAGAACGCTGTCCTAGGTCACAACATCTAACAATATAATGCTAACAGTTTATACTCCCCGAATGGGGGTGACATAGCAAAATGTAAGCTCAATCATATCTAAGGTAGAGCATAATGGAAGATAGATAAAACATAAAATCCAAAAGAGATACAGCAGATAGAAGTCTAAGTGTCTAAGATAAACAACCCAGAAATGCATCTCAATGCTCAAATACTGTAATCCATAAATACAACTCAAGACAACTGAAAATAAACTATGAGCAAAACCCTAGCTATCTATGCAACCTCTACTGTGTCTCCTCTAGGCTAGCAGGCAACCTCCAAGCTATCTGTAAAATTTATCAACAGGTCCAGTCAGGACGGGAGCGAGTACAGTACATCTCAACAGTTCATAGCAGGTTAGAAAATATAATCATGCAGTAAAGTAAGATACAGGTACTGAAGGAAATACAGTATATAAATAGAGAGAGAAATGTAATAGAAATATCTACTATAAATAGAGACTAACAGTGGCTAGTGAGTCAGAGTACAATATAGACATATAAATGGCATAGAAGATTCTGATGCTACACTATGGATAGATTCTGATGCTACACTACTTGGATAATATTCACATGTCTACTTCTACTCCCCCGTACCCCCAATCAATACACAAGGATCCAACCAAGTTATGTTATGATTCTATGCAAAGGCCCCCGAAGGGTGATACATGGATGTCCCATAAATGGGGATTCTAGGAGACCCAATATATGGGATAAGGATTCAAGGAAGACTCTGTGATCATGAGAGTACATGTCACAAGTGATCAATGAACCAATGAAGCATAGTGATACGCTATGTAAGTGAAACGCACAGAACATGTATTACCCGATGCTTCCTGAGGATAACATCTCAAGAAGGGATCCATATAGTACCAATCCGTGTGACCAACGTGACAGTATCAAGTAAAGTAATTTAAAGCAGGAAAATAATTCTAAGCAGGATATGAAATGATCAGAGAATGTACTCGCCTCGATTGGTTGGAGTCGACGTGCGCGACACGAACGTGTCGACACGAGGTAGGTACCATGCTAAGCTCCATAGAGGGTCCCAGACGACAACACGGGCAGTCCCAATGAGTCTAGAATAGTCCAAATAGCCTACTTTGGTATATAAAAGTCTAAAATCAGGGTTTGGTACGACAATCAAACAAGAACAAGAAGATGACTATTAAAGTCGTGACTTAAGACTCTGAAGGAAAAACATAACAATACATATACTGCCTCGAAAGTCATTTATGATATATATATATATATATATATATATATATATATATATATATATATATATATATATATATATGAAAATATAATGAAAGAAATCATTTTGGGTCTCCACATTCTTATTTTTGGTGCAACACGAACTTTTATTAGAGAAAATACCATAATATTATTTTAGGTCAAAAACTTAATAAACCAATACTTGGAAAGAATGTTTTTAATATAATAAAACTTTTAGGCTAAAACCATACATTAATTAATAATAGTAATAATATTACAAATAATACCAATAATAACAATACTAAGAAATAAATATAGATACCAAATTATTTCCACCATTATTACAATATATATATAAACTAACATACATTTATTATATAAAACTAATATATATTAATATACATTTATTTATATATAACTAATATACATTAATATACATTAATTATATAAAACTAGTATACATTATATTACACCAATATACATTACATATAAACAAACATACATTAACTATTATACATATATATTAAACTATTATATATTATCCATAATATAATATATATAAACTAATAAACTAATATATATATTATATATTAATACATATAACATATATATATAATATATTAATACAATACATATAACAGAAGGGAAGGGCTCTCTTCCCAAATCGGAAGAAAAGGGGGGAGACTCACAGCGGCGGCGGGTCGGGGCTCCTGCGGAGCAACGCCGGCGGGAGCGGTCAAGGCGGAGGGTTCCGACGGAAGTGGTAGCCAGCAGCACCGAAGCGCTGGGAGGACGCAGGAGGCGCCAGGTGGAGCGCCAGGGCAGACGGAAGTTGCGTCGGCAGAGGAGCTCTTGGTCGGCGGACGAAGCTAGGGCACGGTGGTTCGGCGAGAAGCGGAGGACTCACAGCGGGGTTTCGATCTCGCCGAATAGGTCCCCTCTCTCTCTCTCTATGTGACCAGATTTTGGGGGGAAAATGGCGGTAGTGGTAGTGTTCTGGTGTTGGCGGCGGTGGTTTATGGTGGTGGTGATGGCCGGTGGGGGAGAGTGGTACGGTGGTGGGGATGATGAACGGCGGCGGCGGCGGCGGTGATTTAATGGCAGGGCGACGGTGGTTTACAGTGGTGGCGGTGGCGGTGATGGGGTTGGGCCAGTTGGCCGAGGGTGGCTGCCAGGAACGGCAGTGGTGGTTCGGTGAGGGGCGCTGGTGGTGAACGATGGTAGCGGTGGTGAGGTGTTGCGGCTAGGCCGATTGGCCGGGGTGGTGGTTGAATTTTGACAGTGGCGGTGATGGTTTGGTCAGTCGAGAAGTCGAGGCCAGTGGTGGTGGCTCGACTTGGGTTTCCTGTGGTGATGGCGTCGGGACAAGGAAGATGGGGGTGGCGTCTATGGCTGAGTGTCGGAATTTAGGGTTTTGGGGATTTGTGCAAACTATTGGAGAAAAGTATTATTTATAGAGGAGTGGAGGAAACCCTAGAATACAATGTACATATAATAGAATTAGGAAAAACATAGTGGAAAAACTAAAGCTAATCACTAACTGCTAACTACTAACCATATCACTATCTGCCAATTAATTAGTACTAAAATAAATATTAGTTATAAATTAACAATTAAATTACTAGTTAATACTAATTTAACAAATGGCTAATTACAATTTAGCCAATATTTTTAAAGACATAAATAATACTAATTTATTCACTAATTATTTAAATATATTTAAAATGATTTATTAGTAAATAATTATATTTTAAAATACCAAAATTCAATAAACGTCTCTCCATATAGAACAATATTTATAAATTATTGATTTCAAGGAATGGGCAGAAAAATTCCAATAGGATAAAAATCACATGAAATAGTAGACCAAAACCAACAAGGACCGATAGCAAACACGGTCAAATTTATTTTCCCAAAAAAATTAAAATTGTACGTTTTTCGAGATTCAGAGAAATTCAGAGAAAAGAAAAAGAAAAAAAATACAAAATTTCTAAAATATCCAAGAATTCAATTAACGGAGGTAACACGTACGCTAAGGGGCCCGCCCCCTTCCTAGATCTACGCTCCTCCCCTCAGTTCTATGCTTCCTTTCCCGCGTACGTTGAAGGATCCGCACCCCCAGCTCTACACACCCCCTCACCCCTCAGCCCATTGCATCCTCATGCGACCCCTTCCAATCTACTCGTAGCTCTCTCCTCCATCTCCTCCCCTATCTCCTCCCTGGCCCCCATCTTTCCATCGTTTCCTGTTGCTTCCCTCGCCGTCCCCCTGCCTCTGCCCCTCAAACCCCCTCGGCTTCCGCGTCGTTAGTGTCGCCCCCCGGTCCTTCTGTTTCAGTGGCCCACCCCGGGCTACCATCAGTCGCTGACGGGCTCGGGGACTCCCCCGCGGTGGTCCCTGACGCCCCTACCCCTTTCCTTCCGGCCGCGGAGGTCCTTGCCGCCCCTCCTCCTCCCTTCTGGTTACGATTGGTTCGCAGGAGGCGTCCAACCCGGCGCACGGTACAGCCGCCGTCTCGACCTCCTCTATTTTCTCGGCAGACAATCCCGCCCAATACCCCTAGACAGACCTATCTTGGCAGACCCCGCCGCCCCTCGCCCCTGCGGTCATTTGCAGAATCCCGCCCCATCCCAACCACCGCCTCCCGGGGGTGAGACCCATGTTCCTTCTCCTTCAGGAGCAGCTTCGCGGTTATTTGCAGCCATGCTCCGCCCGGACTTAGCATCCCCGAAGGGGCTCCTTTTCCCTGACGTCAATCTCCCGGACATTGCGTACCCCCAATATTCTTCTACGCCATCGGTCCCTTTTTCGATATAGAATTGGCCTCTCTGTCATCCTTCTTCCGCCACACTTTTATCCTCAAATTTTCCACTGACTGTACCAAACTCACCAGGGTACAGGAGGCGATTGTCGGCTGGAGACTCTCGACAGATTACCGAGTCGTCCCCTAGACCCTAGATATATTCTCCTCCACCTCTCCTCCGTCACAGACCATAGGACTGTGTGGTCCAAAGGCACTTGCAGGATCGATTCCCACCAGATAAAGATCATCAAGTGGTCACCTGGCTTTAACACCAAAGAAGATTCAGCGTGGGTTGCCGCCTGGGTGACCCTGCCTAACCTACCCTTATTTGCTTTGACTCCGCGGCACTTAGGCGTATCACCAACTCCTTCGGTACATTTGTGGCTGCGACTCCTGAGACCAACATCCTAACCAAGGCTCACTATTCCAAATTCTGCGTGGAACTCGACCTCACTTCCGAACCTTCCAATTTTATCACTATCGAGCTGGGAAACTAGACCCACACCCAACAAGTCCTCTATGACAACCATATTATGTTCTACAACCACTACCATTTAAGTGGTCACCTCCCAAATTACTGCCACCGCCTTCACCCAGAACACAAGAAGAAATCAACCCGGAAAGACAACGTGCCAGCTGAAGGGAGGATACCCTTGCCATCCCTTCTTCTATGTCAAAACTCGTACACTCGATTCAGATCTAGTGATGGCAAGACAGACCACAGTGAGCCCCTAGTAAAGCCCTGATCCAAGACCTGATCTCCTTCAACACCCAGGATATCACTCTCTCCAACCAATTCGACGTTCTATATTTGGGAGACGCAAACCACTATCAGGGTCTCTTTGTCCCCTAGCTGAGCTAGCGTTTACCGAGTCAGTACCTGACACCCTAACCCGGAGGTCGTAGAGGCGATCACCGACACAGGTATCGCAGATCAACAATGCACCAACGAAGATCCTGTGGAAGAAGTCCTTGCTATCCTCCAGCCAGACTAAGTGCGGAGAGGACTACAAATTCAAGCCACCGGGTACCTTCTCCAGCGAACTATTCCTCCGATTGGGAGCGTCATTGACTCCCTGGTCATCCCCTCTGAGGATCTCATCCTGGACTCCGCTGGGTAATTAGTAGACCTCCCTACGGGCCCACACGAGAAACCCACTAGCAACCCTTCCACCTCGTCAAAGACAGGAGCGTCACCCCCATCTAGGGATAATTCCAAGAAAGGAACCGAAGAAACCTCAACTATCTAAACCAGATTCGCCACCAAGCGAAATAAACCCTCCCCCAACTTCATTAATACTTAACATCCTTTCGTGGAATATCCGCGGTCTGGCAAACAAACCTACTAGTAGGAGAATTTTCGGCCTTCGAAAAATCTACATGATCGATATCCTCATTATTATAGAACCCAAAATCCCCCCAAAAGATTAAAATCAATCCAGTTGCAGCTGGTCCTCCCCAAGGCCATAGCAGGCAGACATGACATTTGGATCCTCTGCTCGAAGAACGTCAACATAGGGGTCATCCAGGACTCCCGACAGGCTCTCTTATGATGGTAGGAACAACCCCTGCTCCTACAGCACAACATCCTTTCAGCGGTCCATGGCAGCTGTGATATCGCTGAGCGAAAACCTCCGTGGAATGACCTTCTTGACATTCATCACCACCACCCCAACTCTCATTGTCTTTGTATCAGGGTCTTTAATGCAATCACATGCAGAAAAAAGAAAGTCAGAGGACGGCCCCCACCCTTATCGGCCATGCAAGACTTCAACAACTTCATCTTCATTGCTCATCTCACCACCCTTCAGTTTACCGACAATGCTTTCATCTGGTGCAACATGTAGGAAGGCGACCGTCGTCAATACTCTCGTCGGGACAGGGCCCTCAAGAACGCTCTCTGGCACGGAATGGGGATCACTACCAACCTATCCCATCTCAACTCCTCAGAATCAGACCACGTACCCCTGCTGCATGAAATTAAAAATAATACCAATCCATTCAAAAAAAACTTCTAATTCTTCGACTTCTGGACCGATCATCCCTAATTCTTGGGCATCGTCGTAGAAGCTTGGAACCAGGAAGATTCTTCCAACCCCCTGTCGCGAGTGAGCAACAAGCTCAAAGCTACGTGGATAGCTCTGTCCAATTGGAGCAAACTTGCCTACAGGGACATTTTTCAAGCCGTACGGGTTGCGGAGGATGATGTCACCCGTGCCGAAGCCAAATTCGCTTCGAACCGCTTAGAGGCGGCCAGGAAAGCCCTGAACCTCACCAAGGCTATGCTTAAATTTAGGCTCAAAGTGGAAACTAATTTCTGGAAGCATAAAGCGAGGTTGAAATGGGACAGCGAAGGGGATAAAAACTTGAAATACTTCCATGCATGCATCAACGGCCGGAGACAGAAGCTATCGATTCACCACACGATAGACGATAATGGAAACATCATTACAGACCATAATATCATCCAAGAGGCTGCTGCAGATTTCTACTCTAAATTATTCTCCAAAGAGACTGTTCATAACGATAGACCCTTCCTGGACCAAATCCCCTAACTCATTAACGACACCGACAACATCCAGTTGGAACGTCCCCCGACTGGCCAGGAAATGAAAGACGCAGTGTGGGCTCTGAATGAGCACAGTGCACCGGCCCGGACGGCTTTTCTGGGGTCTTCTTTCGCTCCTGCTGGGATATTATCAAGCGGGATATCACCGAAGTGGCTATTGCATCCTTCGAAGGAGCCACTTACCCCAAAGCCATTTCTATTGCTAAGCTCATCCTTATCCCGAAGAAAGACAACCCGATGTCCTTTTGCGATTACCGACCCATCAGTCTTTGCACTTTCACCAACAAGATTATTTCCAAGATCATCGCCACCAGAATGGCAGGAATTCTCCCCAAAATCATTTTCGATGAGCAAAGCGGATTTGTTCAAGGAAGAATCATTAGGACAATATTATGCTGGCCTAGGAGTTAATCACCTGTATGAAGTTTCCAACAAGAGGGGGCAACATAGCCGTCAAAATAGACATGGAGAAAGCTTATGACAGACTGGATTATTTATTTATGATCTAGGTCTTCAGGGCTTTCGGATTCTCAAAAACTTAGACCAACCCCGTGTGGAGATCCATCAACAACTCATAGTTTTCCACGGTCATCAACGGTCAGACCAGAGGATTCTTCAAATCCAGCCGCGGAGTTAGACAGGGCAACCCTCTTTCTTCCACGGTCTTTATTATAGCAGCAGATGCGCTAAGTAGAAACATTAACAACATGGTCAACTCCCCGAACTTTCAATATTATCACACATCCAGTGGGTGCCCTACCATCAACCTGGCCTTCGTCGATGATTTACACATCTTCTCTTCCGGGGACGTTGGAGCGGTGGAAGTGGTCCACAACACTCTGCAGAGGTACTCTAGATGCTCTGGCTAGAAGATCAATCCTTCCAAAAGCGTAACCTATGCACACCACAACATCAAAAGAGACCATGCAATCAATCTCTCCAATATAACATCCTTCTCTGTTGATCATCCCCCGTTCAACTACCTCGGTTGCCCCCTTGTGTACGAAAAATCCAACGCTCGCATCTTTGAGAACTTGATCACTAAAATTAGGAATAAAATTAAAGGGTGGCATAATGCCACTTTATTCTCGGGCGACAAGATGATCCTCATCAAACACGTGCTCACCTCCATCCCCATCAATACACTGGCTGTGTGTTCCCCGCCCATGAAGGTTCTCGATTCGATTGAACAGATCTTCTGTAATTTCTTTTGGGGGCATTACAACGGACAAGACAAGCATCACTGGGCTAGATGAGAATCCATAGCCCACTCCACCGAGGAAGGGGGTCTGGGATTTACTAAACTCACCTACATTGTAAAATCCTTCGCCATGAAATTGTAGTGGAAACTTCGCACGAGCAAGAACTTATGGACCAGATTTATGAAGGCTAGGTACTTCAAGCACATCCACCCAATAGTAGCCATTTCCAGCAACAGATCTTCAACTGCTTGGCGTCGTATCCTTATCGGTCGTGACCTCGCCGAGCCTGCGATGAGACTCTAATTGGGTATTTGCGATTCGGACCCATTCCTGGAGCGATGGACCGGAATAGCCTTATCCCGAGTCTCACGGAGACCCCGAAAGACAGTAGGATCAAATACTTGTGGAACTCCATTACTAACGACTGGAACTGGGAACAAATTCGTGAATGGTCTGGTAACGATGCGGTAGACAGCATCCGACGGATCAGATTAAGTCTCGGAAGCGAAGCCGATGCGCTCAGGTGGACTCTCGAGGCATCCGGGGCATTTTCGGTAAAGTAAGCGAGGATTGATGTCCAAGGGACGGGGTAGCCACAGCGCACCGTTGTGTACTTCTAGCAAACCTGTATCCCTAGGAAGTGGTCCTTCCTCATGTGGAGAGTCATTATAAAGAAGCTGCCAACCGACGAGATCCTAAACACCATGGGATTAGCTTAGCGTCTGCCTGTACTTGCTGCCCTGATCGCCAGACGGAGACCATTGACCACATATTCTGTCAGGGGATCCTGCCAGGCAGCACATGGAGGACCCTTAACCAGCACTACAACATCGAACCGGATAGTGAAAGCTTCCATGATCTGGCGGTCTCATGGGGTTTCGCCTCCCACGACCACCAGATCGTCGCAGCGACCGCCACATGGGTGATTTGGAAGAATCGTAACAAGACGAGATACGAAGGTCACTAATACTCAGCCGACCACTTCATTCGGGAAGTCTTCTGCCAAATTCGTAAATGGAGCACCCTGTGCACCCACAGTCCGAGAATATTCTGGTCCCTGACCATCACCTAGCTCTAAGCAGTTGTGTAGTAGCTCACTCTCTTATTTCCTTTTTGGGTATACATATATAGGCGTAGTCTTTTTGTGCCCTGTATACGTGGTCAGGCTTCGGCATTTTGATCCTTGATTAATACAAAGAGGGGGTTTCGGTATATATATCACTTATATATATATATATATATATATTTATATATATAAATATATATATATATATATATATATATATAAATATATATATATATATATATATAAATATATATATATATATATATATATATATATATATATATATATATATATACAAAATACAAGGGAGATATAAAATGCCACCACTCCTATACTCTATATACAAAGTTTAAACATTCAAAACTCACACAAATTCAAGTTATCATTATCCCTCATGCATACATAACATACATATATATATATACACACCATATGCATGTACTGCACAAAAGGAGTGTCTGGACACCAAGGGAGGTTCAAATCATGGATTTAGATGTTCAGGACAAAACATGAGGTGCAAATGGTCTAACAAAATGATATGCAAGGGAATACAAGCATAGGTTATAAACTGAATCTATAGGAGAATGGGGACCAACAGAAGATGTATATGAGAACATTCACAAAGTGGACATATATCTAGTTATATGTTTAAGAACTGAATCAATGAGGAAGAACCAAGTTTGGCTCGACTGGACAATCATGATTATGGACTGGCCTAAACTCACATGTTTTCAGGGAACATGAACAGATCAAAACTAAATGCTAAGACTTAGCAATTAAGAATTGATCCTATAGGAGGTAGGACAGACATCTATATGGGATAACTGGACCATATGGATGTGAAGGCAGAACAATTTGTTCAGTATCTGAATAGTAGAGTGGTGGGGATAGAACTATAAATTGACTGCACCACAACAAGGTGGACAGACACTTGCTATTCAGTAAACAACACAGATGTGAATGACAAAGATGAGCTAACATATATCCATCTCTCAACCTTCACTCCAGTTCAGTGTACTATCAGAACCAACTAGAAAGGATTGAATGTAATGTAGATTGATCAACATCTTATGTGAACTGGAACATAGGAAGATGGGTACATGGACTAAACTCTAAGTCTCCAGGTAATTGAATCATGCAAAGAAAGGAATTTTCACTTGAAATGTCAGATTCTTATATTGCTAAAAAACCCATTTTTGAATTATCAAACAGAAAACCGAAACCTATATATATGTGTATATCAGACATGCATCGAATTCGAAACCAAATCATTCAAAATCAAAACATACAACATGTGTCAGAGGGGGGGTCGAGTGTGTGTGATACACACGTGTCCATGGTGTGTCAAAACTGTGTCCAAGTCATATCAAACACGAGTGCCAACATGTGACAGAAACTGTGCAAAGGCACAGCCTCGTGCACGCGTGTCGAGTGAGCTAGGGACACGCATTATAACACCCATATTCTGGATACATATTTTTGTCAAGCTTGCAAGTATTGCAGACCTGTATTTATTTTCTGGGATTTTGGCATGTACTTGTAATTGGCTTGACTTGCAGATTTTGGTTCTCGTAATTGGGTTTTACCTGGCTTGGTTTATTTTATGGAGGAGAATTGGTTTAATTTGGTTTGATTTGGTTTAGCATGCATTGGAACACTTTAACCTATACTCCACCCTCAACACACCACATTCCACCCTCTTTAAAACTCTACCAACTTTTTCTCTCTCTTCATAAACCACCATTATTTCTTCTTCTCCTTCCTCTACACAACTCTCTTCTCCTTCCTCTCCACAACACCACCCCATAGGCAAGTGCACCTTGCCACCACATGAGAACCCTCTTTTATTTGTCCATTTGCTAGTTTAGGACATGGTGATCAACATTAGAGCTTAGTATTTTGTGATTTGGAGTCTCCATTATTCTAGATCTAAGTTTTCTCCATTTTCGATTTTGCATGGTTTTGATCTATTTAAGTTGGATTTCTATGGGTTTTGATGTTTCCATGTGGAAGAGAGTTCAATTCCACCCTGGTTAGAACTTTGGAAATCTGGATTTGGAGTTTGGATGACCAAGTTGTGATGCCTTGAAGTTTTGGAGCCATGGAGCTTCTTCTCAGCCATGGAGAAGAAGACCCAGACCCTGCGTGCATGTTTTTACACGTACGCAGCCCTCTGCTTGCGTGCTTTTGCACGAATGCAGCTCTCTGCGTGCGTAACTTTTCACGTATGCTGCCCTCTACGTGCGTGACTTTTCACGTATGCTGCCCTCTGCGTGCGTGACTTTTCACGTATGCTGCCCTCTGCGTGCGTGACTTTTCACGTATACTGCCCTCTGTGTGCGTAACTTTTCACGTATGCTGCCCTCTGCGTGCGTGACTTTTCACGTATGCTGCCCTCTGCGTGAGTGACTTTTTACGTATGCTGCCCTCTGCGTACATGACTTTTCACGTATGCTGCCCTCTGCGTGCGTGACTTTCCACATACGTAGCTCTCTGGCGTGCGTGACTTTTCACATACGCAGCTCTCCTGCATGCGTGACTTTTGCGTACGCAGCTCTCATGCGTGCGTGACTTTTGCGTACATTGCTCCCCTGACCCCTTGCTTTACCATTGGCTCTTGGAGTTTTGATTTTATTTCTTTAAGCTTGGCTCTTCTATAGACCTGTATATTGATATTTTATTAGATATTTTACGCCCATTTTATATCCTTACGCCTTTTGTCATAAACTTGATTTTACTTAATATGTTGGGAATGACTATTGTACATGGCATGGTATGACAAGGAACTAGCATAACACGACAGTGACCCGTAGTGGTGCACTCCTGGCATGACCAACCTGACATGATAGTGGCCCGTCGTGGCGCACTCCTGACAAGTACCCTGACATGATTTATCTTGATGCTGTTACGACGGCTAACTTGACTCGTATAATCAACTTGACACCGTGGGTGTTCCTGTTTGCTTGCTTGTGCAATCCACTTGTCTTGTCTTGCGTCATGTCTAGGACGTGACTTCCTGGTTTCCCACGGTCAGGGATTCGCACTGAACATGTATTAGGCTAATGACTAGATCAAACTATAGTTTATGGAGAATTTCCAGTCACAGACAATCTTGTTATCTGGGCGCTCTTAATTGGACTTGTAGCTTGCCGACAAGTAGAGCACATTTCCAGCGCACTGTCATGTGTTGCACCTTCTAAGTCACCTAAGGGTATATCGTCTCCGGGGCGATATACCCAACCATACTCTCAACCCGCGGAAGGATAACTAGATGGTCTGCAGGGCTTGGGACTGGGAATTTCTCACTTGCATCTTGTTAGTAATTAAAGCTTGTGATAACCCTAGTTAGTTAAAGTAGTAAGCTGTAGAATTTGCTTGGCCGCTTATGAATGGATGGAGTCCAGCCCTGTCTAAGTCTTGTCTAGTCGCTGTACCTGGCTACTCTTGCACAGGCTTGTTTTACTTACCTCTAACAATAAATGGGTGGAGATAGAGTGCTATTTAGGCGAAGGGTTACAACCTCGGTCCTTGTTTGGTTTAAGGGTTGTAACCTGGCTCCCGGAATGGTCCCACGTCACTAGTCGTTTATTGTCCTGTTGCACTCTTTATTACTTGTACCTTCTTCTATTTCTTTTCTTATGTTCTGATATGCTGGCTTTTGTTCTTATTTCGTGGCCTCCTTTGTGGCACTTGCTCTTTCTGGGGTTTGACCCAGCTGGTTTTGTGTGGCCAAATTTCGGAGCAGCTCCCGAGGATCTTCTGAACCTCCAGCCCGATGGTGGCAACTAGAAGGAACCCAGGCTACGAGTGGGTTTACTATTTTGTTTTGCTCACTCTATTGTAAAATTATTCTTTTGAGGCGTTTAGCCGACGAGCACCTGTTAGCTCGATGCACTTTTACTTACTGTCTGCCTACGGGCTGTAAACATGATTAACAAATTCTAGGGTTGATCATGTATGACTTAACTCTTGCTAGTCCTAGCGTTTTGTACGACTAGCTTCATGATCAACTGATATGTAATATTTGGGACACCTTTTATTGTATATTTGGTGGTCAAACATCTTGTAATTATATTATTTGCTTGAGATTGAGACAGTAGGCTTGACCTTAAGAGACTGTTGGCTTGTAGTAAACCCTTATATCTCTTGAGATGTATTCTATTTCAATATACGTAGCTGGCTATGTGTGCCCCCGCTCTCCAGTATTCTGGTTCTGGGGCGTGACATGGTTTAAGTGGTGGCCCATACAGGTCTTGTCAATCAAGAAATATGAGGGTTTACCGATAGATGTCTCAATCTGTATTCGCCCTTGATCTCCGCCCGTATTTTCAAATCCCTGGAATTCTTGTCCTGATTATATGCTTGTATCGTTGATCTGTCCTGGTCCTTCCTCATTGTTTTTCTGTGTCGTCTTCTTCAGCGGTACTGTACCTGACCCTGTCGATCAGCAAGGAGGAGCGCCTTCCGTGGGCCAGCAGCAACCTGGAGATCAAGCCCAGCATTCTGGAGTCGCCTCCAGAGTGATACCTACTGGAGGAGAGTCACCAGTTTGGCCCGTTCAGCCCGCTGAGCCAGATGATGGTACCTTAGTAGGCCTCATCAGAACCTTGATAGCTTCTCAGGATCGTCGCGGAGACGCCTTGCACCAGACTGTGGCAGATGCTTTGACCAGAGGTGGTCATCCAGGGAACAGCGCGGCCAACAGCTTCAAGCGCTTGAACCCTCCTTTCTACGACGGCAGCGAGGATGCGATTGCCGCGGATGCATGGCTTTAGGATACCGAGGTGATTCTGGAAGCAGCTAGGACACCCGAGAATGAGAAGGTGGCGGTGGTACGCCTGCAGTTATTGGACTTAGCTCGCAGTTGGTGGACAGCGCATGCCATGGGATTAGTGGCACCCATTGCTTGGGCAGTGTTTAGAGAGAGGTTCCAAACAAAGTATTTCGATGCTGTGGCTCGATACGACCTGCAGACCAAATTTACCAACTTAAAGCATGGAGGCAGAACAGTCGACAGTTATGAATCGGAGTTTTCTAGACTCAGTAGGTTTGCCCCCTCCTTGGTGGCGACCGAGTATGATCGAGCCCAGCGATTCCAGCAGGGGCTGCATTTGGAGATCTTGTTGGCGGTTGAGCAGTTCGAGCACCAGACGTTCGATGCAGTCTTGAGAACAGCTAGGAGGTATGAGTACACCTCCCAGAGGATCGTGGATAGGACCGAAGGTAGGAAGCGATCCCACAGTCAGATGCACCAATCATCAGCTCCAGCCCCGGCAGCTAGAGGATTGACCATTGGAACTCCGAGGCGGGCGGCCTCAGTGACGTCGGTTCAGCATTCGACCCCGACGTACCCACAGCAGCAGAAGCAGAAGCAGACTTCCGCGATGGGATGTTCTCATTGCGGGAAACCGGGCCATGTGGTGGCAGATTATCGTAGGGCGCAAGGATTGTGCCTAGCTTGTGGAGCGACAGATCACAAGATAGAAGCCTGTCCGAATAGGGGTAGTTCTTCCTCTTCCAACCTAACCAGTCCATCGGTTAGGGGACCAACACCTGTACTGCAGCAGCAGTACCCGAGGCCATTGTTGCCTCAGGCCCAGGCATTCCAGCAGCAGTATGTCCAGGCTCCAGTACAGAGCAGGCAGAGAGGTTTCTAGCAGAGGGGACCCGCAGCTGGAGGTCAGGCCATGATGATGGCTATGGAAGAAGAAGTTGCACCAGGTGAGGTAGTGGCAGGTACTATTCTCGTCAACTCCTCTCCAGCGTCTGTATTATTTGATTCTGGTACATCGTATTCATTTATGTCTGCACGATTTGCGACACGGATAGGATTGGAGCCCAAGTCATTATCAGTGAGGCTCAATATACTTACTGGTAATGGCCTTGTGGGAGTAGATCGAGTGTTTTCCTGGTGTCGGATCGTAGTTAGCGGTAGAGAGTTCTCCGCTAGATTTATAGAATTCCCTATGGCAGACTATTATGTAGTCTTAGGCATGGATTGGTTGAGGAACCAGTATGCTAGGATAGACTGTCATGTTGGCAGAGTTATCTTTAGTATTCCAGGCGAGCCAGAGTTCTTATTTTCCAGAGGAGCAGTGGAGCCATCTTCTCCAGTGTTGCGGATGGCAGTAGCAGCAGTGCAGTTGCCCCGGATAGTTGAAGAGTTTTCAGATGTCTTTCTAGAGGAGCTTCCAGGGATGCCGCCAGAGAGGGAGATCGAGTTCACTATAGACTTGATCCCCGGGACAGCACCAGTATCGGAGCGAGTCTACAGAATGGCGCCTTCAGAGTTGGAGATTTTATACAAGATGATTGAAGAACTGAGGACCAAGGGATTCATCCGTGCAAGTGGATTGCCTTGGGAGCCCCGATGCTTCTTGTGAAAAAGAAGGATGGTACGTCCAGGCTATGTGTTGATTATCGTACCTTGAATTCGATGACAATCATGAATAGATACCCTCTTCCGAGGATAGATGACTTGTTTGATCAGCTCAGAGGGGCTTCAGTGTTCTCGAAGATCGACTTGCGGTCAGGATACCACCAGATCAGAGTCAGAGAGCAGGACATCCTGAAGACAGCGTTTAGATCGAGATATGGGCATTGGAAGTTCCTTGTTATGTCCTTTGGAGCAACCAATGCGTCGACCGTATTCCTGGACCTCATGAATCACATTTTCATGCCTTACTTGGATCAATTTGTGATCGTGTTCCTAGATGACATCCTGGTCTACAGCAAGAGTGAAGCAGACCATGAGCAGCATCTCAGAGTCGTCCTTCAGACGCTTAGGGAGCACCAGTTGTACGCCAAGTTCAGTAAATACGAGTTCTGGCTCGATCGCATTTCGTACTTGGGTTACATCATTACCCGAGGAGGAGTGGAAGTGGATCCCCAGAAGATTGTGGCTATCGAGTTATGGCCGGTACCCAGCTCAGTGGCAGAAGTTCGCAGCTTTATTGGACTGGCCGGCTACTACCGGCAGTTCGTTTCAGATTTCATAAGGATTTCAGCGCCGATGACCCAGTTGACCCGCAAGGATGTGCCGTTTATTTGGACAGCAGAGTGCCAGGAATCGTTTGAGAAGTTGAAGCGAAGTTTGATAACGGCTCCCATTCTCACCCTTCCAGATGGGACCGGAGGATTCACAGTTTATTGTGACGCTTCAGGCAGAGGATTGGGGTGTGTCTTGATGCAGCATGGGAAGGTAATATCTTATGCGTCACATCAACTACGTGATCATGAGAAGAATTACCCGACCCACGACTTAGAATTGGCGGCGGTAGTGTTTGCTTTGAAGTTGTGGAGACACTACTTGTACGGAGATAGAGTGGAGATCTTTACTGATCATAAGAGCCTGAAGTATATTTTCACCCAGAAGGACCTTAATATGCGGCAGAGAAGATAGCTCGAGCTACTAGTGGACTATGATGTGGATTTACAGTATCATCCCGGGAAGGCCAACGTTGTAGCAGATGCATTGAGCAGGAGAGCCGGAGTTTATTTCCTGACGGCGCAACCAAAACTATTAGCAGATCTTCAGAAGATGGGAATTGAAGTGGTTCTTCCAACCAGCATGGCATTGATGGCCAGCCTACAGATTCAGTCCAGCATAGTTGAGAGAATCCGGGTGGCACAGTCAACAGATTCCAAGATTCAGCGACTCAGAGCAGAGTGTGAAGCAAGAAGAAGGCCAGAGTTATGTATCCATAAAGACGGTACACTTCGGCACGGCACTCGTCTTTGTGTACCCAGTGGAGATATCAGACAGGAAGTCATGGCAGAAGCCCACAGTTCACAATATTCTATTCATCCGGGTGGTACGAAGATGTACCGTGATATTCGTCAACATTTCTGGTGGAATGGCATAAAGAGGGAGATAGCCCGGTTCGTCTCTCGGTGTTTGGTTTGCCAACAGGTTAAAACTGAACATCAGAGGCCCGCTGGACTTCTTCAACCTTTACCGATCCCAGAATGGAAATGGGAACATATAACCATGGATTTCGTGACCGGATTGCCCAGATCTCCGGCCGGCAGAGATGCTATTTGGGTAATTGTGGACAGGCTTACCAAGGTGGCACACTTTCTCCCATTCGGAGTTGGGCAGTCGACGGCACAGTTAGCAGAGATGTATCTCAGGCAGATCGTAAGGCTTCACGGTGTGCCAGTCAGCATCACCTCGGACAGGGATTCAAGATTCACATCACACTTTTGGCGTAGCTTGCAAGAGAGTTTGGGAACTCGTCTCCAATTCAGTTCAGCATATCATCCGTAGATAGATGGTCAGTCAGAGCGTACTATCCAGACTCTTGAAGACATGTTGAGGTCTTGCACCCTCGACTTCGGTGGTTCATGGGAAGATTACCTGCATCTTGTGGAATTCTCGTACAATAATAGTTTCCAGGCCAGTATCCAGATGGCTCCGTTCGAGGCTCTGTATGGTAGGAAGTGCAGATCCCCGCTAGCATGGGATGATGTCGGAGAAAGGCAGATGCTTGGTCCAGAGGTGATTGACCAGACAGTTGAAGTGGTCAGAAGGATCAGAGATCGACTTCGAGTTGCCCAAGATCGCCGGCGGCATTGGGCCGATGCTCATCGGCGTCCCTTAGAATTTGTTGTCGGCGACCATGTATTCCTTAGGATCTCGCCTAACCGCGGCGTCATTCGCTTTGGCGTGCGGGGAAAGCTTAGTCCTAGGTATATAGGGCCGTTCGATATTCTAGAACGAGTAGGAGATGTATCCTATCGTCTCGCTCTTTCGCCGTCGCTAAGTGAGGTGCATGATGTATTCCATGTGTCCCAATTACGACGGTATATTTCGGACCCGAGCCACATCCTAGACCATTCGAAATTGGTTGTTGGTACCAACCTTTCGTATGAGGAGAGGCCCGTGTCTATATTGGACCGGAGGAAGAAGATACTCAAGAACAAGACTATTAAATTAGTCCGTGTTGCTTGGGGTCATCACTCTCCAGGTGAGTCAACGTGGGAGCGTGAGGACGACATCCGATCGCGGTATCCCGACCTGTTTGACTCGTAAGGTATAATGTCTTCCTTATGCCTTATGTTTTCCATCCCTTGCTTGCATGTATGATTGTCTGATTGCTTGCCTGGTTATAGCTTGCCTGTGATTAATATAGCTTGTCCTTGTCTCTCTAGCCTCTTAATTAAATTACGAGGACGAAATTCTTTTAAGGTGGGCAGAGTTATAACACCCATATTCTGGATACGTATTTTTGTCAAGCTTGCACGTATTGCAGACCTGTATTTATTTTCTCGAATTTTGGCATGTACTTGTAATTGGCTTGACTTGCAGATTTTGGTTCTCGTAATTGGGTTTTACCTGGCTTGGTTTATTTTGTGGAGGAGAATTGGTTTGATTTGGTTTGATTTGGTTTAGCATGTATTGGAACACTTTAACCTACACTCCACCCTCAACACACCACATCCCATCCTCTTTAAAACTCTACCAACTTTTTCTCTCTCTTCATAAACCACCATTATTTCTTCTTCTCCTTCCTCTACACAATGCTCTTCTCCTTCCTCTCCACAACACCACCCCATAGGCAAGTGCACCTTGCCACCACATGAGAACCCCCTTTTATTTGTCCATTTGCTAGTTTAGGACATGGTGATCAACATTAGAGCTTAGTATTTTGTGATTTGGAGTCTCCATTGTTCTAGATCTAAGTTTTCTCCATTTTCGGTTTTGCATGGTTTTAATCTATTTAAGTTGGATTTCTATGGGTTTTGATGTTTCCATGTGGAAGAGAGTTCAATTCCACCCTGGTTAGAACTTTGGAAATCTAGATTTGGAGTTCGGATGACCAAGTTGTGATGCCTTGAAGTTTTGGAGCCATGGAGCTTCTTCTCAGCCACGGAGAAGAAGACCCAGACCCTGCGTGCGTGTTTTTACGCGTACGCAGCCCTCTGCTTGCGTGCTTTTGCACGAATGTAGCTCTCTGCGTGCGTGACTTTTCACGTATGCTGCCCTCTGCGTGCGTGACTTTTCACGTATGCTGCCCTCTGCGTGCGTGACTTTTCACGTATGCTTCCCTCTGCGTGCGTGACTTTTCACGTATGCTGCCCTCTGCGTGCGTAACTTTTCACGTATGCTGCCCTCTGCGTGCGTGACTTTTCACGTATGCTGCCCTCTGCGTGCGTGACTTTTCACGTATGCTGCCCTCTGTGTGCGTGACTTTTCACGTATGTTGCCCTCTGCGTGCGTGACTTTCCACATACGTAGCTCTCTGGCGTGCGTGACTTTTCACATACGCAGCTCTCCTGCGTGCGTGACTTTTGCGTACGCAGCTCTCATGCGTGCGTGACTTTTGCGTACATTGCTCCCCTGACCCCTTGCTTAACCATTGGCTCTTGGAGTTTTGATTTTATTTCTTTAAGCTTGGCTCTTCTATAGACCTGTGTATTGATATTTTATTAGATATTTTACGCCCATTTTATATCCTTACGCCTTTTATCATGAACTTGATTTTACTTAATATGTTGGGAATGACTATTGTACATGGCATGGTATGACAAGGAACTAGCATAACACGACAGTGACCCGTAGTGGTGCACTCCTGGCATGACCAACCTGACATGATAGTGGCCCGTCGTGGCGCACTCCTGACAAGTACCCTGACATGATTTATCTTGATGCTGTTGCGACGGCTAACTTGACTCGTATAATCAACTTGACACCGTGGCTGTTCCTGCTTGCTTGCTTGTGCAATCCACTTGTCTTGTCTTGCATCATGTCTAGGACGTGACTCCCTGGTTTCCCACGGTCAGGGATTCGCACTGAACATGGATTAGGCTAATGACTAGATCAAACTATAGTTCATGGAGAATTTCCAGTCACAGACAATCTTGTTATCTGGGCGCTCTTAATGGATATGGGTTCATGCGGCCCGAAATCCGAGTTCATGCGGCTCGGAAAGGTCGGTCTCAAGGCAGTACGGGCGTGCGGCGCATGCGACTGCAAGAGCTTATGCGGTCAGGAATGGAGGGGTCTCATGCGGCTGAAGGGAATCAGGATCTATGCGGCTCGGGATCAGTCAGTTATGCGGCTGAGAGGACTCGGGTCCTCATGCGGCAGCGGGAGACTGCGGTCTATGTGGCTCGCGAGTATTGGAGTTTATGCGGCTCGGGATGGGCGAAGTCCCATGCGGCAGCGGGGAGCAATGCCTATGCGGCTGGGAGCAAGGGTGCATATGCGGTTCGGGAAGAAGGGCCCCATGCGGCCGAACTAAATACTTGCCGCATGAACTTGTCATGCGGTCAAGTCCAGTTGATAGTGCATGCGGTTTCGAAGCTGACTTACCGTATGAATATTCATGCGGTCAAGTGCTATCACGCGGCTCGGAACTGTGCTTCTTCTCCAAATTTTCGAGAAGAAGTACACCATAAGCCATGGCTTCCAAGCTGCATAACTCTATCATCCGGAGCCCAAATCCGAACTTCCATAGGTCAAAATGGGGTAGAACGAGATTCTCTACCACATGGAACCATCAAAATACAGAAATAACAAGATTAAGTAGATCAAAACCCAAGAAATCCAAAAATAATATAAATATAGATCTACAAGAATCTAGCCATGGAAAGTGAGAATGCCAAGTTCTAAAGTGCTTTAGAATGTAGTAAAGAAGAGAATGGAGTAATAAAATCAGAGTTCCTCCATGAAGCAAGTTGCACTTGCCTAGACCTCTCTCTCCTCTCTCTTGGTAGGTGAAGGAGTAATGGTGGAGAAGATGATAAATGAAGAGAGAGAAAGGAGAAGGGTTAATAAATACCAAGGTGGTGGTAGGTAGGGGGTTCACACTGGTTCATATTGAACCAAAGAAAACCGAGCCAAGCCGAACCAACCAACCCGAACCAGGAATAAACCAAGCCAAGAAGGAAATCATGCAATACAAGAATAAAATACGTACACGTATTCCAAGAATACGAAATACGAACACAGGCATTACAACTCTACCCACCTTAAAAGAATTTCGTCCTCGGAATTTAATCAAGAGGCTAGAGGAGCAATGACAAGCTATACTAATAACAAGCAAGCTATACTAGACAATCAATCAATCATGCAAGCAAGGAATCGAAGGCATGAGGCATAAGAAAGATATTATACCTCACGAGTCAAACAAGTCAGGATATCGCGATCGGATATCATCCTCACGCTCCCATGTTGACTCCCCCAAAGAGTGATGACCCCAAGCAACTCGGACTAACTTGATAGTCTTATTCTTGAGGATCTTCTCTCTCCGGTCCAATATAGACACGGGCCTCTCCTCATACGAAAGGTTGGTACCAACAACCAATTCTGAATGATCTAGGATGTGGCTCGGGTCCGGGATATACCGTCGTAATTGGGATACATGGAACACGTCATGCACCTCGCTTAGCGACGACGGAAGAGCGAGACGATAGGATACATCTCCTACTCGCTCCAGAATGTCAAATGGCCCTATATACCTAGGACTAAGCTTTCCCCGCATGCCGAAACGAATGACGCCATGGTTAGGCGAAATCCTCAGGAATACATGGTCACCGACCGAAAACTCGAGAGGGCGTCGATGAGAATCGGCCCAATGGCGCTGGCGATCTTGGGCAACGAAGATGATCTCTGACCCTTCTGACCACTTCAACTGTCTGAGCGATCATTTCTGGACCAAGCATCTGTCTCTCTCCAACATCATCCCAGGCTAGCGGGGATCTGCACTTCCTACCATATAGTGCCTCGAACGGTGCCATCTGGATACTGGCCTGGAAACTATTGTTGTACGAGAATTCCACCAGGTACAAGTGATCTTCCCATGAGCCACCGAAATCAAGTGTGCAAGACCGCAACATGTCTTCAAGAGTCTGGATCGTACGCTCCGACTAACCATCTGTCTGCGGATGATACGCTGAACTGAACTGGAGACGAGTTCCCAAATACTCCTGCAGGCTACGCCAAAACTGTGACGTAAATCTTGAATCTCGGTCCGAGGTGATACTGACTGGCACTCCGTGCAATCTGACAATCTGCCGAAGATATATCTCTGCTAACTAAGCCGTCGACTGACCAACTCTGAATAGAAGAAAGTGAGCCACTTTCGTGAGCCGATCAACTATAACCCAGATAGCATCTCTGCCAGCTGGGGATCTAGGTAATCCAGTCACGAAATCCATGGTCACATGCTCCCACTTCTATTCTGGAATAGGCAAAGGCTGAAGAAGTCCAGCCGGTCTCTGATGTTCAGCTTTAACTTGTTGGCAAACCAAACATTGAGAGACAAACCGAGCTATCTCCCGCTTCATGCCATTCTACCAAAAGTGCTGACGGATATCACGGTACATCTTCGTACTGCCAAAATGGATGGAATACTGGGAACTGTGCGCCTCTGCCATGATCTCCTGTCTGATTTCTCCACTGGGCACACAAAGACGCTTACCATGTCGAAGTGTACCATCCTCATGAATGCACAACTCTGGTCTTCGTCCTGCCTCACACTCTGCTCTGAGTCGCTGAAGCTTGGAATCTGCTGACTGCGCCATCCGGATCCTCTCGTCTATAGTAGACTGAACTTGCATGCTGGCCATCAATGCTACACTGGAAGGGAGAACAACTTCTATACCCATCTTCTGAAGATCTGCTAACAGCTCTGGCTGCGCTGTTAGGAAATAAACTCCGGCTCACCTGCTCAAAGTATCTGCAACAACGTTGGCCTTCCCAGGATGATACTGCAAGTTGACATCATAATCCACAAGAAGCTCCAACCATCTCCTCTGGCGCATGTTAAGATCCTTCTGGGTGAAAACATACTTCAGACTCTTGTGGTCGTTGAAAATCTCCATCCTGTCTCCATACAAATAGTGCCTCTACAACTTAAGTGCAAACACTACCGCTGCCAGCTCCAAGTCATGGGTTGGGTAATTTCTCTCATGATCACGAAGTTGTCGTGACGCATAAGCTATTACCTTCCCATGCTGCATCAGAACACATCCTAAACCTCTGCCTGAAGCATCACAGTACACTGAGAATCCTCCGGTCCCATCTGGAAGCGTGAGAATAGGAGCTGTTATCAGGCCTCGCTTCAACTGCTCAAAAGAACTCTGACACTCTGCTGTCCAAGCAAACTGCGCATCCTTGCGGGTCAACTGCGTCAATGGCGCTGAAATCCGAGCAAAATCTGAAACAAACCGTCGGTAGTAGCCGGCCAATCCAAGAAAACTACGAACCTCTGCAACTGTGCTGGGCACTGGCCATGACTCAATAGCCACAATCTTCTGGGGATCCACTTCTACTCCTCCTCGAGTGATGATATGACCCAAGTACGAAATGCGATCGAGCCAAAACTCGTATTTACTGAACTTGGCATATAACTGGTGCTCCCTGAGAATCTGAAGAACCACACGGAGATGCTGCTCATGCTCCGCCTCACTCTTACTGTAGACCAGGATATCGTCTAGGAATACAATCACGAACTGATCCAAATAAGGCATGAAGATGCGATTCATGAGGTCCATGAATACTGTCGGCGCATTGGTTGCTCCAAAAGGCATAACAAGGAACTCCCAATGCCCATACCTCGTTCTAAAACCTGTCTTCGGGATGTCCTGCTCTCTGACTCTGATCTGATGATAACCTGAGCGCAAATCAATCTTCGAAAATACTGAAGCCCGCTTGAGTTGATCAAACAAGTCATCTATCCTCGGAAGAGGGTATCTGTTCTTGATTGTTACTGAGTTCAAGGTACGATAATCAACACATAACCTGGACGTACCATCCTTCTTTTTCACAAGAAGCATCGGGGCTCCCCAAGGCGATCCACTAGCACGAATGAATACCTTGGCTCGAAGTTCTTCAATCATCTTGTACAAGATCTCCAATTCTGACGGCGCCATCTTGTAGACTCTCTCTGACACTGGGGTTGTCCCGGGAATTAAGTCTATAGTGAACTCGATCTCCCGCTCTGGAGGCATACCTGGAAGTTCCTCTGGAAAAATATCTGGAAACTCCTCGACTATCCTGGGCAACTGCACTGCTGCTACTGCCATCCGCAATACTGGAGGAGAAGGTTCAACTGCTCCTCTGGAAAAGGAAAACTCCAGCTCGCCTGGAATGCTAAAAACAACCCTACCAATATGGCAGTCTATTCTAGCATACTGGTTCCTCAACCAATCCATCCCTAAGACCACATCATAATCGGCCATCGGGAACTCTATCAATCTAGCGGAGAATTCTCTACCGCTAACTACGATCCGACACGAGGAAAACACTCTATCGACTCCCATAAGTCCATTACCAGTAAGTATATTGAGCCTTACTGATAATGACTCGGGCTCCAATCCTACCCGTGTCGCGAATCGTGCAGACATAAAAGAATGCGATGCACCAGAATCAAATAAAGCTGAAGCTGGAAATGAGTTGACGAGAATAGTACCTGCCACTACCTCACCTGGTGCCAATCCTTCCTCTGCGGTCATCACCATAGCCTGACCGTGCCCTCGGGGTGCTGGTCCCCTCTGCTGGAATCCTTGCCGCCTGCTCTGACTCATGGCTTGTGCTTGTGCATACTGCTGGGGGTTCTGCTGCTGGAATACTTGGGTCTGAGGCGGCAAGGGCCTCGGCAATGGATACTGCTGCTGCTGCTGCTGCTGGACCGGAGCTGGTCCTCTCACCGAAGAGCTAGAAAGGTTGGATGATGATGAACCACCCCTATTCAGGCAGGATCCAACCCTGTGGTCTGCTGCTCCACAAACCAGACACAATCCCTGTGCCCTGCGACACTCTGCCACCACATGGCCTGGCTTCCCACAATGAGAACATCCCACTGCGGAAGACTGCTTCTGCTTCTGCTGCTGCTGAGGGTACGTCGGGGTGGAATGCTGAACCGACGTTACTGAGGTCGCTCGCCTCGGAGCTCCAATAGTCAAGGCCCTGGCTGCCGGGGCTGGTACTGAAGACTGATTCATCTGGCCGTGAGATCTCTTCCGACCTCCGGTCCTATCCACAATCCTCTGGGAGGTATACTCATGCCTCCGGGCTGCTCTCAAGACTGTATCAAAAGTCTGATGCTCAAACTGCTCTACTGCCAACAAGATCTCCAGGTGAAGCCCCTGCTGGAATTGTTGGGCTCTATCATACTCGATTGCCACCAAGGTGGGAGCAAACCGACTGAGTCAGGAAAACTCGGCCGCATATCCGTCGACCGTCCTGCCTCCTTGCTTCAGATTGGTAAACCTCGTCTGCAAATCGTACCGAGCTACAGCACCGAAATACTTGGTCTGGAATCTCTCTCTGAACACTGCCCATGGAATGGGTGCTGCTAACCCAATGGCCTGCGCCGTCCACCAGCTGCGGGCAAGATCTAACAACTGCATGCGCACAACTGCCACCTTCTCGTTCTCTGGAGTCCTGGCTGCTTCGAGAATCACCTCAGTATCCTGAAGCCAAGCATCTGCCGCGATAGCATCTTCACTACCGTCGAAGAATGGAGGGTTCAAGCGCTTGAAGCTGTTGGCCGCGCTGTTACCCTGATGACCTCCTCTGGTCAAAGCATCCGTCACTGCATGTTGCAAGGCATCTCCACGACGATCTTGAGAAGCTATCAAGGTCCTGACGAGTCCTACTAATGTGCCATCATCAGGCTCGGCAGGCTGGACTGGCTGGACTGGTGGCTCTCCATCAGAAGGCACGACTCTGGAGGCTACTCCGGAATGCTGGGCTTGATCTCCGGGTTGTTGCTGGTCCGCGGGAGGTGGTCCGCCTTGCTGGTCGGCAGGACCACGAATAATGCCGCTGAAGAAGACGACATAGGGAACAATAAGGAAGGACCAAGATAGATCAACGATACAAGCATATGATCAGGACAAGAATCCAGGGATTCAGAAGATACGAGCAGAGATAAAGGACGAATACTGATTGAGACATCTATTTTGTAAACCCTATCATATCTTGATTTACAAGACCTGCATGGGCCACCACTTAAACCATATCACGCCCCAGAACCAGAATACTGGAGAGCGGGGACAGACATAGCCAGCTACGTATATTGAAAAGGATTCCATCTCGCTATACGGTCACGGCTATCTAGATACATGAGGGTTTACTACAAGCCAACAGTCTCCTATGGTCATGAACAAGCCTAGTGTCTCAATCACAAGCAAGTAAGTAAATGTTACAAGATGTATGATCATTAAATATACAATAATAAGGCATCCCAAATATTACATATTCAGCTGATCATGAAGCTAGTCGTTACAAAAAGTGAGGACTAGCAAGTGTTTAGTCATACATGATCAACCCTAGGATCTGTCAATCATGTTACAGCCCGTATGCAGACAGTAAGTAAATACAATCGAGCTAAACAGGTGCTCGTCGGGTAAACGCCTCAAAAGAATATTTTTACAATAAAGTGGGAGAACAAAAATAAATCCACTCGTTGCCAGGGTTCCGTCTAGTGGCCACCATCTGGCTGGAAGGTCGGTAGATCCTCTGGAGTTGCTCCGAAATCTGGCCACACAAAACCAGCTGGGTCAGATCCCAGAAAGAGCAAGTGCCACAAAGGAGGCTTCACTTAGGAACTAAAACCAGCAATCAGCACAAAATATAAATAAAAGTAAGAACTGGAAATAAAAAAAACACATCAGGATGATATACGACGAGATAACCATGGAACTATTCAGAGAACCAGGTTACAACCCGTAAACCAAACAAGGACCGGGGTTGTAACCCTTCGTCTGAACAGAACTTGGAATTTTCACCATTTATCAGTAAAATAAATACAGGCATTCTGGTCATGCAGTAGTCTGGAACAGGATCAGGACAAGGCTAGACAGGTTAGACTCCATTCAATCATATCACGGCCAAGCAAGGATTACGGCATAATACTTTAACTAACTAGGGTTATCACAGGCCTAATTACTAGTAAGATGCAGTGAGATTACTCCACAGCCACAAGCCCTGCAGACCATCCAGGTTACCCAGGTCAAAATTAGGGGTTGAATTCAGGTGGGTACACCGTCCAGGAAATGCATGTACCCTTAGGTAGCTTGAAGGGTGCAACACATGACAGTGTGCTGGAAATGTGACCTACTCGACGACAGGCTACAGATCCCAGGCACGCCCAGGTAACGGGATTGCCTGTAGCTGGGGAAATCTCTTCATGACTAATGTATTAATCTAGTTATTAGTCCTTAGTTCATTTCAATAGGTACTCCTGACCGTGGTACTCAGGAGTCCCTTCCTAGACATGATACAAGACAGGACTGGTTTATTTGTACAAGCACAATCGCCCACGGTGTCCATGTAATTATACAGGTCATGTCATGTCAGGTAGCCGTCGTAACAGCTTATCAGATATATCATGTCAGGTTTATCATATCAAGTGTACTTGCCAGGAGTACGCCACGACAGGCCACTATCATGTCATGTCAGGTTTTCTTGTCAAGAGTGCACCACTACGGGTCACTATCAGGTCATGTCAGGTATCATTTCCAAACATATTAAACAAATCCCTGATTATCAAGTTCACGACAAAAGGCGTAAGAATATAAAATAGACGTAAAATATCTAATAAAATATCAATATTCAGGGCTATAGAAGAGCCATACGGCTAAGGCATATGCGGCCAGGAATGATCACATGCGGCTGGAAGAGAACAGCCCATGCGGCTGAATGGATATGGGTTCATGCGGCCCGAAATCCGAGTTCATGCGGCTCGGAAAGGTCGGTCTCAAGACAGTACGGGCGTGCGGCGCATGCGACTGCAGGAGCTTATGCGGTCAGGAATGGAGGGGTCTCATGCGGCTAAAGGGAATCAGGATCTATGCGGCTCGAGATCAGTCAGTCATGCGGCTGAGAGGACTCGGGTCCTCATGCGGCAGCGGAAGACTGCGGTCTATGCGGCTCGCGAGTATTGGAGTTCATGCGGCTCGGGATGGGCGAAGTCCCATGCGGCAGCGGGGAGCAATGCCTATGCGGCTGGGAGCAAGGGTGCATATGCGGTTCGGGAAGAAGGGCCCCATGCGGCCGAACTAAATACTTGCCGTATGAACTTGTCATGCGGTCAAGTCCAGTTGATAGTGCATGCGGTTTCAAAGCTGACTTGCCGTATGAATATTCATACGGTCAAGTGCTATCATGCGGCTCGGAACTGTGCTTCTTCTCTAAATTTCTGAGAAGAAGTACACCATAAGCCATGGCTTCCAAGCTGCATAACTCTATCATCCGGAGCCCAAATTCGAACTTCCATAGGTCAAAATGGGGTAGAACGAGATTCTCTACCACATGGAACCATCAAAATACAGAAATAACAAGATTAAGTAGATCAAAACCCAAGAAATCCAAAAATAATATAAATATAGATCTACAAGAATCTAGCCATGGAAAGTGCGAATGCCAAGTTCTAAAGTGCTTTAGAATGTAGTAAAGAAGATAATAGAGTAATAAAATCAGAGTTCCTCCATGAAGCAAGTTGCACTTGCCTAGACCTCTCTTTCCTCTCTCTTGGTAGGTGAAGGAGTAATGGTGGAGAAGATGATAAACGAAGAGAGAGAAAGGAGAAGGGTTAATAAATACCAAGGTGGTGGTAGGTAGGGGGTTCATATTGGTTCATATTGAACCAAAGAAAATCGAGCCAAGCCGAACCAACCAATCCGAACCAGGAATAAACTAAGCCAAGAAGGAAATCATACAATACAAAAATAAAATACGTACACGTATTCCAAGAATACGAAATACGAACACAGGCATTACAGATACACAGCACTGTACAAAATAAGTGTGGGTCGCTTTTCTTTGTGCACACTGAACGAGGACGCATGAAAATTTTTTGGTGTCCTGTCTGACAGTAGGCCCACGCGTCTACCAAGTTTCATGGCACATGGTGTCGTGCTGTGTCGTGTCCTGTGTCGACCCCGAGCAGCAGGAGAGCCGCACGAGCCCCATACGGTGTCTCGTGTTGCGTGTCCGTGCCCTAAAACAGTGTCCAAACGTCCCTAAAATTGACTCAGTTGATTTGATATACAATATAGACCTAATTAGCGACAAACCTATGTAATTAGTTTTACAAATTACTAAAATCCATTTCTTTGCGATATTTCACCAAATACTTATTTTAAAACACCGATACGTGTCCGATACGAACACGAAATGGACACGAATTCCTTCCAAACTTTGGCTACACCTAGGAGAACCCTAAATGGATGCATCTATGTAAAGAAAACATAATTTAATATAGGTTTCATGGTATTTACCTTTTGAGAGTATATCTCAATGCAAAGGTAAAAATGAGTATTTCCCCCCTTGAACTCCAATTGCCCAAAGCTCTCCAAATCCTTGCTAGCAAGTATCTACTAGCTTCCACTATGGTAGAGGGTGATGATGCAATTGATTAGACTCAATTTGGACTCAATTTGGATATTAGGAGAAAGAATTTGGGGAAGAACAATTAGGGTTCTATGTAGGTATAAAAGAGGCAAGTGTTTCTTAAGGATTCTTTATAGGAGGGGAGAAATATCTATTTGTGGCTGCCACAATAGTGAACTAGGGTTAGGTTTAGATGTAGATGAGTGGCTAGTGCTTGTCCACCCAATTCTAAGCCTTTCTATTGGTTTAATTAGTCCTAAGCCCTTCTTTTTCACAAATGTCCTAAGGGGTAAATATCCTACTTAGGAATATCTAGATATTACTAACCTTGGCACTTAGTAGGATGTTCAACCATGATTCTAACCTCAAGACTAATCTAGATTATGTTAAACTTCTAGGTTAGTCTCTAACAATTCAATTAGCACAATATTTATTAATCAAAATTCATTTTCATTTATAAGTCAAAAATGATCAAAATACCCTTAGGCCAAAAAGTTGTAGTTAGTCATCCTAACCACATAACTAGGATCCCTTGGTCATGGTTAGTCTCTAGGCTTATCAAAACTAGGGTTTAACTAGTTAACCATCAAAATCATAATTTAATATTTTAAATAGTTTTAAATTAATTAAAAATTACCAAAAATCATAATATAATTTAAATATCATTATTAAATCATTATAATTACAAAATTTTAAAATTACCCTCATTTCTGAAAAGTGGGTATTACACGTCTACCCTCCTTAGAAGAATTTCGTCCTCGAAATTAAGATGATCGTACCCCTTCTAGGTCAAACCCCCAATCAAACAAGGTCGAACGATAACATGCAATCATAGTCCTATTGGTCATGATTCCACAGTCTTGAACAGGGTAACTACGCTATCTAGCATATCATAAACATGTCCTGACAGGTACTAATAGAAATCACACATGAAGGTAGAAAAGAAGAACAAGAAGGACAAACCTGCTAGCCCATCACCTGTAGTGTCGGTTTCCTCGACCACCATCGCAAAAGCTCTACCCCTTATGTGCTGAGCTACAGGTGGCCTAGCTCTCTCAAAAGAAGATACAGCAGGACAATCTATCATCTTGTGAGCATCAGACCCACAAAATAGACAAACCTTCAGCCTCCTTTTACAAGACTCCCAAATATGCCCTACCTTCCTACAGTAGGCACAAGTCTGCACCCTGCGGTCCTATGCTCTAGGCTGATGATGTGCCTGCTGTACTCTCACTGGTGCTTGTGTCTGCTTAATCTGTATGTGAGGCCTCTTGGCCTGGCCTCCGCTGCTACTGGCTCCCTGAAAATCTTGACCTCTCTTCAGTTTTAGCCCCAGGTCGTCCTCTGTCGCCACAGCTCC
Organism: Iris pallida; assembly: GCA_029216955.1. NCBI lineage: Eukaryota > Viridiplantae > Streptophyta > Magnoliopsida > Asparagales > Iridaceae > Iris > Iris pallida. Next base: position 25,409,030 of record JANAVB010015397.1, read on the forward strand.
TGCCAAGATCTCATCATGGTCCCTCTTAGTCAATGACCGAACACCTCTGATCAAACCTCTATGAAACTTTCTCGCCTTTGTCTTCTTGCTCAGGTCCTCAATGAATTTGCTCAGCCGGCAGAACTCTCCAGCAAATTCTTCGACTGTCTGGTTCCCCTGAACCAAGCTCTCAAACTATGCCAGTATGCCTCTAAGTGCTACGTCTGGAAAGAATTGCTCTTTGAACAGCTCCTTGAAGGCTGCCCAGGTCTATCCCTTGGTTCCCACTCTGGGGTCTGTCTGGTACCATGTATGGGCCAAGTCCTGTATCTGGCTGCCCATAGCCTCGATCTGAAGCCGAGCTGGTATCTCTGCTAATTGGAATATCTCCTCCATATGCTCTATCTAGTCATCCGTATAGTGGATGCCCTCTGTACCAAGAAAATCCCTCAAAAACATCTTCTGAAACTCCTGGATGCCCGACGTCCTCTCATGGCACTGATGTGTCTGTGCTGGCCCCTGGATGGTCACCGTCTCCACTGTCGTTCGGACTAGCTCGTGAGCCTCGTCTGTACCCTGATGGAAGTCGGTAGTTTGACACTGTTGCTACTGCTGTTGGGACTCCAGAATCCTCTCCACAAAGGAAAACTGGTGGACAGCATCAACCAATCCTGCAAGTGGCTGCTGATGCTGCTGCTAAAATATCTCAGAAATGACTGTCGTCCTCCGAACAGGTGGAGGCATACCCCCAAAGGCTACAGTTGTTCCTATCTGATCAAGAACAGAAGGTGCTACAGTCCCAATATCCTGCTGCACTGGACGAGAGGTGGCAGACCCCTCTCCAACGACTGCTGTACCAGAGCGATGTGATCGTGTCTCCACCATCCTGGAGACAGATCAAACAAGAAAGTCAATACTGAGCAGGAATCAATATAATCAAAGGAGGACAATTTATTTCAAAGAAGGCAAATTAGTACGATGTGTAGATGGCATGAATTGAAGCAGAATTTTCCTAACTGTGATTGAGTACCTCTCCGTTAAAGCCTATCTCTCAATCCTATCGCAGGCTGTAGTGATACTCTATTTCGAATACTAATACATAAACTCGATCTACATGGGCCACCACTAAAAACGTGTCATGACCTGCATCCAGTGTAGGGGCACGAGAAGTGGGTACGTCCAGCCTACGCCGCAGTGTCAGCGGTAGAACGCTGTCCTAGGTTACTATCTAATCAACAACTCACGTAATTATATAATGTACTTGTCAAATCTCAACTCTGAATGGAGGACAAGTATAAATATAATGAAATCCCAATCACAGTCTAAGCACGATATGATAACATATAAGTTTGTAACTAAGACTAAATAACAACAACAAAACCAACTACTAAATAATATTAATCTCAAACAATCTAAAAACAAAACAATATATCAATTTATTACAATTCAAGTTCAAAATATGAAACTAAAACAAGTTTACTAGCTAGTCTCCTGATCACTCCTGAGTGTCGAGGCCAAAGGTAGCTAAAATATCTTCTCGTGCATATTAAATAGGGCAAGTGTCCTCGGGACAAGCATCTGTAATATTTTCAACAGGTCCAGTCAGGACAGAAACGAGTACAACTCACCAAGAAATCTCAAGTAAATGACAAAGAACTATAAAGTAGTTATAGACAGTTGTATTGACGAACATGTCAGTTTATACGAGTAATGATGTAGAAAAATAGTTAAGGTACAAAGAAATTAAGGTAACTAAATAAGAGAAGAAGTATGGCAATGAAGACTATAAAATAAGATCTAGCTGAACTAGATTAACATGATATAAGTCCAGACAGTATAATATGAGTCAAGTGTAATCCCAATGTGAGTCCAGACAATGTAAATCTAATACCAGATGAATCTAGCACAAGATGAGTCCAGTATAAGGTGAGTCCAGTCATTGATCAATAATTCCAGGGTGAGTCCAGACTATATACTAACAATATGTTTTAAAATACCAAGATTGACATGTAAATGGCTGTAGTTAATACGGCACATCGCACACTCGGCCAAGTGTGGGATGACTATCATTCCAGTATAATTCTAAGGGAGTGGTTCCAGTATTTGGGAATGTTCACATGCCTACTCCAATATTTCCCCACCCAACAAGTACAAGTTGTAAGCCCACTTACCAAATTTTTTATTTTTTTAATTTTATTTGTTTATGATTAAGTTTATGGTCATTGGGAGTCATGCCAAAGCTTGTAGGTGTGCTATGACCATATGATGGTCATATGACCTCTAGATAGCTTATATATGTATTATTTAGCTATTTTATATTTCTCTACAATTTTTGGATATTTTTAGGTACTTAATATTTAAGGTTTTATTATTTTAAGGACTTTTTCAGGATTTACTGTAAGGTCATATGGTGGTATTTTTGGACCAAATATTTTTATTTGGGCTCTAAATGACTAAAAATATTTTCTAGAAAAATTTGGAATTTTTTTGGATCTTTTAGAATTTTCGGGAATTTTTATATAATTAAAACCTATAGAAATAATATTTTATAGGCTTTAGGAATTTACTGTGAGGTCCCATGATGATATTTTGTGTTAAAATTTTTTTATCTAGACTCTAGACACTTATAAATATTTTCTAGAATTTTCTAGAATTTTTTTGGATTTTTCTGTAATTTATTTTGATTTATTTTGACTTAAAATGATTTTTAAATGATTTTCTGAATTAATAATTAATTATCCAATAATTCAACCGGGGGGCCCACCTGTCGACGCCGAGGCAGAATTACCTCTCTCTCTCTCCTATATATATACTATTATATTCGAAACCCTAATAAAATTTTAGCCACCTTTTTGAAAGAGAGTTCTAGTAGAGATCTCGACTTCCCGAAGTGATTTCCGCCAACTCCGAAGTGATTTTCGTGTGCCGTTTTGTTGTTGGATTCGTATTGAGGTAAACTTTCTGAATATGTAATTTTTTTTGATATTATTCCTAAATTTCTAGAAAATTCGTAGAGTGTCGGTTGTCCGAAACTTGATACGTTTCGGTGTTTTCGAGATTTCGGAAGAACCAGAAATCAAAATCACGAACCGTTTGAAGTTTCGAAAAGCTAAAATAGAGATCTACGACATATAGTTTTTCCAAAAATTATTTCTTTTGTCTAATATTTTATTTATTCTGTTGAACTCAGAACTGATCGGTTGATCCCCATTTTGGTCACGATTAGCCATAACGGCGATATCTTTTGACCAAAGCATGATTTTGCGGCACGGTTGATTCCAGCGCACTCGTGGAACTGAAATCTACCAAGGTGCACTTTCAAAATCTAGAGTTCATAATATTTGACTAAAAAGTCAACGGTACTTCTCGATTTGCGTGCCATGGTTTCCAAAATTGAGAAACGCAATTTTTGATGGCCAAACATGCATGTTTAGATTATATTCAGATTATTATTAGGTTAAATTAGGTTTTTAATTAAATTATTCTAGAATTAATTATTATTAGATTAGTAACCCAACTAGCCACTATTTAGAACTAGAACATTATAATTGATTTGTGGTTTTCGTGCACGGTTCGTTGTGCGATGCGTGTTATAGGTTGACAACTTATAGATCATTATCCCCTCATCTTTGGCTTGTGACTATGGTTTGTGCAAGGATTCAGGCAAGTACAGTATTGCATTTATGTTTTAGTTTATTATAACATTTACTCTATACTTTTCTCGTTTGATATCCCGTTGAGTCATTGCTTGATACTCCATTGAGACACAATCATGACACAGTAGTTATAGTATCCTTCTTAGTGTATCATTGACCGTTATTGATTGTTAGAGAGCCAAGAGGGGAAATAATCGATAAATACGTGAACAAACCCAATTACCGTTATCGAATGATAGCTAAGTCATATACACCCACGTATGAGTTAGCCGTACCAATTACTGAATGATAGCCATTGTATGATGTGCCGTATTAGCCCAACTGTTCACGTATTAAAAGGTATTTCACACACATAGTGGTTCCTATTTTTCTTTCATCTAGTTAGTTCATATCTTGCTAGTTTACATCTTGCCAGTTTATATCTTGTTAGATCCCATCTTGCTAGTTTACATTTTGCTAGTTCATATCTTGATCGTTCATATGTGGCTAGTACTAGTTCTTTATATACTCTTTGTCATCATTATTTCTCTCTTGTTCTAACTTATTTTGGACTAACAACATTAATTGCAATATGGTTGTACTCTACTCCTTTCCTGACTGGATCGTTGTTATAGGTGAGGATGACGTGTCTACTTTTGCACTATGGACCATACGAGGGGGAGATAGAGACTCAAAGGCTAAACCATAGAAGACTAGTTAGTTGTGTGGTAGTTTTCTATAAATATAAAAGCTTACATTCTTCTTCAAATGTAAAACTTCTATATTTTGTAAAGTTGATTTAGTTGTTGTGAATGAGAAGTTAGTATTTATGAGCATTTTATTTATTGTGGGCTAGACAGCGTACTACCACCGATACTGCGGCGTAGGCTGGCTTGGACACGTCTCGTATCTGAAAAAGCGAGTGCGGGTCGTGACAAGTTTTTGTGGTGGCCCATGCAGGACAGTTTTCGTAAAAGATTGCAAACTTGTGGTAGTACTTAAGTTAGTCGTACTACTACAAGCCTGCGACTAGGATGCTCATTTGCAATTAGGTTTGATTTGATTTTATGAGAATGAATAGGACTAGGAGTTCCTTATTCAATTTGACCCTTGGATAGTTAAGATTGTTAAATAGGCGATGTGATTTAGCTAATGATTTATTGAAGTCTCGGTATGGATAAATCGAAGAATTTTTCTAAGAGAATATGTTATTTTGTTTTGACATGTTGGTAGGATCCAAGGTGGGTAGAATATACGTTGGGTAAGTTAGGCCTTCATAGAGTTCAATTCCTAATTTAGATCATTTGTGCCATTTTATCTTCTGCCTTCACTAAATCTTCTTTTATTTTTAAAACTATTTTACGATCGTTTTATTTTTAATTTCTAATCTTGGTTCAATTATCTACATATTAATTCAAGTTGTCTTCGTTCATTTTGCAATCGTTTTGTTTTCAAAACTGATACTTTTGTTCAAGGACAGATACTTACATTTTCTTATCATGATCGACTTGTTTGAATTTGTGGAAGCTTCTTGAAATTCTTATTGATATAGTTGAAATAATTTTTGATGACTTACAATGGTAAGACGAATTTGCACTGTCCCCATTTGTTTAAATTATGGAGACTGCGGGTTCATTGTAGTTAGCAGCGCACTGGCGTGGCATGACCCCTAACTTGAAATAATTTCGAGTAAGCATAGGTTGTAAAATATTACTAAAACTATATCCTAGTTGTATTATTGATCTTTTAATTTATTATGTCAATATTGGGTAGAGTTGATAAAGTGTTCGATAAGATATTATACTTGAGTCACGAAACCAAGGGTTCACGGCAGCCAGATGTACACTGACGAGGCATGGATTCTTGGTTAAATGACTTTGGATATACTTATGATCTTCGAATATCATAGCGACTATATCCTTTATTGGCATACGATTATTATTATTTTTATTATTATTATTTTCAAGTTTATTTGATGTATTATTTCTTGTAACCATATTCTCTACAACTAGTAGTTCTTTATTTCTCTCATATTTTTTCTATTTTCGAATTGTCATCTTTTAAACCTATTTTTATTTCCTTCAACTATATTTCTAAAACGTATTTAGATTTTGATTCTATATGCCTTATCAATTTCGATCATTCATCACATTATTTTCTTGATTATATTCTTTGTCGTGCTTATTCATATCGATTGGTCATGTCATATTTTGATGATATTCTTGGTTGTGTCTATTTGTATCTTTTGAAATTTTGAGGATGAAATTTTTCTAAGGGGGGTAGATTTGTAAGTCCACTTCCCAAATTTTTTATTTTTTTAATTTTATTTGTTTATGATTAAGTTTATGGTCGTTGGGAGTCATACCAAAGCTTGTAGGTGGGCTATGACCATATTAAGGTCATATGAGCTCTAGATAGCTTATATATGTATTATTTAGCTATTTTATATTTTTCTATAATTTTTGGATATTTTTATGTATTTAATATTTAAGGTTTTATTATTTTAAGGACTTTCACGATTTACTGTAAGGTCATACGGGGGTATTTCTGGACCAAATATTTTTATTTGTGCTCTAAATGACTAAAAATATTTTCTAGAATAATTTAGAATTATTTTGGATCTTTTAGAATTTTCGGGAATTTTTATATAATTAAAACCTATAGAAATAATATTTTATAGGCTTTGAAAATTTACTGTGAGGTCCCATGATGATATTTTGTGTTAAAAATATTTTATTTAGACTCTAGACACTTAGAAATATTTTCTAGAATTTTTCTGGATTTTTCTGCAATTTATTTTGATTTATTTGGACTTAAAATGATTTTAAATGAATTTCTGAATTAATAATTAATTACCCAATAATTCAACCGGGGGGGGCCCACCTGTCGGCGCCCAGGCTGAACCGCCTCTCTCTCCTATATATATACTATTATATTCGAAACCCTAATAAAATTTCAGCCGCCTTTTGGAGAGAGAGTTCTAGTAGAGATCTCGACTTCACGAAGCGATTTTTGCCAACTCCGACGTGATTTTCATGTGCTATTTTTTTGTTGGATTCGTATTGAGGTAAACTTTCTGAATATGTAATTTATTTTTGTTGATATTATTCCTAAATTTCTGGAAATTTCATAGAGTGTCGGTTGTCCGAAACTTGATACGTTTAAGTGTTTTCGAGATTTCTGGAGAACCAAAAGTCAAAATCGCGAACTGTTTGAAATTTCGGAAAGCTAAGACAGAGCTCTACAATATATATTTTTACCAAAATTATTTCTTTCATTTAGTATTTTATTTATTCTGTTGAACTCAGAACTGATCGGTTGATCCCCATTTTGGTCACGATTAGCCACAACGGCGATATCTTTTGACCAAAGCGTGATTTTGCGGCACGATTGATTCCAGCGCACTCGTGGCGCTGAAATATACCAAGGTACACTTTCAAAATCTAGAGTTCATAGCGTTTGACTAAAAAGTCAACGGCACGTCTCGATTTGCGTGCCATGGTTTCCAAAATTGAGAAATGCGACTTTTGATGGCGAAACTTACATGTTTAGATTATATTCAGATTATTATTAGGTTAAATTAGGTTTTTAAGTGCATTATTCCTAAATTAATTATTATTAGATTAGTAATCCAACTAGCCACTATTTAGAGCTAGAACATTAGAATTGATTTGTGGTTTTCGTACACGGTTCGTGGTGCGATGTGTGTTATCGGTTGACAGCTTATAGATCGACATCCCCTCATATTTAGCTTGTGACTATGGTTTGTGCAATGATTCAGGAAATTATAATATTGCATTTATGTTTTAGTTCATTATAACGTTTACTCTATAGTTTTCTCGTTTGATATCCCGTTGAGTCATTGCTTGATATTCCATTGAGACATAATTATGAAACGGTAGTTATCGTATCCTTCTTAGTGTATCATTTACCGTTATTGATTGTTAGAGAGTCGAGAGGGGAAATACTCGGTAAATACGTGAACAAACCCAACTACCGTTACCGAATGATAGCTAAGTCATACACACCCACGTATGAGTTAGCCGTACCAATTACTGAATGATAGCGATCGTATGATGTGCCGTATTAGCCCAGTCGTTCACGTATTAAAAGGTATTTCACACACACATAGTGGTTCCTATTTTTCCTTCATCTAGTTAGTTCATATCTTGCTAGTTTATATCTTGCCAGTTTATATCTTGTTAGATCCCATATTGCTAGTTTACATTTTGCTTGTTCATATCTTGATCGTTCATATGTGGCTAGTACTAGTTCTTTATATACTCTTTGTCATAATTGTTTTTTGCTTGTTCTAACTTATTTTGGACTAACAACATTAATTGCAATATGGTTGTACTCTGCTCCTTTCCTGACTGGATCGTTGTTATAGGTGAGGATGACGTGTCTACTTTTGCGCTATGGACCATACGAGGGGGAGATAGAGACTCAAAGGCTAAACCATAGAAGACTAGTTAGTTGTGTGGTAGTTTTCTACAAATGTAAAAGCTTACATTCTTCTTCAAATGTAAAACTTTTATATTTTGTAAAGTTGATTTAGTTGTTGTGAATGAGCAGTTAGCATTTACGAGCACTTTATTTATTACGGGCTAGACAGCGTACTACTACCGATACCGCAACGTAGGCTGGCTTGGACACGTCTCGTATCCAAAAAAGCGGGTACAGGTCATGACACAAGTGAATCCATAACCCGACATAAAAATAACTACAAGTCCAGCCAGAACATGAATGATACCAGTGAGTGATTCCAGTAGGTGATTCCAGTAGGTGGTGCCAGTAGTGGTTCCAGAAATGGAGGCCAGACATGAATAAACGAGTGTCGCATGAAATGGATCCAACAATATCAAATTGTGTTTGTAACAGAGAATCAAATAGAACTAAATAGAACTGAAATACAATCATCGACAAGTAAATGAAAGAACTATCAGAAAATTTACTCGCCTGACACTCTGAAAAGAGTAGTGTAATATCAGATGTCTACACCGGAGTCACAATATCCTAAATAGAGCAATATAGGTTATAATGTGTTCAAATATGTAATAAAGGAAGTTTATAATGCAACTACATGATTCTAAGTCCCTCTAGGTCAAAAGTCAACTCTTGGTCAACTTGGTCAAAGGTAAACTATCTAATCAAACTCTACCTATACCATACCACACATCTAAGGTAAACCACATATATATCTATATAGGCATTTATACATAACATAGATGTGTAATGTATAATATGTAATGTCACAACCTTAACTCACTCTACCTTATATACTTAGGTTAACCCTAAGATAATAATTATACCTAGCACCAAACCCATGCTAATACCTAATACTTAACATGTATTACTAGTCTAACCATATCCTAACTCCATTAGCTACTACTGTTTATTGGCCTGAACCCCTCTCTCACTCACAACTGACATGGTACGCCATTCACTCTACTCCTTACTATCACATACACTCTCACACTTAAAAGTCACTTAGGGACACTCTCTTAAGTCACACTAACACATGCATTGGCCACACATGATGTAACTATAACTCAAACTCAGTCCTCATACCCTCTCATGCCTATATGGCCCAAGTAGTCATGGCCTCAATTGTATATATATATATATATATATATATATATATATATATATATATTGGAAAACACCATTTTATTGAATGAAGGAAAAGGATTACAAGACAAGACTAGCCAACACCAGAAATATGCCAATGCAACAGAATAGATGGCTTGTGCTTGCATCTCTTCAAAGCTTTCCTAACTTGACGAATAGTCTCATGCAGAAGTTGATCCTCCGAGTATTTATACTCCTCATAACGCCATTTGTTTCTATTTTTCCATGTGACCCAACACACAGCAGCAACAATAATTTCTTTGAGATGAATATTAGGACGACGCCACCATGTACCAAACATCCTTAGTAGTGCCCTACGTCGCCCAGAAACTTGAAGATCTCCTTGAAGAATGGTCCAAAGCTTGTCAACCAGCTCTCCATCACCAAAAATATGCGCTGTAGTCTCCTCCTTAGGATTAGAACAACAATGACATTTCGACGTCAATTGAAATCCTATCCCTCTAATGTTCTCATCCGTTGGAAGCTTCCCATGCAGTAAATACCACCTCAAAATAGTCCACTTATATGGAATGCAAGAACTCCATATGTGCTTGAAATACGGTCTAATAGGAGATGGGTCACGAAGTACCTTCCAAGCTATTGAGACAGCAAATTTCCCTCCCGAAGTAGACGTCCAAATCCATTCCCCCGAAGCCTGCTGGTCAATATACTGATTAGCCATTGTCCATCCTTGCAGTAGTCGACGCCACGCATGAGAACACTTCTGAGGGGCTCCAGCTGAATTCAAATCTTCAAATTTACAATATCTTGCCTTTAAAAACTGCTGCCATAGCCCATCCTGAGTTTTGAAATTCCACCATAGTTTGGCCGTGAATGCATCCATCGTCTCTTGTAAACTTCTGATCCCTAAACCTGCTTCCTCTATAGGCCGAGCCATTGAACTCCAACTCGCCCATATATGTTTTTGTACTCCTTCATTTGACCCCCAAAAAAACCGCACGAACATGTCTTCAAGGTTATTGAGAACTGCCTTTGGCGGATTGCAAGCCGCAAGCGTGTACATAGGAATGGATAATAGAATAGATTAGAGCAATGTTAATTTGCCCCCATAAGATAAAAGTTTCTGTTGCCAACCTTCCAATCTTCTCCTAATCTTTGCAAGTAGTTCCTCATATAGATTAGTGGTGCATCGACCCACGGCCATAGGACAAGCTAGATAAGTGAAAGGCGGCGACTTAAACTCAAATCCTGTGATAGCAAGGAGTTCCTATTTTCTATCTAATATAGGCATGGTGTAAACACATGACTTAGAAGCATTGACACTCTGACCAGAGGCTCTCTCATATCTCCTGAGTATCTCCTGAACGAGATGAACTGAGTGCACATCACCAGCAGAAAAGAGCAATACATCATCTGCAAAAGCTAAATGAGTAATTGCTCGACAACCACTAGGGGCATAATAATGATGAAATGAAGCCTTCTCAACAAGTTGGTTTAGATTTCTGGACAGAACTTCAGCTGCAAGGATGAATAACGCTGGAGAAAGAGGATCCCCTTGGCGCACTCCCCTATATGCTTTAAAATATCCGAAAGATACTCTATTGATTATGGTAGAATACCATACATTATTAATCAGCCTGAAGATCATGCTAATCCACTTCTCATCAAACACAAATTTGCGCATGACTTGCATAAGAAAGGTCCAGTCTAACTTATCATATGCTTTTGTCATATCAAGCTTAATAGCTATGTTGCCACCTCTATTATTAGAGTTCATTAGGCTCAACATTTCTTGCGCTAAGAGAATGTTATCAACTATTTCCCTCCCCCTAACAAAACTACTTTGTTCTGGAGAAATAAGTCTAGGAAGTATTGGAGCCAATCGAAGAGCCAATAATTTCGAAACAATTTTGTTGAAAACAGTACACAAACTTATGGGCCGGAAGTCTATAATATACCTGGGATTGTTGTGCTTGGGAATCAAGACCAACGTCGTGCTCGTGAAGGCTTTAGGTAGTTCAAACCCTGCCATAAATAAAGACAATGCCTCTAACATGTCTTCAGTAATGATCGCCCAGCAAGTAAGAAAGAATGTAGGCGTGAATCCATCTTGACCCCCCGCACTGTTGGTATCTAAGCTCTTAATAGTTAAGAAAATTTCCTCCTTCGTAGGCTCAGAAGTTAATGATACATTGTCTTCATCAGTAAGAATTGAAGGAATAGCCTCCATTAGTGATTCATCCTCCTCCAGCCTCATGCTTTTATATTGATCTTCATAGAATTTATTCGCAAGAGCTTGAATATCAGTGAGATCCAAAACGACTCGACCCTCCTCATCCAGGATATGGTGGATATGCAGCTTTCTTTGTTTACTATTAATACATTCATGAAAATATTTTGTATTTTTGTCTCCTTCAATGTCCCACCTAAGCCTTGCCTTTTGCTTCCAATAGGAATCAACATAAGAATGTTTCTTTTTCAACAAAGCAACAGATTTGTCCAATGCCATTCGCTTTTCTATAGACCTATCCGCATCGTATGCCAACTTAGCAGCTAGGACATTGTCCTCCTCTACTTTCACTTCCTGAAAGATGTCCCTGAAAGTATTGTGACTCCACTTCGAAAGAATTTTGCGACAAGCATTCAATCGCATACTAACACGCACCAGGTTATTAGGATGATGAACAGAGCCCCAGGCCTCATCTACTAGCTACAGAAAACCCTCCTATTTGGCCCAAAAATCGAGGAAACAAAATGGTCGTCTACCTCCTTCCTGCTGAGCGAGAACCTTGATCAATAAAGGAGCATGATCTGACTCTGCCCTATTAAGGTGGTCCACCTTAGACATCGGAGCAATATTAAACCACTCTTGAGAAGCCAACATCCGATCTAACCGCGAACCCCTTCTCTCCCCAGTTTCAGATTTAAGCCAGGTGAAACGACTGCCAGATATAGGCAATTCATGCAGCCCTACAGATAATTGAAAATTCAAGAAATCCTGTATTGAGATCTGACAAGGAGGACGTCCACCAATCTTCTCATCAGAACATGTAATAGCGTTAAAATCACCACCTACTGCCCAGGGAATATTATAGGACGACTGAAGTTGGAGTAGCCTATCCCATAATTCCCTGTGACCCTCCTTCTTGTTATGCCCATGCACGAAAGAAAACATAACATTGGACATATAGTCATTCTGAAAAGCAATAGTAATCGCCTGATCAAATGAATCCAACACTGAGACAGTACATCCCACCTTCGCAAAGATCTAAATATTGCCTTTCTTATTCGACAAACCCTTGTCAAATCCAAGTTTGAGTTGAAAATGCATTAGTTTAGAGCTATCCACCTTAGGCTCCAGAATAGCCAGTAGCTGAATCTTGTGTACTCGACAAAGATTACGAAGTCTCTTCAAAGCCATTTTACTAGCAACCCCACGAATGTTCCAGCTAAGTTAAACATCATTGGGGATGTTGTGTTTACCCGATTTAATGATAGCTGACACTGATCGAAGGACCCTATCTGACGGTACCACTTATCATTTCTTCTTTTTAGGGTTTCCTTGCTTTGCAGCAGTTCCGATCTCTTCTGCTTCCACTGTATCTGCCCAATTACTGATTTTACCCTCCTCTTCACTCTCTTCTGTACCTTGATCTTCACCCTTGCTTGCTCCAGGTTCAATGTCCTCCTGATGACTCCCTTCTCCTTGGTCTTCATTAGCATGCACTGGTTCTTCCGGCTGAGTAGTGGCCAAGTTTGGAATGGTAGTCGATTCTTGAATGAATGTCGGGTCCTGAGCCTCCATTGCTTTGTCACTTCCCTCATTAATGTCCGCCGTCGCATCACTGGGAAGAGTTGAGTCTCTCTCCTCACTAGGAGCAACTGTGGTGATTGCCTTTTGGGTATTAACCGGTCCACTGGGTGAGGGCTGAGCTGAGTTGACATCCTTAGAAGAGCGTGCCGCATCTTCTCTTTGAAGAATATGAGTAACTATAAGTGGGCGACTAGTTGTGGCTACTGCATCCTTTTGTAAAGGTTCCTTTCCTCGATCTTTATGCTTTATTTTGCATGAATCTATTTGATGTCCTTGGTGACGGCAGCAGTAGAGGGGAGTTGTTTCATACTCAATTAGTTGCCAAAATCCTCCACTAGGCAGATTAATGCACATACGATGTTGCAGTGGCTTCGATGCATCAATCTCCATAAAAATACGTGCCATACTTGGCCGAGATAATTCTGCCGTAGCCTTGTCTATCTTCAGGGTAGTGCCAAACACTGCTGCAATAGGAAATAACGCATCTTTTGCATATAAATGGTGAGGAAGGTTAGGAAATGATACCCACACTGGAATCTTCGGTGATTCTTGAGGGAGTAAAATCAGGGTCCCATTTAAAAATCCTCATAGGAGCCCTAGCAACATACCAAAGATCTTTAGAACGAAGCCGCAGAAAACGACCTCATTAGAAGGCCTAACGAGAATGTGTTTTTTATTAATAACTCCTGCTTTGATGGATCCTGCGAACTCGAAGCCAGTAAAAGCCTTCCTAATCAAGTCGATCGGAGGCCTTGAGTGCGAGAACTTCCCTACCAATGTATATTTAAATGGATCGGCTAGGAGAGTCTCCTCCTCCTCCGAAAAGGAGATGGATGGAGCGCCTTTAAAAGACGAGATCGTGCGAGGGGCAATAGTGGGAGCCACCAGAGCCGATCCCACCACCGCCTCCGCGAAAGACTTGGCCGCCATCACCCACAAGAGACAAGCAGAGGGATAGCTACCAACCAACTGGTTTTGGTGGCCTAGGAGGAACCCCGGCCCGGCCAAAGGCCACGCCGGCGTTTAGGTGGAGAGTTGTGTTTAGGGTTCAGGGGCGGCGCCTCCGCGAGAGCTCTAAAAATTTATATATATATATATATATATATATATATATATATATATATATAAATTTTTTTTCCCTTATATATATATAGGAAAATATATAAGGAAAAAAAAAATTATATATATATATATATATATATATATATATATATATATATATATATATATATATATATATATATATATAAGGGAGATAAAATGCCACCACTCCTTTACTCTATATACAAAGTTTAAACATTCAAAACTCACACAAATTCAAGTTATCATCATCCCACATGCATACATATATATATATTTTATATATATATATATATATATATATATATATATATATATATATATATATATATATTTTATATATATATATATATATGTATGTATATATATAAATATATATATATATATATACACCATATGCATGTACTGCACAAGGGGAGTGTCTAGACACGAAGGGAGGTTCAAATCTTGGATTTAGATGTTCAGGAAAGAACATGAGGTTTAAATGGTCTAACAAGATGATATGCAAGGGAATACAAACATAGGTTATAAACTGAATCTATAGGAGAATGGGGACCAACAGAAGATGTATATGAGAACATTTACATAGTGGACAAATATCTAGTTATATGTTTTAGAACTGAATCAATAAGGAAGAACCAAGTTTGGCTCGACTAGACAATCATGATTATGGACTGGCCTAAACTCATATGTTTTCAGGGAACATGAACAGATCAAAACTAAATGCTAAGATATAGCCATTAAGGATTGATCTTATAGGAGGTAGGGCAGACATCTATATAGGATAACTTGACCATATGGATGTGAAGGCAGAACAATTTGTTCAGTATCTGAACAGTAGAGAGGTGGGGATAGAACTATGAATTGACTGAACCACAATAAGGTGGATAGACACTTGCTATTCAGTAAACAACACAAATATGAATGAAAAAGATGAGCTAACATATATCCATCTCTCAACCTTCACTCCAGTTTAGCATACTATCTGAACCAACTAAAAAGGACTGAATGTAATATAGATTAATCAACATCTTATGTGAACTGGAACACAGGAAGATGGGTACATGGACTGAACTCTAGGTCTCCAGGTAACTGAATCATGCAAAGAAAGGGATTTTCATTTGAAATATCAGTTTCCTGTATTACTAAAAAACCTAATTTCGAATTATCATACACAAAACTGAATCCTATATATATGTATGTATCAGACATGTATCGAATTCGAAACCAAATCATTCAAAATCAAAACATACAACATGTGTCAGAGGGGGGGTCGAGTGTGTGTGATACACACATGTCCATGGTGTGTCAAAACTGTGTCCTAGTCGTGTCAAACACGAGTGCCAACATGTGACAGAAATAGTACAAAGGCACAGCCTCGTGCACGCGTGTCGAATGAGCTAGGGACACGTGTGTCCTACAAAGTGTGTCGAGCTCGTGCACACGTGTAGAGGGGATATAGGGCTAGGTCCTAGGGTGTCTGTATAGAGTCAGTGTCGTGTCGTGTCCTCATACGACAGCCGTATCAGTGGCTCGAAATTGGGATACACAGCACTGTACAAAATTAGTGTGGGTCGCTTTTCTTCGTGCACACTGAACGAGGACCCATGAAATCTTTTGGGTGTCCTGTCTGACAGTAGGCCCACATATCTACCAAGTTTCATGGCACATGGTTCCGTGCCGTGTCGTGTCCTGTGTCGACCCCGAGCAGCAGGGGAGCCGTATTAGCCTCGTACGGTATCTCGTACTGTGTGTCCGTGCCCTAAAACAGTGTCCAAACATCCCTAAAATCGACTCAGTCAATATGGTATACAATATATACCTAATTAGATACAAACCTATGTAATTAGTTTTGCAAATTACTAAAATCCATTTCTTTGTGGCATTTCACAAAATACTTATTTAAAAACACCGATACGTATCCGATACGGATACAAAATGGACGCAAATTCTTACCAAACTTGAGCTACACCTAGGGGAACTCTAAATGGATGCATCTATGTAAAGAAAACATGATTTAATATAGGTTTCATGGTATTTACCTATTGAGAGTATATCTCAATGTAGAGGTGAAAATGAGTGTTTCCCCCTTGAACTCCAATTGCCCAAAGTACTCCAAATCCTTGCTAGCGACCCTCTACTAGCTTCTACTATGGTAGAGGGTGATGATGCAATTAATTAAACTCAATTTGGACTCAATTTGGATATTAGGGGAAAGAATTTGGGGAAGAACAATAAGGGTTCTATGTAGGTGTAAAAGAAGCATGTGTTTCTTATGGATTCTTTATAGGTGGGGGGAAATATCTATTTGTGGCTGCCACAATAGTGAATCAGGGTTAGGTTTAGATGTAGATGAGTGTCTAGGGCTTGTCCACCCAATTCCAAGCCTTCTTATTAGTTCAATTAGTCCTAAGGCATTCTTTTTCACAAATATCCTAAGGGGTAAATATCCTACTTAGGAATATCTAGATTACTAACCTTGGCACTTAGTAGGATGTTCTAACCATGATTCTAACCTCAAGACTAATCTAGATTAGGTTAAACTTTTAGGATAGTCTCTAACAATTCAATTAGCACAATATTAATTAATCAAAATTCATTTTCATTAATAAGTCAAAAATGAACAAAATACCCTTAGGCCAAAAAGTTGTAATTAGTCATCCTAATCACATGACTAGGATCCCTTGGTCATGGTTAGTCTCTAGGCTTAGCAAAAATAGGGTTTAACAAGTTAACCATCAAAATCATAATTCAATGTTTTAAATGATTTTAAATTAATTAAAAATCACAAAAAATTTCAATATCTTTTAAATATCATTATTAAATGATTATAATTACAAAATTTTAAAATTACCCTCATTTTTGAAAAGTAGGTGTTGTAGGTACAACTTAATCACAGCATCTAAGGTAGAAATAATGAATAAAGAGATGAATAAGATGAAAGGGTAATCTCCAACAAGAGCTACAAATGAGAGTAATATTTTAGTGTTCAAATAATACAAAATAACCAATATCTGAAAATACATGAAATAAGACAACTAAAAGGAAAACTAGTCCAGAAATATAATCTAGACAATAGGCAAGTACTCAACGACTGCTGGATCCTCCTAAGGGTCTAAGTCACCGGTGTCATCTAAGCCTGTGCCATAATATGTAGGACATAACTCCTCCTCATCACCTGTAATATTTTTAACAGTCCAACCAGGACGAAAACGATCACAATACATCTCACGCAGTTCATATCTTGATAGGAAATATTAAACATGTGATAGGTTAAGATACATGAAACGCTGTAAGAAATAAGCATGAAAAGAAAGAGAGAAACTGATAAATGAAGCTATCTATATATGATAATAGAGAACTGTAAGTGACTATGTGATTTAGAGTACAAGATAGATATGTGAACGACTTGATTTGCCCATGGTTACACTAAAGATTTTGTATATGATTACACTACTTTGGAATTGTTCATAGGACTATTTCTACTCCCCCATGCCCCAATCAATACACAAGGATCTAGACAAGTTATGTTATTGTACATGATAGCTTATACAAGAAGCTCATGAGATCATGAGAGCATATGAGTATATATGAATAATAAGAGTCCACAAAATACATAATGTTTGTGAAAACCACATGACATGATGTATTAGATGCACCTAGATCCATATAGTACTAATTCGTGATTATGTCGTGTCAGCATCAAGCAAGTTAAACTATGATAAGAATATAATTTCTAACAAGTATAAAATGGTCAGAGAATGTACTCGCCTGGTATCTCAACTGTCTGATGCGAATAAGAGTCCGAACTGGAGAATCTAAGTCCTATTTAGAACAACCATAGGTTACAAAGTGTCTAATATGAGATAAGAATAGCCTACAATGCATTTTAGATGATTCCAGGTCCTTCTAGGTCAAAGTCAACCCTTGGTCAACTCTGGTCAAACCTGGTCAACTCTGGTCAAACCGGCTCAACCATAGGTCAACTAGTCTATCTACCAAATTTTAGGTCAAACACAAGTTATCAAGTCATTCTAAGTCCATTTGAGTCGATTTTGATCAAGTTTGACCCAAAGTTGACTTTGTCAACTTGGTCAACTTGCTAGTCAACTCGGCTAATTTAGGCTCATTGGGTCAATCCTAAACTGAATCACTAAACCATAGGCTATGTCTAATAGCAAAATCACAATATATACATATATATTCATTCCTTCAATATATATATATATATATACATATTTTATATATATATATATATATATATATATATATATTTTTTTTTTTCTTATATATATATATATATATATATATATATATAAATATATATAAATATATATATATATATATATATATATATGAATATATATAAGGAAAATAATGATACATGGCAAGTGTGTGTGGACTGGAAAAGAGATTTAAGAACCCAAACTCATGAAAAAACTAAGATCAAATATACAACAATCTATATAAAAGAACTATATATATATATATATATATATATATATATATATATATATATATATATATATATATATATATACACTATTGTATATAGAGATTACATATAGAAAACTATATCTAATTTGAACAATATATGAAAGATATATATATAAGTATAAATGATATCAAAAGAAAATAAAAGGAAAAATGAAAGAAAGGGAAGGTAATGGAAAGACTGAGAATACAAACTAATAAGTAAACTGGAAGAAAAAGGTAAATGAAAACCCAACTGTCAACTTAAAACACGAGTCATTGCTCACAATCTAGAGCTCAAGACTGAAATCTGAAAACAGTTTATAAGAAACCAAAACCAATATAGGAACACAATCCCATATCCCAATAAACAAAGCCTAAGCTTCCCAGTTCAAAGTGAACTGAGAACCAAACAGTGTACTGAACATTAACCCAATATGAACTGAGATACAATCTCAAACTTGAGATATCAAATCAAAACCAAACTAATTTACCAATACCTGTGTTAAACCAACAGAAACTGAGATACAACTTGAATGAAACAATGTAATTCGAAATCAACTTCAATGAACTAAACAAAATCCTGAACTAATTGAATCAAAACCAAAATATCAACCTAAAACCTATATTCAATATCCAAACCCCATTTCACTACACAACTCAAAATCGAAAACCCAAAATACATAACTAAACTATGTGTAAACTGGAAAATAGGAAGGGGTATACGTGTGTGTCATGCTTGTATCAAAATTGAGTCAAGTTCGTGTCCACGAAGTACGTATCAGTACTCGGTCACACGCGTGTAGTGCAATCGTCGTGGAGACGTGCATATCGATCTAGAACTCGACACAGGCCACGTCATGTCTCGTGATCGTGCATGAGGGTCGACCTAGCATACGTCTAGGTGTCCAATACCCTGCCACATGATCACGTGTCCATGTTTCAAAGATTCACAGGCATATCAGATGCGATATTTCGTGCGCTTAGTCTATGTGCAAAACAAGTGCACATGGGATTTCGTATCCGACACGACACGAGACACCTTGAAACTTGAGGGACACATTCGCAAACATTGCCCCAATGTGTCCCTTGAGTTTTATCACATCTCGTTGCGTGTCGTATCCGCTGTACGCCTCGAACAGCAAGACACATGTACGGTTTGTGTGCGAGCATGTTTGTGTCCAATTTGGACACGAACACATCACGAAATTCACCTCAGTGCGACACAAATCTATAAGCAACATATAGATCTACAAATTTGTTCAAGCACTTTCCAAAAATACGAATAAAAACCTCTTTAAGGCATTTCATCAAACATATATGCAAAAACACTGATACGTGTCCGATACGGACACTAAACCAATATAAATTCCTACAAAACTCACTCAACGGCTAGGAGACACCTAGCTAGATGCATCTATGGAAAGAAATCATAGATTTGAAGGGATTTAAAGAGATTTACCTATTGAGGGTGAATCCCAATGAAAGCTCCAAAATAAAGATCCTTGTTGCAACTCCAAAACTCCAATGCTTTCTAAAACCGAGATTGCTCACAACCAACAGTCCATAAACATGAATTAGAACCCAATGCAAAAGACTATGATTAAAAAGGAAAAGAAATGAAGAAAATAAAAATAAATGAGAAGGAGCCTAGGTTTTTGCTAGAATAAGAAGGAATGAAAAAGAGGCAAGTGCTCCTCAAGAGAGATTAAATAGAGGCTCCTGGACCTTACTTGGTCGGCCACCTATGAGATTGGGCTAGGGTTTTGGTCCAAGGGCTAGGCTTCTCTCTACAAGTTTAAATGAAAGATTAAATCAAGGTTTCTAACTAGCCTTTAATTAAAGATTTCTAATTAGCTTCTAACTTGAAACTAACTAGAATGGGAATGCTAAAACCTAACTAACCATGCTAACCAAGTCACTAAGTCATGATGAGATACTAGTCTAGGTTGTACTAGGGCTATACTATCAAAAGGCCAAAAGTCACAATACCAATATAATAATATATTAGAATAATAAAAAAATTAGAATCACCAAAATGCCCTCAAATAGAAAATGGATATGACACATTAACATATTCGCCTGGTGCTATGAAGACATGCCACGATTATATCCTCAAATCGCTACCCACAAGCTTAATATTCTCCCGAATACAAGGCCGATCAAGCAACAACAGCGTCAATTTCGACCTGACATGATGGACGCCATAGAAGCTAAAATCAAGAAGCCCATCGTATGTGGCTTTGTCAGAGAAGAACAACATCCTGACTGGGTGGCTAATGTCGTCCCAGTTATGAAGAAAATAGAAAAGGTTCGAGTCTGCATCGATTTTAGAGACCTCAATGAAGCTTGTCCCAAGGATGAGTTCCTTCTACCGATCACTGACGTCATGATCGACGACACATGTAGGTTCCAGCGGATGTCTTTTATGGACAAATTCTCTGGAC
Source organism: Iris pallida (assembly GCA_029216955.1). NCBI lineage: Eukaryota > Viridiplantae > Streptophyta > Magnoliopsida > Asparagales > Iridaceae > Iris > Iris pallida. The sequence continues at coordinate 25,430,050 of JANAVB010015397.1, forward strand.
ATAATCAAATCAGAATGAATCCCAAAGATGAAAACACATATCTTTCCGCACTCCTCTAGGAGTCGACTACTACATAGTCATGCCATTTGGTCTTAAGAATGCTGGTGCAACCTATCAGCGGGCTATGAGTACTATCTTTCGAGAATATTTATAAAAGACAGTTGAATGCTATATTGACAATATTGCTGTCAAAAGTAATCTAAAGGAAGATGACATCCGAGAAATAAGAACTATCTTCGATCTAATGTGCCATCAACAACTCAAGATGACTCCCACCAAGTCATTCCTGGGAGTCTCTAGTGGTAAATTTTTCGAATTCGTTATTACCTCTATAGGTATACACGTTGACACCGAGAAAGTCAAAGCCCTTCAAGAGTTGCGTCCTCGATGCAACCTAAAAGTGCTACGAGGTACCAGGGATGGCTTGCGTACATTATGAGGTTTATCTTAAATCTTTCTAGACGATGTAGACCGTTCACTCAACTAATAAAAAAGGTGTGCCTTTCTTTTGGACTAAAGAATGCCAGCAAGCTTTTGAAGACATAAAGCGGTACTTGATGAACCCTCCAGTTCTAGGCCTCCAGTCACAGGAATACCCTTTCAGATGTATGTCCGGGTAATGGGTCATTCCTTGGGTGCGTTGCGAGCCCAGAAGAACAAAGAGGGTCATAAGCAATCCATCTATTATTTCAGCCACACAATGATCGATGCTGAATATTGATATAGCCCGGTAGAAAAAGAGTGTTTAGTTTGATGTTTGCTGTCCATAAAATATGACATTATATCATGTGCCAAACCATTCATGTCATCCCCAGAGTCAATCCTCTTCGAGTCTTGATAAAGAAGCCAAGTACACTCAACTACAGACTCGCTACATGGGCCATACTACTTGCACAGTATGATATGGTCTATGTTCCACAAAAGTCTATTAAGGGTCAAGCCCTAGCTGACTTCTTGGTTTCTCATCCGATCCCTGAGACATCTAAACTCTATAACAAAATTCTTGATGAAACTCTGGAATCCAACATGACTTCAGAAGGAATCCTCGCTTAGCGTATATTCTTTGATGGTGCTTCCAAAATCGGACCTAAAGGCACTATTGTTGCTGGAGTTGGAATCGTTCTAGTATCTCCCGAGGGACCAACAATTCAGAGAGCTTATTCTTTGGAAGAACCATGCCCTAACAACGTTGGTGAATACAACACTCTACTGATTGTCTCTAATTAGCTAAACAATTGGACATGGACAACCTTGAAGTATACGAAGATTCTAAGCTGATTGTCAATCAAGTTAGAGGTACGTATGAAGTGCGGCATCAAGATCTCGTGCCCTATCATGAAGCAATAGTCAAGTTGGCTACATCTTTCAAAGGCTTCTTCATTGAACATGTACATTGGGCATGTAATACAGAATCTGATGCACTTGCCAATCTAGCAGCAGTATTAGCGATCCCTCTAAAAAGACAAGAAATGATCGTTATCACTAACAAGGAATTATTCTACATTGAGAATAATTTGCATCTGGAATCTTGCAATTCAATCGAGGTTTGCACTACGAGTGTAAAACAAAGTAGATACCGAGTACATGATATCCTAGCTGAAGATCCGAAACAAACAACTACAATTCGTCGACGATCACTCCGATTCTATTACAATCACACCTCCAAAACACTCTATCGACAATTATATGACGATATGCTTCTACGATGTCTTGCTGGAGATAAAGCAAAGTAGATAATGTGTGAAGCTCACAATGATGTCTGTGGTGCATATCAGCCTGGTCCTAAGCTAAAAGATCGAATTAGACACATGGGATACTTTTAGCAACCGTGGTGTCGGATGCCATCGAATATTCAAAGAAATGGCGAGCATGTCAAATCCAAGCAGATTTTATTCATTATTTCGAATTTCTCTATTCGACTGTAGCATCATGGCCCTTCGAAGCTTGGGGCATATATATCATTTATTCTATTAATCCATCTTTATCTCGAGGATATCAGTTTATCTTAGTTATAACCGATTACTTCTCAAAATGGACCGAAGCTATACCTTTAGCTGAATTCAAGACAAGCAGTGTCATCAACTTCATCAAGCATCATGTGATCTATAAATTTGGTGTCCCTCAGCGAGTCATCCATGACAATGGACCGTAGTTCATCAGTCAGAAGTTTACTCGATTCTCTGATGACAACCGGATCAATAATATCGCTTCTACAACCTACAATCCCACATCTAATGGTTTGGCAGAAGCATTCAATAAAACAATCATCAAGCTTCTTAAAAAGTTTATTTCTACCAATAAATAGAACTAGAGTAAAAAGCTTGGAGAGTGTCTATGGGCCTATACCACTACTGTACACACTCCAACCAGCTGTACACCTTTCTCTTTCGTGTATGGATGCAAAGCTGTCCTTCCATTAAAAATTTATATTGCATATAGCCATTGCCAATGAACTCACAACAGAAAATAATGATCGTCTTCGACTTCAGGCGCTTTAAGTACTTGACGAGAAGAGGCTAGTAGCTCAACAATACGTCGAGCTATATCAAGCCCGTATCTCAAAAGCCTTCAACCGTAAAGTCAAAGTACGAACATTTGAAAAGGCAAAAATAGTCCCTACTGTTAGTCGTCCTATGACTATAAAACGCAAGCAAGGGCAAGTTCGAACCAAAGTAGGAAGCACTATGTTATAAGCAAAGTTTTTCCAAATGGAGCTCATCAACTTTCAGGAATGGATGGCCGAATCGGTGTGATGCCTATTAATGACAAATTTCTGAAGAAGTACCATGTTTAAAAGTGTGTACTATATTTTCTAATAAATATTGTACATACTTCAAATCTTTGAATCCCCAGTGGATTCTATCCAGAGTGACAACATCATCTACTCCATCATTGCAAACATCACCTTTTGAAACCAAGTTGTTTTAAAAGATATCATGTTCTTGAGTCCTATTTGGTTCAAGGATAATCAATAGATATACGAATTCATGTCCACATTACCTCTGAATTCTATTATCTACATCAACGACTTGTCACATCACCTCTAAAAATTTATTGTCCGTATTAAACGACCTATTATTTACAAATGTTGTTTTAAAAAAATGGAAACATCACAACAAATGAGCAAATAGAACGGTTGTTTATTTCTTTCTCCATGAAAGGAGTAAGGGACTATATTTGCAAAGAATGGAAAGCAAGCTACTACATCAAAGCAGGAAACATTAAAGATAAGAAAGATGTCTTATTCATTTGCCCGAGAATGGCCATGCTGGGGCAGGAACTGTTTGCCATGAAATATAAAAGAACAGAACAATTATCGGAGGACCGGACTTTTACTTCACGTTACAAACTCGTTTGTACAAAGAAAGCATAGGGACAAAAACTTAGGTACAGTAGTATAAGTACAATTGTTTATTTTAGATTCTGGAGGGTGACGATAGAGGCTCGGAAAGGCGACGGCAGCCCTGCCTTACTCCTTGGACGATCGGTATGCAGCCTTGGCTCTTGTGAAGAGGTGGTTGGCGCTGGTGAAGAAATGCTCTTCTTGTTCTCCCTCTATTATTCTTCTGGCTTCTCTCTCTCTCTGTGTGTATTTTTTCTCTGATTATTAGGGGAGTCTCTCTGTATGGGCGTATCTCCCTCTCTGACCGTATATCTTTTTTATAAGGGAATGGCACCTTGCTATTTATAATAGTAGGATGTGATCATTAGGGTTGCCGATGATTATCTCTTGGAGATGGCGGCGGCCTGTGGATTGGTCAATCTAGGCCGTTCGCTTTTGATTGTGACAAATCCGAGCCATTGAGTGTAGATTACACCAAATTCCATCAGCAATTAATGCTGATTGGAATAAATCTTCCTCATAATGGTCTTCTGATGTCTGCGAATAAATTAGATTTATTCTCCTGCCACGTGTCCCAGATTATTAGGATTTGAACCAATCTTTGATTGCAATAAATCTGAGGAATTGATCGGTTTAGGATACGTGTCCTAGGAGCCATTGGGGGGATCTGTACCACATGACGAGTGAGCCGCATGTGATTTTGGGCCGCATATGATTATGGCCACGTGTTAGGGCTGCCTGGGTAGTGGCCCTCTCATGGAGGTGATCATTGCGAGCCGTATAGGGATACATCCGCCTGAGCCGCATGGAAATGGTCCTCTTGAACCGTATGAGAAGTCTTTGCTCGAGCCGCATGAGGCTGTCTCAGCCTGAGCCGCATAGGATAGCCTCATTCTGAACCGCATGAGAAGTCTTTGCTCGAGCCGCATGAGACTGTCTCGGCCTGAGCCGTATAGGACGGCTTCATTCTGAACCGCATGAGAAGTCTTTGCTCGAGCCGTATACGAACGCCCACGTAGCAAGGCCACATGGCATTTTTATGGCTCTCGAAGGATTTGTGTAAGAGATCTCTTTTCTCTTCCCTAGAAGTCTGTCATTATGACAGAGTCATAATTACTTCTTTTTTTGTGTCAGGGCTGTCACTTTTTCAGAGTTGTCAGCCGTCAAACAATTAATATGAGAGGGCAGGGGAGAGGGCGGTCCCGCCACGTGTCTTCTGAGCCGTATTGGATGTCTTGGGCCGCATAGTCCCTTATGCCGCATGACTCTGTGAGCCGTATAGGCTTTCTGAGTCGCATGGGGTTCTTTGGCCGCATGGGTCATTTTCTTTAGTATTTTCCATGCTTCTACAAGACCCTCTTCAAAGTTTTCAATTTGCAAAATTGAAATACTTTGAATAAGAAGCATGGCTGTGTTCTTCTAGCCGCATATGAAACCCTGACCGCATAGAGATCTTGGCCGCATAGATTGTTCGGCCGCAGGAGTGTCTCATCCGCAGGGGACTATTCAGCCGCATAGCTTCTCGCCATGTGTGCGGGTCTTTAATTGCCTCAAATTCGCTTCAGCACCATTTTGTAGGGGGAATCCCAAGGGTCAGCTCATTGAATCTTTCAGATTTTATGCCCTAGGCGAATCTTGGAGACGAAACCCGAGGAGTCGGTTTTGCTTTGTATGAGGCGGTCATTGGCCCACGTGTCCTCCTTCTCCAGTTCTCCTATAAATAGGAGGAGTTTGAAGAGAGAAAGGGCTTCTTTACTTTTTTTTCTTTTCCTCGAATCTTCTCTATCTCGATTGTCCTTTCCCTCTTCGATAATTAATGGCTTCCAAAAAGACCGTGGCAGCAAAGGGAAAGAAGGCAGCCTCTACTTCCGCCTCGACTGTGGCTGCTACTCCGTCGGTCGTCGTACCTGATGTTCAACCTGACGTTCACCCCCCCATTACTGGTAAGGACAATGTATGAGTTAAAGAACCCTAACTGCCATGGCTACGTTGCATACTTTATGCACGAGTCTTTGCAAATCGTATGTTTGTCCTACGGCTGAGCTGTGAGCCGCATATGAAAACCACCGTGTCTGCATACGCGCTTCGTCGGCGAAGTCGCATAAGCGACGCTAAACCGTATAGACTTTTATTGCACGGAGCCGTATAAGTGTTCTTCTGAGCTTGAGCCGCATGAGACTTTTTGGAGCCGCATAAGACTTCGGAGCCGCATAAGGCTTCATGGAGCCACATGGATGTTTTCTTGAGCCGTATGAGGCTTGAAAGCACCCAATCAGCTCTCTTTATCCATCCGTTTAACCTATCTTTCTCTGTCTTTTCTTCAGTGAATCTACCGGTTAACGCTGTTGGAGAACTCTTGGTGGGTAGCGCCCAAGCTGCTCTCGACTATAGGTATGACCATATTGTTCAGCATATGACGGACCAATTTTCGAGCGATGAGCCTCTGGCTAGATTGAATGCCATGATCAAGAATCAGTCTTTCCATTTCCTTAATGCTATGATGAACTTCGAGAAATTTGAAGGTGAGTATTTGAAGCCTGCGTTCTTTTTTGGAGACGCCTTGCCCGTGGAGAACAATCATGTTCTGGAGATGTCGGAGAATTGGTGTTTTGTCTCTAACGGGATGGCGATCCGCATCCCCCAGATGGAGCGACACTTCCCATTATCTTGGTTCAATATGCTCCCATTGGACCGGAAGATGGAGGGGACTTTAACCCCTACCAGAAGTGGGATGTTCGTGGGGAACATCCATTATAATAACAATCAGAAGTCCGTGACTGCCGGCAAGGTACATACTAGCTATTCTGTGATGGGGTTGGTCCCAGGTTCTTTCCTGAATGTGGCGGGCCCTAACTTCACATTTTCTACCGCCGATACTTTTATAAATCAACTTGCTCGGAAGGGCTCCTATCCCGTTGGCCGGTTGATGTTCCCTGGTTGGGTACACCCTATTCCCTCATGGTCCAATTTGTCTACTTGGATCTTGCAGAAGTATGTGGCCTTCTTGTGTGAGATTGGCCTTTACCACGCTATCCGAGGCACCAGTCATGGCTTGTCCATAAACAAGAAGCTGTTCATGTCTCTGCTGGAGATGTATAATTGCCGTACGGGGACCTTTTACACACTTGTAGGGGAAATGAGACTCGCGCTCCATAAAATGCACGCGGTCTCCAAGCTTCCTTGGGGGGACGAAGCTTTTGAAGCATACACCCCCACTAATGAGGAACTCGAAGATTTGGAACGACGGTATCCTGGCTTCGTGGCTCTTTACCAAGAGATATTGTGCCATTATAGCACATGTCATCAGATAACCCGAAAGGATAGTAACTCGAAAGGGAATGCCCCCCACACCAAGGACTGGGTGCACTATCTCTTTCCGATAGATGCCTCAGGTCAAGTTACCTCTCGTTGCCCTCGATCTCGGGAAGCGGTTAAGGACTTGGTGTTATCGGCTAAGAGAGTGGCCACTACCAGTGACAGATTCGGGAGCAAGACTGACGCTTTTGGTTAATTTTACCAGGATACTCAAGAGCTGTCCGAGAAGGCGCTCCTGGCGGGGTTTTTGATGATATGGCTGCGAAATTGTGTAGTCTCCGGAGGGGCTGGTTCTATTGAGAGAATCAGTCGTAACTTCATCCTACCGGCGGTGAAGTTAGTTTTGCGAATCAGGCTAGCTCTCCTCCCGGCCATGGTATGCAGCATCTATCGTGGACTTTGTTCCTTCACATCTAAGGTCATCGCTCGTGACGTGACCAAGGATTTTGAACGCACCGAGTTACCATATCACTATTTGATGGGGTGGCTGCTGATGCATTATCCGTCTTTGATGAGACCGGGTTTCGAAGACGGTGTAATTGATGATGATGCATTTATCTTCTGTTATCGTGATGAGCCATGGGAGTGTGAGACCATGCGGGCTTGTCGGATGGCCTTGGCGAGGGCGGATATGTATCATATTTTTGTATCCGTCCCTCGCTTCGCTGCGAAGGACATAGAGGCTGTACATCTTGATGGTATTGCGCCTCCTCAGCTTCTGGATGGCCCGTTGCTCCTGTGGCTGCGAAACATCCGCCCCACACATCCGGTGTACCGTAACCGTAATACAGTTTATTTGGAGCCTTATCTGCCCAGCAGGTTTGCCCGACAATTTGGATACAGCCAGCTTTGCCTAGACAATCCCAGCTCCTGTCTGGGTTTTGAAGGTAGCCTTCTTGATGGTATCAGGGCTTGGCAATAATACGATACATTCCATACCCGTACCATTTTCTCGGTCCCTGCCATTGAGGCATCAGTGGAGATCTTGTATATGGCGGCTTTGTATCATGTCATGGCGAACAAACCCCCGGTCGGTTTTAACCCAGGTACCAGTTTTATTGTTGGTATCGGTCTGGAGGAAGGCTCTCAAGGGGCCAAGAAAAGAAAGACTAGAGCCGAAGTGCCAGATTTGGATTCCGCTGCTGAGGGTGATGAAGGCAACGAGCATGATAGAGATGACTCTATTCTTCCAGTGGCAGACGCAGAGGCGAGTCAACCGCCTATTTTGTCAGATAAGATATTGGGGGATCAGTCCCTCGTTGCGACTAGGCACCGCCCGCTAGCCATAAAAGAAAGTGGAGAAGAAGCCAACCCTGCGTTAGAAGTAGTAAAATCGCTCTCGATTCCTTCTTCCTTCTTTCCCTCGAGCTTCAATTCTAATCGTCTTCGTTCCCTCTTTTAGGTGTCAGAAGAAGAAGAAGAGTTTCAAGATGTCGAGGTGGTGACCCAGGATGACGGGGACTCCCGTAAGCCTGTTCCTTTTCAAGATGACGCAGATCAATCTGTATCCCCCTTCAAGGTGGCGGAGACAGAGGACGTGACTGAGTTTAACTCGGGGATCGCGGGTGAGGGGACCATGCCAGTTGTGGATGAGCTGCAGCCTTCATGCCCCTCCCCTGGTAAGATTAGCCAAATCTTAACCTGTGAGGAAGCCTATCTGCTCTATCATCACGTCCTTCGGGTTACGTCGATTGATTGTTATTCTGGACATACAGGTCCTGCCCCTCCAGTACCGAGGATGGACGTTGTTGAGACAACCCCAGCCGAAGGGGCATTGGTGGAGAAGGGTGTACCTCATCACCGTCCGACTCGTCTTGATAGGCCTTCTTGGGGCTCGAGTTTAGCGGGCCAGTTATCGGGGCAGTCGGGGCAAGGAACGATGGTCCTTGCGTCATCCTCTGCTCCGGTGGCTCCGAGAATCGACCTTTCTGCCCTACCGAGTATTCAAGCTCTCCGGGCGGCGGAAGACGAGTTGGCCGCCATTCATGCATCGTTCTATTCGGACTCCGTTCCCCTGGTAGCGAGCTCTAGCGTTACTTCTCCGACGTTGCCGTCCCTGCTTCCCCTGACGCCATCCTCTGCTGAAGTTCTGGACGACGTGTTACAGGACGTAGTTGCCAGTTTTTATCGTCATTTGAAGAGGGGAATCGAGGCCGCTGTGGAAAGAGGGACCTCCTTCACGTTGGCCCGACAATGCACCCAGGGTCAAGTAAATATCCTTAGGAATCTTTCTGGTGATGCAGGGATGGCTTCGCTTCTGGAGGCAAAATTGTTGGAGGCTGATCAGCTGGTGGCCGAGCTTCGAGTATTGCGGAAGGCTGATCTGTCTGCTGTTATAAACGAGGAGCGAGATTCCCTTATCGCTATTATAGAGAGGACCAGAGCTGCACGAGATAAGACCAGACCGGCCATACTGAAGGATCTCAGCAACTTATCTGATCGGTATGATCGATTGAGTTATGCGAATGAAAATGTCATGGCCCGGGAGGAGTCTGTCTCTCGTGAGATTACCGAGACGCGGGAGCAGATCCTTGCGCTTCAGAAGAAGCTGACTTTCTTGGAGTCCGAACTTGAGGCTGCCCGAAATGACAGGGGGCTAATTGTTCAGGAGGCTGACAGGGTTACTCAAGCTTCGACTGACCTGGAGACTGTCCTGAAGAAATTGGAAGATGACTGTCAGGCGCTCTTGGGCTTGGACAATGAGGAGCGGTTACTCCAGGAGGCCGAACGTCGCGCTCGGCAACGGATTGAGCGGGGGACCACCTCAGTGAGAAACCGCCTCCTAGAATTGAGTATTGCTGAAATGTAGCCGGCCTTTTCTTTTCCTTTTTTGAAAGGGACGTGGTCCCGAAATATGTAATACTTTTTTTTTCTTCCTTCAAATAAAGAGTACTTTCCATTCTACCCTTCATTTGTATTGCTTGCTGCGCCTGTGATATTGTGGTGATGTTCTCCCCTGCATAGGGGATATATTTGTGGACCTGTTACCCATGGCATACCTTGGTTTTAGGTACAGATAACAAGTTTTGGTCAGGATACCTCAAGCAGCTATGGCAAAGTGGTCATGGGTGCTCTTAGTATTGGAAACAGGAATGCCGTAGAGCAGCTGGGCTCCTGGGGCATGATGAGATGGTATATTTTTGCTAAGAAACTTAGCTGAGGATATTTATGGGCCTATTATCCTTGGCGTACCCTGGTTTAAGATACGGATAATAGGATGAAGGAGAACCGACATACTTGCTCAGAGGTAATGAGGACATGGCAAGCAGGTAAGTTTTTTAGATGTAGAGTTTTCCTACTCAGAGGTAATGAGTACATGGCAGGAGCGAACTCGACGGAGGGTATTGGTGGTCAACAGAGGACATTTATGGTCAACAGAGGACATTCATGGTCAACAGAGGACATTTGTGGTCAACAGAGGACATTTGTGGTCAACAGAGGACATTTGTGGTCAATAGAGGACATTTGTGGGCCTATTACCTTTGGCGTACTCCGGTTGTGGGTACAGATAATAGGTCGAAAGGGGATTATCATACTTACTCAGAGGTAATGAGGACATGGCAAGTATGAAGGTTTCTTCGACGGAGCCTTCCCATTCAGAGGTAATGAGGACATGACAGGAGTGGGCTCAATAAAGGAGGGAACATAGAACGGCTCAGAGGTGATGAGGACATGGAAGTTCTATGTAAGGGATGATTTGTTTTTGGCGAAAGTGGAACGACTCAGAGGTAATGAGGACATGGCCGTTTTAGAAATTTGTGGATCGCTTACCCTTTTTGTGTACTGGAAGTGCGGGTAGTGGATCATGAGGGAGGATCTCTTCCAGAAAGAAAGTTTAGAGGTATGATCATACATGACTTAGTATCTGAAAGAGTGGCCGAAATGTGAGTTCAGAGGCACCAGCGGGTACATGACTCGATAATTTTAGAATTTGGAGGTGTGAGTTCAGCGGCACCAGCGGGTACATGACTCGATAATCTGGGATAGTGTGGGTGTGAGTTCAGCGACACCAGCGGGTACATGACTCGATAATCTGGGATAGTATTGGTGTGAGTTCAGCGGCACCAGCGGGTACGTGACTCGATAATCTGGAATGTTGAGGATGTGAGTTCAGCGGCACCAGCGGATACATGACTCAATAATCTGGAATGAGTGGTTGTGTTTTTAGACATAATATTTCTTCAGAAACTTGTCGTTGACGGACAACATAAGCAAGTCTCCGTTTTGCTTAGCGAGGTGGTAAGCACCGTTGGAGAACACGGCCTCGATGACAAATGGATCTTCCCATTTTGGCTGGAACTTGCCGGCGGTCTTGTGAGTCTTGACCATTGGCCTCCGGACTGCCAGCACAAGATCTCCCACTTGGAATGTTCTGATTTTGACCTTCTTGTTGAAGGCTCCTGAGATGCGTGCTTGGTATAGCTCGATCCTTTGCTGAGCTTGGAGGCACTTTTCATCAAAGGCCTCCAACTCTTGTAGTCGACGTCGGTAGTTGTCATCCGTCGTCAGTTGATAAGTAAGGGCGACGCGGAGTGAGCGTATTTGAGTCTCTAATGGGAGAACTGCCTCACTCCCGTATACTAGAAAGAATGGTGTGTTCCCAGTAGCTATTCGGACTGTAGTACGGTACGCCCATAAACACTCGCCGAGTTTCTCGTTCCAGTCGCGTTTGTTGGAGGAGACAAACTTCTTGAGGAGTTTGATGATTGTTTTGTTGAATGCCTCTGCCAACCCGTTCGCCGCCTGGTTGTACGGTGTCGAAGCGACATTCTGAATACGGTACTTATCGTAAAATCGATAGAAAGCGTGACTCGCAAACTGCGGACCATTATCATGGATGATCCTTCGGGGTAGTCCAAAGCGGTAGATGACGTGATGCTTAAGGAAGCTGATCATGTTTGAAGTCTTAACTTCTGCGAGTGGGACAGCTTCCGCCCATTTGGAGAAGTAATCAGTGATCGTAAGTATGAAGCGATGTCCTCAGGAGGAAGGTGGGGCGATTGGACCAATGATATCCATCCCCCATGCTTCGAATAGCTAGGACGCCACTGTCGGATGTAGAAATTCGGATGGTTGGTGAATGAAGTCCGCGTGGACTTGACAGGCTTTGTATTTTCTAGCATAATCTATCGCATCTGCCACCATCGTGGGCCAATAGTAGCCCATTCGTCGAAGACGGTCTTGCAATTTAAGACCGAGCTGGTGGGCCCCGCAGACACCGTCATGAGCTTCTCGTACGGCTTCTTTGGCTTCTGTGTTTGACAAGCACCGGAGTAGTAATCCGTCGTAGGAGCGGCGATACAGCATTTTCGTCTCTGTATCGTAGAAGAATCTGAGAGAACGCCGTCTGATGGAAGTGGCTTCTTTTGGGTTCTCGGGCAGGATGTCGTAGACGACGAAGTCGATGAATAGTTGTCTCCAATCTGGGGCATCATCGATCATCTGTGCGGAATAACTCGCCACGAATTACACATTGTTCTTGGGACATACCAGTTCGTGGCCTATCACATCCACTGATTGGCGATCATGATTCGAAACTGCTAGGGAAGCGGCAAGACCAGCTAAGGCATCAGCTTCGATATTTCGGAGTCTGGGGACATGTTTGATGAAGAACCCCTCGAACGACGAGATGATGTCAATCGCTATTTGGTGATAAGGGATCATGACTTCGTGGCGGACCTCATACGAGCCCCGTATCTGATTGACGATTAGTTAGGAATTATCGTATGCTTCAAGGTATTCTACCCCCAGCTCTCTTGCAAGTTGGAGGCCAATGACCAGAGCATTGTACTCGGCCACGTTGTTAGAGCAGGGCTCTGTGAGGGAATAAGCACGGTTAATCACCAATCCGGAAGGGGAGACCAGCACTACCCCGACTCCGACGACTATATTGCCTTTAGGTCCGATCCTCGAAGCACCATCGAAGAACATTCGCCATATAGCCTCGTGAGAGGTTGCATGCGAGTCGGCAACCTCATCTGGGATCTCTTCATATATTTTGGAGGACTTTGAGCCTGGGTGGGCTGCTAAAAAGTCTGCCAGGGCTTGACCTTTGACTGTCTTTTGGGGGACGAAGATCATATGATAAGGGGACAGCAATATTGCCCATGTAGCGAGGCGAGAGCTGAGTGCCCCTGGTTTAGTCATGAGGACCCTGAGAGGGTTGACTCGTGAGATCACATGTATCGTTTGTCCGGTGACATAGTGTCGTATTTTCTGAATAGCGAACACCAGGGCGAGGCATTCCTTCTCCACAGCGGTATATCGGTGCTCTGGCCCAATCATCATTCGACTGAGGTAATATATGGCTTGCTCATGGCCTGCATCGTTGTTTTGTGCGAGCAGAGCCCCGAGAGAATGTTTCATTGCTCGTACATAGAGCAGAAATGGTTTTCCAGGAACCGGGGCCACCAAAACTGGAGGATTTGACAAATATTCTTTGATGCTGTCGAAAGCACGCTGACATTCTTCGTCCCATTCGAATGAGACTCCTTTCTTCATGAGGTGCGTGAACGGTCGGCATCGCCCGGAGAGGTTGGAAATGAACCTTCTAATGTAAGCTAGCCTCCCTTGAAGGCCTCTGAGTTCGCAGAGATTTCTTGGGGGACCCATCTCCATGATTGCCTTCGTCTTCTCAGGGTCTACATGGATACCCTGTGCAGTGATGATGAATCCCAAGAACTTCCCGCTGGATACACCCAGAAAGGACTTCGTAGGGTTCATTTTCAAATTGTGCGCTCGCATTAGGTCGAATACCATCCTTAGATCCTGCAGATGGTCTCCCTTGCAGCGACTCTTAACGGCTATATCGTCAACATAGCACTCCACTGTCTTGCGTAAGTGGTCTCTGAAGATGATGCTCATGGCTCTTTGATATGTGGCGCCAATATTCTTTAAACCGAAAGGCATAACTGTGTAGCAGTATGTGCCAATCGGTGTTCGAAATGATGTATGCTTTTCGTCGTCAGGAGACATCTTGATTTGGTTGTACCCCGAGAAGCCATCCATGAATGACATACGTTCAAAACCGCAGGTATTGTCAATCATGATGTCCGTGATAGGGAGGGGGAACTCATCTTTGGGGCATGCCTCGTTCAGATTGCAGAAGTCGATGCAGATTCGAATCTTTCCGTTCTTCTTGAGGACGGGCACTATATTGGCGACCCAATCGGGATGTTGTTCCTCACGAATGAAACCGCTGGCTATCAGTTTGTTGACTTCGGCTTCGATTGCGTCCATAATGCCTAGGCGAAAGCGTCGCTGTTGTTGCTTGACTGGCTTCGCATCTGGCCGAATGTTGAGTTTGTGAAAAGCAATATCGGGATTTAACCCTGGCATATCTTCATAGCTCCAAGCGAACACATCTATGTATTCTCTGATAAGTTCTAGCAGCGACTCCCGCTCTTCGTCTGCTAGGCTTTTACTGACGAAGATCGGTTTTGGAGAAGATTCGCTGCCGAGATCCACTTATATGACCTCATCTTCAGTAGGAGGTTCTCTTAGTTCGAACCGTTTTTCCTATTATGCATCCAATTGCTGGGCCCATGGCTCTAGTTCGAGGATTTCGGGGATGTCTTCGTCTTCTTCGTAAGCGTCGACGAATGCCATGTTGACTGTCATGACTTGTCTGAACACATCTCCGATGCTGGTATCCGAGTCCGAAGTTGGTGACCCGGTTGAATGTGACTGCCAGTCGCATTCTTCATCTGAACTCTCAGGGGTTGTAGTAGGCGTTACATACCCCAACCCGCATCGAGTTTTGCTATAGTAGTCTCGTAGTTTGCCCGTCCGGACTGGCGGCTTCAAAGGTAATCGTCGCCCAGTGCCGTAGTTCAAACCTGGCGTCGTCTCCAGATCATACCCCTGTTTCTGCATGAGATATTTGGATTGGGGGCTATAAAGATACAGAGGCAGTCTTCCGGCATCTGACCCGAGGTCGACTTCCTCTATTGTGAAGGGATGCGGGTCGTCCTTCCGGCCGAAGATGATTGGATGGTCCCCTCCCTCGATTATTCGGTAAGCGTCTTCTGCTGGAGTAAGCTGGATTGCAGTGTACACATTTGTCACTTATGTGTGTAGTTGAGTGCCTATACTGTGTTCCATAGCATACATTGTACATAGCTTATTGAGATCGGTGTAGTTCAAAGAAAACCCTTTATTGATGAAGTAAGATATCTTTTCTAGGGGGATTACATCATCAACGGAGGGAACATCAGTGTGGGCAGCCACATACTTGGCTAGCTCCGGTTTCTCTTCGGCTACCTCCTGTGTGAATGAAGACTGAGAGGACCACCTGGGGAGCTTGATCGTCAGCGGTTCAGTTGATGGAGCAAAGCGTGGAGTCGTTGGCAGACTGGCGACCCCCAGTTTTGCACTTGATGTGGAGCGAGGCGTGGCCGGTTCGCTAGAAGTGTTAGACCTCGCATCGGGGTGACGACCCTTCTTCGGAAGGCGTATCGTCAGTGGCCTGTCGAAGGGATTGAGCTTCTCCGTTTGGGGTTGACCGACTCTCGGCAGTCTGATTGTCAATGGCCCCGTTGTGGGTCTTGGCACTTGGCCGGACCTTGGCAGCCGGATTATCATCTGCTCCTCCTGCGCCGAGAGGCTGATCGCATCCTTCCGCAGAGTGGCGGTAAGGGGTACGGACTTGCCCGATTTTTGAGCTTGGAGGTGGATCGTCAGAGGTTCCTCTGATCCTGTAGCCATTTTGGTACCAGCTTGTTCATTTCCTTCATCAAGGTGCCTCTTCGACTTTTCATATAGGTAGGAGTCTGAGTAGTAAAATTCGACCCCTTTGAAGGGATCAATATCAGCAAATTCTGTCCTCACAAATTCGTATTTGTCGACATATTTGAAGCACTGGTGTAACGTGGAAGGTACGATCATGTAATCGTGTATCCATGGGCACCCCAAGAGGATGTTGTAAGAAGTGTCTGCATCTATGACGTAGCAGGTGACTTCGGATTGGAGGTCGCCAATTTGACACTTCAGACGAATCTTCCCAATAGGGTAGCTCCTGTCCGAATTGAAACCACTGATGGCGGTGCTTGTAGGCGTCAGACGATGCATTGGGATACGGAGATGATGTAGCAGACCCTTCGGAATCATGCTTATGGAAGAGCCATGATCTATATGCATCCGATCCACCTTTACGTCGCCGATGTATCCCGTATAGTATAGCGGGCGATCGTGTAGGTTAGTTTTGATGAGCATGTCCTGCGGAGTGAAGACGATGTTGGGCATTGCTCCCGTGCAGGCACTGTCTTGGAGATCCACGGGTGAGTCCTCCCCGGTGAGGTTGGATTGAGCCAGATAGACATCGGCACTTCGATTAATGCAATACGAACGTCCTTGGAGAGCCTTAGGAGTTCGTACAGTGACAACTTGGCCAGTGTGTTAGCCAATTGTGCTAAGATGTCAAAGTTCTAGGACCTTTCTCGCCCTTGGGCTGCCTCTTTTTGGAGGGATTTGTCGAAGCGAGTCTCCCTCGGCCTAGGCTTGTCGGTCATCAAAGGCTGAGCCGGTCCCGGAGTATCAGTTGTAGTGGGTTAATGATTTTCAGCTGGATTCTCAACCACAAGTTGGAATTGTGCTTCCGACCGCGTGACGACGGCTGTAGCATCCTCCTTGTCTGTCGAGATTGTGTGGCAGGACCTGACTTTTCCACTTTTTTTCTTGCTGGTGGAAGATGGTGTGGGCCGAGTCACTTCTGATACCAAATCTGGATGGATCCACATGACCTCCCCTCGTAATATAGTAAGGGGTACTAGACTGGCAGCCTGATCTCGGGGAGGTGGAAGATTGGTAATCTCTATTATCGCTAGAGGGATGGGGACCACCCCGTCTTGAGTCTCCGTCGGAGGGAAGCTGCCGAATTGTACGGACACCATATTGGCCGCCACGATTACCTCTTCGAAATCGATAGCCAGAGCGTTTGAGTCGATGAGGTTTTGGATGTACCGTTTCAATTGGTAGCAATCGTGTGTAGCATGATGAACATAGCGATGATAATGGCAGTACTTTGGATTCTCCATCTCTGCCGGCCGCGGTTCCCGTCTTGGTGGAGGAAGCTGAATTCTGTCCCCTTGTATGAGCATGTCCAAGATGGGCTTGACGTGACCGTCTTCGAAGGAGTAAGTGATTTGCGGCCATTGTTTGTCTGTTGGCTTCGGCTCAGGTTTTTGTGCTGTATCGGCCACCATAGCCTGCTTTCCTTTGCTATCCCGATTGTTGGAGGGGCTACCCCCATTATCGTTGTTGGGACGCTTGCCCTTGTTTTCTCCTTCCGGGATGTGCAATCCCAGTTGGCGAGCCTTCTTCAATCGTTCTTCGGCGATCGTGGCGCTGATGATGAACGTCTTCCAATCTTTGAATTGACTTTCGCCCATCCAGAGACTGATCGTTAGAAGCAGTCTTTTTTGGCAAATTTCAATTAAAGAGGAATCTGGATTTTCGGAGGGCAGCTTCATGGCGGTTTGGCGGAACCGCTCAATGTAGTTCCTTGTCAGCTCTTTCTTCCCTTGGACGACATCCATGAGGGTGGACATGGTAACGTCCTGCCCTACTTCGTAGAATCTCTCCAAGAACAGGCGCTTGAAGCCGGCGAAGGAGTAGATGCAATTGTCCGACAGATTGCGATACCAGTCGAAGGCGACTCCTTCCAATGCCCCGATGAATAATCGCGTGAGGATAGCATCATCATGGGGCAGATGGTCGATGTTGACCTCGAAGTAAGTGATGTACCGACTTGCTGAGGTCTTGCCATCATACGGGTTGATATTGAACGGCTTATTTTTGGTGGGAATGGAACATCCCTCCATTCAGCAGGGTATGGTTACCGTATTCTGAGGTCTTGAGCGTTTTCTCGGGCATGGAACATGGCTCGGAGCTCCTGAACCTCTCTTCTTACTTATCGGGCCTCATCTGTCACGGTAGAGGCTATTTATTTGGGAGAATTATTGTACGGGTTCGGTGCCGCTGAGTTCGAGTCCGCATTGACCGCGGGACCCGTGCTTGTTTGGCCAGGTGTTCCTCCTTGCAGAGTTGGAAGAGCTGCCTTGATTTTATCAACAGATTTGACCAAAGCAAGTAATATGGCTTCGGGATTGTCGATGCGCTGGCAATCACTGGAACCACTTTGATTGCTGTCTGTCATGAACACCGTCCTTATATGATGAGAAACGGAAGGGACGGTGGAGGATGTATCCTCCGAGTCATACCCATGTACCGAGAAGTCATCGGAATATGATATTCTCTTCTAGTTCGGACTCAGAGGGAATAGTACCCCCGGCTTCAGAGCTTGCTTCATCTTGAGAGTCGTGGACGTCCTCGAGGATGCCAGCCTCGGCTATATCTGATGGGAGAGTTATCTCCCTTGGCTCATATTCTTGGAATATTGGATTGTTGTGGAGGCTCGGAGGGGTGCTACCCCCAGCCCCAGCAACCCCCTGCGTTACGGACGACGGGCCTCCCACTGTAGCAGACTTCGTCTTAGAGCGAGTACCTTGGAAAACTTCGGTGGTGGGCACCCACTTAGACGACAGTTTTTTAGTCGCAGTGGTTGAGGTCTTCGGGCTGGAGATGCTTGCCTTCTTTCCTCTCCCCTCGGCGAGAACTTTCTGAGTGGAATTGTAGGAGACAACAGGAGGTGCCTCGTCTTCTGAGCTCGGACGCTGTAGTCTTTGAAAGACTGACGGCCGATCTTCCGTCACTGCCGCGTTATTGCAACAGCAGTTGACGATGATTTGGGTGCAGTGACGTCCAAGCGAGGACTCTTTGTACACTGAAGCCCCGTCTCTTCCCTTGCGCTTCTGGAGGATATCCTCACGCAGGTCAGAGGAACCACTCTGTCCGTTCGCCGTCGGAGGCTGGATTCGAGTAGTTCTGTACAACTTCCCATCAGAGGCCCGTGTGATAATCAGCGGGATGCCCCGATGGTCAGAGATTGGGGCAGCTGACTGGGCTTAGTGAGCCCGCGCTGCCCTAGACTTCCTCCTTTTAGCACTTGCGGGTGCGTAATAGGAGCAGTCCAAGTTGAATACCACAGAGTCTGGCTTATCATCCAGAGAACCATCAGGGTCACGACCGTACAAGAGACGGTCGAAGACTGATCGAGAGAAGCGTAGAATGGACGCTATGCGGCTAGAATTGAGTATCGTGCAGGCTGTCTGCATGCGGTTGTCTTCAGCTGTCGGATGGGTTATCCTTGTGCGACTAGGAGTCATGACCGTGCAGGCTGGCCGCATGCGGTTGGCAATTGCGGCCGCATGGGTTTTCTGCAAGCGATTGACTTCAGTAGCCGTATAAGCTTCGTCCATGCGGTTGGCGACTGTAGCCGCTTAAGCTATGCGGCTGACAGATGTGGCCGTGTGAGTTTTCTTTCTACAGTTCGCGGATGTGGCCGCATGAGCTTTTTTCATGCGGCTAGCATCCTTATGCGGCTCGGATCGCGTAGAGCTCCTCTTTGCCCCTGCAAGTCCAGCATCATAGTATTTTCTTCTGTCGAACTTGGGAACAGCAGAGTTACCTACGGTCTGAAGTAGGGCCGCAGGAGAGTCTTGCTCGCTGTCTTGAACAACAGAGGGTATCTCTGCAAGAGCTTCAGTAGGAACGAAGGATCGGGGTCTCCACTCCTTGTGGGCCTTCTTTGTACGGGCTCGCTTCTGGACCGTGCCAGCGCTCTTGTCGGAGAGTATTTCTTCGAACGCCTGTTGGTCGAACCGGGCGACCATCTTTTGTTGTGTGGAGCCAAGCTTGGCTGCATCCGATTGCATCACCAACTCCTCAGTCGTAGAGAAGTTTGTCCCCAGCAGGGTCGCCATCATGTTTGCCATGAAATATAAAAGAACAGAACAATTATCGGAGGATCGGATTTTTACTTCACGTTACAAACTCGCTTGTACAAAGAAAGCCTAGGGACGAAAACCTAGGTACAGCAGTCTAAGTACAATTGTTTATTTTATATTCTGGGGGGTGGCGATAGAGGCTTGAGAAGGCGACGGCAGCCCTGCCTTACTCCTTGGACAATCGGTATGCAGCCTTGGCTCCTGTGAAGAGGTGGTTGGCGCTGGTGAGGAAATGCTCTTCTTGCTCTCCCTCTATTATTCTTCTGGCTTCTCTCTCTCTCTGTGTGTATTTTTTCTCTGATTATTAGGGGAGTCTCTCTGTATGGGCTTATCTCTCTCTCTGACCGTATATATTTTTTACAAGGGAATGGCACCTTGTTATTTATAATAGTAGGATGTGATCATTAGGGTTGCCGATGATTGTCTCTTGGAGATGACGGCGGCCTGTGGATTGGTCAATCTAGGCCGTTCGCTTTTGATTGTGACGAATCCGAGCCATTGAGTGTAGATTACACCAAATCCCATCAGCAATTAATACTGATTGGAATAAATCTTCCTCATAATGGTCGTCTGATGTCTGCGAATAAATTAGATTTATTCGCCTGCTACGTGTCCCAGATTATTGGGATTTGACCCAATCTTTGATTGCAATAAATCTGAGGAATTGATCGGTTTAGGACACGTGTCCTAGAAGCTATTGGGGGATCTGCACCGCATGACGAGTGAGCCGCATATGATTTTGGGCCGCATATGATTATGGCCACGTGTCAGGGCTGCCTGGGTAGTGGCCCTCTCATGGAGGTGATTATTGCGAGCCGCATAGGGATACATCCGCCTGAGCCGCATGGAAATGGTCCTCTTGAACCGCATGAGAAGTCTTTGCTCGAGCCGCATGAGGCTGTCTCGGCCTGAGCCACATAGGATAGCTTCATTCTGAACCACATGAGAAGTCTTTGCTCGAGCCGCATGAGACTGTCTCGGCCTTAGCCGCATAGGACGGCTTCATTCTGAACTGCATGAGAAGTCTTTGCTCGAGCCGCATACGAACGCCCACGTGGCAAGGCCACGTGGCATTTTTATGGCTCTCGGGGGATTTGTGTCAGAGATCTCTTTTCTCTTCCCTAGAAGTCTGTCATTATGACAGAGTCATAATTACTTCTTTTTTGTGTCAGGACTGTCACTTTTTCAGAGTTGTCAGCCGTCAAACAATTAATACGAGAGGGCAGGGGAGAGAGCGGTCCCGCCACGTGTCTTCTGAGCCGCATGGGATGTCTTGGGCCGTATAGTCCCTTATGCCGCATGACTCTGTGAGCCGCATGGGCTTTCTGAGCCGCATGGGGTTCTTTGGCCGCATGGGTCATTTTCTTTAGTATTTTCCATGCTTCTACAGGTACCACTCCCTTAACCATCGTGCATAGGAAGGCCCTGACTGATTAAGGTCATCCACAAGAGCTGGATGATTATAGCTCCCGGCGCCACTGCCTTCTGAAGCCGGTTCTTTCTTTATAGGAACTTCGACTTTAGGAATTATTTCTTCTTTAATAATCATCGATTCCTCTTTGCTGAAAAAAGATAGCACTTCCTCCTTGACATTGACCTCAACTTTTGGCGTCACCATAGATGCTGCAAAAGATAAAAAGAAACAAAAGTTAGAGTCATAAAAGATTGTAAGAAACAAGTAATTTTAACTCAGCAAGCGCATGCAATTCTCAAGCTAGATGGCACATCACATCAACTAACGTATGGTCTGCGCATAATGACATATCGTACGTCACATCAACTAGCGAATTATCTGCGAATAATGATAGATGGCACAATATGCTGAAAATATGACAGATGGCGCATAGTATCATTTGTTATGATTTATTTTTGCCCAACACTCTGAAAGAGGTGGCACAATCTATAGATGGTGCAAGCATCGAACAACACTCTGAAAGAGGCGGTCGATGTTTGCCTTGGTCGCGCTTCACGCGAATGGCACGAGCAGTCCTACTGTCATCTTCTCCGTTCAAGTCCCGTACCTTCCAAGGCTGGCTTCACCACTTCTGCTCTCGCCGACGGCGTGATATGCTTTGCCACTCTCAGTAGGGTACACGCAAAGTGGCTCCAGCCACTTTCTTTTCGTTCTCGGTGGCTGTGGATATCTTTGATGCCATTGAGATGAATATTTTGAAGGTTGGCGAATAAGAAGAGTTCGAGAGAACAAAATTGTAAAGTAAAAGTATTTTCTCTCTCTTCTCGACTATTTATAGTCGAGGCCTAGCCGTAACAATCGTACGATCTGTGCCTGGAAGTCGGGTAGGTTATGATATTGCTCTGCGCCAACTACTTACTATTCTAAGTATTTTAAATTTTAAAGCTTTTCAAAATTGAAAACTTTGAAAGGGGTCTTGTAAAAGCCTAGAAAATACACTCAGCACCCTGTGCTACTCATAGGAAGTGCTAGTATTCAGATCTTCAAGTGGCGCCAGACATCAGATGGTGTTATATATCAAGTAGCGCTACCCGCCACATGGCCATCTACTCAGAGAAGCTAAATAGTTATCATCATGACTAACAGTACGTTAGTCAAAAAAATTCCATTCGAATCCCAAGTGTGTGGCGTTCGAGGATATTTGGTCAAACATGTCAGATCTATCATTAATGACAAACAACTGTCTCGCGCCATCTACAATTGGCACAAGAGGATCATTAGTATCATATCAGTCAGTGGTGCCACGTAGAAAGTAGCATCTGGCACCACCTAACAGTGGGCGACATTTGATTAAATCATCCTAAAGCAGTTATATTATGTGGAACACATGCCACCAATCTCGAAGAACATGTCTATGATACTACATATGACCAAGCGCATATCAATCATAGTATGCCACGTGTCCAAGAAATTAAAATAACCGTTCGCGCCAAGGGGTGAATGGCGCGACACTTGTAGAATGCGCCAATCAGGATAACTACTTAACAGTTATCACTAGAACTCCTTAAATAGAGATTCAAGTCACTTGCAAAGCATCACTAATAATCATAATCTCTTGAGCACTTGCTGCAGCACTCTCCAAAGGCTATCTTCTTCGGCATCGCATCGTCCAAGGAATAAAATGATCATCTTCTAATCAGATTCCTATAGTTGTATTTCCCCAAAAATCAATTATAATCTTGTACTTTCATTTTTCTAGTTCGTAAAGGAATACTTTTATTTTTGTAAACATCTGGATGATAATGATGTCGTCGGATAGTCCTTCTTGATGTGTCATTTTTTCTTGTAACCGTAGCAGATTAGATCATCTTCATTATTATTGTTGTTGCTGTTGTGTTCCTTTATTCTTCAGTTGAACCTCGTGAACCTCTTGAACTTCTTCACTAGGAGAGCTTGATCCTTAGTAGTGGAGTCACTACCGTCAGAATCTTTTTTGACAGTTCTTCATTGTTGAGCTTTGAAGGCGATTAATTTTTCCTTCGGTACGATGTCTTCAAAGTCTTAAAGTTCCAGCTCGTGAGTGAGTAGCTTTCCCACGAGCAATTCAAGAGACATGGTAGTGAGGTCATTTCCTTCAACGATCGCCATAGCCTTCAAAATCTAGTTCTTTGTGAGATCTCGCAACACCTTGCGAATCATCTCATGGTTATTATATTCCTTTCCTAGGGAGGATAAATGATTTATAATATCCAAAAATCTTGTGAACTTTTATGTAACGGGCTCGTTTGGCTTCATCTTGAATGCCTCATACTCTTGAGTAAGTCCAGTGATCTTGGACTCCTTGACTTGTATTGTGCCTTCATGAGTGACTTTGAAAAGTTTTCATATCTCATGAGATGTTGTGCATATAGACACCTTGTTGAATTCAGTCTTGTCTAAAGAACAAAATAAAGCATTAATAGCACTTGCATCAAGACTGGCTTTTTTCTTTTTGGAATCAATATACTTGTCATGTGCTTTTTCAACCAAATTTCTATCAATGAGAATACGTGGAGGCTTTTTGTAACCGTCAACTACAATTGACCACAATTCAAAATCTAGATATTTCAAACAAAAACTCATACGTGCTTTCCAGTAAGTGTAGTTTGTACCATCAAACAGTAGGGGTCTATTTGTGGCTTGGCCTTCAGTTGTGAATTTCATACTTCCCATATATGATATAGTGATCTATGTAATAATATTTATATATAAAAAAAATAAAAATTTTACCTCGCTTTACCTATATAACCCGCTTTGATACCAATTGTAGGAACAAAATTATAAAAGCGATATACTCTAGAGGAGGGTGAATAAAGTAGGCAGTGGAATATTAAATATTAAAAAATATTAGCAGCAAGATCACAGAAATATATAACAGTTATGAGTAAGTAAAAGTAAAGTGCAAAGAGTAACTCAAAGACGGCAATGTATACTAGTATCCCTCTTGTGAGGACTAATCGAGTCGGAAGACTCTAGCTCCAGTTGAAATCCTCTATGAAAAAATCATAAGTTTTCATCTGAAGTCCTTGTCAACTTCCACAAACACGATATTTGATCCAAAGTGCTCGACCGAATTCAATTATGAAGTGTCTCACTTCTGCCTAGCCTCTTGATTACAATCACTCTGAACTTCTAGATCATACCGTATTGGCAAATCAACTAGAGGATTTTAACTGGCTTGGAATTTAAAATTGAAAGCTTAGTAGGGCTTTAGAAGATCGTAGTAAGCTTAGAGAGAAGAGATATGAAAGTGAATGAGTGTGTTGAAATGGTAAAATTTGGAAAGAACTTAGATAGAATTCGGACAGAATTATATGAGAGAATCTCGACATATAGTTGTTGTATTCGTAACAACAGGAAGACTGAGTTTAAACCCGACGTTCAGGATAGCCGAACTCGGGTCAAATTTGTGAGAAATTCATCCAGAATTTTGCTAGTCCAGAATGAGTTGATTTCAGGTTTGCAACTCAGGTCTTTAGGCTTTCAATTTTTTAAGCAGTTAGGAATTAATTTGGGCTTTGTGAGTGGGCTAGTTTTCAAAATGAACGAATATTTTGAAAATGTTTCTTAGGTAGCCTATTTGTCAGTATGATGTTGTTTACATTGTATTCTTAGACATAATAAGATACAAAAGTATATTGATAATTGTAATATATGCACAATGACAAATATAGCTCTAAGTCTTGAATGGTAGCAGGCACATGCTGTCATAGTTTGTCCAAGTAGCCCTGATATCGAGACAGGGTTAGATCAATTATTAAAATTTGGTTTGACAAGACAAATAGGACAACAAGCAAGTGTCTATCCCATACGCCTACTAATAGTCTTCCTCTCCCATATGTTGCTCGAATTACATCCATGACTCTAGCATTCCACATCATAATGGGTCTCTATCTAGACTTACTCTACTCATCATATGAACCATCACACGACCCGTCCGTATTGGTAGCTAGCCAAATATATAAGCTCGTGTCAACACAATATAAACTCACTCAAAGTGTCGTGTCATGAGACGTGTCAAGGCATAGACGTAATAGGAAATAACTTTATTACTCATCTGCAGAGTCCTCTAAACCTCAAAGTCACACACGCACTATCATACGATTAAACCATCGATAGCACCCAAGTCACACTTGGACGCACACCACTAACCCATCTATTCCTATGCACAATAACAACCCATGTATTTAAATAGAACAAGATAGATAGCAAGGTATCTTGTCTAGATTTGCAGCAAAGGAATAAAGTATCGATCTATCGCACCCTCCACAGTCACGATCTCACAAACTCCAATAAATTTGTACAACTAGTATTAATGATCTTTCTAACATTATTACTATCATTGACATCTCTATCTATACATACGATGTAGGTTTATCTACTATATATTAGTTATGACAACATAACTAGTCATGATATTCTTATTAGGGCTAACAAAATCCATAAAATATATGTATAAATATTCCATATTAATTCAAAAATATATCAGTAATATTCTTGAAATAAATATTATATTATTAATATTGCATACAAACTATTTATAAATTATTTAGAATCTAATTCATGATCAAACTAATATCCATATTGATAAATCAAGGTTATTAGAACGAGTTTAACCATGAATAAAATAACTTTAATATTCTGAAATAAATGGTAATCAATTATCTAAATTAACAAATATTCATGATCATGAGTTAAAGATCATTGATATGGAGAATTGGTTGCACTCAAAAATATTTTTGGGCTCACAAGATGATAATTTTAATAGTTCATTGCGGCAGAATTTTATCCTTCAAAGATTGAATGATTCAGGCATTAAAACAGCATAATTATGAAAATAATAATTCAACAAGAATTATAGGTAATAAAATACGATCGTTTTCATATGATATCGATGGTCAAAGTGAAACTATACAGTTCAAAACTACCACGCAAAGAACAGTGCCAATTATAGACACACTTTGGTAAAATGTGTGCCCCGACCAATCTAGAAAGAAATTGGTCATAAAATTTTATATGAAGGTAGTAGACATATAAGAGGACCTAAAAATTTTGGTTCCATGAATGTTCAATGTCTAGAACTGGACAAATCATGGTAGCAAGATGACATATCTCTTGTAACTCTCGGACAGCAAGGTAGAGGGGTATTGTGCGGCCTGTAACAGCTTGTAGAGGTTGTTTTCGACATTGTGGCTCCTTGGGGTGATGGGGAGTGTTTGAATCACAAAAGGTTATATGAAATTTTTATTTATTAAACTTAAAAAAAGGTACAATTGATTCCTATGCAAGGAAATCTAAGTACAAGAATTCTAGAAAAGTATGAAAGTGGAGTTCAAACAAAATAGAGGCTCCATTACTCTGTTAACTATCTAACGATGAGTTGAACTTACTTTGGCTTTCTGGTACCTTTAATAGAACTCTAGGGTTACTGATCAAGAGAATGCCAGAGTTGAAGACTTTGAAGCTCTGCCTTTAGCCTTATACTTCTTTTCTCTCTGTGCGTGTTCTTCTCCTCCCTTTGTTGAAGGAAAAACTCCTTTTATTTATTGGAAAAAGGGGGCACACATGCGATGTGCACTCGAATTTAAGATATAAAGGAATATGTTGTCACTGCACGATACGGGCTTATGCTGAGCTGACACGTGGCGGACTTCGAGATTCTCCTCTATTGAGATCTCGGATGGTTATCAAAATGTAAAACCCCTGCATTTTTGAAATGATTCTTTTAATATTTAATTGACTCAAAATGAATTTTATGGAATTTATGGATATTATTAATTAAAATTATATTTATTATAGATGACCTTATCCATTGTTGAGTTTTGGAGCATACGACGACGAGGAATTATGGTTCGAAAGATGTAGCAGTGTGCCTTGACTACTGTATTCGCCATACTCTGGGAGGCCTAGTCATAGTGATGTTCGAACTAGGAAAACCCGACCAAGTTGTGAATTGACTCATTTAAATCATTTTAATTAGATAATATTTAATATATTAATTTTTAGGTGACCTGGTTGTACCAAACTAGACCAACTGGGCCCGAACCTAATCCAAGCCCATGCAGGCATGTAGTGAGACTAAAGACGACCATGTAGGCATATTTTATATGTATACAAATATTCTTAATTATTTTTAGTACTTGACATAAATTTTCTAAATATCTGATTACTTGTACAAATTGGTATTATTATTATTAAAAGGCATTTTAGAATATCTGTACAATTTGCTAGACCCGAATAAAGAGTGTATAGTATATGTTTAACAAAAAAATCACACTTGGTTATTTTAGATGTTATTAGGATTATTTTTATTAATGTTATTGTTACTAAGTATAATAATTTATTATTGGTTATTTCATTGTTATATATGGATATATTTACATAATTTTGCAGATAGACCCTACATTAGGAATAGATAATACTAAGGATTTAATTTGATTTTTTAAATCGTTAGAATGTAAATATATGTGTATATATAAATAGATATATAGATATAGATATAAATATATATAAATATTTTTTTCTATTATTAAGGTTCTAAAATGCATTGAATAATTTTTTAAAAATTTTAGGATTTATTTCATGACTTTTATTAAACTTTACCACTTTCATATATTGTACACCATTTACGTAATATATAATAAAAGTCAATTTTGTATTAAGTAATTCAACATGTATAAATAATATTAGACATAGATTATTTAAATAAATATAAATTATATGTATTACCTATAATAATTTAGATAGATATAAAATATATTTTAAATTAATACTAATCCTACTTCTACTTGGAAAACATCTCTATCTATATCCTATCATAACAAAGCAAAATCCAATTTATTAAATCATATCCTATCTAATTTAGGAGATAAATCTGAAATAAATACCTATATAAAGCCAATACATCCCCCTTCTATCAGCCATAATTCAAAATTATTTTTAGTCCAATAGAAACTCTAAAATTCGTCATTAGAATTCAGCCGCACTTTTTAGCAGCAAGAGCAACTTGGAACGACGATATCTCCGAGGTCCAAACTCCGTTTCATCTCCAATTTTTTATAAAAGAAGCGTATCGAGGTAAGGTTTCCAAAAACATATTTTAATAGATAAATTTTGTTCTGTAAATTTTTGCAAAATTGTTTGAGTGTCTAGTGTCCAAAAAATAAACGTATTTCGGTATTTTTGCGATTTCGGGAGATTCCGGAAACGAAAATACGATCAGTTTAGTTTTTCGGAAAGATGATACGAAAACCTATACCATATCCTAACTTCAGAATTTATTAAATAAATGTAATAGGTGCAGTTTTAATTATAATTAGATAATAGACCATATTCAGCATCCGAAGTTGTTCCTACTCCTTTCTCTTTGTGCGCTATTTTTGATTTATCGTCGGGACATCATCTTACCTCACTCGGACATCAGAAAAGATACCTTTCCATATTTATTGTTTACATTTAGTTGCATCTTATTATTCTGTTATTGTATATTTTCTGCACTTTTATTTTCAGTTATTTATTTTTTTCTTGCATATGGACCTAGAGTTAAGAATACCATCAATGTAATGCATCTCATTAACTTGTCACAATTTTATCACGAGATGTGTGTGAGTTGAGAGAACATATAGAGGTCACTTGCGTGTTGGCTGATCCCCCGTGCGCATGCGTAGGAATAACTGTCAATAGATGCATGTTAGAGGACTTGACGGTTATTAGGTGTAAAACAATGTTGTGAAAGTGACATATGTTTGTGTGTCGTGGTTACGACGCATATATAGTATCATTTGGTGTGAGAGGATAGCTATTAGCGTAGGGGCTACATTTATGTTTACACACACTTATGGGTGATAGTGACTTGGATGGGGTGTTGCCCGGCCGATAGTGTCTCGGATGAGCGCTACTTGACGGCCACTCTTTATTACATGCGTGAATCCTTACAGCCCATGCGTAGAACATTGTCTTCAAAGTGCATACCACATAGATGATTAGGGACCCAGTTGTGTTGTAGTTTTATACTGTTTATATTGCAGTTGTATTGGCATGTTCTTCCTGTATCTTGTTACGTCTCTCTGAGGACCTGGTGATTTCTCCATGTGTGTTTTGTGACTTCTTGCAGGTGCTCTAGCTAAGGTCATGACTTTCTTCCTTCCTTCGAGATGATTGCTCTTGGACTCATTATTTGTTTTGTTCGAGAAATTCTTTCTTTGTATATTTCTCTTATTTTACTTGTTGGCAGCGGATTTGTCTCTGTCCAACGTCTGTACAAATAACTATTTGACTATATCATAAACCTTCATATTTGTGGATGAGATTTAGTTTGTCATGGCTTTCTATATTTTACAGCTTATGTATACGTACGAATGTTTCATATACTTGTATGTATGCAGCTGACATGATTACATTCCTAGTCCTACGTATTTTGGGACTGGGACGTTACATGTTTTTGTAGTGGCCCATACAGGTCAAGTTTGCTGTCTCGGTTATATTAATGTACCGAGCGGGCCTGCAATATTACATTAGAGTCTAGAATCTCATTCACCTACTTGACATCCTTTCTTGACTTCAAATTTCGTGCTCTCGTTCGACCTCTATGATTTGTATCTTGTTGGACTCCTTCTACCGTAAATTCTTAGTTTCGTGCGTAGTGACAACTAGGAAGATGACTACACTAGTATATACTCATAGGTTAAACACATGGCTAGAAGAATTACATTGACAATTAGTATGTATTGAGGTCTTATTTGTGTATAAAAGCATTTATGTTTCCTAAAAGTATGATCTTAAGGGTTAGTAAATCCTAAGTTGGGTAGTAGAAATAGATTTTATTTTGATACTACTAAAGGATTGATAAATTGAGAAAACAAAATATTGATTTTTGTGATATAGTTACGATTTATTTGAGTATGAAATCAATATAAGAAATATCTTAATATTTTTAAATTTAGTGGTACGATTTATAAGTTTATTTAATTTTGAGTTTGAAGAATGATAGTAAAATTTTGGTTTAAAATATTTTGGAAGATACGAAATCGATTGAAGGAAATTTCAAATTTCATATTTCAAATTTATATTTCATGATTGATTGATAAGATTATTTTGAGTTTAAAGTTGGGTTGATAACATTAAAAACTTTGGAAAACAATTTATTGGTGTTATGATAAAGGTTAATTTGAGATTGTTGGGAGGTATTCACAAAAGGATCAATAGATTCTATAAGATGGAGGAAATAAAAAATTTATTTTGAAGGTTTTAGAAATACTTATGATATATTGAATTATGGAAAAAAAATGAGGAGAAGAAAGGTGTTGACAATAATCTAAAGGGATACCTCGAGATTTATTGAAGGAATTGAAATTTTAAAGTATGGTTATACTTGGCGACATAAAATGACTTTGGTAATTTAATTTGAGAATCACATTGAAAATTGTTAAGGAAGCTCGAAAAATTTGAAGTTTAGATTTGTATTGATAAGAAACCAAGATAGACAAGGGGCCACCTTAATGAGATATAAGAATACCACATTAGTTTCCATATCTCCCATGACCATGATAGTAGTATATACACAAGTGTTGTTAGTCATCTTCCAAACTCTGTGACTGTATCTCAATATTGACTCACTCGACCTTCCCTTGTGACCTACTAACCGTTTGTAATTTGAATAATGAATTGATCGTTCCTTAACTGTATTCATTTACGTGACTATCTTCTCTCTCGAACTGTGTTCCTAAATTATTTTTACTTGAGTCCTTAATTAATTTTATTTCATGCTTCAACTTGGTCTTTTTTATTTTTATTTTTATTTTTGCATTAATTGTCACCCCATGAACTCCCACCTTCTATTATAGATCTTTTGGCATCCCTTACCGTGACTTTGATATTCAGAGTATAATACTAGCTGTTACCTTCCAACAAATTTTATATGCAAGACCTAGACGAGCCTACCTTTATGCATGTATATCATGTCCCACTAAAACACGTCTCACTGTACACTATTTTTATGATACCATTTCTGGTAAAAATGGCTAAACTATAATCTTTACCATGATACCAAAATACTTTCTGACTTCAATTAGAGATCCAACCTTGACTCAATTCTTTCGACACGATATGTGATTGTGTTCTACTTAATTTCTTAAATGCTTAACCTTGTGCCTTATCTTGATTGCTTGACCCATTGTCCCATCACACTACTAGTTTAACTCTTGTAAGTTGGGTAGAATACCTCACGACCTAACAAACCCTTTATCCTTGTGACCCATATTGATAAGTTCACTAAGACTATAGAATTCAGAGGACCATAACTTATCTAGACAACCAAGCCATAGATAAGGAAACACTAGGACAACTGCGTAGGCCCAAACTTCTGGCAAAAATTTAATTCTAAAAGGATCTTGGACTATTTATGTTCCTTCATTATTACCCCCTACTTATAAATTGACTATCTTATACTGCTAAATTAGCCTAAATTTTGCAAGCTTATTGCTTTATCGAGCTTGATCATGACAAGTTTTATTGGGTGCGCACCCACTAACGTAGTGTCTAATCAGAACCGGTACATGATGGTCTGATCAACCTAGTGCACTTTGGTTCGCCTTACCTACAATTACTCCATACGGAATAAGATATAGTTAACAAGTATACTCGTCATTTAGGATCTTATCTGCGTTTGCCATGACTAACTCTCTTTTTAAATTATTCAAAGCACCTTTGAACCACGTATTCGTATTTGATGGTATCTTCCTTGGACTCCTTATTGGTCCTTTCTATTTTAGAAAGACGAAATCGCTCGTACAAATTATTCCTTTAGTTGCCCTACCACTTATGACCATTGTAAATAGCTATTACCAACCCATGGCTATACCCTTGGCTTAAACTACTCGACCTTTTCTTCGACCCTATAACTGCTATCGCGACTTTCTCATTGTTTGGAAACCTTAGAATGATTCAATTCGTTCCATTAATCGTGCCTTCGACCTAGACACCTACAATTTTCTCCTAAGGAACCGTATAGCCTAAATCTCTAAATTAAATTCTTTTGATCTACTCGAATTCCTTAGTATCCTTCAATTCGTGTTATCTTGATTAAACACTCAATCTTTTTCCTTGCGGTAACTCGCAACCCTCAACCATATCCATAAATTATTTTCTTAGTTACTTACTTCGTGATCTCCTAAACTTGTATATTTTCCTTATATGTCGTCCCTTCTCAATGCATTGTTGGTATTTTCTTAAGAGAAACTTTTTTTCCTCTCAACCCTACCTATCCTACTTGTTTCTTAATTTCACGGACAAAATTCTTGTAAATTAGGTAGAATGTAAAATCCCTGAATTTTTGAAACTATTATTTTAATATTTAATTGACTCAAAAATGAATTTTATGGAATTTATGGATATTATTAATTAAAATTATATTTATTATAAATGACCTTAGCCATTGTTGAGTTTTAGAGCACAAGACGACGAGTAATTGTGGTTCGGAAGATGTAGCAGTGTACCTTGACTAATGTATTCGCCATACTATGAGAGGCCTAGTCATAGTGATGTCCTAACTAGGAAATCCAGGCCAAATTGTGAATTGACTCATTTAAATCATTTTAATTAGATATTATTTAATATATTGATTTTTAGGTGACACAGTTGTACCAAACTAGCCTAACTGGGCCTGAACCTAATCCAAGCCCATGCAGGCATGTAATGAGACTAAAGACGACCATGTAGGCATATTTTATGTGTGTACAAATATTCTTAATTATTTTTAGGACTTGACATATATTTTCTAAATATCTGATTACTTGTACAAATTGGTATTATTATTATTATTAAAAGGCATTTTAGAATATGTGTACAATTTTCTGGACCCGAATAAAGAGTGTATAGTATATGTTTACCAAAATAATCACTCTTGGTTATTTTAGATGTTATTAGGATTATTTTTATTATTATTATTGTTACCAAGTATAATAATTTATTATTGGTTATTTCATTGTTATATATGGATATATTTACTTAATTCTACAGATAGACCCTACATTAGTAATAGATAATACTAAGGATTTAATTAGATTTATTAAATCCTTATATAAGTAAATATATGTGTGTATATAAATTGATATATAGATATATATATAAATATATAAAAATAGTTTTTTCTAGTATTAAGGTTCCAAAATGCATTGAACAATTTTTTAAAGATTTTAGGATTTATTTCATAACTTTTATTAAACTTTACCACTTACTTATATTGTACACCATTTACGTAATATATAATAAAAGTCAATTTAGTATTAACTAATTTAACTTGTATAAATAATATTAGACATAGATTAATTAAATAAATATAAATTATATGTATTGCCTATAATAATTTAGATATATATAAACTATATTTTAAATTAATACTAATCCTACTTCTACTTGGAAAACATCTCTATCTATATCCTATCCTAACAAAGCAAAATCCAATTTATTTAAATAATATCCTATCTAATTTAGGAGATAAATCTGAAATAAATATCTATATTAACCCAATACGTCCCCCTTCTATCAGCCATAATTTGAAATTATTTTTAGTCCAATAGAAACTCTAAAATTCGTCATTAGAATTCAGCCCCACTTTTTAGCAGCAAGAGCAACTTGGAACGACGATATCTCCTAGCTCCAAACTCCGTTTCATCTCTAGTTTTTTTTAAAGAAGCGTATCGAGGTAAGGTTTCCAAAAACATATTTTAATAGACAAATTTTGTTCTGTAAATTTCTACAAAATTATTTGAGTATCTAGTGTCCAAAAAATAAACGTATTTCGGTATTTTTGCGATTTTGAGAGATTCCAGAAGCGAAAATGCGATCCATTTAGTTTTTCGGAAAGATGATACAAAAATCTGTACCATATCCTAACTTCTTAATTTATTAAATAAATGCAATAGGTGCAGTATCAATTATAATTAGATAATAGACTATTTTTAGCATCCGAAGTTGTTCCTACTCCTTCCATTTTGTGCTCTGTTGTTGATTCGTCGCCAGGACATCATCTTACCTCACTCGGACATCAGGTAAGATACCTTGCCATATTTATTGGTTATCTTTAGTTGTATTTTATTATTCTGTTATTGTATTTTTTTGCACTTTTATTTTCAGTCATTTATTTTCCTTCTTGCATGTGGACCTAAAGTTAAGAGACTACCGTCAATGTAATGCATCTCATTAACTTGTCACGATTGTATCACGAGATATGTGTGAGTCGAGAGTACATATAGAGGTCACTTACATGTTGGCTGATCCCCCGTGCGCATGCGTAGGAATAACGGTCAATAGATGCATGTTAGAGGACTTGACGGTTATCAGGTATAAAATAGTATTGTGGAAGTGATATATGTTGGTGCGTCGTGGTTACGATAAATGTATAGTATCATTTAGGGGGAGAGGACAGCTATTAGCATAGGGACTACATTTATTTTTACACACACTTATGGGTGATAGTGACTCGGATGAGCGCTACTTGCTGCCCGGCCGTTAGTGTCTCGGATGAGCACTACTTGACGGCAACTCTTTATTACTTGCGTGAATCCTTACAGCCCCTGCGTAGAACATTATCCTCAAAGTGCATATAACATAGACGGTTTGGGACCCAGTTCGGTTGTACTTTTATAGTGTTTACATTGCAGTTATAATGTAATATTCTTTCTGTATCTTGTTACGTCCCTCTAAGGACTTGGTGATTTCTCCAGGTGTGTTTTGTGACTTCTTGCAGGTACTCTACCTAAAGTCATGACTTTCTTCCTTCCTTCGAGATGATTTCTCTTGCACTCGTTATTTGCTTCGCTCGACAAATTATTCCTTTGTATATTTCTCTTATTTTACTTGTTAGAAGCGGATATGTCTCCGCCCAACATCTGTACAAATAACTATTTGATTGTATCATAAACCTTCAGATTTGTGGATGAGATTTATTTTGTCATGGCTTTCTACATTTTACAGCTTAAGTATACGTACGAACATTTCATATACTCGTATGTATGCAGTTGGCATGATTACATTCCTAGTCCTACGTATTTTGGGACTGGAGTGTTACACAAAATAATCGAAGGAGGAGACACACGGCGCGTGTCTATTGCTCGGAATCCTCTATTTAGATGAAGTCGAGTAGATCTTGGATTTCATCTGAGAGTAGAATTATGTTTGATCTTCAGGAGGCTATCGGTTTAAACAAACCAACTTGATACGACCTTTATTAAAAGAGCACACTTCGTCCTTATCTGAGTTTTAAACCAATTGATAAGATATTTGCATTTATCAATATGATCAACCTTTGTCCTATCTTTGAGAGTGGTGGTTTAAATAAACTAATTGGGTGGGACAATGCAACCTGTGCCTCTAGAGAGGTCTTAGTGCTGTTGTGCTTATAGTACGACGAGTAGATTTGCCTCTTGGAGACAACGGAGCCTCTGCACTTTCAGGCGACGAGTGGACTATGTTTCGAAGATGACGGAACCTCTGTGCTTTTGAGCGACGAGTAGGCTATGTTTCGAGTAGTAAAGTCACTGTGCTTCAGGAAGACGAGTAGGCTGTGCTTCAGGCTAACGAGGTTATTATGCTTTTGGAATACAAGCGAACTTATGTTTGATGCAATGGTGTTTCCCAAGTCTTTGATGAAGGGGGTTGAGTTTCTGGGTCATAGTAGAGCTCTGCACCGTTGGAGCTGGAATGATGTAAAGTCATCACCAGTCTATGCCTAATGCTGGCACAGGATTGTAGCTACGCTTCTGGTTTGAAGAAGCTGTCTTTGAAGTCTTCTTTAAGAGAAATTAATGACAACTGTTTAAGGAATGACTCCCTCTTGATTGCCACCGTTACTTGGAGAATTTCAATCGGTCTTTTAGTGGTCTAGTACTTAGTTAAATGAACCCATTTAATGAGGTTCATCATGCTGAGTATTAGGTTTATCCCATTAATATAGGAATTTGACCGACGGCCCTGTGGCCTATGTTTTGGACCACTTCTGCCCTATATAAAGGAGGAGTTTCTTCCGAAGAGTCACATCTTCCTCTTTTTGTCCTTCAATATCATGCTGGAGCTAGACTTAGCTTAGAGCGGCCGTTGGCCTTGCCTAAGCTAGATTTTGGTTGAGGACCGCTTCATTCGAAGGAGCTGTGCCTTCATAGAAGAACTGCTGATGAGCTTCAGGATGTGCTGGAACGCTTCTCATGGGGAGTTCAAACCTGAGTGACATCTTGGAGGTCCTGGCGACCAAGTTTGGTCTGGTTGGTAACAAGAAGCACCGCAGGTTGTGCTATGCCCTGCTGATTGGCGGCTGTGTGCTTCCGTTAGGCTGGAAGAGCCTGAAAAGCTGATGCGCTTTTGAAAAGGGCCTCCTGTCGTGCTGTGGACTGAATTCTCGCTCGAGCCAATAGCTGCTTCAAGAAGAGCTACATGTCTGAGAGGGGGTGCTATGGTGGCAGACTTGATGGTGACTGTATTCATATCTTTTATCCACAGTCCTTTCTCTTATGACGATTATATTTTGAAGATGAACCCCAACGTAGATCTGTAGGAGTTTTTAGTTCAGTGTATGTAATCACAAACATTTTGTAACAGGTTCTTATAATTAGGAAGTCTTCTTTTATGTAATCGTGATGAATCAATAATAGACTCTTGTAGCCATAATTTAATAAATAGAACTTTCCTTGAACTTTTCATCTATTTTTTGTGAGAGTTTTTTTTTTGTTGGTGTGCTTGACCGCCTACGCTTCTGTGAAGCTAGGTTGGTAGTGAGAGCACCAACCTATATTGTTCGTCATCTGCGCCTTTGTGAATATGGGTAGGTTGCAAGAGTACCCACTTGTGCCTTGTGTCACCCTGCACTTTTTTATGCTTTTACAAGACCCCCTTCAAAGTATCCCAAATTTGAATCGAGATTAGGATACTTTAAGAAGCATGACACGTATTTCTTTTTAGGCAAAATGCACATCATGTCTGCTGTCAGGCTGACGCTATGCTTAGTCTTCAATATTAACTACTTCAAGTTGTTGCTTCTTTAAGTTTTGATCATGACACCTTATTTTTTGGGAACAATTATCATGACCTTTTTCTGAACCCGCGTCGTTTTGAGGGTGAACGAAGCATCTTATATTCTTTTGCTGATGTGGCATGGCTTTGTGAGCACCCACTAGAGTGTGAGGGCTTCCACTGGTTTTGCTTATCTTCATACGTAGTATTTTTTCAGGAACTTGCCATTGATTGGCATAATGTGTAAGTCACCATTAGATTTGGCCAGTCGGTATGTGCCGTTGGAATACACCATCTTTATGATGAATAGTTCTTCCCACTTGGGTTCGAACTTCCCTGCCGTTTTATGAGTCATCACCATTGGTCTTCGAACTGCTAAGATGAGGTCGCACATATGGAACGTTCTTTCCAGGACCTTTTTGTTAAAGGTCCCAAAAATATAAGCTTGGTAAAGCTCGATCCTTCGCTGCGCTAGTAGAAATTTTTCGTCCAACACCTCTAACTCTTGTAGCCATCGGCGCTGATTGTCTTCATCAGTCAGCTGGTTGGTGATAGTTACCCGTAAAGATGGGATTTGGATCTCCTTGGAGAGCACTACTTTGCTACCATAGACAAGGAAGAATGGTATGCTATTCGTGGGTGTCCGAACGGTCGTATGGTAAGCCCATAGACATTCCCCCAACCTTTCATTCCAATTACATTTGTTAGAAGAGACGACTTTCTTGAGCAGTTTGACGATGGTTTTGTTGAATGCCTCGGCTAGTCCATTAGCTGCAAGATTATAAGTCGTTGATGCCACATTATGTATCTGATTCTTGTTACATAATCGATAGAATATGTGGCTCATGAATTGGGGGCCATTGTCGTGAACAATCCTTCTACGAACTCCGAAGCGGTAAATGACGTGGTTCTTGATAAAGCTGCTTATGTTAGAGATTTTCACTTCTACCAGTGGTACCGCTTCTGCCCATTTAGAGAAGTAGTCAGTGATGGCAAGGATAAATTGTTTCTTTGTAGGAGGGCGGGCTTATCGGCCCGACGATGTACATTCCCATGCCTCAAATGGCAAGCGACCACCGTGGGGTGTAGATATCTTGGAGGTCGGTAGATGAACTCAGCGTGAAACTGACATACCTGACACTTCTTTGTGTAATCTTTGGTATCTGCCATCATGGTGGGCCAATAATAGCCCATGCGACGCAACCGGTCTTGTAACTTAAGGTCGGGCTGATGGGCTCTGCAGGTTCCATCATGCGCCTCAGAGTGCCTCTTGCACTTCTGTCTAGGACAAATAACATAGGAGGAGTCCGTCGTATGAACGACGGTACAGCATTTTGGTGGCCGTGTCGTAGAAGAATCGGAGTGAGCGTCTCCTAATGGAGGCCGCATCCTTTGTGTCTTCAGGAAGAATTTTATAGACTGTATAGTCTATGAATGGGAATCGGCAGTCTCGAATGTTCACGTCAGTGTCTACTTGTACTGAGTAGCTTTAACATGTATGTAGAGCATTCTTCGGACAAACTAGCTCTCGTCCCATTATCGTGATGGCATATTGGGGCAGCCAGAGAAGTGGTGAGGCCGGCTAATGCGTCGAATCTATGTTCTGTAGACGGGGCATGTGTTCTATAAAGAACCCTGTGAATATGGAGATGATGTCAATCGCTGCCTGGTGGTAGGGGATCAGGTCTTCATGTCAAACCACATACTGCTTTCGAACCTGGATGATGATTAATTTTATGTCTCCATAGGCCTCGATGTAGTCAATCCCCAACTGTTTAGCGAGTTGGAGCTCAATGATGAGAGCGTTATACTCTACAACATTGTTGGTGCATGACTCCTTGAGAGAATACACACGATTGATGACTACGCCATCGAGGGTGATGAGGACGATCCCAACTCTTGCTATGATATCGCCCTTTGGTTCTGTTCTTGAAGCACCATCAAAGAACATGTGCCAAACCGAGTTTTCTAAGACAATATTGGACTCTAAAACTTAATCTGGGATATCGTCATAGAGTTTTGACGTCTCTGGCACCGGGTGTATTGCCAGGAAATCTGCCAGCGCATGGCCTTTGACTGCCTTCTGCGGGATGAACACCATATCATAGGGAGCCTGAAGGATTGCCCATGTAGCTAATCGTGAGTTTAATGCCACTGGCTTGGTCATGAAGACTCTAAGGGGATTGATTCTAGACACGATATGGATCGTTTGTCCGGTCACGTAGTGCCACGTATTTTAGATAGCAAAGAGAAGGGCGATGCACTCTTTCTCAACAAGATTATACCTATGCTCGGCTCTATTCATGGTTCTGCTGAGGTAGTAGATTGCATGTTCGTAGCCTTCACTACTTTTTCGGGCTAGCAAGGCCCGAAGAGATTGGTCCATAGCTCGAACGTATAGCAGAAAAGGTTTTCCCACAACCGGTGCTACCAGTACGGAAGGACTAGTGAGGTACATTTTGATTTCGTCGAACGCACGTTAGTATTCTTCTGTCCATTCAAAGGAGACCCCTTTCTTCATTACCTTGGTGAAGGTTTGACATTTGCCAGAAAGGTTCGCTATGAACCTTCTGATGTATGTCAGGCGTCTTTGCAGGCCTCGAAGATCTTGGAGATTCTTTGGAGGAGCCATGTCCAGAATTACCTTAGTCTTCTCCGGATCAATGTGAATCCCCTTTGCTGTGATGATAAAGCCCAAAAACTTGTCGCTGGAAATGCCTAGGAAGGACTTAGTCTGGTTCATCTTTAGTTGAAGTGTTCGCATTAAATCGAACACTGTTTATAGATCGTCCAAGTGGTTGGACTTGTCCTTGCTTTTAATAGCAATGTAATTAACGTAACACTCTACCATTTTCTGGAGATTCTTGTAAAATAAAGTGCTCATAGCCCGCTGGTATGTTGCTCCCACATTCTTCAATCCAATGGTCATTATTGTGTAACAGTATACCCCTTTTGGAGTTCAGAACGCTATATGCTTTTCATCTTCGGGGAGCATCTTGATCTGGTTATAGCCTGAGAAAACATCCATAAAGGACATGCGCTCAAAGTCACAGGTGTTGTTAATCATCGCATCGGTGATCGGGAGAAAAAACTCGTCCTTAGGACAGGCTGAGTTGAGATCCCTGAAATCGATACAGATACGTATCTTCCCGTTCTTCTTAGTGATTGGGAAAACATTTGCCACCCAATCTGGATGTTTCTCTTCCCGAATGAAGCTGATCTAAATGAGTTTGTCGACTTGTTTATCGATAGCATCCATAATGTTGGAACAAAACCGACATTGTTGCTGTTTGATAGGCTTACCATCGGAAGAGATGTTGAGGCGGTGTATGGTAACTTGTGGGTCTAAACCAGGCATATCCTCGTAGCTCCAAGCGAAGGCGTTGATGTATTCTCAGATAAGCTGTATCAGAGATTCCTTGTCTTCTTCTGTCAGGCTTTTGCTGATAAAGATGGGCTTAGAAGAGGCCTCATTTCCCAACTCGACCTGGATGTCTTCATCCTCTGTGGGAGGTTCGTGTTGCTCAAAATGCCATTTCTAATGCGATCCTAGGCGTTGTGTCCTGGGTTCATCTTTGAAGTATTTAAACATCTAGTCTTCGTCCTCGACCAAAGGATTTTTGGCGACCATGTTAGCAGATAATATCTTTTTGAAGACCTGACCGATACTGGTGTCAGAGTCCCAGGTTGAGGAGTCAGAAGAGTGTGAATGCTCATGACTTCTCTGAGTCTTCTGAAGTTGAAGTGGGTGAACATAATCCAACCCCGGTGGGTGTGCTAGTAATAGTTTTGAGCCTTTCCCTTTGGAGCTCGAATCCGTAAGGAAAGGCGCCGGCCTTAACCATAATTGAGTCCTTTGTTGTTGTTCAAGTCGTAATCCATCTTCTGGATGAGGTATTTGGCTTCTGTTGTATAACGGTAAAGTTGCATCTTGCCGTTGTCGGGTTCTAATTCTCCTGGAGTTAGTTGCTGATGATGCTCCAATCAACCTAAGATGATGGGTACCTCCTCCTTCTAATTTTCTGGAACTAGGAAGTAAGAGCCCACGGAAAGGACAACTCGGCTCACAAGGTTGGCGGTTGTCACTTGTGTTTGTAGCATACATAGAGAGTTGTCTAAGAAATATTTTGTGTTCCAACATGCACAAGCGTAATTCAAAGACAACTTTCTATTAATAAAATGAGAAATTTTATCCCGAGGGATTACATCATATAAAAAGTGTGCTTCGGTATCGACGTAGATGTAGTCTCCTAGCTCCTCATCGGTGGAGACTAGGGCTGTTGAAGGAAGAGAGGGAGGATGCTTCCCCTTTAGCTTGACCACCAAGGGGGTTGCGGTCGAAGGTTCCTGTGCCTTCATGGTTGGCTTTGGGGAGCTCCGGGGTAGCCTTATTCGTATAGGCTCCTGGCCATCATCTGACGTCATCGAGGGCGAAGATGGCACTTTGCCTCGGAGCTGGACGACGAGGGGCGCTGATACCTTGGAGTTTTCTTTCAGTCGAACCTTTAGTGGTTCTTCAGTAACAGCTGCAGTTTCTGAGGCCGTCTCTGCCTCTTCGTTGGCATTATTGCTCTTATCGTCCCAGGGGACTGACTTATATATATTAGCATCCGTACAGTAGGCTTCAAG
The DNA here is from genome assembly GCA_029216955.1 of Iris pallida. NCBI lineage: Eukaryota > Viridiplantae > Streptophyta > Magnoliopsida > Asparagales > Iridaceae > Iris > Iris pallida. The sequence goes on from JANAVB010015397.1 coordinate 25,471,634, forward strand.
TTCCCAAAACGGGTCGATGTCAGCAAATTCGGTCTTGATAGTCGTATCGCTGGCCACATACTTCATGTATTGATGGATAGGGAAAGGAACGATCATGTACTCATGAATCAATGGACATCCCAACAATATGTTGTAGTTTATGTCAGCGTCGATGACATAGCAAGTCACTTTAGTGTGGAGGTCGTCTATTTAGTACTTCAAGAAAATTTTGCCTAGGGGCTCACTCTTTTCTAGGTTGAAGCTGCTGATTATTGTGTTCGATGCATCGGAATCCCTAGAGTTTACAGCAAACTGCTTGGGATAGTGCTGAGAGAGGATCCTGGATCGATGTGGATGCGATCGATTTAGTGGACCGACATACCATGTATAGTACAGAGGCCTATTATGCCAGTTATTCTTTAGCAGCATGTCCTGCTGGGTCAAAGTGATCCTGGGGATCACTTTGACCATACTGTGACAATGTAGGCAGGCCGTAGGGTCTTCCTTGGGTGGTCACGCCAGAGTGAGAAAGGACTCCACATTCTGTAAGGCTTCGCTGAGCGCATCTCGGGTCTCTTTGGAGAGATAAAGGGTCTCGAAGAGTGAAAATCTAGCCGTGGTATTGGCTAGCTATGCCAGTATGTCGAAGTTGCAGGGTTTGGTAGGCCCTACTGCCGAGTCTTTTCTCATAGGTTTGTCGAAGCGAACCTCCTTTTGCTTCTGCCTATCTGCAGCAGAAGACTGAGAGGGGCCTGCTTCTAATGTATCAAGAGCAAGGGTTGTAGTTGGTGGAGGTGTTGCCTCCTCTGGAACTTGGTTCTCCTCTTGCTGCTACACCGAGTGTGTGGTCACCAGGGTGTCATCGGTCGATGCCGAGACCATGCGACATGTCCTGACCTTCTTTCCTTTGACAGAGGGGGTTATAGGTGCCATCATGTCGGCAGTAAGGTCGGGATGGACCCACATGACCTTGCCTCGTGGTGTGGAAAACATGATGAGCCCTTAAGCATTATCACGCAAAGATTGACTACTTCCATTGTCACCCTCGAGATGTGGACGACCTCGTCCTGTGCCTTTGTGGTTGGAAAACTTCCAAACTAGAGAGTAACCATGTTGGCCGTGATAGCCTTTTCTTCTTAGTCAAGTGATAGGACTTTAATATCGATGAGGCACTGAATCTGTCTTTTCAACACATAGCAATCTCGTGTCGAATGGTGTATATACTGATAATAATGGCAGTATTTAGAGTTGTCCACCTTCCCCACTTCGTCGGGGCAGTATGATGTTGGAAGAGACATCTTGCCACTCTTCGTCAGCATATCGAAGAGTTCCAGCGTATCCTTTTCGTTAATGGAGTAGGTCTTCCTCGGTATCTGCGCTTCTGCATACTTGGGGTTCATTGTTACTGAACCTTTGGAGATGTTGAAGGCCATGACTTGTTTGCCTTTTTTGTCCTTGGGTTTGTTACTAGACGAGCGTCTCCTCTTGTCCTCAAGAGATGAAAAGTTTAATCCCAAGAGCTGCCTATCTTGGGCTTTCCTCTATGCCACATCTGCCTCTGTAATAAAAGACGTCCACTCTGTGCAAGGAGCACAGTGCCACAATTTGATTGAAGGCAAAATTTTCTTTCAGCATGAGTCCATAAGCATGGGCACGGGCATGCCAGGTGGTAGCCTCAAAGCTGTCTGGCAGAAGCGTTCGATGTCTGTACAGATATGCTCTTTCTCTCTTTGGATGAGCTCCATGAGAGTTAAAATTGTCATGTCCATCCCTCCTTCATAGAATAGGTCGATGAAGAGAGTCTTTAGGTCCTCGAACGATGAAATGTAGTCGTCCGGAAGACTGCAGAACCACAAATAGGTTACCCCCTGCAGGGCTCCTATGAATATGTTGGTGAGGAGGGCATCGTTCTTTGGTAGGTGCCCTGTTACTGAGGTATATTACCTCAAGTATCATCAAGGAGACCCCTTACCATCAAAAGGCGTGAGCGTTTGCAGATTGTATTTGGGAGCGTAGACAACATTGTCCCACTCGGCAGGATTTGGTTACCGAATCCCCATCTTTCGGAGTGCTCCTTGCTTCTCTTTGGCATCATAGCGAGCATACAGTTCCTTCATAGCCTGTTGTATCTCGGTTGACATTACAGGTCTTGTGGTCGATGGAGTAGATGATGATGGTGTTGCTTGGTTGATGATGGAAAGCTTACCAGATCCGTCGTTAGCTGCCGGGTCAAGTACAGGTGTGGAGGAAATGGGGACCAAACTCTCCTTGATCTCCAGTACGGTAGAAGACAAGGATTTTATTATAGCATTTAACGTATCTTGGCTCGTCTCCAGAGCATCGATACGTTTCTGCTGGTCAGGCGCTTCACTATTGTCCGCCTCGTCGCCATCGGCCATAAATACAAATCTTGTGTGTAAATGGGTGGAAGGGACAGTAGACCCTTCGCTCTCCAGCTTAGATGAATGTACCTCATCGTCTTGAGGATGAACTGGAAGGTTACAGTCTACCTCAGACTCATTGCGGTTTCTACCCCCAGTCTGGTGGCTAGCTCACCTATGGAGGCATCCGTATCATATTGTTCCTCCTCAGACTGGAATACGGTATTGTCATGGATGATGGGCGGTTGGCTACCTATGGCGTCTGACGTAGTACCCAATAGAGATTTGGAATGCATGTCTTAGAACGCATCTGTGCTGTGTACCTTCACCTTGCTACTCTCGGGCCGTTTCTTGGACTTGGTGGCCGAGATGAGAGGATTCTTGGATGACTTTTTAAGAGATTGAGAATCCTATACCGCGTTGCACGTAGCAACACGGAGTTCATCTTCGTCTGCATTTGTCGACCCCATGTCGAACGTCTGACGTTCGGTTGATGCCGGCTGTAGTCTTTGGAAGACGGAACGCCTCCTCGGGGGTACGGTGGCTGCCTATTAACACAACAGTTGATGGTAATATAGGTACAAGGATGCCTTGATTTAGGCATGCCCTGTGCCGTAGATTTATTTTTCGCCTTACGCTTGTGTGAAAGCGTCAAGTCCTCCACCTTTTTACCCCCATTGTACGCACAGGGAGGCTATGCGTGGGTACGATCAGTGAGGGTCTAGCGAGGCAGACTCCTATTATGCTTACAGGAATGCTGCTTGCATGAGTCCTTCTCCATGGGTTGTACCCTTGGCATGCATCATGTATTGGAGTGCTCTAGCGACAGAGGGGTTTAACTAGTCGAGGCATCGAAGTACGGAGACCAGTTTTGTATAACTTTACAACGGCTGTGCGTGTGAATGTTAATACAGGCCCTTGGTCGGTTAGTGGCATAGTACGTTTGTTGTACGGGGCACATACTGCCTTGGATTTCTTCCTACTAACCCCAGCGGGTGCATATTATTTAGAATCCAATTAGGGCTCGCCTGATTGGAAGGCAATTCTGTGGAAGATAGATCTTCTCACTGACAACGCTTCCTTTGTGAGGGGTTAAACCGCCGCGCACTTCCTTCGGTATTGTACCCTCGTCAGGCCCGCCATAGGGGTACTGTCTTCCTCGTCGTACTTTCCTAAAATGGGAATCAAGTAAGGTGACATTATAACGCCCCAGTCCCAAAATACGTAGGACTAGGAACGTAGACATGCCAGCTGTTTTCATACGAAGTATACTCCAATATATGGAAGCCTCGTATAAATACATAAGCTGTAAAATGCAGTAGAACCATAACTAATCTCATCTACACAGAATAAATGAATAAAAGATCATATAATGAGAATAAATTTGTCTTGATACAATATGTTGGGCGGAGACAAATCCACTACCAACAAAATAAGGAAATAAAATATATAGAAAATGAAATGAGTGGCGAGCGAAGCGAAGACGATCCAAATGCAATCATCCTCGAAGAAATAGCGAAGATCACGGCTAGAGCTAGAACACCTGTGAAAGACAATAGCACACACCTGGCAAGACAATCAAGTCCTCAGAGGGACGTAACAAGACACATAATAGCATGCCATATAAACTGAATAAATATTGCTCAAATAAATAAGTCAATCGAATTTATAACTTAGTCCAATACGCACCTACTGAACGAGCGTACCATCCCCCCAACCAAACAAGGACAGGAGATGGTAAACTAATTCACGGTAACGTATCTTCCCATGCTATGAATCCAATATGGTATCCGGACCCCAACAAGGTTCAATACCTTCTCATCGAAGTAGTAAGTCACATCTACAACCAAACAAGGACAAGATGTGACGAACTAATCCGCGACAAGATATTGTTCCAAGCCATGGTCAGATACAAGTACCATAACCAAAAGTACTCGTACCTAACGGATAAGGTAGCCCACTATTCTAAGTGAAATATTGTTAAGAACAATCCTTCCTACGCATGGGCCCTAGCTGAATAGGATCGGCGTAGTCCCCCTTTGGGCACCAGAGGCCCCATCAGGAAGAGCATGACGTTCCGCAGAATCGTCAGTGGCCGTCAGTAATCATGGGTCATCAACCCCGTATCTCCAGCGGAGAGTCCGGGTCACAAGGAAAGTGCATCGAAGCCCATACGCTAAGGAATTGTCCTCCCCGCCCAATACCTACTGTGTTGCATCCATAACACAAACCACTATAACCGCTAAGTCAAACTAGCATGCAATCTCTATTAGCGGTTATTCCTATCGCACGGCTTGTACGTACTGGTGGCCAGCCAATCACGCACTTCCGTATTCTACATGCGACACACAACCTCGTGTTACAACGTGTCAAGGCCAATGAATGCAACACACAAAGTGGTCCCTTAAATCTAGGTTTAATGTGAGAAAAATAATATATAGCAGGAAAAATAAATGAACAGTAAGTTCTAACAGATATACCATGTATCACAGTTTATTTTGCATAAAGAAAATAATGAACATGCATGAAATATGAGCTAAAATAATTAAACAGCAAATGGCAAGGTGTCTTGTCTGGTAGGACGCCTGATGTGCTGCGAATATCACGGTGGCACGAACAGCAATTTCGGTGTAACAACTGTACAAGGGGACCTCGGATAGTGGTACGGATCGTGTCATTGGGTCCAGAAGGGTTAATTTAGTAAGAGTAGACATAAGGTAGTCTCAAAATTGGTAAGGTAGCGGAATAATGGGATTGGACAGGGTGATACTCGAAGGAATTTGGAAAAAAGTACTTATACTATTTGAAAATAGGTTTTGGTTAATCTAAATATAACTACAAAATTCTAAGGAAAAATTATTTTAACTAAAAATTCTCAAAAAATAATATACCCTTTAAAAATAATGTAGATAAATAATAATAATAATATGGAAAATTTTGTAGGGTTTTAAAACCATATTTGAAAATAAGGTCAAGCCAAATATAATAGTTATATATAACTGTGTATACATGTTTATTCAAGAAACTTTGAAAAGATTTATAACTAAGGATAACCCTGATAAGAATGATTATTAGTATTATGATGATTAATACAAATAGAAATATCAATAATATTGATACTATTTGTAATAATATCTATACCAAATAAAATAATACTAATAAATAATATTAGTCCTTAATCTTAGTCAATCTGTAACAATAATAATAAAAAATGTTAGTGTTAATAAAAATGATAATTTTAATATATACTAAAAGGAGAAGACAAAATAATAATAATAATAATAATAATAATAATAATAATAATAATAATAATAATACTAATAATAATAATAATAATAATAATAAAGATAATAATAATAACAAAAAACAAAAACAAAAGAAATAAATAAAAATATAACTGCACTCGTTCTCCTTTTTCGAGGAGAACATTTGGGAAACAAAACAAGTACAGAGAGAGTGAAGGAGAGAGAGAGGCACGAGAGCGAGGAAGAGAGGCGGGGAAGAACGGCGAGGGCTGCTCCGGCCACTGGGCGGCGCCGGAGGCGCGGAGAGCTCGGCGGAGCTTGGGAGCGGGGCTCGGAGGATCGGGGGTTTCGAGCGGGACGGAGTTCGGGGTTCGACTAAGGTGGTGGAGGCGGTTGTGCGGCGGTCGGTCGGATCTTGGCAGTCGGTGGCAGAGGGTATAGGCGAAGGCGGAGGAAGGCGGAGGCTGACGTTTGGTCGACGGGGCTCCGCAAGCGCGGCGGATGGACGGGGGACAGCGGCGGAAGTCGGTGGTCGGCGCGGGCGGAGATGCGCGCACGGTGGTTCCAGTCGGGCGGAGGGTTCGGAAAGAGGGCGGCTGTCACGACGCAGCTTTGGCGGACGGGCACGACGAGGCTGCGGCGGACGGACACGGCGAGGATGCGACGGTCGATCGCCGGGAGAGGTGAGTGATTAGGGTTAGGGTTCTATTTTGGGTTTTTCTCTGGTCGTCGGCGTTGGCCCCGGTGACGGTGGTGGTGGTTGCCAGCGGGTTGGCCGGGGCTTGGAGGGGGTTTGGCCGGAGAGAAGATGGTGGTGATACTATTGGTGGTGGTGGCCTGCCGCGGCAGTGGCCGCGGTGGTGGTATCGGTGTTGGCTGGTGGTTGTGCGTCGGTGTTGTCGATGGTGATGGTGTTGCTTGGGGGTTTGGTTGTGCTGGTAATGGCCGCAGTGGTTGGTGATTCCGGTCGGACGGCCAGGGTGCGACGGGTGGTCTGGCTGAGGGTGAAGGTGGCTGTGGTGACGGGGGTTGGCCGGTGGTGAGCCTGTAGTTGTGATGGTGACGGGTGTCGTCGGAGAGTTGGCAAGGCAGGAGGAGGCTGGACATGGATATAATAGGTTTAGACTAGGAATTGGTTTTGTCGGGGGTGTCCGACACGAAAGAGATAAAATGTAATTGTAAACATGGAATAAGAATGTGGATGGTGGAACACGGACACGGTGCACGCACTTTATGGAGAATTATTTTTGGAGGAATAATGTGGATGATAAAAAATATTGGAGGAGTACCTGCCTATTTATAGGATGTGGGAATTCCCAATTGGATAGGAACTAGGAATAGATTAAAAACCCAAAAATAGATAACTTGCAATTTAATTTAGAATCAATCAAATCTAAATCCAAATCCAATTAAAATCAAATTACATACTTTTAGTTTAAAAATCAAATCAATTTAAAATATAGATAGTTTACTATTTAAATGTATCCATGGAATCAAATCAAAATTTAAATCTTCACAAAAATTTCGAAATATATTTTCCAAAAATACTATAATAATTAATTTCAAAAATTACATTATTTAAAATAAACAAATAAATAATTACAAAAAAATATATGTTTGTACAATTAATATTTACATAGATATACTTTTGTAAATTACCATTTTATAGGAAAAATTTATTTATTATATAAATGAAAGGCTTTTCATAAAAGTCATAAACTTGAAAATAATAGCTAGAAATAATTTTTGTCTATTAAAATTAATAAAAATAATGTTTTTCAAAAATTATGTACGCTCGCACATATTCGCACTCGACGAGCAAGAAAAATAATTTCGTGCGCGACGTACAATACGACTACGCGACGTATAATACAAAATTTTAAATCGATACCAAAAAATAAAAATAAATAAAAAAAATAGTAGAAATTTTAGGGGTTTTACATCCTACCCAACTTAAAAGAATTTCGTCCTCGAAATTAAGAATTTGTAGGGGGTGAGAGGACACAAGTGGATATCAATGGGGAACAATCAATAAGGCTCAACAAAATCATGCCGTAAGAAATTGCGATCTAGATCATAGAAAAATAATACGATACGGTCGGAATGAATGAGGGTCACGATTAAGAGAACGAAATAGATTCAATTTAATTAAGCGATTAGAGGTTCTTGATAGAGTCGAGTAGTTTAGGATAGCAATATCGAGTGGGAATGGTCATAGCCGATAGGAAGGCTAGAGGAAGTTCTAGCACGACGCCTTCGTCATTCTAAAATGGTTGAAGGCGAAAGCAATATAGAGTTCAAAGGAGGTGTTATCGAATACGAGTACGTGATTCAAAGACGATCGAATAACTTCAAAGCATTGTCAAGGCAGTCGTGGATGGGATTGTAAGGGCCAAGTTTAGTTATGTCCCCATCCACGTAGAGTAATAGACAAAAGCGAACCAAAGTGCACTTGGTTGATCAGACCATCATGCACCGGTTCTGATTAGATGATATGTTAGTGAGCGGTCGCTCAATATCATATGCCTTGATCAAGCTCAATAAAGAATTAGCTTGCAAATACTAGGCTACATTAGCATCATTAGTCAAAACGGTAAATACATAGGTACGAGAGATTAAGATTTAAAGAAGGTAGAATGATTCTAAGTCATACAGTTCGTCCTATAGTCTTCCTGTCCAAGTCCTTGGTTGGTTAGACGGGTTAGGTCCTCTAGATTCTAGGATCTAAATAAGCTTGCTAGTATAGGTCACTAGGTCAAAGGGGTTGCTAGTTCATAAGGTATTCTACCCAACTTAAAGAATTAAACTAATGGTATTTTGGGACAACTAACTAGTAGGGTCACTCTCTAGCAAGCATGAAGGGAAGATAAGAATAGGGATGGAAGGAAGCAAGCAAGATGCAGTCGATGAGTCAAACGGTAGATAAAATCAAGGAAAAAGGTCAAGTATGTGGATGAGATTCCTAGACTTCTAATCCTATACGCAGGCTTGCTTGGTATGGTAAAATAGCCAAACAATTTATCTTAACCTGCATGGGCCACCAGAAAAACATGTAACGCTCCAGTCCCAAAATACGTAGGACTAGGAACGTAGACATGCCAGCTGCATTCATACGAATTATACTCCAATATATGGAAGCCTCGTATAAATACATAAGCTGTAAAATGCAGTAGAACCATAACTAATCTCATCCACACAGAATAAATGGATAAAAGATCATATAATGAGAATAAATTTGTCTTAATACAATATGTTGGGCGGAGACAAATCCACTACCAACAAAATAAGGAAATAAAATACATGGAAAATGAAATGAGTGGCGAGCGAAGCGAAGACGATCCAAATGCAATCATCCTCCAAGAAATAGCGAAGATCATGGCTAGAGCTAGAACACCTGCGAAAGACAATAGCACACACCTGGCAAGACAACCAGGTCCTCAGAGGGACGTAACAAGACACATAATAGCATGCCATATAAACTGAATAAATATTGCTCAAATAAATAAGTCAATCGAATTTATAACATAGTCCAATACGCACCTACTGAACGAGCGTACCATCCCCCCAACCAAACAAGGACAGGAGATGGTAAACTAATTCACGGTAACGTATCTTCCCATGCTATGAATCCAATATGGTATCCGGACCCCAACAAGGTTCAATAACTTCTCATCGAAGTAGTAAGTCACACCTACAACCAAATAAGGACAAGATGTGACGAACTAATCCGTGACAAGTTATTGTTCCAAGCCATGGTCACATACAAGTACCCAAACCAAAAGTACTCGTACCTAACGGATAAGGTAGCCTACCATTCTAAGCAAAATATTATTAAGAACAATCCTTCCTACGCATTGGCCCTGGCTGAATAGGATCGGCATAGTCCCCCTTTGGGCACCAGAGGCCCCATCAGGAAGAGCATGACGTTTCGCAGAATCGTCAGTGGCCGTCAGTAATCATGGGTCATCAATCTCGTATCTCCAGCGGAGAGTCCGGGTCACAAGGGAAGTGCATCGAAGCCCATACGCTAAGGAATTGTCCTTCTCGCCCAATTCCTACTGTGTTGCATCCATAACACAAACCACTATAACCGCTAAGTCAAACTAGCATGCAATCTCTATTAGCGGTTATTTCTATCGCACGGCTTGTACGTACTGGTGGCCAGCCAATCATGCACTTTCGTATTCTACATGCGACACACAACCTCGTGTTACAACGTGTCAAGGCCAATGAATGCAACACACAAGGTGGTCCCTTAAATCTAGGTTTAATGTGAGAAAAATAATACATAGCAGGAAAAATAAATGAACAGTAAGTTCTAACAATTATGCCATATATCATAGTTTATTTTGCATAAAGAAAATAATGAACATGCATGAAATATTTGCTAAAATAATTAAACATCAAATGGCAAGGTGTCTTGCCTGGTAGGACGCCTGGTGTGCTGCGAATATCACGGTGGCATGAACTACAATTTTGGTGTAACAACTGTACAAGGGGACCTCGGATGGTGGTACGGATCGTGTCATTTGGTCCAGAAGGGTTAATTTAGTAAGAATGGACATAAGGTAGTCTCAAAATTGGTAAGGTAGCGGAATAATGGAATTGGACAGGGTGATACTCGAAGGAATTGGAAAGAAAGTACTTATACTATTTGAAAATAGGTTTTGGTTAATCTAAATATAACTACAAAATTCTAAGGAAAAAATATTTTAACTAAAAATTCTCAAAAAATAATATACCCTTTAAAAATAATTTAGATAAATAATAATAATAATAATATGGAAAAAAATTTATGGTTTTAAAACCATATTTGAAAATAAGGTCAAGCCAAATATAATAGTTATATATGACTGTGTATACATGTTTATTCAAGAAACTTTGAAAAGATTTATAACAAAGGATAACCCTGATAAGAATGATTATTAGTATTATGAGGATTAATACAAATAGAAATATCAATAATATTGATACTATTTGTAATAATATCTATACCAAATAAAATAATACTAATAAATAATATTAGTCCTTAATCTTAGTCAATCTGTAACAATAATAATAAGAAATGTTAGTGTTAATAAAAATGATAATTTTAATATATACTAAAAGGAGAAGACAAAATAATAATAATAATAATAATAATAATAATAATAATAATACTAATAATAATAATAAAGATAATAATAATAATAATAACAAAAAAACAAAAACAAAAGAAATAAATAAAAATATAACTGCACTCGTTCTCCTCTTTCGAGGAGAACATTTGGGAAACAAAACAAGTACAGAGAGAGTGAAGGAGAGAGAGAGGCACGAGAGCGAGGGAGAGAGGCGGGAAAGAACGGCGAGGGCTGCTCCGGCCACTGGGCGGCGTCGGAGGCACGGAGAGCTCGGCGGAGGCGGAGCTTGCGAGCGGGGCGCAGAGGATCGGGGGTTTCGAGCGGGGCGGAGTTCGGGGTTCGACTAAGGCGGTGGAGGCGGCTGTGCGGCGGTCGGCCGGATCTTGGCGGTCGGTGGCAGAGGGTGTAGGCGGAGGAAGGCGGAGGCTGACGTTTGGTCGACGGGGCTCCGCAAGCGCGACGGATGAACGGAGGACAGCGGCGGAAGTCGGTGGTCGACGCGGGTGGAGATGCGCGCACGGTGGTTCCAGTCGGGCAGAGGGTTCGGAAAGAGGGCGACGGTCACGACGCGGCTTTGGCGGACGGGCACGGCGAGGCTGCGATGGACGGGCACGGCGAGGCTGCGACGGTCGATCGTCGGAAGAGGTGAGTGATTAGGGTTAGGGTTTTATTTTGGGTTTTTCTCTGGTCGCCGGCGTTGGCGCCGGTGGCGGTGGTAGTGGTTGCCAGCGGGTTGGCCGGGGCTTGGAGGGGGTTTGGCCGGAGGGAAGATGGTGGTGATACTATTGGTGGTGGCGGCCTGCCGCGGCAGTGGCCGTGGTGGTGGTGTCGGTGTTGGCTGGTGGTTGTGCGTCGGTGTTGTCGATGGTGATGGTATTGCTTGGGGGTTTGGTTGTGCTGGTAATAGCCGCGGTGGTTGGTGATTCCGGTCGGGCGGCCAGGGTGCGACGGGTGGTCTGGCTGAGGGTGAAGGTGGTTGTGGTGACGGGGGTTGGCCGGTGGTGAGCCTGTGGTTGTGATGGTGATGGGTGTCGTCGGAGAGTTGGCGAGGCAGGAGGAGGCTGGACATGGGTAGAATAGGTTTAGACTAAGAATTGGTTTTGTCAGGGGTATCCGACATGAAAGAGGTAAAATGTAATTGTAAACATGGAATAAGAATGTGGATGGTGGAACACAGACACGGTGCACGCACTTTATGGAGAATTATTTATGGAGGAATAATGTGGATGATAAAAAATATTGGAGGGGTACCTGCCTATTTATAGGATGTGGGAATTCCTAATTGGATAGGAACTAGGAATAGATTTAAAACCCAAAAATAGATAACTTGCAATTTAATTTAAAATCAATCAAATCTAAATCCAAATCCAATTAAAATCAAATTAAATACTTTTAGTTTAAAAATCAAATCAATTGAAAATATAGATAGTTTACTATTTAAATGTATCCATGGAATCAAATCAAAATTTAAATCTTCACAAAAATTTTGAAATATATTTTCCAAAAATACTATAATAATTAATTTCAAAAATTACATTATTTAAAATAAACAAATAAATAATTACGAAAAAATATATGTTTGTACAAAATATTTACATAGATATACTTTTCTAAATTACCATTTTATAGGAAAAATTTATTTATTATATAAATGAAAGGCTTTTGATAAAAGTCATAAACTTGAAAATAATAGCTAAAAATATTTTTTGTCTATTAAAATTAATAAAAATAATGTTTTTCAAAAATTATGTACGCTCGCACATATTCGCACTCGACGAGCAAGAAAAATAATTTCGTGCACGACGTACAATACGACTACGCGACGTACAATACAAAATTTTAAATCGATACCAAAAAATAAAAATAAAAAAAATAGTAGAAATTTTAGGGGTTTTACAGGCATGGCCGTAGTAGACAAAATCTTCTCCGGGGATTCAGCAATTAGAGGGTTCTAGATCGCAGACCCTCTATCGTGTTGCTCGTCGCAGCCGCCTTGGACATCCAGAAATGGCGAGTGTTCTTCGGCTTTACGAACCGCTTTGAAGGACTTGATTTCTCTTCAAATAGTAGATCTTCAAAAGCTTATTGGTCGAAGCGTACGACCAGCATCTTCTTAGAAGATCCCAGTAAGCTGTCATCAGATTGCATCAACACCTTCTCATTAGAGAAGAAGGTAGTCCCCAGCAGAGTCTCCATTTTGTTTGACATCACAAAAGATTATACAGACTTTTGTTTATTGTACTTGAAAAAAGGTACAATCGATTTTTATGCAAGAAAATCTAAGTACAAAATTTTTGGGAAAGCATGACAGTATAGATCGAGCACTGTAGTGGCTCCTTTACTCCATTGACGATCTGACGACGAGTTGGACTTGCTTTGTCTTTCTGGTACCTTTGATGGAACTCTAGGGTTACCGATCAAGAGGATGCCAGAGTTTAAGACTTCGAAGCTTTACCTTTTTTCTTATGCTTCTTTTCTTTCTGTGTGTGTCCTCCTCCTCTCTTTGCTGAAGGGAAAACTCCTTCTATTTATAGGGGAAAGGGGGCACATATGCGATGTGCACTCAAATTTGAGATATGAAAGAATCTGTTGTTATTGAATGGTGTGGGCTTGTGCTGAGCTGATACTTGGTGGACGTCAAAATTTCCCTCTATCGAGATCTCGGGTGGTTATTAAAATAACCGAAGAAGGAGACAAGTGGCGTGTCTACTACTAGGAATCTTCTGTTTAGATGAAGCCGAGTAGATCTTGGATTTCATCTAAGAGTAGGAATATGTTTGATCTTCAGGAGGCTATCAATTTAAACAAACCGACTTGATACAACCTTTATTAAAAGAGCAAACTTCGTCCTTATCTGAGTTTTAAACAAATTGATAAGATATTTGCACTTATCAATATGATCAACCTCTGTCCTATCTTTGAGAGTTGCAATTTAAACAAATCAATTGGGTGGAACCATACAACCTGTGCCTCAAGTGAGGTCTTAGTGCTACTGCGCTTCTGGTGCGACGAGTAGACTGTTCCCTTGGAGACAACGGAGCCTCTGCGCTTTCAGGCGACGAGTGGACTATGTTTCAAAGACGACAGAACCTTTGTGCGTTTGAGCAATGATTAGGCTGTGTTTTGAGTAGTAAAGTCACTGTGCTTTAGGGCGACAAGTAGGATGTGCTTCAGGCCAACGAGGTTACTGTACTTTTGGAGCGGCAGGCGGACTAGTGTTGGATGCAATGGTGTTTCCTAAGTCTTTGATGAAGGGGGTTGAGCTTCTGGGTCAAAGTAGAGGTCTGCATCGTTGGAGCTGGAATAATATGAAGTTATCACCAGTCTGTGCCTCCTGCTGGCACAGGATTGTAGCTGCGCTTCAGGTTTGAAAAAGATGTCTTTGAAGTCTTCTTTCAGAGCTACTAATGATAGCTCTTTAAGGAACGACTCTCTCTTGATTGCCACCGTTACTTGGAAAATTTGAAAGGGTCTTTTAATGGTCTATGACTTAGTCGAATGAACCCATTTAATGAGGTTCATCGTACCGAGTCTTAGGTTCATCCTATTAATGTGAGAATTTTGACCGACGGCCCTGTGGCCTATGTCTTGGACCACTCCCGCCCTATATAAAGGGGGAGTTTCTTACGAAGAGTCACGTCTTCCTATTTTTTTCCTTGAATACCATGCTGGATCCAGACTTATCTTCGAAAGGCCGTTGGCCATGCCTAAGTCAGATTTTGGTCTAGGATCCCTTCATTCAAAGGAGTTGTGCCTTCGTAGAAGAACTGTTGATGAGCTTCGGATGTGCTGGAACGCTTCTCATGGGGATTTTGAACCTGAGCAACATCTTAGAGGTCTTGGAGGTCCTGATGACCGAGTTTGGTCTGGTTGCCAATATGAAACGTCGCAGGTTGTGCTCTGCCCTGCTCATTGGCGGCTACGCGCTTCCGTTAGGCTAGAAGAGCCTCAAAAGTTTATGCGCTTTTGAAAAGGTCCTCCTGTCGTGCGGTGGACTGAATTCTCGCTCAAGCCAATAGCTTCTTCAGGAAGAGCTCCACGTCTAAGAGGGGGTGCTGTGGTGGCAGACTTTAATGGCGATTGTATTTACATCTTCCATCAACAGTCCTTCCTCTCATGACGATTACATTGTGAAGATGAACCCCAGCGTAGATCTGTAGGATTTTTTAGTTCAGCGTATGTGATCACAAACACTTTGTAACAGGTCCTTGTAATTAGAAAGTCTTCTTTTATGTAATCTTGACGAATCTGTAATAGACTTTTATAGCCTTGATTTAATAAAATGAACTTTTCATCTATTTTTTGTGAGTCTGTTTTTTCTGTTGGCGTGCTTGACTGCCTGTGCTTCTATGAAGCTATGTTGGTAGCAAGAGCACCAACTTGCACCGTTCGTTATCTGCGCTTTTGTGAAGATGGGTGGGTAACGAGAGTACCCACCAACGCCTTGTGTCACCCAGCTCTTTTTTATGCTTCTATAGGGAGCACCTTGGCAGTATTGTAGCTAAGGTGGACGGACTTGCATTAGTCGGACTTGCATTAGTCGATAATGGTGCAGACAACAGAGGAGGAGAAGAAACAGCAGCAATTGGGGTCGTGTATATAGGGTTTTGGTGATAGGTATATATATATATATATATATATATATATATTATATATATATATATATATATATATATATATATATATATATTTTTTTTTATATATATACATATATATATATATATATATATATATATATATATATATATATATATATATATATATATATATATAGGGTTTGCTAGGGGGTCAAGTATGGGCTGAGGTAGGATATTTTTAGGTGGGATTTGGTAGGGTTTGGAGTCCTAATGCAAGATAGATTGATATATAAATCTTTAGGTTTCCAAATATAGGAACCAAGGTATATTGAGCTTCCTTATTGGAGTTTGACTCAATAAATACTCAATAAATCTGAAATAAATATTTAGGAGGCCCCTCTCTATGTGTGTATGACCCTAACAAGTTATTTACAACTTGTTAGACATGTTTAGGCTCAATAGAAATTACCCGATTTAGAAATAGGCTTGAAAAGTCACATGCCATTTGAATTTAAATAACATGTGGTGCCTCGATTGAGTGGGACACCCTAGGCATGTGCGTAATAGACTCAAAAATAGTCAAAATTATATATTTGTTCATTTTTGTTGGATCGATGTCGAGTCCCGAATTCAAGTTGGAAGTAACAACAAATCTCATAGTAGATAACTTCTTGGCCTAAATTGACCCCGAAGTTGTGCGAAGCAAATAGAATACAAGAATACATTTGATTGAGATAAGATATACCAAATCGAAGATATTTTTGTCTAGGTCAACACTCATGAAGAAAGTTTCTAGAGTTTAGCATTTCTTGTGCTCGAAAAATCAAAGCTATCGAAGGGTGTATTGAATAAAAGTGGGAAATTTTTTATTAACCAATATATAATTTAAATAATACATATAAAAATATATCTATAATATATCAAAATTTTAGAGGTCTTATAACCTCTCCACCATATAAAATTTCGTCCTCGAAATTATGCACACACTAATATAAAGAAATTAATAATCACTAATTAAAGAAAATATACCTAATCCCATAAAGAGATGACGAAAATGCTTCCTAATTGCATCTTCGCTCTCGTCGACTCGCCTAGTGCATGATGCCTCTACGCGACACGAACTAAAGGAATGGTCAGGCCCTGTAAGGCTTTCTCTCGATGATCCAAAATATCTACGGGTTGCTCTTCGAAAGACAGGCTCGGCCCCATAATAATCTAGTAATGGTCTAGAACGTGACTAGGATCTGATACGTACCTCCTCAGCTGAGATACATAGAACACGTCATGAACGCCCTCTAAGGTTTGTGGTAACAAAAGTCTGTAGGCAACTTCTCTAACGCTCTCTAGTATGTCGAACAGTCTAATATACCTCAAACTAAGCTTCCATCTTCCTCCGAATCTAATATTCCCTCTTGTAGGAGAAATCTTCAAAAATACATGATCTTCCAGCTGAAACTCCAATGGTCGGCGATGACTGTCTACCCAATGCTTTTTTCGATCTTGAGCTCCTCGTAAATGTTCTTGAATTTGTTTCACTTCTCCATCGTACGAACCACTAACTCTGGTCCCAATATTTGTCGCTCACCAATATCAATCAAACATACTGTAGAGCGACATTTTCCTCCATACAAAGCTTAGAGTGATGCCATCTGAATACTCGTCTGATAGCTATTATTATAAGAAAACTCTACCAGATGAAGATGATCCTCCCATGAACCTCCAAAGTCGAGTATGCACACTCTCAACATATCCTCTAAGGTCGGTATGGTACGCTCCAACTATTCGTACGTCTGTGGGTGATACTATGTTCTGAACTTCAACCTCGTACCAAGACTCTCTTGTATACTCATCTAAAAATGTAAAGTGAACCTCGAATCTCTGTCTGACATAATACTAACTAACACTCCGTATAGTCGTACGATTTGCTTATGTACATCTCAGCTAACACGTCCGTAGATTGGCCCACTTCGAAAGGCAAGAATTGGTTGCCTTCATGAGTCGATCTACTAAAACCCAAACTGGATCTCTACTATTCGGGCTTCTTGGAAATCCCATCACAAAATCTATCGTAATATGCTTCCACTTCCACTCCGAAATAGGCAATGGCTGGAGCAGTCCTGCTGATCTCTGATGTTCAGCCTTAATTTGCTAACACATCAAACACTTCACTACAAATCAAGCTATCTCTCGCTTCATTCCATGCCACCAATAATGCTGCTTTAAATCTTTGTAAATTTTTGTTCCTCCTGGACGAATGGAATACGGTGAACTGTGTGCCTCAGTCATCAACTCATGTCTAATCTCTCCATTTGGAATGCCCACACCTCAAGGTCCTATCCTCATGAATATGTAATCTGGTCTATATACCGGTCTCAGTTCTCTGTCAAATTCTCTAGAATCTCGCATCCGTCGCATTGATCCTCTAGACCCATGACGACTGTACCTGAAGATTCGTCAGTTGGCCATCGACTCCTAGCAGTATAACTTCTATCCCCAACTTCTATAGATCCTTCCATAATTGCGGTTGGGTAGTCAAAAAAAATGCCGTAGATCTCCTGCTCAAAGCATCGGCTAATACATTCGCCTTCCTAGGATGGTATTGTAAATCAATTTCGAAATCCGTTATCGATTCCAACCATCTTCTCTGCCTCAAATTAAAGTCCTTCAGAGTGAGATATACTTTAAACTCTTACGATCTGTAAAGATCTTCACTCGCTCCTATATATAGTGCCTCTAAAGCTTCAATACAAAGATTACAGTTCCAAGCTTCAAGTCATGAGTAGGATAATTCTTCTCGTGAGCCCTCAATTGCCAGGAAGCATAAGCTACAACCTTCCTATGTTGCATCAATACACATAGTAATACTTTTCCAGAAGCATCGCTATAGATTACGAATCCTCCTGTTCCAGATGTAATCGTCAATATGGGTGCAGTAGTCAGGCGCTTCTTCAACTCATCAAATGTGATCTAATACTCCTCCATCCATACGAACTCCTGCTCCTTGCAGGTCAAACGAGTCATCGGTTCTGCAATCCTTGCTAAGTTCTTTACAAACCTTCGATAATAGCCGATAAGTCCATAAAAACTTCTTACCTCAGAGTGTTGGTCAGAACAGGCCACATCTATACTGCAGATATCTTGGCTGGATCTACTGAAATGCCTTCTTCCGAGACAATATGCCCAAGGAAAGAAACACGGTCTAAAAAACTCGTATTTACTCAATTTAGCATAGAGCATGTCACTCTTCAGTGTCTCCAAAACTATCCTTAAATGCTACTCATGCTCCTCCCGGCTCTTCGAGTATACCAAAATGTCATCAATAAATACAACTATGAACCAATTTAAGTATTGTTGGAACACTTTGTTCACCAAATTCAAGATTACTACTGGCGCCTTCGTCAGTCTGAAGGGCATCACTAAGAACTCAGAATAACCAAAATGTGTCCTAAAGGCCGTCTTCGGAATGTCTTCTTTGTGCACCTTCATTTGGTGATATCCGACCTCAAATTAATCTCCGAAAAGACATTCGCTTCTGTCAGTTGGTCGAACAAGTCATCAATACGGGGCAGTGGATACTTGTTTTTGATAGTTAAAGTATTCAGTTCCCTGTAGTCGATGCACATACACACTGACCCATCCTTCTTTGGCATAAATAGTACTGGAGCCCCCCTTGGTGATGTACTAAGTTGAATAAAGCCCTTGGTCTGCAACTCTTCTAGCTAAACCTTTATCTCATCCAACTCCTTCTTCACCAACTTGTACATATTAGAAGAAACGGGTGCTATTCTTGGCACTAACTCGATACTAAACTCCACTGGGCTGTCATGTAGTAGACCTGGCGTGTCCTCTAGGAATACATCCTTGAACTCCTCAATAATATGCGACGGTGGTGCTACCTCTATGGACAATAAAGCTTTAATTGCTTGTCCAACTTCCTTCTTGATGGTCCCTCGCATGAACTCAAACTCGGGAAGGCCTGGCGAACTGAAGATAACACTCGCTCTGTGGCAATTAAAACAGCACGATACTGGCTCAAACATTCATCCCTAATACTACATCAAAATTTGGTACTAAAAATACCAAAAAATTGTGCTCCATCTCTCTTCCACATACTACAACCGAACAAGTTCTACATGTACTAGTCGCAGGCATAATACCTTCGCCCGTTAGAATTCTCAAATCTTAGGCAAGGAAGACGTAGGTACTCTATGCATTGCTATAAAACTGCTAGATATAAAAGTCAAAGTGGCACTCGAATCAAATAGTACAGTGGCGGGTTTCGATGCTACTAAGATAGTACCTGTAATTGCCATGCGCTCGGGTTCCTCTGCAACTGGTGCCATAACATAAGCTTGATCAACTTTCTGTCCTTCGGCCTACTATCTAGCCCTTCCATACTGCACCTACTGTGGTGGTAAAGGCGGTCCTCTCTTTGGTCCTCCTGGTGCTGCAGTCACCTGAGCCGGTGGTCTCAGTCCTGGTGGTGCTCGTAGTACTGTTCTTAGGGTTTGGATGCTTTGGTCTGTCGCTCTACTGCAGACACTCCATAGCATAATATTGGTCAGGTCCACACCATAACCATTGTCCAAATCTTTTTCGACAATCTCTCAGAAGATGTTCCTTCTTGCCACAATGATGGCAAGTCGGGAGCTTCTTCGCTGGATAAGGTATAGCTCTCTGCTGATGAAATCCTCCTGGCCATCTAATGGGTCCTTCTGACTGTCTATTTGCCAGAACAATCGCAGTTATAGGGTGCTTCGGAAGTACTATGTCCTTGTTGCTAGCCTCCTGGAGACGGGCTTCTACTAATACTACGACGTAGAAAACTCTAAGACTGTGCAGTAGTATATCGCTGAAGTTTTTTGTCAACCCATAGTGAAATCTCCTCAACTTCTCTAAGTTATTCGGTATCAGGGTGGTAACAAAACAACTAAGGTGACTGAACTCTATGTCATACTCGTCTACGGTCATATTCCTTTGTTTGAGGTGGAGGAACTGATCGTGGAGAGCATCTCGAACAATAGAGGGCAAGTACTTCGTATTGAAATACTCTAAGAACTGCTTCCAGTCTGACCTCTGTCCATGTCTTGCTCGATCGATTCCCACCAGTGGTGTGTGTTTCCTTCAAGCTGGGTCCAAACGACTGTCATCCATAAATCTTCGGGAAGCTGTAAAACATCGGAAAGCTTCTGGGTGCTAATGATCCATGCGGTGGCCTCATTTGGCATCTCTTTACCCTCAAATGTCTTCGAGTTCATATGTCGATAGCCATGAATACAGCCTAATATTGGAGTGGGTGCTGGTGTATGTATCAGTGTAGGGGTTGGTGCTGCGAACCTCTCCATAGCCATCATCAAGATCTATCTTATGGCCTCAATCTGTTGCATCTACTACTTCATCATAGTCTGGAAGATTTGGAAAATCTAGACCTGGCCATCTGGCTGGGGCATCTGTGGCATCTGTCCGAAAGGTTGTTGTAGGTACGCTCCATGTGGCATCTAAATCAAAAATGGTGGTAGTAGAGGCAACTAATTTTCCTATTGAATCAGGGTCTGCAAAGTCTGGCCCTTATGTTGTATCGGTGCTAGGGGTACGAACCCTGCTGGAGTCGTTGTGTTGGCTGGAATCTCTCTGGGAGTCAGGTTCTCTGATGTCTCTGGAGTTCTACTATTGCTAGGAGTGGTGTTGTTGGTCGAGTCAGCTCCGAAAGCCATACGTCTACTACGCAACTGCATCTTGCTACAAAGAAAAAGTCATATGAGAGGAATATGGAATCAAGCTTTATGCATAAAGGAGATAATACGAATACAAAATTTCAAAAGCGATAAAATAGCAAGTGGATGAGATTTCCTAAGACACTTTAATCATAATTTTTAGGCTCGTCTTGGTAATCTAAGTAACCAAAATGACATACTGACATGTATGAAACACCAAAAAAAAACGTGTCACGTCCCAGTTCTAAAATAGATCGGAACCTAAGACATGAGCAAGCAAGTTGTACGCCTAGAATAAGTATTCCCAATTCAATAGACTTATTCTAATCGTAGTACACTGAATCCTATATCTACAATACAACCGTCACCGGTAAACTAATATCACTACAATAATAATACTAAAGTCTCATCCATGGAACAACATCAACACAGAAAATATAATAAAGGTCTGACTGTAATAGAATATAAGTCTGAAATAATCAAATACAAATCTGTTTGAGAAAAGCAAGTCTGGTAGAAATATATCCACTGAATCAAAGTACAATGCTAGAAAAATAAAATACTAGAATAAAGAAATAGTTAAGATATAGCTAGCTAGATAAAATATCCATAACTCTAACCACTGTGAACCCCTAAATCAGAAAAACTCCTCTGGCATCACCTCTATGTCCCTTGCAAGATATCCAGGCTCGATGCCTGGTCTATAAACTGTAGGATAAAGATACTCGTCTAGATTTGGGAAATAACTAGGTCCTCAGGGGAAATAATAAGATACAAAATAACAAGCTATAATATGAACTGAAATAAATACAGGAAATAAACTGGATAAAGTAATCCATCTATGTGAATAAATGTCGAATATGACTTAGGGCTGTATGGGTAGGTAAGGGAGTAGCATTGGCGTCAACTAATACTGGAACATATAATAGCATACTTCCCTCACCGTGCCGAATATTAGCCCGTGGCCACTGTCGGATATATCCACTAGTATAGCCTATAACATGGCTCACTGAGGTTGATATGCAAGTGTCAGTCCCATACGCCTACTAATATTATTTCTCTCCCGTCTCCTGCTCGAATCACATCTATAAATCTGGCATTCCATATCAGAATACAAGTCTCTATCTAGTCTCACTCTAACCAATATATGAACCATCACACGATCTGTCCGTATTGGTAGCTAGCTAAATATGTAAGTTCTTGTCAACAAAATGTAAAATCACTCAAAATGTCGTGTCATGAGATGTGTTAAGTCATAGAAGTCATAGGAAATAACTTTATTACTCATCGAAAGAGTCGTATAAACTTCTAAGTCACACATGTGCTATCATATCGATGAAACCATCGATAGCACCCAAGTCATACTTGGACGCACACTACTAACTCATCTATTCCTATGCACAGCAACAAATCATGTATTTAAATAGAGCAAGAGAGGTAGCATGCTATCTTGCCTGGATTTGTAGCAAACGAATAAAATATCGATCCGACGTCACCCTCCACAATCATGGTCTCACAAACTCCTATAAAATTATACAACTTATTAATTATCTTTCTTACATTATTGCTATCATTGACATATCCATCTATACAAGCTAAGTTGGGTTATCTACTATATATTAGTTATGATAACATAACTAGTCATGATATTCTTATTAGGGCTAATAAAATCCATAAAGTATATGTATCAATATTCCATATTAATTCTAAATATATTATTAATATTCTTGAAATAAATATTATATTATTAATATTGCATACAAACTATTTATAAATCATTTAGAATCTAATTCATGATCAAACTAACATCCACATTGATAAATTAAGGTTATTAGAATGAGTTTAACCATAAATAAAATAAATTTAATATTCTAAAATAAATGGTAATCTATTATCTAAATTAACAAATATTTATGATCATGAGTCGAAGATCATTGATATGGAGAATTGGTTTCACACAAATTTTTTTTTTTGGCTCACAAGATGACAATTTCAATAGTCCGTTTATGACATAATTTAATCATGCAATGATTGAATGATTTAGGCATTAAAATCGCGTAATTATAGAAAAATCATAAACAAGAATTATAGACAATCGAAATATGGTCATTTTGATATATATATATATCGATGAAAAAAATTAAATTATACAGTTCATAACCACCACGTAATGAACAGTGCCAATTTTGGACACACCTCGGTAAAACGTGTGCTTCGACTAATCTAGAAAGAAATTCGATGTGAAATTTTATATGAATGTAGTAGACACATAGGAAAACCCAACATTTTTGGTTTCATGAATTTTTTATGTTATAGGTAGAGAAATCGCAGTTGCAAGATGACATACCTGCTATAACTTTTGGACAACAAGGTAGATGGGTATTATGCGGCCTGTAGCAGCTTGTATAGGCTGTTTTCGACCATGGGGCTCCTTAGGGTAATGGAGAGTGCCTTGGAAACATTAAGGCTGAGGTGGTTGGACTTGGAGTAGCCGACAATGGTGCGAACATCAGCAAGAAGGAGAAGAAACAACAACAGCAGTCGGCAGCAATTGGGGTCGTGTATGTAGGGTTTTGGTAATGGGCTTTTGGATAGTTTAGTAGATATAGATAAGGTTTTCTAGAGGATTGGGTATGGACTGAGGTAGGATAGTTTTGGGTAGGTTTTGCTAGGATATGGAGTCCTAATGCGAGATAGATTGATATATAAATCTATAGGTTTCCAAATATATGAACGAAGGTTTATTGAGTTTCCTTGTTGGAGTTTGACGCAATAAATACTCAATAAATTTGACATAAATATTTAAGAGGCCCCACTCTATATGGGAATGACCCTAGCAAGTTATTTAAAACTTGTGATATAAGTTTAGGCTCAATAGAAATTACCTGATTTGAAAATAGGCTTAAAAAGTCACATTAGAGGATCTTATGTGCCATTTAAATTAAAATAGCACATGGGGTCTCGATTGAGTGGGACACCCTACGTATGTGGGTAGTATGCTCATAAAAAGTCGAAATCATATATTGGTTCGTTTAGATTGGATCGATGTCGAGTCTAGAATTTAAGTTGAAAGTTACAAGAAATCTCACGGTAGATAATTTGTTGACCTAAATTGACCCTGAAGTTGTACGAAGCAAATAGAATACAATAAGACATATTTGAGTGGGACATGATATACCAAATCGAAGATAAATTTGTAGGTCAATATTCATCAAGTAAGTTTATAGAGTTTGGCATTTTTTGTGCTCCAAAAATCAAATCTACAGAAGAGCGTATTTTATGATCATGAATAAAAGTGGGAATATTTATATTAACAAATATATAATTTAAACAATATATATAAAAATATATATAATATGTTAAAATTTTAGAGGTCATATATTAGGATAATTTTTACTCCTCGGTACCTCCATAAATGTAACATCCAAATCACTGTAGGTATCGTCCTTTCCTACTCTAATTTTATTGATCTAGTCACTATGACTTAATGCTGCCTACGTATAGTCTTATTTGACTTCTTCTAGTGGTGACTTCCATATCATTTTAAGTAGTGCTACTAGTTAGTTTCGAGAACCAATGTTCAATGGTATCTAGAATGCAGAGCCTCACAAATTTTAGTGTTTTCATATATTTGCGAGTGATTGGGTGAATCACTCTTGTAAAAAAGTTAATTAGGGCAGTACATAACACCCATACTCTAATCAGACCATTTGGTGTCCCTACAGTGACTTTGGTATTTAGAGTGCAAGACTAGTTGATATCTTTAGAAAAAATTCGTATATAGGACCTAGACGAGTCCACCTTCATTTATGTCTATCATGTTCCACTCAAAAGCCTCTTCTCGTGCACTATTTTTACGGCATAACATTTGGGCCTAAGGTCTCAACCTTAGCTACTTCCGTACAACTGTTGGCCATTCCAACCTAAATTGGAGGCTCGAACTCAACCAAACCCTTTTAACCCACTATATGATTTTGGAGGTTAGGTTGTTGAATTTAGTATTACTTGTAGCACCTTAAGAAAATAGGACCTATCGTAGTAGATTTTAGAAAGCTTGTTATGAATA
This sequence comes from Iris pallida, assembly GCA_029216955.1. Taxonomy (NCBI): domain Eukaryota; kingdom Viridiplantae; phylum Streptophyta; class Magnoliopsida; order Asparagales; family Iridaceae; genus Iris; species Iris pallida. Next base: position 25,496,716 of record JANAVB010015397.1, read on the forward strand.
AAATAAGTTGGTAAGCCATATTTTAATGCTGGACCTATGATTGTGAATAACCATTATTGTCTGGATTATTATTTGAAGAAGATATGAATACATGCTTTATAGGACTGGATAAATAACTAAGGTAGGTAGAATTTCATAGATACTTTCCCAAGAAACAAGTTATTGAAGTTACGTATAGGCAACTCTAGAGGGGGTGAATAGAGTTTGTGTCGATAATAACCAATTAAAAATGCAACTCTATATCACCTCCAGAAAACAACTATCAAGAGAGTAATTAATCAGAGAGTAATTAATCAGAGAGAAATGCAGAAATAAATAGTGATTAGAAGAGCATACGCAAACACAGCGATTTTAACCTGGTTTCCCTCGTGGAGGCCTACTCCAGGCCCGAGAACTCTCGCTCAGGATTGAATCCACTATTTGTGAGGTAGCGAACACCATGTGCCTTTAGTCCAAAGAGCACGCAAACTTCTTTGCAAAACACGAGCTTTTAGATCAAAGCGCTCTAATACTTCAACTTCGCGGAAAGCGAAACTTAAAATTTTCCATGTGACTTTTCTTTCACTGTGGTACACAACTTCTAGCTGATATCGCACTGAGCACCTTGGGCTAAGGGAGACATGGAAGAATGAGACTTGGAGTAGTAGAGCTTAGAAAGCTTGAATATTTGAAGGTAAGAGATGATTTGAAATGAGAGAATTCAAGCTCTATTTGTACACTCTTGGGAGGCAGAGTTCGGACCGAATTCTGTCCCAAGAATTCAAATTTTTTAACGTTGGACATCTTGTATCAAGCAGGCCCTAAAAATTAGGGTGCTAAAAATTAGGGGACAGAGTTTAGCCCAAACTCTGCCTTAGACAGAGTTCTGCCCGAACTCTTTGTTCCCTGGGCCAAAAGCTCTATATGACTAGCATTGGTTTGGTTTAGTTACGAATTGGTCTATTTGTATGGTAGAGCTTGGAGATATATGTCTAGGGATTGAGATGACACAGTACGAATCAACGTAGACATTCTATTAGACTGAATAAATTGAAAATTACAGACTTAGAATAAATAGGAAAACTAAGAGCCCTTTGATGACGTCTTTCTTCTGATATTTGAGCAGACCTGTAGATGTCTTTTTTCTTGACAGCAGTCGTCCAAAGACATACAGATCCCCGGATAGGTCGCTAGGGGGTTCAGAGAAATCTTCTTGTATGACGCCGTCTTTGGCCCATCATTAATTCTCCATTGCATATGTCCTGGTTTGATCATGTTTGATCATGCTTACTACATGTCTACAAATACATGTTAGGCGAGCAAAACAATATTTGCAGTACGTTACAAGCATGGCAATATGATATAAAATAGTTAGGACAATCCTAAGTTTAAGTAGCAACATGATAGTGAGTATATGAATATTAGTGACATCATTATGTTAAACTTAATTGATTAGCCATATTCAAAAATACGTTATAATCATTGGGCTAATAGTTATGATATAGTACAGTATAAGGTCTGACCCTAACCAGCAACCCTAGGATTAATAGACTAAATCTTGCTATCTTTGGCCCAAGATAAGACTTAGATTATAAATAATAGGAGAATTATTATCTAACTACAGCGTCAGGAAGGTTAGTAATCACATAGTCTAGATAGAGTAAGAAGACCTAAGTAGAATAGATGATCATCTCTATACATGGAAAGAATAGTCTGGTATCATGACCCACACCCAGTATAGGGTCACTAGTGTGTAACAGTGCCCAACAAACGTCACAGAATCGATGGTAGAACGCTGTCTAGGTCGCTAACTAACAATCTCGTATAATGATATAATGTACCTGTCATAGATCTTAATACCGAAGAGGACAAGTATAAAGATAACGTTGAATACTCAATCACAATCTAAAGCACGAAAAGATATCAAAGAAGTCTAAATACTATAAATTCTCAATGACAACAACTAATACAAAATTGAAATCTAAGTCTCAAAATTAAATAACAAAATCTTCATTACATTTATGTCAAGAGTTCTAACAGTAAGTCTAACACAAATCAAATCTAGGCTAAGTCTCTCGATCACTCCTGAGAATCCAGACCCACGGTAGCTATCCCTTCATCGGATCCGTAATAAGTAGGACACAGGTCTCCTGAGCAATCATCTGAAAAATATATCCAGTCAGGATGGAACGAGCACATAAGCACTTCCAAATAAATGACAAAGATTATAAAACAGTTATAGAAACTAATACTTGATGAACATGGAAAAATGTGAGTCAAAAAAGTAAAATAGATCAGAAGTTAACTAAAGTATGAGAATTAAATATAGTGAATCAGAAGTGCATAGTCTTGAACAAGGACTGAACTTAGATATGGACAGATATTCGAATGCAAAGTCTTGAACAAGGTGGACTGATACTAATACAGTTAGATAGGGACACACCTATATGTGGTTCACTTATACTTAACACAATCTAACACACACATCTAACACCCTCTCTTCCATTACAGATAACTGAAATATACAAATCCAACTGATACTAAGAAAATATACATGGACTGAATTCAGTACATATAATCAATGGGGTGTAGGAGCGTAAAAAGTGCTTCACAGAATGAGTCAAAGTGATAGATCATTCTACTCAAATTGATCTACTTTATGCCGCAGGGAGGTTAAACACTTTACGCCCAAGTCAAGGCTAATCGCTTTTAAGCCAAAAGTAGCCAGGGTCAAGACATTGGTTTTACGCCTAAAGACAGGCTAACCCTCCTTTTACGCTGGGCAAAGCTGTCAAAGTCTCGCATTTAATTCAAAGTCTGATATAAAGATATTGATGATGGCATATACCACAGATTTCGAAGGGATTTGTTTTATACAGAGACCAATGTTGTCGTTTAGTATATGGACTGAGCTACTTTATGCTCACACTATGACTTCTTTTATGCACGGAGATTATATGAGTTTTTATGCTCGAAAGTCGACGTGTGCGTAAAGTCTATTTGGGCTACTTTACGCTCAAGGTTATTCAATAACCACTTTACGCGGGAAATCTATGACAGGGCTGTTTTACGCCTAGTCTACTACTTTACGCTCATAGTACATTGGGGTTATTTTACGCCCTATTCTTCTTCATCAGTTGAGGACGTGGTCTGCCTACATGGCTTTCATGCCATACATCTCGAAGAACGTGTGTACGTGCATCCTATTCTTACTGAAATGATGGGACACGTGTCAACATATACAGACGATGACTTCGGTCGTAGGTGGCAGTTATTAGCGTAAAGATGGAACTTTTGCTGAGTTTTTACGTACAAGAGCCCAAGTCTATAAATAGACTTAGTTTTCTCAAAGACACAGACGGAGATAGGAGAAAAGACAGAGAGATTAGAACTCAGAGATTTTTTATTCTCTAGAGCATTCTTCTTCAACCTTTCTTTCAGAACAGAGTGAAGCAAAGCAGGAAAGCATTCGGCCTCGCCATCAGTGCCAAAGTCCGTCGATACCTTTCTGGTGACTTAGTTCTTCCAAATTGTTCATCTTCAAGCAACGATCTTCATCATCATCGTATGGTCCAAGGAACAAAGTGATCATTTACAGATCAGACTTCTACAGCAATACTTTCCCAGAATCAAATTTGTACTTCTTGTACTCTTCCTTATTTTATTTTCAAAATCCGACTTCCAGGCATTTTGTTAAGTAAAACAAAAATGGCGACTCTGCTAGGGACGACCTTCTCCTCTGACGAGGAGACAATTTCTCAATACGATGATGTGTCGATTGGATCGACAAAGAAGACTCTGGTTGTACACTTCGACCAGACTGCTTATGAAGGGATGCTCCGAACTGGGGGTGGTTCTCGCTACTCCAATGTTCAAAAATCTCGTAAAGCACGAAAAGTTTGGATCCTAAATCCAAAATAGCTTCTGATCTCTCTGTTGCTGCTAGTGGCAAGGGAATTCTTCCCACTCCTGTCGTAGGGGCTCCCGTTTGTAACGAGGCAGTCCTTACTTCAGAGTTGCACTCAAAGTATGACGATTTATCTCCCGTTTGTAACAGTGAAGATAATCAGGTTTCACGCCCACTGCGTAAGAACCAGGTTTTACGCTCAGTGGGTAGAAACCAACTTTTACGCTCAGTACATAAAGATGAGTCTCCCATTTGTAATGGGGCAGACTCTAACGATTGTGCTTCTGGGTGTAAGAATCAGTCTCCCGTCGGTGACGTGGTAGGCTCAAATTAATTACGCTCCTCGCGTAAAACAAAATCTCCCGTCTATGACGTGGCAGATAACCAATTTTTATGCTCTACGCGTAAAGGTAAATCTTCTGTCTTTGACAGTGTAGATAAATTTCACAATGATGTTTTTACATCTAATGTGAATGTACCTAAACGTGTACAGCATAAAAATGTTGTTGGTAAAGCTTCAGTTCTACACCAACAACCTTCTTATACTGCTCTACGCAAAGTACCAAATCTACAAATTATACACAATGAAAATAGAGTCCTTCGTGCTAAAAAATCTCAAGATTTACGCACACAACTCCAAACACGTAGAAATATACAATTTGGTTCTGCGAATGCAGCCAGTAATCTTTTTTATACACAGGGGACTAAACGTTTTTCTACCCCAAATGTAATAAAGAAGACTACTCCCTCCACTCCTTCTGACTTACGTGAGTTGCTAATACAAAAGCGTAGACAATCTCCGGTGACATTTTCTCAAGAAAAACATCATTGTGATTATCACCAGGTTGTAATCAATTGTTGTTGTTCGGCTTCAAAACGGTCAATTTTTGATCGATTGAGTTTTAATGTGTCTCAACAACAAACTGAAGACCAAGAACATAAGTTGTCATATGCGTCAGTGAACATGGCATCTCATACTAACAGAGGACGACATCCAAGACGAAATACGTCCCAAACCCCAGGTCAGCAACAGTTCAACAGACTTCTTGATACTTTTGAGGGAGTATATCAGAACACTCGATCAAAAAGACAAAGACAAATGCAGACTTCTGATTCATAAGCTGGGGGTACTCAATCTTTTGGGTCCGAGACTGACAGTGTCGATTCATACTTCTATACTGATCCTTCTATATCTTCAAGAGAGGTTGAATCCTACGCTGTTGGAGATGAACCAGAGACCTCATCTGTTAATACAGAACAGCGTCTCACTGCCGTTGTAACGCCCCAGAACAAGAATATTGGAGAGCGGGGGCAGACATAGCCAGCTACGTATATAAAATGGAATCCATCTCGCTATACGGTCACGGCTGTCTAGATACATGAGGGTTATCTACAAGCCAACAGTCTCTTAAGGTCATGAACAAGCCTAGTGTCTCAATCACAAGCAAGTAAGTAAAAGTTACACGATGTATGATCATTAAATATACATTAATAAGGCGTCCCAAATATTATATATTCAGCTGATCATGAAGCTAGTCGTTACAAAATGTTAGGACTAGCAAGAGTTTAGTCATACATGATCAACCCTAGGATCCGTCAATCATGTTACAGCCCGTAGGTAGATAGTAAGTAAAGTACAATCGAGCTAAACAGGTGCTCGCCGGCTAAACGCCTCAAAAGAATATTTTTACAATAAAGTGGGAGATCAAAAATAAACCCACTCGTTGCCAGGGTTCCGTCTAGTGGCCACCATCTAGCTGGAAGGTCGGTAGATCCTCTGGAGCTGCTCCAAAATCTGGCCACATAAAACCAGCTGGATCAGACCCCAGAAAGAGCAAGTGCCACAAAGGAAGCTTCACTTAGGAACTAAAACCAGCAATCAGCACAAGATATAAATAAAATAAGAACTGGAAATAAAAAAAATACATCAGGATGATATACGACGAGATAACCATGGAACTATTCAGATAACCAGGTTACAACCCGTAAACCAAACAAGGACCGGGGTTGTAACCCTTCTTCTGAACAGAACTTAGAATTCTCACCATTTATCGGTAAAATAAATACAAGCATTCTGGTCATGCCGTAATCAGGATCAGGGCAAGACTAGACTGGTTAGAATCCATCCAATCATTTCACGGCCAAGCAAGAACTACGGCTTGATACTTTAACTAACTAGGGTTATCACAGGCCTAATTACTAATAAGATGCAGTAAGATTATTCCACAGCCACAAGCCCTGCAGACCATCCAGGTTACCCGGGTTAAAAGAATTAGAGTTGAATTCATGTGGGTATATCGTCCAGGAAACGAATGTACCCTTAGGTAGCTTGAAGGGTGCAACACATGACAGTGTGCTGGAAATGTGCCCTACTCGACGGCAGGCTACAGATCCCAAGGCGTGCCCAGGTAACGGGATTGCCTGTAGCTGTGAGATCTCTTTATGACTAGTGTATTAATCTAGTTATTAGCCTTAGTCCATTTCAATGGGTACCCTGACCGTGGTACTCAGGAGTCCCCTCCTAGACATGATGCAAGACAGGACTGGATTATTTGTACAAGCACAATCGCCCACGGTATCCAGGATTAATTATACAGGTCATGTCATGTCAGGTAGCCGTCGCAACAGCTATTCGAGATATATCATGTCAGGTGTACCTGTCAGGAGTGCGCCACGATGGGCCACTATCAGGTCATGTCAGGTTAGTCATGTCAGGAGTGCACCGCTACGGGTCACTGTCATGTCAGGCTCAATTATCAATTCCAAACATATCAGGTAAATTCATGATTTTCAAGTTCAGGACAAAAGGCGTAAGGATATAAAATGGACGTTAAATATCTAATAAAATTTCAATAATAATATAACAAGACAAGGCACAGGAAGTCCATGCGGCTCAGGGGGATGAATTCATGCGGCTCAGGAGAATGGATTCAGGCGGTTGAAGGGTATCAGTCGTATGCGGCCAGTGGTAGGGAAGGAGCATATGCGGCTTAGCCAGAGCACCCCATGCGGCTGGGAAGATATGAGTCCATGCGGCTGGCGGGAAACCAAGCTTATGCGGCCGGCGGGGGAAACGGATCTTATGCGGCCGAGAAGACACGGGTCCATGCGGCTCAGGAGAATGGACACATGCGGCTGAAAAGGAGAAGGGGGTTTATGCGGCTCAATTCAGTTAGGAGAGAAGTCCATGCGACTAGATCTGGGTTCTCATGCGGCTCGAGGATCAGGGCCTATACGGTCCGCAAGTGCTAGAGTTTATGCGGCTCAAGGAGATGGGTGCATATGCGACCGATGGGGAATGAGCCCATGCGGCTCAGAAAGTGAGATCCAGCCTATGCGACTGAGAGTCTCGTGCGGCCGAATCACTTGCCGCATGAATTGTCATACGGTCAGGTCAAGTCTAAGCGCAGTTCATCTTCTCCAAATTTTTGAGAAGATGAACACCATGAGAGGTAAGTTCTCAAGCTCCACAACTCCATCATCCGGAGCCCAAATCTGAACTTCTATAGGTCAAAATAGGATAGAACGAAATTCTCTACAACATAGAACCATCAAAACTAGGAAACAACAAGATTAAGTAGATCAAAACCCAAGAAATACAAAATTAATGTAAATATAGATCTACAAGAATCTAGCCATGGAAAGTAAAAATGCCAAGTTCTAAAGTGTCTTAGAATATAGTAAAGAAGAGAATGGAGCAATAAAATCAGAGTTCCTCTATGAAGCAAGTTGTACTTGCCTAGACCTCTCTTTCTCCTCTCTGTGGTAGGTGAAGGAGTAAATGGAAGAAGAGGAAGAGTAATGAAGAGAGAGAAAGAAGAATGGTAATAAATGGAGATGGTGGTGGTAGGTAGGGGGTTCACCCATGGGTTCTTCATGAACCCAATCAAAACCAAGCCAAGCCGAACCAACCAACCCGAACCAGGAATAAACCAAGCCAAAAAGGAAATGCCAAGCCAGGAAATCATACAATACAAGAATAAAATATGTACACGTATTCCAAGAATACGTAATACGAACCACAGGCATTACAACTCCACCCACCTTAAAAAAATTCCGTCCTCGGAATTTAATCAAGAGGCTAGAGAGACAAGGACAAGCAATATTAATCACAAGCAAGCTATAACTAGGCAGGCAATCACTCATTCAAGCAAGAAATCGAAGGCATGAGACATAAGGAAGATATTATACCTCACGAGTCAAACAGGTCCAAGTAAGGCATGAAGATGCGATGCATGAGGTCCATGAATACAGCCGGCGCATTGGTCGCTCCAAATGGCATCACTAGGAACTCCCGATGCCCATACCTCGATCTAAAAGCTGTCTTCGGGATGTCCTGCTCTCTGACTCTGATCTGATGATATCCTGACCGCAAATCAATCTTCGAGAATACTGAAGCCCCCTTGAGTTGATCAAACAAGTCATCTATCCTCGGAAGAGGGTATCTGTTCTTGATTGTCACTGAGTTCAAGGTACGATAATCAACACATAACCTGGACGTACCATCCTCCTTTTTCACAAGAAGCATCGGGGCTCCCCAAGGCGATCCACTAGCACGAATGAATCCCTTGGCTCGAAGTTCTTCAATCATCTTGTACAAGATCTCCAATTCTGAAGGCGCCATCCTGTAGACTCTCGCTGACACTGGGGCTGTCCTGGGAATCAAGTCTATGGTGAACTCGATCTTCCGCTCCGGCGACATACCTGGAAGCTCTTCTGGGAAAATATCTGGGAACTCATCCACTATCCTGGGCAACTGAACCGCTTCTACTGCCATCCGCAATATCGGAGGAGAAGACTCAACTTTACCTCGGGAAAAGGAAAACTCCGGCTCACCTGGAATGCTAAAAATAACACTACCAATATGGCAGTCTATTCTAGCATACTGGTTCCTCAACCAATCCATCCCTAGGACCACATCACAATCGGCCATCGGGAACTCTATCAATCTAGCGGGAAATTCTCTACCGCTAACTACGATCCGACACGAGGAAAATACTCTATCTACTCCCACAAGTCCATTACCAGTATGTATATTGAGCCTTACTGATAATGACTCGGGCTCCAACCCTACCCGTGTCGCGAATCGTGCAGACATAAAAGAATACGATGCACCAGAATCAAATAAATCTGAAGCTGGAAATGAGTTGACGAGAATAGTACCTGCCACTATCTCTTCTGGTGCCAATCCTTCCTCTGCGGTCATCACCATAGCCTGACCGTGCCCTCGAGGTGCTGGTCCCCTCTGCTGAAATCCTCGCTGCCTGCTCTGACTCTGGGCATGGACTTGAACATACTGCTGGGGATTTTGTTGCTGAAACATCTGGGACTGAGGCGGCAAGGGCCTCGGCAAGGGATACCGCTGCTGCTGGACCGGAGATGGTCCTCTCACCGAAGAGCTAGAAAGGTTGGACGATGATAAACTACCCCTATTCGGGCAAGATCCAACCCTATGGTCTGGTGCTCCATAAGCCAGACACAATTCCTGTGCCCTGTGATATTCTGCCATTACATGGCCTGGCTTTCCACAATGAGAACAACCCACTGCGGAAGATTGCTTCTGCTTTTGCTGCTGAGGGTGTGTCGGAGTTGAATGCTGAACCGACGTTACTGAGGCCGCCCGCCTCAGAGCTCCAATTGTCAAAGCCCTGGCTGCCGGGGCTGGTGCTGACGACTGATTCATCTGGCCGTGAGATCTCTTCCGACCTCCGGCCCTATCCACAATCCTCTGGGAGGTATACTCATGCCTCCTAGCTGCTCTCAAGACTGTATCAAAAGTCTGATGCTCAAACTGCTCAACTGCCAACAAGATCTCTAGGTGAAGTCCCTGCTGGAACCGCTGGGCTCTATCATACTCGGTTGCCACCAAAGTGGGAGCAAACCGACTGAGTCTGGAAAACTCGGCCGCATATCCGTCGACCGTCCTGCCTCCTTGCTTAAGATTGGTAAACCTCGTCTGCAGATCATACCGAGCCACGGCATCGAAATACTTGGTCTAGAATCTCTCTCTGATTACTGCCCAAGCAATGGGTGCTGCTAATCCAACGGCCTGCGATGCCCACCAGCTGCGAGCAAGATCTAACAACTGCAGGCGCACAACGGCCACCTTCTCGTTCTCTGGGGTCCTGGCTGCTTCTAGAATCACCTCTGTGTCCTGAAGCCAAGCATCTACGGCGATAGCATCTTCACTACCGTCGAAGAATGGAGGGTTCAAGCGCTTGAAGCTGTTGGCCGCGCTGTTACCCTGATGACCACCCCGGGTCAAAGCATCCGTCACTGCCTGGTGCAAGGCGTCTCCACGCCGGTCTTGGGAAGCTATCAAGGTCCTGACGAGTCCTACCAAAGTGCCGTCATCATGTTCTACAGGTTGAACTGGATTGACTGGTGGCTCTCCGCCAGAAGGCACGACTCTGGAGGCTACTCCGGAATGCTGGGCTTGATCTCCAGGTTGCTGCTGGTCCGCGGGAGGTGCTCTGCCTTGCTGACCGGCAGGTCCAGAAATGATGCCGCTGAAGAAGACGACATGGGGAACAATAAGGAAGGACCAGGACAAATAAACGATACAAGCATATGATCAGGACAAGAATCCAGGGATTCAGAAGATACGAGCAGAGATCAAAGGCGAATACTGATTGAGATATCTATTCGGTAAACCCTCACATATCTTGATTTACAAGACTGCATGGGCCACCACTTAAACCATGTCACGCCCCAGAACCAGAATACTGGAGAGCGGGGACAGACATAGCCAGCTACGTATATGAAATGGAATCTATCTCGCTATACGGTCACGGCTGTCTAGATACATGAGGGTTTATCTACAAGACAACAGTCTCTTAAGGTCATGAACAAGCCTAGTGCCTCAATCACAAGCAAGTAAGTAAAAGTTACACGATGTATGATCATTAAATATACAATAATAAGGCGTCCCAAATATTACATATTCAGCTGATCATGAAGCTAGTCGTTACAAAATGTTAGGACTAGCAAGAGTTTAGTCATACATGATCAACCCTAGGATCCGTCAATCATGTTACAGCCCGTAGGCAGATAGTAAGTAAAGTACAATCGAGCTAAACAGGTGCTTGCCGGCTAAACGCCTCAAAAGAATATTTTTACAATAAAGTGGGAGATCAAAAATAAACCCACTCGTTGCCAGGGTTCCGTCTAGTGGCCACCATCTGGCTGGAAGGTCGGTAGATCCTCTAGAGCTGCTCTGAAATCTGGCCACACAAAACCAGCTGGGTCAGACCCCAGAAAGAATAAGTGCCCCAAAGGAAGCTTCACTTAGGAACTAAAACCAGCAATCAGCACAAGATATAAATAAAATAAGAACTGGAAATAAAAAAAATACATCAGGATGATATACGACGAGATAACCATGGAACTATTCAGATAACCAGGTTACAACCCGTAAACCAAACAAGGACCGGGGTTGTAACCCTTCGTCTGAACAGAACTTGGAATTCTTACCATTTATCGGTAAAATAAATACAAGCATTCTGGTCATGCCGTAATCAGGATCAGGGCAAGACTAGACTGGTTAGACTCCATCCAATCATTTTACGGCCAAGCAAGAACTACGGCTTGATACTTTAACTAACTAGGGTTATCACAGGCCTAATTACTAACAAGATGCAGTGAGATTATTCGACAGCCACAAGCCCTGCAGACCATCCAGGTTACCCGGGTTAAAAGAATTAGAGTTGAATTCAGGTGGGTACATCGTCCAGGAAATGAATGTACCCTTAGGTAGCTTGAAGGGTGTAACACATGACAGTGTGCTGGAAATGTGCCCTACTCGACGGCAGGCTACAGATCCCAAGGCGTGCCCAGGTAACGGGATTGCCTGTAGCTATGAGATCTCTTTATGACTAGTGTATTAATCTAGTTATTAGCCTTAGTCCATTTCAATTTGGTACCCCTGACCGTGGTACTCAGGAGTTCCCTCCTAGACATGATGTAAGACAGGAATGGATTATTTGTACAAGCACAATCGCCCACGGTGTCCAGGATTAATTATACAGGTCATGTCATGTTAGGTAGCCGTCACAACAGCTATTCGAGATATATCATGTCAGGTGTACCTGTCAGGAGTGTGCCACGACGGGCCACTATCAGGTCATGTCAGGTTAGTCATGTCAGGAGTGCACCGCTACGGGTCACTGTCATGTCAGGCTCAATTATCAATTCCACACATATTACGTAAATTCATGATTTTCAAGTTCAGGACAAAAGGCGTAAGGATATAAAATGGACGTTAAATATCTAATAAAATATCAATAATAATATAACAAGACAAGGCTCAGGAAGTCCATGCGGCTCAGGGGGATGAATTCATGCGGCTCAGGAGAATGGATTCAGGCGGTTGAAGGGTATCAATCGTATGCGGCCAGTGGTAGGAAAGGAGCATATGCGGCTTAGCCAGAGCACCCCAAGCGGCTGGGAAGATATGAGTCCATGCGGCTGGCGGGAAACCAAGCTTATGCGGCTGGTGAGGGAAATGGATCTTATGCGGCCGAGAAGATACGGGTCCATGCGGCTCAGGAGAATGGACACATGCGGCTGAAAAGGAGAAGAGGGTTTATGCGGCTCAATTCAGTTAGGAGAGAAGTCCATGCGGCTAGATCTGGGTTCTCATGCGGCTCGAGGATCAGGGCCTATGCGGTCCGCAAGTGCTAGAGTTCATGCGGCTCAAGGAGATGGGTGCATATGCGGCCGATGGGGAATGAGCCCATGCGGCTCAGGAAGTGAGATCCAGCCTATGCGGCTGAGAGTCTCATGCGGCCGAATCACTTCTCAAGCTCCACAACTCCATCATCCGGAGCCCAAATCTGAGCTTCCATAGGTCAAAATGGGGTAGAACGAAATTCTCTACAACATGGAACCATCAAAACTAGGAAACAACAAGATTAAGTAGATCAAAATCCAAGAAATATGAAATTAATATAAATATAGATCTACAAGAATCTAGCCATGGAAAGTAAAAATGCCAAGTTCTAAAGTGTCTTAGAATGTAGTAAAGAAGAGAATGGAGCAATAAAATTAGAGTTCCTCCATGAAGCAAGTTGTACTTGCTTAGACCTCTCTCTCTCCTCTCTGTGGTAGGTAAATGAGTAAATGGAAGAAGAGGAAGAGTAATGAAGAGAGAGAAAGAAGAATGGTAATAAATGGGGATGGTGGTGGTAGGTAGGGGGTTCACCCATTGGTTCTTCATGAACCCAATCAAAACCAAGCCAAGCCGAACCAACCAACCCGAACCAGGAATAAACCAAGCCAAGAAGGAAATGGCAAGCTAGGAAATCATGCAATACAAGAATAAAATACGAACACGTATTCCAAGAATACGTAATACGAACCACAGGCATTACAGCCGTTGAGCAATCACTGAAAGACATGCTTAACATGGTACAAAACATGCATCAGATAATATTGAATCAGCAAACTGCTCAGCCGACAGTAATAGCACCAGTACCAGTAGCGGCACAAACTCAAGATAGTCAAGGGGCTGATATACCTTTGAATGTTCAGGAGCCTGCTGTTAATCAAAATTCTGCTTCTCCAGATCCTATTATTCCAGAAGATGTACCATCTCCGGTAGGGATTATGGTACATCCAACAACGACTCAATCAAATGTGCTTCCGTAAACTAGTGAGGCCATTCAAGCAGTGCATGAACTCAAGGCACAGTTTCAGTCTTGAGGCACAAGGATGAACTCCAGAGGTTAGGGATTAAGCAGCCTTATCCTTCTCATTGAAATGATGTACCCTTTCTACCAAAATTCAAGCCACAATCCATGGTATTATTTGATGGGAGGACTTCCCTAGTCCATATATCAATTATTTTGATATTGTGACTGTACATCTGTAGAAAAATGATGCTCTTCTCACTCGAGTGTTCATTGGGTGCTTGACGGGTTCGGCTTATGATTGGTATCGAAATTTACCCGACAATTACATTTTATCTTTCGACGAATTTAAGGCAATGTTTCTCTCCCGCTTCTATGAAGGAGGTATGGACATGAACATGTCCTCCTTGATAGAAATCAAGCAAAAGGAGAGAGAAGATACTCGGACGTTCATTGAGCGTTTCCGACAGCCAACTTTAAAGATGCCTCCTGGTATGCCAGATTCAGCACTCATTGATACATGCAAGATGAATCTGCGACCATCTATTGCTGTTTTTACGGGTTCTCAATTCACAGATTGGGCTTCGTTCATCATAGCAGCAGTTTCTGTCGAGACCAATGGTAGGTTGGCTCGTAAACATGGGATGATTTTCGCCTCAGATGATAGAGGAAAGAAAAGTAATCCTGGTAATAACCCCGGTAATCGTAATATGAAAGGAAAAGATACCCTCATGGTTAATCTTTCCAAGAATAAAATAACGTCGAATAGTCAAGAATCTTCCAGGCCAAAGGAAGAATACTCTTTTGATGAGAGTGATATCCCAGGGATATTTTAATGTCTGGTGAAGAGTGGCAAACTTCATATTCCAGCGCCAAAGAGGCCCAATGAGATGAATCTAACTGACAATCCCAAATATTGTATCTATCATAGATACATTAACCATCCTACCAGTGCTTGCTATGTCCTGAAGAAGAAAATCCAGGAGCTGATAAATGGCGGTGCTATCGCCTTAACTAATGATGACCATACGGTTATAACCAATATGGTTTCTCTTCAATTCGGGGACTTTCCTCCACAGCAAGTAGCAGATGGAATCATTCCAATCCCGAAGGCGATGATGAAGATTGTGAATATCCCGCCTCCTAGAGAGGAAAATGACGGATTGCTGCCTCTTACCTTAAAAAATGGTGAAATTATGTAGGTACATCCTGACTTAATACCTGAATTGGAAAATGAAAGTAAAACATCAAAATCCAAGAAAGGCAAGAAAGTCAAAACCTGTAACATGATTTCTCATGTTATTCCAGATTCCGACGTTTTAGATTATCTATGGGATGACACTCCTTTGGAAGATAGACTAAGAGGATTGAACATATGTACTCCAAGTCTAGCTCCTCCTACCAAACTCAAGCTTACTCATCAGCAGTGGTTAGCTATGAATAGTGTCCTTTTATACCAGGCATAACAAGTCTTCGCTGCTTACAAAAAAGCTCCTACAGGGATTTTTCCTCGTATCCCGAATCCTTCTCCTCCTGTAATTACAAAGACATCTATTCCTCATTCTCCTGTGGATACAGAGATCTCTTCTTCTTCCTCTGTAGAACCATTTGTTAAAAGCCTACTGCCCATTCATCTATACAGTCAGCAATCTGTCCTTCTCATGAAGAAAATGGGTTATGACTTTCAGAAGGCAGAAGGTTTAAATTATGATAAAGGAATACGACTTCCTTTACAAATTTAAAATAAAAAATCCACTGTTGGATTGGGTTCTGAAATTCCTCCCAATAAACCTTACAAGAAAAGGGCTAAAGGGAGGAAGACTAAATCCTGTAATATGGTACTTCCTTCTCTTGAGTCTGAAGAAAAAACTTTTACTGGTACAAGATCCGGGAAGGAGTACCACAAAGATTATGAGGGATCTTCCAAAGAAGCAGAAGATGTAGTGGAAACACTTCCAGCTCAACCTTCTCCAGTTCCTGCTAAACCCTCGGTGGTTGAAAAGGGAAAACAGAAAGCAGTACGTTTTGACGTTCCATTGAAGTCTGCTTCCAGTAGGGGGTGGTGATGAAACCTTACAAGTTTGATATTCTAACTCAGTTAGCCAATACTCCGGCTAGACTATCCATATTTGAACTGCTTCGTCTTTCTAGAGAAAGCAGGGAGACTTTGAGTAAAGCTCTAATTCATGCTTGGCTCAACTCAAGAGTCCTGATAATACTCCAGTGTCGTGTCCGCAATGTCATAGTATGATGGAAGCAATTTCCAATATCACCTTTACACAAGAAGATATGCTGTTGAAGCATAACAAACATGACAGACCTCTGTGCTACACTGGGTATATTAGATCTACTGAAATTGACATGATTTACATCGATCCTGGGTCGTCAATTAGCATAATCCTTCAAAGTATGCTAAGACCCTGAGGATTCCTACTAGTGACCTGACTTATACTAGTACTACGATAGTTGGTTTTAACTCTGGCAAGAGTAAACCACTGGGGAATATTCGTCTGAAGATTCAGATTGGCGATCTGTGAACTATGGTAACCTTATATGTTATCAACTCAGATGTATCCTACAATATTCTTCTTGGAAGACCGTAGATTCATGAACACAATATTGTGCCTTCAACTCTCTACCAATGCTTTAAGTATATAGATTCTCAAGGAGTTATAAAGACTGAATTTGCTGATATCAATCCCATCAAGGGTGTCGAAGCCTATTTTTTTGATTCAAGGCTTTATAAACAAGAACATGTGACAGAGATATCAGATATAGCTGAAGATCAATCTTTTATTGAAGATCAGTCTATTAATGAAGATCCGCCAGAAGAATAACCTTTAAAGATCATGGTCAAGGGACGAATCCAATCCCAATCTGTCAATGATCAACCTTTGGTAATCAAGGTTAAAGGAAGAACTCAAGCTTCATCTGAGAAATCAGTAAATGTTCCTATTTAGAGCTAAGTTCAACATTTTTTGATTAAGGTCAAAGGGCGTATCTCTTGTACGAATGATCCAGAACCACCATTGATTGTCAATCTTGGCAAATCTACGCAGAAGACGGATAATGGTCCACTGATGATTAATCTGAAGCATAGCAGCCAAATCGTAAATGATGTAAATATTGTTCATTCTGTACTTTTTGATATCAATGAAGATTTCCTTTTCGAGTATATGGCTGCCAAGTTTGTTGAAAGAAAGACTTTATCTCCTGATAATCAAAGTCATCAATCTAAAGGCGACATAGAACCAGAAAAAACTTTATACATCAACCATAAAGAAAATTCCTTTTCTCTTCAGGTTGATGTTGGACCTTATGCTCAAAAGTTCTTGACATCTTCTCCTTATCTACTTCTGATAGTTGCCCAATCACAAGCTTGTGTAACTTATAGACGCCATGAAGAATCTTATTTCGTGGTTCCGTCTAATAAGAAAAATAAGCGCCAAATTGTTTTTGGCTTGGCTAGAAATGTACCTGTTGCTCAGACAGATGATCTGAAAGATAAAGATAAAAGAAAAATTCGAATTGACAAATATAGTCAACAATCCATCAAGATCATTCAGAATATGGGATATGATTTGAAGACTATGCAAGGTCTCAATCAGGGCAAAAGTAGACGACTCCCGTTATGTGGTGATCCATTTTACCAGAAGACTCGTCATGGATTGGGATATGATCCGTCACATATATTTAATGACGATATACGAGAAGAATCCTCTTCTAATTCCTCACAATCATTTGACTAATTTGAGCAGGTATTTTCAACTTACATGGTTCAAATTGATGATGAATTCGAGCCATTTGAAAATGACCCTTGGGCCCAACAAATGGACACTCAATAGGAACTTCGTTTTGAACAGCGACAGCCACCTACAGAGGATGAGGTTGTCAAGATTGATGTTGGAGATGGAACTACGTCCAAACCAATATTTATCAGTAAGAACCTTTCTGACGATGGAAAGGAAGAGTTGATAAAACTAATCAAAGAATATATTGACATCTTTGCATGGAGTTATGAGGATATGCCGGGTCTAGATCCTAAAGTTGCTACTTATAAGCTCAATATTTTGCCTAACACCAAGCCTGTAAAACAACAGCAACGGTGCTTTAGACCAGATATGATGGATGCAATCGAAGCAGAAGTTAAAAAGTTGATCACATGTGGATTTGTGCGTGAAGAGCAACACCCGGATTGGGTTGCCAATATTGTCCCTGTTATGAAAAAGAACGGAAAAGTCCGGGTTTGTATAGATTATCGAGATCTTAATACAGCTTGTCCAAATGACGAATTTCTACTTTCCATTACTGATGTCATGATAGACAATACATGCGGTTTTGAACGTATGTCTTTCATGGATGGATTTTCAGGATACAATCAGATCAAGACGCATCCATAAGATGAGAAACATACTTCTTTTCGAACACCCCTCGGAGTTTACTGCTATACGGTGATGCCGTTTAGTCTTAAAAACGTTGGTGCCACATATCAACGGGCCATGAGCAACATATTTCAAGAACATCTACGAAAGACAGTAGAATGTTATGTAGATGACATTGCTGTTAAGAGTCTGTCAAAAGATGATCACGTTCAAGACTTGAAGACAGTATTTGAATTGATGTGCCAATATCAATTGAAAATGAACCCTACTAAGTCTTTCTTAGGGGTTTCCAGTGACAAGTTTTTAGGATTTGTCATTACATCTCAAGGTATCCATGTTGATCCAGATAAGGTTAAAGCAATTCTTGAAATGCGTCCTCCACACAATTTGAAAGAACTCCATGGCTTCGAAGGTCGCATTGCATATATCAGGAGGTTTATATCCAATCTCTCTGGAAGATACCAGCCTTTCTTCCGTTTATTGAAGAAGGGTGTATCATTTATTTGGGATAAAGCATGTCAGAAAGCCTTCAATGACATCAAACAATATATTACAAATCCACCTGTTTTGGTATCTCCAGTGATAGGAAGACCATTTTTGCTATATGTTCGAGCTTTGGATCATTCACTTGGTGCTCTTCTTGCACAAAAAAGTGATATAGGGCATGAACAAGCGATTTATTATCTTAGTCGAATGATGGTCGGAGCAGAGCACAGGTATACTCCTGTAGAAAAGGAATGTTTAGCCTTGGTTTTTGCTGTCCAAAAGACAAGACATTATGTGACAGGACAGACTATCCATGTTATTTCCAGAATAAACCCCATTCGGGTATTGATGAGAAAGCCAAGCATTCTTAACTCTAGGTTAGTTATCTGGGCGATGCTGCTCACTCCTTATGACATGGTTTATATACCTCAAAAATCAGTGAAGGGTCAAGCATTAGCTGATTTCTTAGCTGCTCATCCTATACCGGAAACATCAAAGTTATATGAGGACATTCCAGATGAAGTTCTAGATTGCAATATGACTTTAAAAAATGACATTTGGTAATTATATTTTGACGGAGCATCACGGGTTGGACCTAAAGGTAATATTGTCTCTGGGGTAGGAATCGTCTTGGTCTCTCCTGACAAAATGGTCATATACCATGCCTATTCTCTCAATGAACCATGCTCCAATAATGTAGCAGAATATAATACTCTATTAATAGGTCTCCAAGTCGCAAAACAATTGGATATTGAATTCCTGGAAGCCAATGGAGACTCTCAGCTGATTGTTAATCAAGTTAGAGGGACTTATGAAGTCAGAATCCCTGATCTCATCCCTTATCATCAAGTAGTAGTCGAATTGGTCCTTTCATTCAAAGGATTCTTCGTTGAATTCGTACCAAGTTCTCATAATGTGGAGGCTGATGCTCTTGCTAGCCTAGCTGCAGATTTGGCTATTCCAATCCGAAGGCAGAATACAATTACTTTGTTGGACCGAGATTTATTCTGTGTCAAGAATAATTTGTGTATTGAACAGAGTTATACTACAGAATCAAGCTCTCAGCAAAAGGATTGGAGAACTCCATTTATTGATTACGCGGTTCATGGGATTTTACCAGAAGATCCAAAAGAAGCTGTGTCAATTAAAAGACGATTATTTCGATTCAATTATGATTTATCTTTACATATGTTATATCGTCGCTCATATGATGGACTCTTGCTGCGCTGTCTCTCAGAAAGTGAAGCTAAACTGATACTCCGTGAGGCTCATGATGGTGTCTGTGGTGCTCATCAACCAGGTCCGAAATTACAGGATCACATTCGAAGGATGGGATACTATTGGCCTTCCATGATAGCAGATGCTG
This sequence comes from Iris pallida, assembly GCA_029216955.1. Taxonomy (NCBI): domain Eukaryota; kingdom Viridiplantae; phylum Streptophyta; class Magnoliopsida; order Asparagales; family Iridaceae; genus Iris; species Iris pallida. The sequence goes on from JANAVB010015397.1 coordinate 25,516,465, forward strand.
TAGATTACGTCAGAAGGTGTAAAGCATACCAGATTTATACCGATTTTATTAACCAACCTTCTGAATTTCTACTTCCTACAACAGCTTCTTGGCCCTTCGAAGCTTAGGATATGGATGTCATTGGACCTATCAACCCTCTTTCTGTTAAAGGACATCGGTTCATATTAGCTATAACCGATTATTTTTCTAAGTGGGCAGAAGCAGTCCCCCTTGTTGAAGTGAAAACATCTAATGTGACCAACTTCATCAAACATCATGTCATTTATCGTTTCGGGATTCCTCGACGGATAATTCATGACAATGGTCCATAATTTGCCAGTCAGGCATTTTTTCGGTTCTGTGATAAGAATCAAATTCAAAATTTGGCTTCTACGGCTTATAATCTAGCTGCCAATGGTCTAGCCGAAGCCTTCAATAAGACTATCATTAAACTTTTCAAAAAGTTTGTCTCTTCTAATAAACTTGATTGGAATGAGAAACTTGGAGAATGTTTATGGGCTTATCGAACAATAGTCCGGACTCCAACTGGTTTTACACCATTTTTATTAGTTTATGGATATGAGGCTGTTCTTCCCTTGGAAATCCAGATTCCATCTCTTCGAATAGCTATTGCTAATGAGCTAACTATAGAGAACAATGATCACTTACGACTCCAAGAACTTGAAGGATTGGACGAGACGCGTCTTCAAGCACAACATATTGAACTATATCAAGCCTGTATATCTCGAACTTTCAACCGTAAAGTTAAAGAGAGGGTATTCAAGATTGGCGAATTAGTTTTAGCCGTTCGAAGACCAATGATTATGACTCACAAAAGCAAAGGGAAATTCCAAGCAAAATGGGAAGGTCCTTATGTAATTGAGAACATGTTTTCTAATGGTGCCTATCGGTTATCAAAACCTAATGGAGATCTACTCATGATGCCGATCAATGCCAAATTTCTTAAGAAGTACTATGTATAAAAAAAAGTGAGACATAATGAAAATAAAATTTCTTTTATTTTTATTTTTGTTCTGAATAATGGATGAAGGACGAGGACCACTGCCTTCCTTATTGAATACATAGTCAGCCAATGCATAGAAAGCATCGTTGCTTGAGTTCATAAAAAACTTGCAGGCAGCCATCCTCAGAGCTTCTTCTTCAGGAGTTTTTCCTGGCTCTACTAAGAAAGCAAGGATATCTTATGGTGGCTTGGGAGTAGAAGAGCTTTCGCCTACTTCGGTTAGGCCTGTCACAATTGGCTCAACAGGGTACGTCTCAATAATATTCTCAACTTTCTTGGAGACTTCATTCTTTTGCTGCATATCTTTGGAAGACATTTCCAATAGAGGAGTGGAAATAAGAATGGAAAGTTACAAAGATTTCTCACCTATTTAATAGGAGAGATCTGTTGATGAACTGGTCTTTGAAAACAACCTTTCATTCCCGAAAAGGTATGTCCGTTCATTTTATCAGGTTCATCCATTTTGAAATTGAATCAATATTTTTTTTTCCCGAGAAGTTATGTTGGTTCATTCATCCGTTAATGTGGACACATATCCTTAATATCATATGTCCTCTTAATCCCCAGCTACCAATATTTGGTTATGCTGATTACTCACGTCTTTTCGGAAAGAGATTTTGATCTTCTATCTTACCCGTTGGTATAAAAAATTGGATTTATTATTTATCACGTTCTTATAAACCTATGAATAAATATTAAATCTGCTTGCTTTTCTTATCTATCAAATCCGTTTGACCTCTGCATAGATATTAATCTACTTTTTCTTTGAGTTCTTATATTCTGTCATGTCCATAATACCTCTGATAGTATTGTATACTCTAAACAGAAAATAAGACTTTATTATCTATCATGTCTATACTACTTTTGGATTGATACAAATCATTGAGCATAGAAGACTTGTCATTTCCATTCTCATTTCATCATAAAAGTCTATTACATTTCTTAGACATTCTTACAAATCATAATGGAAATCTATTACAATCTTGGATTTTCATTCTATACAACAACGATGACCTAATCGAGATCTATTTCTTCTTTGGATCTTCTCTATCGGATTCGTTGCTAGTGTCAATTCCTTACTGTCTGAGCCTCAATGGCGACCAGAACAGAAGGAATCAAACTCTGGTCTTCTCTCTCAGACGAGAAGAGAATCCCAGAGTATGGCAGCCCGAAGACGTGTTGCTGCCAATACAACTGGTGGAGGAGTGGAGGCCTCTCAAAAGAGATAGGAATGTATCCAGCATTGGGATACGATTCCTAGTTCTGCCGTGAAAGGAACTCTACTACCCAATTTCTTGGGTTAGAGTTGACTCCACCATCCAACTCTCCGTGTATAAAGGCTTTTTCTACCAACAGAGGAAGACCCTTCTATCTCACAAAGAGTTCTGAGTTGTCTAATTTGCGCGTCAAAAGCGCATGAGCTCCCTGATGTTGATGCCAGAAGCACGCTCTTCACAGCGTCAAAGTCACCAATGCCGGTTCTGAAACAGCTCTTTAGCCAAACTTCTGTAGAAAACAACAAAGAAGAAGTGTTTTAAATAGAAGTACCATTAGAAGCGTATGAGACGCTAACTAAAAACAAAAACAGATGCTCATGCGTCTTGTCTTATCTTCAACAGACTACAAGGCATTTTACGCCAGTGTCTCAGGTATACCACTATTCAGCAAGGCTTTTTACGCTAGCGCTTCAGCAAGGCTTTCACGCTAGTGCTTCTGCAAAGCTTTTACGCTAGTGCTTCAACAAGGCTTTTACGCCAGTGTTTCAGGTGTACCACTATTCAGCAAGGCTATTACGCCAGTACTTCATAAACTTCAAAGGCAGATAATTGCTTACGATCAGACTTACCACTTAGGTTAAATGGTTTGGCTCTAATAGTGGATAAATCTGCATCTGGTGATTGGGCGTACAAAGGAACGCCATTGGAAAGCATCGCCACTGTTATTTGTTGGAGAACGACATTACGAAAACTTATCTTTAGAGGAATGAGAATGAGAATATATGAATCATTCTCGGCTATTTATAAAGACTGAAGAAACTGTTGGGAGTCTATTTCGGGAAAAGATCCTATTGAAAGGCTCTCATGACCACAAGACAGACGCCACGTGTCGGTTTGTTTCTTGGGAATGAACAACCATAGAAGCAGTTAAAATAAGTGTTGAACAGTTCTATGTACCAACAGATGAGATTAAAATCAAAACTTTATTTATAAAAAGGGGGGGAATGGACCACTACATATAAGAGAGTCGCAATACATGGAATATCATTTTTCTCTCTCCTTCATTGGGTTGACGAAGGGAGGCACCTAACTCGCACATGTTGCGAATCCCGGAGCGACGCATCAGATTCAAAAATGCTTCTGCATCACCTGAGCCTTCATATGCAGTCGGGGGACCACCATCGATGCGACTGAAGACTGCTGGAGTTAATCTAAAACACTCTACAAAGTTGCGTGCTCGCTCAAAGTCAATCCTTGAGCCCGAAGCCTCTTCATTGTTAATCTCCTTCTTTGGCACCATGTCACTATGGAGATGAATGACAGGAGTGAAAAATTTCTCCTCATTTATACGGTTAAATCAACTCTCCATATTCCTCATTAGAAACTGTTCATTATTAATGCAAACTCGGGGAAGTAAAAAGGTATTCGAAAGTTTCGAGAAGAAAATTCATTGTGACGGTTAAATGTTGACCGACACTATTTAATGATATTTTACGCCGACTGTTGGATATCCCCGCTTTTACGCGGATGACTGTTGCGTATCCCTAATTTTATGCTGACTGGTCAAGTCTCAACTTTTACGCTGCTGTTCAAAGTATTTCAAATTATGAAGACATTCAAAAACTTTGAAGGGGGTCTTATAGGAGCGTAAAAAGTGCTTCACAGAATGAGTCAAAGTGATAGATCATTCTACTCAAATTGATCTACTTTACGCTGCAGGGAGGTTAAACACTTTACGCCCAAGTCAAGGCTAATCGCTTTTACGCCTAAAGCAGCCAGGGTCAAGACATTAGTTTTACGCCTAAAGACAGGCTAACCCTCCTTTTACGGTGGGCAAAGCTGTCAAAGTCTCGCATTTAATGCAAAGTCTGACATGAAGATATTGATGATGGCATATACCACAGATTTCGAAGGGATTTGTTTTATACAGAGACCAATGTTGTCATTTAGTATGTAGACTGAGCTACTTTACGCTCACAATATGACTTCTTTTACGCACGGAGATTATATGAGTTTTTATGCTCGAAAGTCGACGTGTGCGTAAAGTCTATTTGGGCTACTTTACGCTCAAGGTTATTCAATAACCACTTTACGCGGTAAATCTATGACATGGCTGTTTTACGCCTAGTCCACTGCTTTACGCTCAGAGTACATTGGGGTTGTTTTACGCCCTATTCTTCTTCATCAGTTGAGAACGTGGTCTGCCTACATGGCTTTCATGCCACACATCTCAAAGAACGTGTGTACGTGTATCCTATTCTTACTGAAATGATGGGACACGTGTCAACATATACAGACGACAACTTCGGTCGTGGGTGGCAGTTGTTAGCATAAAGATGGAACTTTTGCTGAGTTTTTACGCACAAGAGCCAAGTCCATAAATAGACTTATTTTTCTCAAAGACACAGACAGAGACAGGAGAAAAGACAGAGAGATTAGAACTCAGAGATTTTTGATTCTCTAGAGCATTCTTCTTCAACCTTCCTTTCAGAACAGAGTGAAGCAAAGCAGGAAAGCATTCGGCCTCGCTATCAGTTCCCAAGTGCGCCGATACCTTTCTGCTGACTTAGTTCTTCCAAATTGTTCATCTTCAAGAAGCGATCTTCATCATCATCGTATGGTCCAAAGAACAAAGTGATCATTTACAGATCAGACTTCTACAGCAATACTTTCCCAGAATCAAATTTGTACTTCTTGTACACTTCCTCATTTTATTTTCAAAATCCGACATCCAGACATTTTGTTAAGTGAAACATGGGGCTGAGCTCATATATGGACTGACACATATAAAGCAGTAGGCTGAATATTCATATTAAGAAGGAACTAAACAAATTGACTGAACTGTAAATGAAATGGGACTGATGCATGGTTGGATACATGAAAGTTAAAATGGCTGATACTAAAAGAAAGAAATTAGACTTGGAGCAATCATCTTTAAAATATATCCAGTCAGAATGGAACGAGCACATCTCCTCTAGCAGTTCCAAATAAATGACAAAGATTATAAAACAGTTATAGAAACTAATACTTGATGAACATGGGAAAATATGAGTCAAAAATAAAATAAAATATATCAGCAGTTAACTAAAGTACGAGAATTAAATATAGTGAATCAGAAGTGCATAGTAATAGAGACTATAAATAGAGATAACTGAACTAGAGTAGATGTGATGTGAGACCAAACAGTAAAACATGAGTCAAATACAAGACACGAAACCAGTGTGTTTTGAAATACCGCTTTCGACATGTAAACGGCTACGGGGTAAATACGACATATCGCACGCTTGACGAACATACAATGGCTATCTTTCCAGATTAGACCCGTAGTGAATACGGCATGCCGCACGCTTGGCCTAGCGATGACGGCTATTTTTCCAGTAGGGGTAGTTCTAGTATGATTGGAAATATTTACATGTCTACTCGAGTATTTTTTCGCCTCAACAAGTACAGGTGAATCCATATCCCGACACATAAATCAAGTACAGGTCCATCCAGAAAGTAAGTGATACTGGTAGGTGTTTCCAGTAGGTGGTTCTAGTAAGTGATTCCAGAAGTAGGGGCTAGACAAGTATAATATATGTGTCCTAAGTGAATGAATCTGGAAATACCAATTAGTGTTGTGTCAAAGAATCAAACAATACTATACTAGAAGCTGAATCATAATGATCATCAAATAAATGAAAACTATCAGAGAATGTACTCACCTATGGTACTGAGCAGTAAATGAGGATCGATGTCCAAAGTGGTGCCACACAAACCTATATATTAGATATACAGAGTTATTTGGTGTTCTAGAGTAAACAGTGAATCTAATATGTTATTTACATGCTCGTAGGCCATCTCTAGGTTAAGAAGTCAACTTGGTCAATTCTAGGTCAATCTTGGTCTATTAGTCTAATCTTGGTTAAAAAGTCTAATTCTAGGATATTAGGGCCTTGCTCTAACTAATGGCTATCTCACTAAAAGGTAGTTAAAGCCACTAACCAACTATATATATAATAGCTTTATAAGTGTACCCTTAATATAGGCAGCCCTTTATATTCACTCAACTCACAACCTTTCTTTCACTCGCCTTCATATCCGATCCCCTATCCTTAAACAGATATGGAACTTCCCTCTCACCTATAGCTGCTGAATGCCCTGCTTCTAACACCTTTTACCTCACCCTCACTCAAATGACCAGTACTATAACCCCCACACTATCTCAAGGACTGATCCAATTGGTAGATACCTATAATGGACATTTTCTCTCACCTGTCACTGATACACAAGGTATAATTATAAAGGCACATAGACACATCAGTTCCCATATACCCTTACCTGAATATCTATAGTAATCCTTGCTTCCTTTTTCTATTTGTTACTTGCCATGGCTCTCACTCAAACCACTGCCAACCCTCACAGAGTAACCCCAAAGCTTACTGACATGAAACCCCAACTTGTACCCCTAACTAATCCCTTACTCATCTAATACACTATGCAGGTCAGTACCCATTATAGGACTGATACATTAAATAACGTGGATTAAAAAATGAAGTATAAACAATACAAAGATGACTAACACAAATCAGTTACTCGAGCCCTTCACTATATCATGACTGATACACAAGTGGTATAAGTCAACTAATACAGAAAAGGGCTAAATATATAGTCTAAAAATGAAGTGATGCATGTGGATAGGGACTGATATCAAGTTCTGATACCAAGTCCAATTAAGGACTGATATCAAGATGCAATATGGGCTGAACAAAGTGTCTAAGGGACTAAACATTGGGCTAACTGCTAAAGCATCTACTGCTACACTACACATTCGAACCCCTTGCACTCTTCACACCCTCAACTCACTGAAGCACTCATAACCCGTCACTCCTCTTAATTCCAACTAACTAATGATGTTACCCCCTTAAAACTGATACATATAGCATGTAAGAAGATCATATGATTGATAATAGGTTCAAGGGACTGATGCTAAAGGAAAATAAGAACTGAAACTCCAAGTTAAGGACTGATACCATATCAGTCCACTTACTAAACTTTTCCCTTCCTACTACTTTCACTGATACATGCAATATGAACCATATCAAGACATAACTGATCACAAGGCATGGGATTGTACAAAAGGGACTACTGAACTTAAAAAGAAATATAGACAGAACACATTGTAGTGGCTACTCCTCTGACTGGACTGATACATTACAAGTAAGGACTAATACCTATAAGTCAGTAAAAGAACTTAAGATACAAAACTGAACTAATAATATGGAGTGAACTACAAACTTGGGGACTGAATATCATACCATGGAGCGAACATATAACATAAGGGACTAAATAATGAGGATATGAGCTGCCATGTTGAATAATTGAACTCAAAAATAGAACAAGGGGACTGAATTCAATAGACTAATACAAAAGAGACTGATACTCTAAGGAATATGCACCTCTCAAACTAATAAGCAATTTGGGGACTGCTACTCAAATGCAGGGCTCTCAATCAAGACTGATACTCGAAGGGATATGCACCTTTCGAATATCACATTTACTGATATTATAAATGGATTGAATACTATGGTATCAAGGACTGAACTTAAATATGGATAGATATTCGAATGCAAAGCCTTGAACAAGGTGGACTGATACTAATGCACTTAGATAGGGACACACCTATATGTGGTTCACTTATACTTAACACAATCTAACACACACACCTAACACCCTCTCTTCAATTACAGATAACTGAAATATCCTAATCCAAATGAAAATAAGGAAATATCCATGGACTGAATTCAGTACATATAATCAATGGGGCTGAGCTCATATATGGACTGACGCATATAAAACAATGGGCTGAATATTCATATTAAGAGGGGACTAAACGAATTGACTGAACTGTAAATGAAATGGGACTGATTCATGGTTGGATACCTGAAAGTTAAAATGCTGATACTAAAAAAAAGAAACTGGACTTAACATACTTGCATACCAGTGCTCATTCCCATTCCAACAGGTAGTTATTTCCTTGCTTGTGCACAGGACCTATCACCCTGCTTGATACTCTCCCTTGCTCACTGAACAGGGCACACTCATATTTACATCATGTAATACTAAATATATATAGACATACTCTAAACAAATATTCAAGTCAGTCCTCTAAACCCCCGCCACTCGACTGATACTAAGTATCAGTCTAACTGATACTAGCAAGACGATGGACATTTGTCTAAGTGGACTGTTGCCTAAGCTATGGGGATGAAAAGATAAAGGAAATGTGGGATAAACTCTATGTACATGGAATCTGAACCAAAGTTAATTTCCAGGTATACACTTCTACTACAAGGTAGGGTTGGACTAAAAAATTGAGTTGAAAACTAATATTAAGGAGCAAGTGTGGACTGATACAAAGAGGACCAAAAAAGGGCTAAACTTAGAAAGATAGGTATTTGCCATTGATTATAAAAGTACAGAACAATTTATGTAGGAGGACTGAACTTAGACTCACAATACAAACTCGCTTGTACAAAAATAGCCTAGGGACAAAAACCTAGGTACAGCAGTTTAAGTACAATTATTTATTTTAGATTCTGGGGGGTGACGGTAGAGGCTCGGGAAAGCGACGACAGCTCTGCCTTACTCCTTAGACGATCGGGTGCAACCTTGGCTTTGGAGAAGATCTGCTTGGCGTTAATGAAGAAATGCTCTCCTTGCTCTCTCTCTATATGCTTCTCTGTCTTTTCTTCTCTCTGGATTTTTGGATTCTCTCCTCCCATCTGGATTTTTCCCTCCTTTTGCAAGGGAATTACACCTTGCTATTTATAAGAGTGGGGGGGGCATCATTAGGGTTTGTAATGATTGCCCATCCTCAAAAGTCGACGGTTAAGGATCATTGAATCTGGGCCACTCATCTTGAATATAATAGATTTGAGCAATTAATGTGATTGCATCAAATCTTTATGGGCAATAAATGTTGATTACAATAAATATTCACAACTTGTGATGGCTTCCACATGTCTAATTTGCTCGATTTGACTTGATCTGGGCAATTATGGTAATTGCAACAAATTTGATTTTTTTAGGATTTGTTAGCACCCACAATCCTAGGAAGATAAGACTGCCACGTGTCTCAATCGTCATGAAAAGTGCCACGTGTCTCCACTGGGTCATCTTGGCAAAGCCGTATATGAGTGGGCCGCATGAGAATGAACGGCCGCATAAAGATAGGCAGCCGTATGGGGATGAACAGCCGTATAAAGATGGACAGCCGCATGAGGATAGGAAGTCGCATGCTGACGGGCGGCCGCATAAGGGATGCAGCCGCATGAAGATGGGTGGCCGCATGAAGTAGGCGATCGCATAAAGTGGGCGGTCGTAAAAATACGGCAGCCGCATGCCTTGGGACTCGGTAGATTCTGCCAGCTGTGAAAAGATTTTCTCCTCTTCCCTAGGAACACGTCTTTATGTCAGTAATTATTGCGCCTTTATGTCAGAGCTGTCATTTGTCAGAGCTGTCAGCCGTCAGAGCATTAAATGCAGCCAAAGATGAAGGAAAGAGCTGTTGAAGGCCACCTGGCTCTGGGTCTCATGAAACTATCCAAGCCGTATAGATGCTTCAAGCCGCATGGACCCCTGAGCCGCATAGGCGCTCTGAGCCGCATGGACCTTTCTTTATCATTTTTCATACTTCTACAAGACCCTCTTCAAAGTTTTCAATTTGCAAAATTGAAATACTTTGAATAAGAAACATGGCTATGTATAAACTCCTCTGGTCGCATAGGATATTTTGGCCGCATGGACGTCCCAGGCGCATGGCCGCCTCAGTCGACTGTCCATCTGAGCCGTATTGACCAACCAGCCGCATGAACTATCTGGCGGCATAGGCTGTCTGGTCGTATGGGCTCCTTGCCACGTCATGCTGCCACGTGTGCGTGTCAATAACTGCCTTTAATTCGTTTTTAGAGTTGTCTTTTGGGGTGGATCCCAAAGGTCGGTTCATTAAATCTTTGGATTTTAAGCCCCGGGTGAATCTCCTTTATGAGAGAGGGGGAAAATCCGAGGAGTCGATTTTGTTTTGCCTGCAGCACACGACCCGAAGCGGTTGTTGGTCTACATGCCCCCCTCTTTTGTCCTCCTATAAATAAGAGAAATTAAGAGAAGAAATTTCTTTACTCTCTCTTTCAACTCGAGCTTTTTCTGTCCTAACTGTCATCCTCTTCTTTGATCACCAATGGCTCCCAAAAAGACTGTTGCGGTGAAAAATAAGAAGGCAACGTCTTCGTCGGCTGCGTTGGTGAAGGGCAAGAAAGCTGCTTCTACTTCGACTGCGACAACGAACGATAATGCGGCAGCTCCTCCGTCAGTCGACATGCCCGCAGTTCACCCTGACGTCTACTCCCCTATCGCTGTTAAGGACGCTGTGTGAGCAAAAAACCCTAGCTGCTGTGGCTACATTGCATACTTTATTCGCGAGCCTTCAACTCCATGTGTGCCATATGTATGTCTCATATTCAAGCCGCATGGGTTATGCTCCATGTCCGAGTTGTATGAGAATGACTGGGCCGTATGGGCACTTTTAGAACCGAACCGCATGTAGTCCCATCTAAACAGATCCAAATGAGGACTCGTCCGACCCGAGCCGCATGTGCTTCGTAAAAACACCCAGCCGCATAAGGACTCGTTTAATCATAGTCGTATGTACTATGTGAAAAAGTGAGCCGCATAAGGACTCGTTTAAACAGAGCCGCATGTACTCTGTAAAAAAGCGAGGCATCTCCTGACTTTTGTCTCTTTTGTCCTTTTTCAGTAAATTTGCCGGCCAATGCTGCTGGAGAACCCCTGGTGGGTCAGGCCCAAGCCGCTATGGGATATAGGCATGAACAGATTGTCCGATATGTGGCAGACCAATTTTCTAGTGACGAGCCTCGGGTGTGGCTGAAAGCCCTCAAGAACCAACCCTTCTACTTCCTATGTGCCATGATGAATTCGGGAAAATTGGAAGGGGAATACCTGAAGCCTGCGTTCTTCTTCGGAGATGCTTTAACTGTGAAAAACAGTCAAGTTCTGGACGTGTCGAAGAATTTTGGAGCTTCATTTCTAACGGGATGGCGATCCATATCCCTCAAATGGAGTATCATTTCCCACTAACTTGGTTCAATATGCTCCTGCTGGACAGGAAGATGGAAGAGTCTTTGACCCCTACCCGGAATGGGTTGTTTGTGGGCGACATCCATTACAACAACAGCATGAAGTCAGTGTGTGCGGGCAAGGTGCGTGCCGGCCGTTATGTAATGGGATTAGCCCCGGGTACTTTTTTAAATGTGCTGGGTCCCAATTTCACGCTTTCTTCCGTCGATACCTTCCTGAACCAACTTGCTCGGAAAGGCTCCTATCTGATTGGCCGGTTGGCGCTCCCAAGTTGGATACACTCCATCCCCTCATGGATCAATCTGTCTATGTGGATCTCGCGAAAGTATGAGACTTTCTTGTACGAGGTTGGTCTTTATCATGCTATTCGGGGCACCAGCCATGGCTTACCCGTAAACAAGAAATTATTCATGGCTTTGCTGGAGATGTACAACAGCCTTACGTGAACCTTCTATACCCCTGTAGGGGAAATAGGGCTGGCACTCCATGAGATGCATGTGATTTCCAAGCTTCCTTGGGGGGATGAAGCTTTTGAGGCGTACATTCCTATGAATGAGGAGTTCGAAGAGCTGGAAGAATGATATCCGGGCATCGTAGCTGTTTATCAAGAGATATTGTGCCACTATAGCACGTGCCAGCAGATAGCTAAGAAGGGTAGCAGCTCGGAAGGGAATGCTCCCCATACTAAGGACTGGGTAAGCTATCTATTCTCGATGGGAGCCTCAGGCCAAGTTACTTTCCGAAGTCCTCAATCCCGGGAGGCCGTTCAAGCCTTGGTGTCGTCGACAAAGAGGGTGACCACCACCAGCGACAGATTTGGGAGTCAAACCGACACTTTTGGTTATTTTTATCAGGATACCCAAGCGCTATCAGAGAAGGTGCTCCTGGCAAGATTTTTGATGGTATGGCTGCAGAATTGCGTAGTCTCGGGAGGAGCTCGTTCTATTGAGAGGATCAGCCGTAATTTTATTCTTTCTGCTGTGAAGCTAGTTTTTGGAGTAAAACTAGCTCTTCTCCCGGCCATGGTGTGTAGCATACACCGAGGCCTCCATATTTTTACGTCCAAGGTCGTTGCCTGCGATGTGAAAAAAGACTTTGAAAGGACTGAGCTGCCCTATCATTATCTGATGGGGTGGCTGCTGATGCATTGTCCATCTTTGATGAGGCCGGGTTCTGAAGATGGCGTGATTGTTGATGATACTTTTATTTTTCGTTATCGCAATGAGTCTTGGGAATATGAGACCATGCGCACTTTCGAATGGAGCTGGCAAGCGCAGATAGGTATGACTTTTTTGTATCCATCCCTCGTTTTACTGCTGAAGAAATAGCGGACGTACATCTCGACAGTATTGGGCCTCCGCAGCTTCTAGACGGCCAAATGCTTCTATGATTGCGTAATATCCGCCCCGCCCACCTGGTATACCGCAACCGCAATACTGTCTTCCTGGAACCTTACCTGCACAGCAGGTTTGCCCGTCAGTTTGGATACAGACAACTTTTTCTGAACAGTCCCAGCTCTTGTTTGGGTTTTAAAGGTAGCCCTCTTGACGGTATCAGGGCCTTGCACTACGATGATACCTTCCATACCTGTGCCACTTTCTCAGTTCCTTCTATTGAGGCGTCGGTAGAGATCTTATATATAGCGGCCCTATATCATGTCATGGCAAACAAGCACACCGTCGGTTTTAGCCCGGGTGCTAGCTTTATTGTTGGCACTGGCTTGGATGAGAAGCCCCATGGGGACAAGACGAGGAAGAAAGGGAAGAATAGAGTCGAAGTGCCAGACTCGGACTCCACCACTGCGGATGATGAGGACGACGAGCATGTGCAGATAACTCTTCCCTTCCGGTGGAAGATGTTGGGGCGGATCAGCCTCCTATTATATCAGATGAGATGGTGGCGGATCAGCCACCTGTTACATCTGGTCCCGTACGGAAGTATAGCAGGCAAATCTTCCCTGTTGGCGGTATTCTTTACTTCCGAAAATATGCTGCGACCAGACATCGCCAGCTAGCTATAAGGAAGAGAAGTGATGAGGTCGACCCTGTTTCGGAGGTAAAATGAATTACCACTATCTTTTTTTAGTTATTCCTTTCTTCTAGCTTCGATCTTGATCACTTTCCGTTTGCTCTTGTAGGCATCAGAGGAGTCAATTTCTCGAGAATCGACCGCTGAGGTCTATCCGACCCTGACCATTTTGCTCGATGATATGTGTACCACTATCATTTCTACTGGAGTTCTTCCGGAGGCGGCCGAGGAGTTCCACCTTGCTGAAACCTCAACTCATGGGGACGGGGGCTCTACTGCACCTGTCCCTGAGATAGTTGAATTTCAACGGGGTAACGCTGAACTGGCTGGCTCCCTTTCTGGGGTGAATGGGGCAGAGAAACTAGTTAAATTCAACTTGGAGCGAGCTGCGGCCTCCATGCTCCTCCCTTGGTAAGATAAGCCGAATCTTAATTTATGAGGAGGCCTATCTGCTCTATCATCACATCCTGCGGGTTACGTCGATTGATAGTTGCTTTGGATGTACAGTTCCCGCCCCTTTATTGTAGGTGACGGACATTGTCGTGGCAGACTCTACCGGAGGGGATCTGATGGAATCACGTGTGCCTCCTTCTCTTTCGACCTATATTGACGGGCCTCCAGCTGGGTCGAGTTCGGGGGCTCAAGTGGCGGCACAGCCGGGGCAGGGGACAATGCTTCCTGCGTCCTCCTCTACAAATATGGTTTCGGGGGTTGACCTTTCCGCCTTGCCGAGTATCCAAGCTTTTCTGGCGGCGGAAGAGGAGCTAGTCGCTATTCATGCGTCTTCTCGCTCAGAATTTGTTTCCCCGGTGGCAGGGATGGCAAGTTCCGATGCTACTCCTTCGATACTGCCAGCTACACTTCCTTTAACGCCGTCCTCTATCGAATTTTTGGATGAAGTGTCACAGGATGTGGTTGACAGCTTTTACCGCCACCTGAAGAGAGGGGTCGAGGCAGCTGTGGAGAGGGGGACTTCCTTTGCTATGGCCCGTCAGTGCGCCGATGACCAAATCGATATCCTTAGAACACTCCCTGGTGGGGCGGGGCTAGCTGCGCTTCTGGAGCCCAAACTGCTAGATGCTGATCGGTTTGTGACCCAGTTTCATGTGCTGCGGCAAGCTGATCTGTCTGCGATGATAGCTCAAGAGCGCTCTTTCCTCATAACCACGGTGGAGAAGGTAAGGCTTGCTCGGGATTCGATCAAGCCGACCTTACTGAAGGACCGCCGTGATCTGTCCCAGTTATACGATCAATTGAGCTGTAGAAATAAAGATTGCACGGCTCGGGAAGCGACTGCCTCCTGTGGTGTAATCGACACCAGGGAGCAGATCATCGAACTCCAGAGAAAGCTGGCCTTTCTGGAGTCTAAGCTCGAAGCCGCCCGTACCGAAAAAGGACTTGTTATCCAGGAGGCTGACAGACTTAGTCGAGCTTCTGCCAATCTGGAGCTCGCCCTGAAGAAGATAGAGGATGGCTGGCGGGCACACATGTATTTTGATGATGCGGACCGATTGTCCTAGGAAGCGGAGCGTCGAGCTAAGCAGCGGCTTGAACGGGGGACCGCCTTGGTGAAGAACCGCCTCCTGGAATTATGTAATGTCGAACCATAGTCAGCCTTTTCTTCTTTTGTTATGTTCTTTTTGAGGGGGACATGATCCCAGAACATGTAATGCTTTTTGGCTTCCAAATAAAAGAGTATGCTTTATTCTACCCTTTACCTGTACTGCTTGTTGTGCTTGTGGTGTTATGGTGATGTTTGCCCTGCGTGGGGGACTTATTTGTGGAACTGTTACCCTTGGCATACCCGGGTTTTAGGTACGGATAAAAGTTTGATGTGGATACCTAGAATAATTCCACGATAAGGTGGTCATGGACGTTGCTGGTATCGGAAGAAGGAATGCCATGGAGCAGCTGGGCTTCCGGGGCATGATGAGAAATGATGGACCTGTACTAAGAAACTTAGCAAAGGACATTTGTGGGCCTATTATCCTTGGCGTACCCTGGCTTAGGATACGGATAATAGGATGAAAGGGAACCAACATACTTACTCATAGGTAATGAGGACATGGCAAGCGTGAGGGTATTTTTACCGCAGAATCTTCCTACTCAGATGTAATGAGGACATGGCAGGAGTGGACTCAACGGAGGATATTTATGGACCTACTATCCTTGGCGTACTCCGGTTGTGGGTACGGATAATAAGTCGAAAGGGAATCAACATACTTACTCAGAGGTAATGAGGACATGGCAAGTATGAGGGTTTCTTCGACGGAGCCTTCCGACTCAGAGGTAATGAGGATATGGCAGGAGTGGGCTCCATGAAGGGGTACATAGGACGACTCAGAGGTAACGAGGACATGGAAGTTCTATGTAGAGGGGTGATTTGTTTTTGATGGAAGTGAAACGACTCAGAGGTAACAACGACGTGGTCGTTTTTGAAATTTGTGGATATGTTACCCTTTTTGTGCACTGAAAGTGCGGGTAGTGGATCCTGAGGGAGGAGCTCTTTCAGAGAAATAAGTTCAGAAGTATGGTTATACATGACTTACTACCTAAAAGAGTGACTATAATGTAAGTTCAGAGGTACCTGTGGGTACGTAACTCAGCCATTTGGGATATTTTGAGGAAGAATGTGAGTTCAGCGGTACTAGAGGGTACATAACTCAATAATCTGGGGTTTGGAGAATGTGAGTTCAACGGTACCAGCGGGTACATGACTCAGTAATCTGGAATTTGGAGAATGCAAGTTCAGCGGTACCAATGGGTACATGACTCGATAATCTGGAATTTAGAGAATGCAAGTTCAGCGGTACCAACGGGTACATGACTTGATAATCTAGAATTTTGTGAATGTTAGTTCAGCGGTACCGATGGGTAAATGACTCGATAATCTGGAATTTTTTGAATGTGAGTTCAGCGGTACCGGCGGGTACATGACTCGATAATCTGGAATCTGGAGAATGTGAGTTCAGCGGTACCGGCGGGTACATGACTCGATAATCTAGAATTTGTCATTTAGATATAATATTTCTTCAGGAACTTGCCGTTGACGGGCAACATAAGCAAGTCTCTGTTTTGTTTCACGAGGCGGTAATACAGCCTCAATGATAAATGGGCCTTCCCACTTTGGCTGGAATTTGCCGGCAGTTTTGTGAGTCATAACCATCGGCCTCCGAACTGCCAGAACGAGAACGCCCACTTGGAATGTTCTGATTTTAACCTTCTTGTTGAAGGCTCCGGAGATGCGTGCTTGGTATAGCTCGATTCGTTGCTGAGCCAAGAGGCGCTTTTCATATAAGGCCTCCAACTCTTGTAGCCGACGACGGTAGTTATCGTCCGTCGCCAATTGGTAAGTGAGAGCGACGCGTGTAGAAGCATGGAAAAGAATAAAGAATGACCCATGCGGCCAGGGGGCCCCATGCGGCTCAAAGGGCTCATGCGGCTCAGAATCCATGCGGTTCAATGCGTCTATGCGGCTCTGTGATCTCCATGCGGCTTAGAGAGGTGCCACGTAGCATACAAACAACTCTTTTCTTACTGCATTAATTGCCTTGACGGCTGACAGCTCTGATAATACGACAGCCCTGACACAAAGATGTAATTATGACTCTGACATAATGACAGACTCCTAGAAAAACGAAGGAGATCTCTGACACAATCCCCCAAGATCCAGAAAATGCTACGCAGCCTAGACATGTGGATAGGCATATGCTGCTCGAGCGGAGACTCCCCATGCGGCTCAGGCCGAGGTTGCCCTATACGGCCCAGATCGAAACAGCCCTATGCGGCTCAAGCGGAGGCTCCTCCTATGCGGCTCAAGCAGACGCTCCCCCATGCGGCTCGCGAGGACCATCTCTATGCGGCTCAAGAAGGAGTTACCTGTTATGCGGCCATCTACGTCCATGCGGCCCAGATTATCATATGATTCGAAGGTTCGGGGGCCACTCCCCAAGCAGCCTTGACACGTGGCCGGGCTTATGCGGCTCAATCCTCATGTGGTTCTAATCCCCTCAGTGGCTCCTAGGATACGTGTGATAAAGCCAATCAATTTTCCAGATTTACTGTAACCAAAGATTGGGTCAAATCCCAATAATCTAGGACACGTGGCAGGAGAATGAATTAAACTTATTCATTCAGATTCGCAGACATCAGTAGATCATCATAAGGGAGATTTATTCCAATCAGCATTAATTACTGAGAGGATTTGGCCCAATCTACATTAACGGCCCAGATTCATCACACTCAAAACTAATGGCCCAGATTAATCAATCAACAGGCCGCCGCCACTTTAAAGGACAATCATTGTAAATCCTAATGATTGCTTTCCCTTCTTATAAATAGCAAGGTGCCATTCCCTTGCACAGAAGACCCTTTTTCGAGATCAGAAAGCACCAGAATACTTGGAGAGGATAGCAGAGAGAGAGCAAAGAGAGCATTTCTTCAAACGCCAAGCAATCTTCTGGAGCCAAGGCTGCATACCGATCGTCCAAGGAGTAAGGCAGAGCTGCCGTCGCTTTTCCAAGCCTCTATCGTCACCCCCCAAAATCTAAAATAAACAATTGTACTTAGATTACTTTACCTAGCTTTTTGTCCCTAGGCTTTCTTTGTACAAGCGAGTTTGTAACGTGAAGTAAAAGTCCAGTCCTCCGATAATTGTTCTGCTCTTTTATATTTCATGGCAAATACGATGGCGACTCGGCTGGGGACTAACTTCTCCACGGCTGAGGAGTTAGTGACGCAATCGGATGCAGCCAAACTTGGCTCTACATAACAGAAGATGGTCGTCCGCTTCAAGTAACAGGCGTTCGAAGAAATGCTCTCCGAAGGAAGCACTGGCCCGTTTCAGAAGCGCACCCGCACAACGAAGGCTCGCAAAGAATGGAGGCCAAAATCTTTTGCTCCTCTCCAGGCCCTCGATGGAGTACTCTCTGTTACCCAAGACGGCGAAGGCAACTTTCGCACGGCCCCACTTCAAGCCATAGAAGACTCGGCTGTCCCCAAGTCCAGCAGAGGAAAGTACTACGATGTTGGACTTGCAGGGGCAAAGTGTAATTCTATGTGTTCCAGAAAGAAACCGAACAAGGGCACTAGCCGCAAAGCGAAGTTTCATGCGGCCAAGATTGCCAGCCGCATGAATAATGATCATGCGGCCGAAACTGCTAGCCAAATGCATAATACTCATGCGGCCAGGATTTCTAGCCGCATGGAGAACACTCATGCGGCCAGAGTTTCCAGCCGCATCAAGGAGACTTACGCGGATGCGACCGCCAGCCGCATGAAGAATACTGATGCCGACCGCATGACGCCTACTCCACGCGGCTCTGTCTTCGACCGCCTCTCCTACGGTCCTGATCTCCTGTGCTCCCAAGAAGACATGTCTGATTCTCTCTAGCACCATCTAGACTCTTCCTACTATGTGCCCTTACGCACTAGAGTGAAGAAGTCTAGGGCAGCACGAGCTTGGCAAGCTCGGTCCGATGATTCGACCTCTGACCAACCGAGCATCCCGTATACTGTTATACGGGCCCCTGATGGGATGTTGTACAGAACTACTCGAGTCCAGCCCCCGGCGGCAAACGGACAGAGAGGTTTTCAAAAGTCTCCCAAAATCTAGGGAGCAAACATGGTCGATCCGGACCCATCTGATTTGCGTGAGGCCATCCTCCATAAACGTAAAGAAAGAGAAGGTGCCCCAGGGTGCAAAGAGTCCTCCCACGGACGTCACTGCATCCAAGTCATCGTTAACTGCTGTTGCAACAATACAACAGTACAAGAAGACCGGCAGACAGTCTTTCAAAGACTACAATGACCAAACTCAGAAGACGAGGCGCATCCTGTTGTCCACTACAACTCTGCTCAGAAAATCCCCATCGACGGGAGAGGGAAAAAGACCAATGCTTCCAACCCTAAGATGTCAACCACTGTGACTAAAAAGCTATCATCTAAACGGCTGTCCACTACCGGAGTTTTCCAAGGAACCCATTCAAAAACAAAATCTGCTACAGCAGGTGCTATATCATCCACACCACTGGGGGTCGCTGGAACTGGAGGTAGCACTCCTCCGAACATCCATGATAATCCGTTGTTCCAAGGAGACGAGCCCGGGGAAGCAACTCTCCCGTCAGACACAACAAATACTGACATCCCCGAGGACGTCCACGAATCTCAAGATGAAGCAAGCTCTGAAGCTGGGGGTACTGTTCCTTCCGAGTACGAACCCGAGGAGAATATTCCTACGTATCTCGATGATTTCTCGATACATGGGTATGACTCGGAGGGAACGTCCTCCACCGTTCCTTCCATCCTCCCTCATGTAAGGACGGTGTTCATGACAGACAGCAATCAAGGTGGCTCCAGTGATCGCCAATGCATCGACACTCTGGCGGCCATACTGCATGCCTTAGTCAAGTCTGTAAAAGAAATCAAAGCGGCTCTTCCAACTCTGCAAGGAGGGACACCTGGCCAAACAAGCGCGGGTCTCGCGGTCAATGCGGACTCGAACTCAGCAGCACCGAACCCGGGCAATAATCCTCCTGAAATAATAGCTCCCACCGCTGAAGATGATGCCAGGGAAGCAAGAAGAGAGGTCTAGGAGCTCCGAGCCATGTTTTACGCCCGAGAAAACTCTCAAGACCTCAGAATACGGCAACCATACCCTGCTGCATAGAGGGATGTCACCTTACCACCAAGATATAAGCCGTTCAACATCAATCCCTATGATGGAAAAACCTTCGCAAGTAGACACATCACCTACTTCGAGGTCACCACTGACCATCTAACCCACGACGATGCCAACCTCATACGATTATTCATTGGGGCATTGGAAGGGGTCGCCTTCGACTGGAATAGTAACCTGCCAGACAACTGTATCCACTCCTTCACCAGCTTCAAGCGCATGTTCTTGGAGAGGTTCTACGAAGTAGGGCAGGATGTCACAATATCCACTCTCATGGACGTCGTCCAAGGGGAGAAGGAGCTGACGAGGAACTATATTGAGCGGTTTCTCCAAACCGCAATGAAGTTGCCATCTGGTAATCAGGATTCTTCCTTGATTAAAATTTTCCAAAAGAGATTGCTCCCAACAATCAGTCTCTGGATGGGCAAAAGTCAATTTAAGGATTGGAAGACGTTTATCATCAGTGCCACTAGCGCCGAAGAACGATTAAAGAAGGCTCGCCAATTGGGATTGCACATCTCGGACGGAGAGAACAAGGGCAAGCGTCCTAACACCAATAACGACAATGGGGGTATCCCCTCCAACAATCGGGACAACAGGGACAAGCAGGCTATGGTGGCCGACACAGCCCAGAAACCTGAGTCAAGACCGGCAGACAAATAGTGGCCGCAAATGACCTACTCCTTCGAAGACAGCCACGTCAAGCCCATCTTGGACATGCTCATACAAGGAGACAGAATTCAGCTCCCTCCACCAAGAAGGAAACCTCGGTCGACAGAAATGGAGAGCCCGAAGTACAACCAATTCTACCGCTACGAACACCATGCTACACACGACTGCCACCAACTGAAACGATACATCCAAAACCTCATCGATTCGAACGCTCTGGCCATCGATTTCGAAGAGGTGACCGTGGCAGCTAATATGGTGTCCGTACAATTCGGCAGCTTCCCTCCGACGGAGACTCAAGACGACGTAATACCCATTCCTCTAGCAACAATGGAGATTGCTAATCTTCCACCTCCTCGGGATCAGGCTGCTGATCTAGTGCCTCTTACCACATAACGGGAAGAGATCATGTGGGTCCATCCGGACCTAGTACTTGAAGTAACTCAGTCCACACCCCCTCCTACTCGAATGAAAAAGGGTAGAAAAGTCAGATCCTGTCGCACAATCTCGACAGATGTCGAAGAAGTAACGACTGTCGTTACTAGATCTGGGGCACAATCTCAACCTGTGGCTGATAACTCAACCGAAGATCATCAGCCAGCTACTGCTGACACTTCGGGACCGTCTCAGGCCCCGACGACCGACAAGCTTAGGCCAAAGGAGACTCGCTTTGACAAATCCCTCCGAAAAGATGCACCTCAGGGGCTGGAGAGGCCCTACAACTTCGACATCTTGGCACAGTTGGCCAATACACCAGCCAAATTGTCACTATACGAGCTCCTGAGACTCTCAAAGGATGTTCGCACAACTTTGAGCGATGCACTCCAGAATGCCGACGCCTATCTGGCTCAGGTTAACCTCACAGGAGAGAGCCCGCCTGCAGATCTCCAAGACAGCGCCTGCACTGGGGCGATGCCTAACATTGTCTTCACAGGATATGCTCATCAAAACCAATCTGCATGATCATCCGTTATACTATACCGGATACATCGGGGACGTGTAGGTGGACCGAATGCACATTGATCCAGGCTCTTTCATAAGCATCATCCCGAAGGGTCTGCTACATCACCTCTGTATTCCTATGCATCGCCTGACGCCAACAAGCACCGCCATCAGCAGTTTCAATTCGGACAGGAGCTACCCAATTGGGAAGATTCGTTTAAAGTGCCAAATTGGCGATCTTCAGTCGGAAGTGAACTGTTACATCATAGATGCGGACACCTCCTACAACATCCTCTTGGGACGCCCTTAGATACATGATTACATGATCGTACCGTCCATGCTGCATTAATGCTTCAAATATGTCGACAAACACGGCTTTGTGAGGACAGAATTTAACGACATCGATCCTTTTAAAGGGGTCAAATCCTACTACTCGGATTCCTGCCTATACGAGAAATCAAAGAGGCACCTGGATGAAGATGTACAAGCTCAAACTGAGACGGCCTCAGGATCAGAAGAACCTCTGACAATCCACCTTCAAGCTCGCAAACCTGGAAGGTCTGCACCCCTTACGGCCGCTCTGCGCAAGGATGCGATCAGCCTCTCGGCACAAGAAGGGCAAATGGTGATCCAGCTACCAAGGTCCGACCAAACGCCAAGACCCACAACAGAGCCCCTAACAATCAGGCTACCGAGGGTCAGCCAACTACAAGCATGGAAGCTCAACCCCTCTGACAGGCCAATGACGATACGTCTTTCCAAGAATAATCGTTACCCCGATGCAAAGTCTGGGGCTTCTAGCGAACCAACTACTCCCCGTCCAGCATCGAGTACCAAACTGGGGTTCGCTAGTTTGCCAGCGACTCCACGCTCGGCTCCCCTAACGGAACCCCTGACAATTAAGCTACCCAGGTCTTCCTCTCAGTCTTCGTTAACACTGGGGGTGACCGAAGAAGAACCGGTGCTGGCCAAGTATGTGGCTGCCCATACTGATGTTCCCTCCGCGGATGATGTAATCCCGCTTGAAAAGATACCTTACTTCATCAATAAAGGGCTATCTTTGAACTACCTCGAGCTTAATAAGCTTTGTACAATGTATGCTATGGAACACTGTATGGGCACTCACCTACACACACAGGTGACAAATTTTTACACCGTAAACCAGCTTACTCCAGTAGAAGACGTTTACCGCATAGTCGAAGGAGGGGACCATCCAATCATCTTTGGCCGGAAAGATGATCCACAGCCCTTTACCATAGAGAAAGTCGATCCTGAATCAGATGCCAGAAGATTGCCTCTGTATCTTTATAGTCCCCAATCCAAATACCTCATGCAAAAACAGGAATATAATATAGAGACTACGCCAGGCTTAAACTACGGCACCGGTCGATGACTACCTTTCAAACCCCCAGTCCCGGTTGGCAAACCACGGGACTACTACTACAAGACCCGATATGGATTGGGGTATGTCACGCCCACAACGACCCCCGAGAGTTCAGATGAAGAATGCAACTAGCATTCACATTCGACCGGGTCACCAACTTCTGATTCAGATACCAGCATCGGAGACGTTGTAAAACCCCTATTTTTTTAAATTATTTTTATTTTATTATTTTATTAGACTCCAAATTTATTTATGCAAATTATGATTTTTTATTTCATTAGAAATGACATTAGCCATTATTGAATTATGGAACACGAGACTACCATAAATTTTGGTACGAAAGATGTAGCAGTGTGCCTTGACTAGTGTACCAGTCATGCCGGGAGAAGTCTAGCCATGGTGATGTCCAAACTAGGAAAACCAGGCCGAGTTGTGTAATGACTCAATTGAAATATTTTATTTAACTATTGTTTTATTTAATGATTTTATTGACCCGGTTAGACCAAACCAACCCGAACTGGGCCTGGACCAAACCCAAGCCCAAGTAGACAAATGGTGTGACCAAGGTGGCCATGTAGACATATTTTATGTACGTAGAAATATTTTTCTTGAATTTTAGAATTTTATGTATGTACAAATTCTTATTATTTAAATAATTGCACTATTATTGGTATTTTATTATTAATAATTATTGTGCAACACTTTGTACAATTTTTGGACCCGGACGAGGGTGTGTGGTAAAGTTCACACGTTGGGACAATTTTTATTATTTATTTACTACAAAAATTATTTTGTGAAAATTAAATAGACATTTTATTATTGTTGATATTAATGGATATTATGTGATATTATTATTGTTGCCTTTTATGGCAATTTAAATTTGCGTATACATGTAAAAATATATTTTAGATGCATTATATATATAGTAGATAATATTAAACTTTTATTTAAAATTTGTGGAGATTTAATAACCATGTTTTCCTATTTAAATACTATTTTTATTTTGAGTTGATCTATTAAGGATTGAATTTATATATATATGTAGATATGCTCAAATATATTAAATAATTGAATAGTTGACTTTTAAATTGTATTTGGATTTTAAATAGATTTTTGGTCTATTTTTGGATATATATACATACTCATATATATATAGATATATATTTATATATATAGAAGATTAGGAAAAAAAATATATATATATAAAAGCTTGTGGTGGTCGGCCCAATTGGGTGGGACCGACCACCCTATCAAATAGAATCAGCAACAGTAGTGCGCCCCCACCCTAAATGCAGCAGCAGCTGCAATATCAAAGGGGCCGACCCCTTTAATACTATTGTTGGCCGAAACCTTTTGCTCCCTACATATATGCACATATATATTAGCAACTCAAATTTTCCTTTCAAACCCTAAAATTTCCTCTCCTCCTTCCTTTCTCTCCCTCTCCCTCTCCCTCTCGCTCTCCCTCTCCTCCGCGTGTCCGAGCACAGCAGCAGCCCCGCCCCGTGACGACGACAACAACGACAACAACAACGACAACCAAAATTAAAAGCAAGGTATCCCACTTTTTCCAATCGATTTCTCCTCCAATTTTTATCCGTTTTTAAATCCGTCAATTCGAGTAGAGAGCCCACATGACCCTCCATCATCCCCTTCAAATTGATTTATTTATTCTGCAATAAATTTCAGTTTTTAATTAAATTAAATATCTTAAAAAATTAGTTTTTATAAACCTTAATAACCCCGTACGAGGTACGTCCCGACAAATCGGGCAACCCCGTCATGAACCAAAAATACCGAAAGGTCCGTGTCGAATTTGTGGACGTGCAAGAATTGACGGGATTCAAATTGGTTGCGTGTGCGCAACGAAATTGGTCCGTATCCGTCGATTTTTTGCGTATCGGACTTTTCGGATTTTCCCAATTACTTTGTGCACACTCATCAAATCGCAAAAAAACTTGCACCATTGGACTCGAAATATTTTTCTGGTCCTGTATGCCAAGTTTATTCCGATTCTGAGACCGTTGGTCGGGACGCTATTTTGGCGGGCCCACAATCCCACTCAACGGGCGATTTTGTGCACCGCCCACCGGAATCCAAAATTGGACATACCATTGGGTTCGTCTCATCAAAACAAATCCGTAGACATGTAGTTTGACGACTTTAGAGACCGTAGGTTCTGACGCACATTTCGGTACAAGCGGGTCCAACGGCGGACATCGTTTTGACCCTAAATTACGATTTTGCCCCTGTTCCAAAATTTGACTTTTGGACAGGCGTTTCCTAGGCATATCTTTTATTCCAAACTCGTTCGTGATGTTTGTTGCAGCATCCGGAGCTTCTTGTGGATTTTGACTTTCGTGTTGACGATTCTGATTGTTGGATTTTGCTGCTTCTCGCACCACCCACAGGCAAGATACCTTGCCTTATTTACTGTTATAATTATACGCACCTTTATTTATTTATTTACTGCATATTTATTATCTATTTTCAGTTGGATCCATTACTTGCTATTTTAGTTCATTTTATTTTGCTTCAGTTATTTTTTTCCTTCTTGTCTTTTATATGCATATGGACCTAGTCTTAGCGAACTACCTTTTGCTAGTATCCTTGGAAGGGAGAAGACAATGAAATGTATGGGCTACCCCAAATCCAATAGCTGTAGTAACTGCGTACTACAGTAGTCGAGTCGCGAGGGTCACTAGCCTCGAGCTATGTGGACCGAGGGTCACGTGGGCCGCTAGCCTCGAGTTATGTCGGCTGATAGTATTGGTATTGACGTGTGTGTATTGTGAGTTGTTACTTGTCCTGGGGGAGTCAGCCTTCACCTGCCCATACATTGATATGTCTTCTAAATTGTCTACTAGAAAGGTTAGGAGACCTTAGCAAATTTTATGTTCCAATCATGGCATGGAGAAGTGTCACATCGCGGAATAGTAAGTTACCCCTTGTCCTTGTTTGGTTGTGGGGGTAGCCTACTAATTCGATGATGGGATATTGAACCATGTTATGGTTTGGACGCTTTTTACTTTATCTTTATTTTATGGTGCATTTATATTCAGTTCATATGGCATGTTCCTTCTGTATCTTGTTACGTCCCTCTGAGGACCTGGTTATCTCCCCAGGTGTGTGTGTGCTTCTGTGTTATTGCAGGTGTTCTAGTCGAGGCCGTGATCTTCTCCATCCTTTCGAAGATGATTGCACTTGGCTAGTCTTGTTATTTCATCTATTCCTTTTTGTACCTTTTATTTAAGATAGTTGGTAGTGGACTTTGTCGCCACCCAACGTATTGTTCAAAGACTTATTACAGTTGATTATATGATATCTTTTATTTTTATTTGTGGATGAGATTAGATTATTCTTGGTTTACTGCATTTTACAGCTTATGTATTCATACGAGGTTTCTATATATTGCAGTATACTTCGTACGTATGCAGCTGGCATGGATACGTACCTAGTCCTAAGTATTTTGGGACTGGGGCATTACAGACGTATTCAGACAAGTCATGTCAGTCAATTTGGCATTAGCCAATGCTTACGAGAAAGATGAGGACATACCTGAAATCCTCGAGTTAGAGCCGTGGGCCCAACAGTTAGATGCATTATGGGAAAAGCGGTTCGAACAGAGGGAACCTCCTACTGAAGATGAGGTTATACAGGTCAACCTTGGCAGCGAATCTTCTCCAAAACCAATCTTCGTTATAAAAGCCTAACAGACGAAGAGCGAGAATCGCTATTAGAACTTGTCAAACAATATATTGATGTGTTCATATGGAGCTACGAAGACATGCCAGGACTAAACCCCGAGGTTGCCATTCACAAGCTCAACATTCGGCCAGATGCAAAGCCGGTCAAACAGCAACAACGACGCTTTCACCCAGGCATCATGGATGCGATCAAAGTCGAAGTCAATAAACTGATAGCCAACGGTTTCATTCCTGAGGAAAAACATCCTGACTGGGTCGCCAATATAGTACCGGTCTTTATGAAGAATGGGAAGATTCGAATCTGCATCGACTTCCGCAATCTGAACGAGGCATGTCCCAAAGATGAATTCCCCCTCCCTATCACAGACATCATGATCGACAATACGTGTGGCT
This sequence comes from Iris pallida, assembly GCA_029216955.1. Lineage (NCBI taxonomy): Eukaryota > Viridiplantae > Streptophyta > Magnoliopsida > Asparagales > Iridaceae > Iris > Iris pallida. The sequence goes on from JANAVB010015397.1 coordinate 25,543,619, forward strand.
TCGAACGCATGTCATTCATGGATGGATTCTCGGGGTACAACCAAATAAAGATATCTCCTGACGATAAAAAGCACACATCATTCCGAACACCGATCGGCACGTACTGCTACACAGTCATGTCTTTCAGTTTAAAGAATACTAGCGCCACATATCAAAGAGCCATGAGCATCATCTTCAGAGACCACTTACGCAAGACTGTAGAGTGCTATGTTGATGACATCGCCGTCAAGAGTCGCTATAAGAAAGACCATCTGCAGGATCTGAGAACGGTATTCGACCTAATGCGAGCACACAACCTGAAGATGAATCCCATAAAATCCTTCTTGGGCGTATCCAGCGACAAATTCCTGGGTTTTATTATTACAGCCCAAGAATTCATGTCGATCCAGAGAAGACGAAGGCAATTATGGAGATGGGTCCCCCGAGAAATCTTCGTGAACTCAGAGGCCTTCAAGGGAGGCTAGCTTACATCCGGAGGTTCATCTCTAACCTCTCCGGGCGATGTCGGCCATTCACCTATCTCATAAAGAAAGGCATCTCGTTCGCATGGGATGAAGAGTGCCAATGTGCCTTCGACAGCATCAAAGAATATTTGTCGAACCCTCCAGTCCTGGTGGCCCCGGTTGCTGGGAAACCATTCTTGCTATATGTACGAGCAATGGAGCATTTCCTGGGCGCTTTGCTGGCGCAAAACAACGATGCAGGCCATGAACAAGCTATATATTACCTCAGCCGAATGATGATCGGGCCAGAGCATAGATATACTGCCGTAGTGAAGGAATACCTCGCCCTGGTTTTCGCCATTCAAAAGATGCGGCACTATGTCACAGTACAAACCATACATGTGATCTCACGAGTCAACCCTCTCAGAGTCCTCATGACTAAACCAGGGGCACTCAGCTCCTGCCTCGCTACATGGGCAATATTGCTGTCTCCTTATCATATGGTCTTCGTCCCGCAAAAGGATGTCAAAGGTCAAGCTCTGGCCGACTTTCTAGCAGCCCACCCAGGCTCGGAGTCTTCCACAATATATGAAGAAATTCTAGATGAGGTCGCCGACTCGCATGTGGCCTCCCACGATGATATATGGCGAATGTTCTTCGAAGGTGCTTCGAGAATTGGACCCAAGGGCAACATTGTTGTTGGAGTCGGGGTAGTCTTGATTTCTCCTTCCGGACTGGTGATCAATTGTGCTTACTCCCTCACGGAACCCTGCTCTAGCAATGTGGCCGAGTACAACGCTTTGGCCATCGGCCTCCAACTTGCAAGAGAGCTGGAGGTAGAATATCTTGAAGCATACGGCGATTCGCAGTTAATCGTCAATCAGATCCGGGGTTCATACGAAGTCCACCACGAAGACATGATCCTCTATCACCAAATCGTGATCAATATTATCTCGTCATTCGAGGGATTCTTCATCGAACATGTCCCCAGATTACAGAATATCGAAGCCGATGCCCTAGCAGGCCTTGCCGCTTCCCTAGTAGTTCCAAACCATACTCAGCATTCGGTTGACGTGATAGGCCAGGAGCTGGTCTGTCCCAAGAACAACATACAAGTCATGGCGAGTTATTCCGCCCAAACGATCGACGAAGCACCAGACTAAGACAACCATTCATAGACTTCGTAGTCTATGACATCCTGCCCAAGAATCCAAAGGAGGCCACTTCCATCAGAAGGCGTTCCCTCATATTCTTCTACGATACAGAGACAAAAATGCTGTATCAGCGATCCTACGACGGGTTATTACATCGGTGTCTCTCAAATATAGAAGCCAAAGAAGGCATACACGAAGCTCACGACGGTGTCTGCGGAGCCCATCAGCCTGGCCCTAAATTACAAGACCGTGTTTGCCGGATGGGCTACTACTGGCTCACAATGGTAGCAGATGCAATAGACTATGCAAGAAAATGCAAAGCCTGTCAAGTCCACGCGGACTTCATCCACCAACCATCTGAGTTTCTACATCCGACAGTGGCGTCTTGGCCATTTGAAGCATGGGGAATGGACATCATCGGTCCAATTACTCCACCGTCCTTCCGTGGACATCGCTTCATACTCGCGATCACGGATTACTTCTCCAAATGGGCGGAAGCTATTCCACTCGCAGAAGTAAAGACTCCAAACGTGATCAGCTTCCTCAAGCATCTTGTCATCTATCGCTTTGGACCGCCTCGAAGGATCATCCACAATAATGGTCCGCAGTTTGCAAGCCATGCCTTCTATCGGTTCTGCGACAAGCATCGCATCCAGAATATTGCTTCGATACCATATAATCCGGCAGCAAACGGGTTGGCAGAAGCATTCAATAAGACCATCATCAAGTTACTCAAGAAGTTTGTCTTTTCCAATAAACGCGACTGGAACGAGAAGCTCGGTAAATGTTTATGGGCATACCGTACTATAGTCCGAAAAGCTACTGGGAACACACCATTCTCCCTGGTATACGGGAGTGAAGTAGTTCTCACATTGGAGACTCAGATACCCTCACTCTGCGTCGCCCTTACTTACCAATTGACGACAGATAATAACTACCGTCGTCGGCTACAAGTGTTGGAGGCCTTAGATGAAAAGTGCCTCTTGGCTCAGCAACGAATCGAGCTATACCAAGCATGCATCTCTGGAGCCTTCAACAAGAAGGTTAAAATCAGAACATTCCAAGTGGGTGAGCTCATTCTGGAAGTTCGGAGGCCGATGGTTATGACTCACAAGACCGCCGGCAAGTTTCAGCCAAAATGGGAAGGCCCATTTATCATTGAGGCCATATTCTCCAACGGAGCCGACCGCCTCGCAAAATAAAATGGAGACTTGCTCATGTTGCCCGTCAACGGTAAGTTCCTGAAGAAATATTATGTCTAAACGATAATCTCCAGATCATTGAGTCATGTACCCGCTGGTATCGCTGAACTCACCCTCATAATTTTCCAGATTTTCGAGTCATGTACCCGCTGGTACCGCTGAACTCATATTCACCATTTGTTTCAAGTTCATCGAGTCATGTACCTGCTGGTACCTCTGAACTCATACTCACCATTTTCCAGATTTTCGAGTCATGTACCCTCTTATACCGCTGAAATCACCTTTACCTCGAGTCATGTACCCTCTTGTACCGCTGAACTCACTTTCGCATCGAGTCATGTACCCTTTTGTACCGCTGAACTCACATCCTCCAAATTCCTGATTTTCAAGTATGTACCCTCCGATACTGCTGAACTTATATTTTGATTCCAAATTTCCCGGATTGTTGAGTTATGTACCCGCTGGTACCCCTGAACTTAAATTCCGGTCACTCTTTTGAGGGAAAGTTATGTATGATCATACCTCTGAACTTTCCGCTTTAAAGGAACTCCTTCCTCATGATCTAATACCCGCACTTCCAGTGCACAAAAAATGGTAACAGTTCCACGAATATCCAAAACGACCATGTCGATGTTACCTCTAAGTCGTCTCAATTTCGCCAAAAATAAATCACCCCTCTACATAGAACTTCCATGTCCTCATTACCTCTGAGTTGTTCTATGTACCCTCCTTCATTGAGCCCACTCCTTCCATGTCCTCATTACCTGTGAGTGGGAAGGCTCCGTCGAAGAAACCCTCATGCTTGCCTTGTCCTCATTACCTCTGAGTAAGTATGTTGATTCCCCTTCGACTTACTATCCGTACCCACAACCGGAGTACGCCAAGGATAGTGGGTCCACAAATGTCCTCTGTTGACCACTAAAATCCTCCGTTGAGTCCACTCCTACCATGTCCTCATTACCTCTGAGTAGAAAGATTCTGCGGTGAACAAAGCCTTCATACTTGCCATGTCCTCATTACCTCTGAGTAAGTATGATGGTTCCCCTTTCATCATATTATCCGTATCCTAAGCCAGGGTTTGCCAATGATAATAGGCCCACAAATGTCCTTTGCTAAGTTTTTTAGTACAGGCCCACCATCTCTCATCTTGTCCCGGGAGCCCAACTGCTCCATGGCATTCCTTCTTCTTCTACCAAGAACGTCCATGACCCCCTTACCATGGAACCGTTCTAGGTATCCCCAATCAAACTTGTTACCCGTACCTAAAACTAAGGTATGCCATGGATAACATGTCCACAAACAAGTCTCCCATGCGGGGCAAACACTACCATAATACCACAAGCACGACAAGCAATACAAATCAATGGTATAATCGAAAGTACTCTTTATTTGAAAGAAGAAAAAAAGCATTACATCTTTTGGGACCACGTCCCTCTCAAGAAAGAAAAAGAAAAGGAAACAAAAGAAGAAAAGGCCGACTATAGTTCGGCATTACACAATTCCAAAAGGCGATTCCTCACTGAGATGGCCTCCTATTCGAGCCGCTGTTTAGCTCGACGCTCAGCCTCCTGGGATAACTGCTCCTCATCATCCAAGCCCATGAGCTCCTGCCAGTCATCTTCTAACTTCTTCAGGGCAATTTCTAGGTCGGTCGAAGCTTGATTGACTCTGTCAGCCTCCTGAATAATCAGCTCCCTGTCAATACGGGCAGCCTCAAGTTCAGACTCCAAGAAAGTCAACTTCCTCTGAAGCTCAAGGATCTGCTCCCGCGTGTCAGTAATGCCACGGGAGGCAGCCGCTTCCCGAGACGTGATATCTTCACTCTCGTGGCCCAATTGATCATATCGATCAGACAGATCGCGAAGGTCCTTCAGTACGGGCGGTTTGGTTTTATCCTGAGCAGCCCTTGTCTTCTCTATAGTAGCGGTGAGAGAACTGCGCTCCCGATCTATACCCGCAGACAGATCAGCCTGCCGTAACACCTGCAGCTGGGCTACCAGCTGCTCAGTCTCCAACAACTTCGCCTCCAAGAGCTTAGCCAGCCCTGCACCACCAAGAAGAGTCTTAAGGATATCAATTTGACCCTAGGCGCATTGCCGGGATAAGACGAAAGAGGTCCCTCTTTCCACAGCAGCTGTTATTCCCCTGTTCAAGTGACGATGAAAGCTGTCAACCACGTCCTGTAATGCGTCGTCCAGGACCTCTGTAAAGGACGGCGTCAGAGGAAGCGTGGCCGACAATATTGGAGGAGTAATACCAGAACTTGCCACCAGGGGGATAGAGTCCGAGCAGAACGATGCACGGATAGCAGGTAACTCTTCCTCCACCACCCGAAGAGCCTGGATACTCGGTAGGGCAGAGAGGTCGAATCTCGGAGCCACTCGAGTAGAAGAGGATGCAAGGACCATCGTCCCCTGCCCTGGCCGTCCTATCACCCGACTTTCTGAACTCGAGCCTGGGGGAGGCCCCTCAAGACGAGCCGGAGGGGAAAGCTGGTTTGCGGTGTAGATAATTGTCACCTGTGTGTGTAGGTGAGTGCCTATACCGTGTTTCATAGCATACATTGTACAAAGCTTATTAAGCTCGAGGTAGTTCAAAGATAGCCCTTTATTAATGAAGTAAGGTATCTTTTCTAGCGGGATTACAACATCTGCGGAGGGGACATCAGTGTGGACAGCCACATACATGGCCAGTTCTGGTTCTTCTTCGGCCACCCCCTGTGTAAATGAAGACTGAGAGGATGACCTTGACAGCTTGATCATCAGGGGTTCTCTTGGTGGGGCCAAACGCGGAGTTGTTGGCAAACTAGCGACCCCTAGTTTGGTACTTGATGCTGGGCGGGTAGTTGTTGGCTCACTGTAGAAGCAAAAAAAAGAATAAAGAAAGATCCATACGGCCAGGGACCCCCATGCGGCTCAGAGGGCTCATGCGGCTCAGAATCCATGCGGCTCAACGCGTCTATGCGGCTCTGTGATCTCCATACGGCTCAGAGAGGTGCTACGTGGCCTGCAATAAGTTCTTTCCTTCGCCCTATATTGCATTAATTACCTTGACGGCTGACAGCTCTGACAAGGCGACAGGCCTGACAGAAAGAAGCAATTATGACTCTATCATAACGGCAGACTCCTAGGAAATCGAAGGAAATCTCTGACACAAAATCCCCCAAGATCTAGAAAGTGCCACGCGGCCTTGACATGTGGACAGTTGTATGCGGCTCGAGCGGAGACTCCCCATGCGGCTCAGGCCAAAGCTGTCCTATGCAGCCATGGCCAAAGGCGTCTTATGCGGCTCAAGCAGAGGATCCTCCATGCGGCCCTCAAGGACTATCTCCATGCGGCTCACGAAGGAGCTACTTATTATGCGGCCGCCTACGTTCATGCGGCTCAGATCATCATCATGTGGTTCGAATGTTCAGGGGCCACTCCTCCAAGTAGCCTTGACACGTGGTCAGCCTTCTGCGGCTCAATCCTTATGCGGCTCAGATTTCCTCAGTGCCTCGCAGGATACGTGTCATAAAGTCAATCAATCATCCAGATTTACTACAATCAAAGATTCGGTCAAATCCCAATAATCTGGGACACATGGCAGGAGAATGAATTAAATTTATTCATTCAGATTTGCAAACATCAGCAGATCAGCATGAGGGAGATTTATTGCAATCAGCATTAGTTACTAATAGGATTTGGCACAATCCCCATTAATGGCCCTGATTCATTACACTCAAAACTGATGGCCTAGATTGATCAATCAACAGGCTGCCGCCACTTTAAGGGACAATCATTGCAAACCCTAATGATGGCATTCCCCTCTTATAAATAGCAAGGTGCCATTCCCTTGCAAAAAAGACCCTTTTTCGAGATCAGAGAGCATCAGAATACTTGGAGAGAAAAAAGCGAGAGAGAGCAAAGAGAGCATTTCTTCAACGCCAAGCAATCTTCTGGAGCCAAGGCTGCATACCGATCGTCCAAGGAGTAAGACAGAGCTGTCGTCGCTTTTTCGAGCCTCTATCGTCACCTCCCAGAATCTAAAATAAACAATTGTGCTTAGATTGCTGTACTTAAGTTTTCGTCCCTAGGCTTTTTTGTACAAGCAAGTTTGTAACGTGAAGTAAAAGTCTAGTCCTCCGATAATTATTCTGCTCTTTTACATTTTATGGCAAACACGATGGCGACTCTGCTGGGGACAAACTTCTCCACGGTTGAGGAGTTGGTGACGCAATCGGATGCAGCCAAACTTGGCTCCACAAAACAGAAGATGGTCGTCCACTTCGACCAACAGGTGTTCGAAGAAATGCTCTCCGAAGGAAGCGCTGGCCCGGTCCAGAAGTGCACCCGCACAACGAAGGCTCGCAAAGAGTGGAGGCCAAAATCATTTGCTCCTCCCCAGGCTCTCGACGGAGTACTCTCTGCTACCCAAGACGGCGAAGGCAACTCTCGCACGGCCCCACTTCAAGCCATAGAAGACTCTGCTGTCCCCAAGTCCGGCAGAGGAAAGCACTACGATGCTGGACTTACAGGGGCAAAGAGCGATTCTATGTGCTCCAGAAAGAAACCGAACAAGGGCACTAGCCGCAAAGCGAAGATTCATGCAGCCAAGATTGCCAGCCGCATGAATGATGACCATGCGGCTGAAACTGTTAGCCAAATGCATAATACTCGTACGACCAGGATTTCCAGCTGCATGGAGAATACTCATGCGGCCAGGGTTTCCAGCCGCATCAAGGAGACCTATGCGGCTACGACCGCCAGCCGCATAAAGATTACCGATGCCAGCCGTATGACGCCTACTCCACGCGGCTGTCTTCGACTGTCTCTCCTACGGTCCTGATCTTCTGTGCTCCCAAGAAGACATGTCTGATTCTCTCCAGCACCACCTAGACTCTTCCTACTATGTGCCCTTATGCACTAGAGTGAAGAAGTCTAGGACAGCACGAGCTTGGCAAGCTCGGTCCGATGATCCGACTTCTGACCATCCGAGCGTCCCGTATACTGTTATGCGTACCTCTGATGGGAAGTTATACAGAACTACTCGAGTCCAGCCCCCGACGGCAAATGGACAGAGAGGTTCTCAAAAGTCTCCAAAAACCCAGGGAGAAATATGGTCGATCCGGACCCATCTGATTTGCGTGAGGCCATCCTCCACAAACGCAATGAAAGAGAAGGTACCCAGGGTGCAAAGAGTCCTCCCACGGACGTCACTGCACCCAAGTCGTCGTCAAATATTGTTGCAACAACGCAACAGTACAAGAAGACCGACGGACAGTCTTCCAAAGACTACAACGACCAAACCCAGAAGACGAGGCACATCCTGTTGTCCCCTGCAACTCTGCTCAGAAAATCCCCATCGACGGGAGAGGAAAGAAGGCCAATGCTTCCAATCCGAAGATATTAACCACTGTGACTAAGAAGCTATTATCTAAATGGTTATCCTCCACCGGAGTTTTCCAAGGAACCCGTTCAAAAACAAAATCTGCTACAGTGGGTGCTACATTATTTCCACCACTGGGGGTCGCTGGAACTGGGGGTAGAACTCCTCCGAACATCCACGATAATCCGATGTTCCAAGGAGACGAGCCCAGGGAAGCAACTCTCCCGTCAGACACAACAAATACTGACGTCCTCGAGGATGTCCACGACTCACAAGATGAAGCAAGCTCTGAAGCTGGGGGTACTATCCCTTCTGAGTGCGAACCAGAGAAGAACATTCCCATATATCTTGATGATTTCTCGGTACATGGGTATGACTCGAAGGGCACGTCCTCCACCGTTCCTTCCATCTTCCCTCATGTAGGGACGATGTTCATGACGGACAGCAATCAAGGTGGCTCCAGTGATCGCCAATGCATCGACACTCTGGAGGCCATACTGTATGCCTTGGTCAAGTTTGTAGACGAAATCAAAGCGGCTCTCCCAACTCTGCAAGGAGGGACGCCTGGCCAAACGAGCATGGGTCCCGCGGTAAATGCAGATTCGAACTCAGCAGCACCAAACCCGGGCAATATTCCTTCTGAAATAATGACTCCCACCGCTGCAGATGATGCCAGGGAAGCAAGAAGAGAGGTCCAGGAGCTCCGAGCCATGTTTCACACTCAAGAAAACTCTCAAGACCTCAGAATACGGCAACCATACCCTGCTGCACGGAGGGATGTCCCCTTCCCACCAAGATATAAGCCGTTCAACATCAATCCCTATGATGGCAAGACCTCTGCAAGTAGATACATCACCTACTTCGAGGTCACCACTGACCATCTGCCCCACGACGATGCCATCCTTACACGATTATTCATTGGGGCATTAGAAGGGGTCGTCTTCGACTGGTATCGCAACCTGCCAGACAACTGCATCCACTCCTTTACCAGCTTCAAGCGCATGTTCTTGGAGAGATTATATGAAGTAGGACAGGACGTCATAATGTCCACTCTCATGGACGTCGTCCAAGGGGAGAAGGAGTTGACAAGGAATTATATTGAGCGATTTTGCCAAACCGCAATGAAGTTGCCATCTGGTAACCTGGATTCTTCCTTGATTGAAATTTGCCAAAAGAGATTGCTCCCAACAATCAGTCTCTGGATGGGCAAAATCAATTTAAGGATTGGAAGACGTTTATCATCAGTGCTACTAGCGCCGAAGAACGATTAAAGAAGGCTCGCCAACTGGGATTGTACATCTCGGAGGAAGAGAACAAGGGCAAGCGTCCCAATACCAACAACGAAAATGGGGGTAGCCCCTCTAACAATCGGGACAACAGGGGCAAGCAGGCTATGGTGGCCGACACAGCCCAGAAACCTGAGTCAAGACCAGCAGACAAACAATGGCCGTAAATGACCTACTCCTTCAAAAATAGCCATGTCAAGCCTATCTTAGACATGCTCATACAAGGAGACCAAATTCAGCTCCCTCCACCAAGAAGGGAACCTCGGCTGGCAGAAATGGAGAGCCCGAAGTAGTGTCATTTCTACCGCTATGTCCACCATGCTACACACGACTGCTACCAACTGAAATGATACATCCAAAATCTCATCGATTCGAATGCTCTGGCCATCGATTTCGAAGAGGTGATCGTGGCAGCCAACATGGTGTCCGTACAGTTCGGCAGCTTCCCTCCAACGGAGACTCAAGACGGCGTAATACCTGTTCCTCTGGCAACAATAGAGATTGCTAATCTTCCACCTCCTCGGGATCAGGCTGCTGATCTAGTACCTCTTACCACATCACGGGAAGAGATCATGTGGGTCCATCCGGACCTGGTACTTGAAGTAACTCAGTCCACACCGTCTCTTACTCGCATAAAGAAGGGTGGAAAAGTCAGATCTTGTCACACAATCTTGGCAGATGTCGAAGAAGTCGCGGCTATCGTTACTCGATCTGGGGCACAATCCCAACCTGTGGCTGATAACTTAACTGAAGATTATCAGCCAGCTACTGCTGACACTTCGGGACCGTCTCAGCTCCGACGACCGACAAGCCTAGACCAAAGGAGACTCGCTTCGACAAATCCCTCCGAAAAGAGGCACCTCAGGGATTAGAGAGGCCCTACAACTTTGACATCTTGGCACAATTGGCCAATACACCGGCCAAACTATCATTATACGAGCTCCTGAGACTCTCAAAGGATGTTTGCACGGCTTTGAACGATGCACTCCAGAATGCCGACGCCTATCTGGCTCAGGTTAACCTCACAGGATAGAGCCCGCCTGCAGATATCCAAGACAGCGCCTGCACAGGGGTGATGCCCAACATTGTCTTCACTCCACAGGATATGCTCATCAAAACCAATCAACATGATCGTCCGTTATACTATACCGGATACATCGGGGACGTAAAGGTGGACCGGATGCACATTCATCCAGGCTCCTCCATAAGCATCATCCCGAAGGGTCTGCTACATCACCTCCGTATTCCTATGCATCGCCTAACGCCAATAAGCACCGCCATTAGCGGTTTCAATTCGGGCAGGAGCTACCCAATTGGAAAGATTCGCTTGAAGTGCCAAATTGGCGATCTCCAGTCAGAAGTGATCTGTTACGTCATAGATGCGGACACTTCCTACAACATTCTCTTAGGACGCCCGTGGATACATGATTACATGATCGTGCCGTCCACGCTGCATTAATGCTTCAAATATATCGACAAATACGGCTTTGTGAGGACAGAATTTGCCGACATCGATCCCTTCAAAGGAGTTGAGCCCTATTACTCGGATTCCTGCCTATATAAGAAATCAAAGAGGCACCTGGATTAAGATGTACAAGCTCAAACTGAGACGGCCTCAAGATCCGAAGAACCTCTGATAATCCACCTTCAAGCTCGCAAAACCGGCAAATTTGTACCCCTTACGGCCGCTCTGCGTAAGGATGCGATCAGCCTCTCGGCACAAGAAGGGCAAATGATAATCCGGCTGCCAAGGTCCGACCAAGCGCCAAGACCCACAACAGAGCCACTAACAATCAGGATACCGAGGGTCAGTCAACCACAAGCAGGAAAGCTCAACCCCTATGACAAGACAATTACGATACGTCTTTCCAAGAATAATTATCACACCGATGCAAAGTCTGGGGCTTCTAGCGAACCAACTACTCCTCGCCCGGCATCGAGTACCAAACTGGGGGTCGTTAGTTTGCCAACAACACCACGTTCGGCTCCACTGACAGAACCTTTGATGATCAAGCTGCCTAGGTCATCCACCCAGTCTTCATTTATACAGGGGGTGACCGAAGAAGAACCGGAGCTGGCCAAGTATGTGGCTATCCACGCTGATGTTCCCTGCGCGGATGATATATTCTCGGTAGAAAAGATACCTTACATCATCAATAAAGGGCCATCTTTGAACTATCTCGAGCTTAACAAGCTTTGTACGATGTATGCTATGGAACACGGTATAGACACTCACCTGCACACACAGGTGACAAATGTTTACATCGCAAACCAGCTTACTCCAGTGGAAGACGCTTATCGCATAGTCGAAGGAGGGGACCATCCAATCATCTTCGGCCGGATGGATGATCCACAGCCCTTTACCATAGAGAAAGTCGATCCTGAATTAGACGCCGGGAGATTGCCTCTGTATCTTTATACTCCCTAATCCAAATACCTCATGAAGAAATAGGGATATAATATGGAGACTACGCCAGGCTTGAACTACGGCACCGGTCGACGACTACCTTTCAAACCCCCAATCCCGGTTGGCAAACCACGGGACTACTACAACAAGACCCGATGTGGATTAGGGTATGTCTCGCTGTAACGCCCCAGTCCCAAAATACGTAGGACTAGAACGTAATCATGCCAGCTGTATACATACAAAGTATATGGACCCTCGTATATATACATAAGCTGTAAATGCAGTAACCAAGGTACTAAATCTCATCCACAAAGATAAATATGATTTAAAAGTAACCTTGAATTTGTTATGTACACCATAGTTGGGCGGAGACAAAGTCCACTACCAACCAAATTAAATATGGAAAATATACAAGGAAAGAATTTAGCAAGCGAGAGCAATGGCGAGTCTAAGAGCAATCACCACGAAGGAAGGAATGGCCTTAGCTAGAGCACCTGCAAGAAATCACGAAACACACACACCTGCCGAGATAACCAGGTCCTCAGAGGGACGTAACAAGATATATCAACAACCATATAATACTGAATATAAAATATGCCACAATCAAAGAAAGTGACAATACACTATAAGATAATCTAACCAACTAAAGTGAACATGCAGTGAGAACAAACCTTTCGTCGCATGGGCCCTGGCTATAAATGGGATCTGGTATAGTCCCTACTTGGGCACCAGTGACCGAGAGCATGACGTTCAAAAATGACAGTGGCCAGCGGAGCTTCCGGGTTACAAGGGAAGTGCAATAGAAGCCCATACGATAAGGAATTGTTCTCCCCACCCAATGTACCTATCATGTCGCATCAACGACCATGTAACACTACTAACCGTCAAGTCTTCTAACACACAACTATTGACAGTTAGACCTAACGCACGTCCGGCACGCATCAGTGATCAGCCAACACGCAAGTCCGTAGACTATATGCTACTCATAACTCACACATCTCGTGGCACAACAGTGTCAAAGTTTATGCAATGCACTAAGCTAGTGGTAGTCCCTTAACTCTAAGTCCATATACAATCAAAGGTAAATAACAAGGTACAACTAATATCACTGAGCAGGCAGTAATCAAGAACTAAAAATAAATAAACAGTGATATATGATAAAAATGTAGACTGAATATAAATAGTATAATGGCAAGGTATCTTGCCTGGGGTGTCGCCTGGTGTGGTATAAAAATCCGACAAGTCATGTCTGTCCAGTAGCCATGTTCGATGAGTAAGGGTACGAATCCACAAGAAAATAGGAAGCATGATTTAGTCACGATTATTGGTGGTAGTCGAAAAAAATTTGTGTAGAGAGTTACGTACCATATTTTTAGAAAGTATTTATAATACCAGAAACTAACCTTATTAGTAAAAATAGATTTTTAGACTAATACTTTAGAAAATAAAAACTTGTTTTTAAGCAAATATTATAGTTTTGTAAAAATAGTTTATAGAGAAAAACTAGTTGTTAAAAATATATACAAATTTTGTAGAAAGCAAATCTTTCCTTAGTCAAAATTATTTTAATAAATTTTTAGAAAAATATTGTCGAATAAAATAGATTAATATAATATAATACTCCAAAATAAAGTCATAATCCTAACAAAATACTAATAATATAATAATATATTAAATAAACTAATCACAATATTAATACTAATGATAATAATTTTTATAAAACCTAAAATTAATTACTACTTCCCTTTTTACTAAATATAATGATAATAATAATAACAATAATAATAATAATAATAATAATAATAATAATAATATAAAAAAAAACCTACTACAGTAATTCCTTCCCCCTCCAAATATACTCACGATAGAGAGAGAGGAGAGTGAGACAGGGAGGAGAAGTGAGAGATGGTACGAGAGAGAGAGAGGCGGGAGGTAGGGGCTCTCACCGGAGTTCGTCGGCGGCGTCCGGCGCTGGGGCGTCGTCGAGCTCGCGAACGTGCGGAGGTCCGAGGGGAGCGGAAAGCGGAGCGGTGTCGACCCGTGCGGTCGTCGGGCACGCCTGGCGCCGGAGGCGACGGCGGTAAGGGATCCTGGTGGCAGGGCGGATGGGCACCGCCGGCGTGGCGGATCCACGGCGGCTGCAGGTGCACGCTGTAGGGTGTGCTTTCGTCGGGCGCGGAGACACCGGCGGAGCGGATGCCGGCGCGCCGATGGGTCGACAGGAGGGTTTCGGTGAGATGCCGGCCGGTGCACGGATGGGCGCGCGGTGGCTCCGCGAAGGCGGCGGGGAGGAAGAGGGGTTTCGAAATTTCCAGAAGCGGTTGGCTCCGGCGGATCGGCGAGGCAGATGGGCGCTGGAGGCGACGTAGGCGCGGCGTCCGGTGGCGGTGGCTCAGGAGGTAGGTAAGGGTTGGTGGTGATGGTGTTTCCTTCTTCTTCTTCCTCTTTTTTTTGCTGGGTGGCGTCGGCCGGATTTGGGTGTCTCCGACGGGTGGCTGCCGGAGGACCATGGTTTGGGGATGACGGGTCTAATGGTGGAGCCAGGAAGTGGAGGCACATGGCGGACTGGTAGCGGGCGGAGTCGGCTGTACCCACATGATCGACGGAGTCGGGTGCCTGCGCGAACTTCGGAGGGGATCAACGGGGTTGGTTCGCCGGTTGGGGCTCTGGCGGTGAGGAAGTCGGAGGGGCGGTGAACGCGGCGGTGCAGCGCGTACTGTGGTGTCCACAAGCAGAAGCGGAGTCCCACACGCAGATCTGCAACGCGGTGGTGATGGATGTGGGTAGAGTTAAGATCGGGAATTCGATGATGTCGGGGTGTGTCCGACACGGGGATGGGAATACTGTAGATGTAATATTTGGAATAAGAGACTGGATGGTCACAGACACGATGCACTTGTGATTGTGGTATGGAAATTGGAGGAGTACCTGCCTATTTATAGGATGTGGGAATTCCCAATTGGATAGAATTAGGAGTAGTTTAAATCCCCTTTTAAATAAATTTAAAATAAATCAGATCCAATCCAAATACAAATCCAACTTTAAATCTAATTAAATTTCTAGTATAAAATTAATGAGATAAATCAATTTCAAATATTTAACCATTTAAATAAATCCAAGAATTTAAATCAAGGTTTAACTCGCCATAAAAATTACGAAATATATTTTCCAAAGATACTAATAAAATAATTTCGAAAATACAATAAATATTTACTAATGTCCAAATAATATTTACATAAATCTACTTTTCTAATATACCATTTTATAGAAAAGAAATTATTTATTATTATAACTATGTAAATAAAGGTTTTATAAATAAAATAAAAAATTAGAATTTTGGGACGATAACTAAAATACTTATTATATATATTTTGAAACTAAAAAAATAAGAAAAATGTTTTTCCTAATAATATGTACGCTCGCACATATTCGCACTCGTCGAGCAATTTCGAAAAATAAAATTTCGTGCGCGACGTAAAATACGACCACGCGATGTACAATTCCAAATTTTAAATCAGTACCAAACTAAAATAAAATAAAAATCAGTAGAAATTTAGGGTATGTCACGCCCACAACGAGACCCGATGTAGATTAGGGTATGTCACGCCCACAACGACCCCCCGAGAGTTCAGATAGAAAATGCGACTGGCATTCACATTCGACCGGGTCACCAACTTCTGATTCAGATACCAGCATCGGAGACGTATTCAGACAAGTCATGTCAGTCAATTTCGCGTTCGCCGACGCTTACGAGGAAGATGAGGACATACCTGAAATCCTCGAGCTAGAGCCGTGGGCCAAACAGTTAGATGCACTATGGGAAAAGCGGTTCGAACAGAGGGAACATCCTACTGAAGACGAGGTTATACAGGTCAACCTCGGCAACGAATCTTCTCTAAAACCAATCTTCGTCAGTAAAAGCCTAACAGACGAAGAGCGAGAATCGCTACTGGAACTTGTTAAAGAATATATTGATGTGTTCGCATGAAGCTACGAAGACATGCCAGGACTAAACCCCGAGGTTGTCCTTCACAAGCTCAACATTCGGCCAGATGCAAAGCCGGTCAAACAGCAACAGCGACGCTTTCGCCCGGGCATCATGGATGCGATCGAAGCCGAAGTCAACAAACTGATAGCCAGAAGCTTCATTCGCGAGGAACAACATCCTGACTGGGTCGCCAACATAGTACCAGTCCTCAAGAAGAATGGAAAGATTCGAATCTGCATCGACTTCCACAATCTGAACGAGGCATGTCCCAAAGATGAATTCCCCCTCCCTATCACAGATATCATGATCGACAACACATACGGCTTCGAACGCATGTCATTCATGGATGGATTCTCGGGGTACAACCAAATAAAGATGTCTTCTGACGACAAAAAGCACACATCATTCCGAATACCGATTGGCACGTACTGCTACACAGTCATGCCTTTTGGTTTAAAGAATGCTGGCGACACCTATCAAAGAGCCATGAGCATCATCTTCAGAGACCACTTGCGCAAGACTGTGGAGTGCTATGTCGATGACATCGCCGTCAAGAGTCGTTATGAGGAAGACCATCTGCAGGACCTGAGGACGGTATTCGACCTAATGCGAGCACACAATCTGAAGATGAATCCCACAAAATCCTTCTTGGTTGTATCCAGTAGGAAATTCCTGGGTTTTATCATCACTGCCCAGGGAATTCATGTAGACCCAGAAAAGACGAAGGCAATTATGGAGATGGGTCCCTCGAGGAATCTCCGCGAACTCAGAGGCCTTCAAGAGAGGCTAGCTTACATCCGGAGGTTCATCTCTAACCTCTCCGGGCGGTGTCGGCTATTCACCCACCTCATGAAGAAGGGCATTTCATTCGTATGGGACGAAGAATGCCAACATGCCTTCGACAGTATCAAAGAATACTTCTCGAGCCCTCCAGTCCTGGCGGCTCCGGTTGCTGGAAAACCATTCTTGCTATATGTACGAGCAATGGAGAATTCCTTCGGTGCTTCGCTGGCACAAAACAACGATGCAGGCCATGAACAAGCTATATATTACCTCACTCGAATGATGATTGGGCCAGAGCATCGATACACCACCGTGGAGAAGAAATGCCTCGCCCTGGTGTTCGTCATTCAAAAGATGCGACACTATGTCACAGGACAAACCATACATGTGATCTCACGAGTCAACCATCTCAGAGTCCTCGTGACTAAACCAGGGGCACTCAGCTCCAGCCTCGCCAAATGGGCAATATTGTTGTCTCCTTATTATATGGTCTTCGTCTCGCAAAAGGCTGTTAAAGGTCAAGCTCTGGCCGACTTTCTAGCAGCCCACCAAGCTCGGAGTCATCCATAATATATGAAGGAATTCCAGATGAGGTTGCCAACTCGCATGTGGCCTCCCACGATGATATATGACGAATGTTCTTCGATGGTGCTTCGAGAACTGGACCCAAAGGCAACATTATCGTTGGAGTCGGGGTGGTATTGATTTTTCCTTTCGGACTGGTGATCAATCGTGCTTACTCCCTCACGGAACCCTGCTCCAACACTATGGTCGAGTACAATGCTTTGGTCATCGGCCTCCAACTTGTAAGAGAGCTAGGGGTAGAATATCTTGAATCATACGGCAATTCGCAGTTAATCGTAAATCAGATCCGGGGTTCGTATGAAGTCCGCCACGAAGACATGATCCCCTATCACCAAATAGCGATCAACATTATCTTGTCATTTGAGGGATTCTTCATCGAACATATTTTTAGACTACAGAACATCAAAGCCGATGCCCTAGCAGGCCTTGCCGCTTCACTAGCAGTGCCGAACCATACTCACCATATGGTTGACGTGATAGGCCACGAGCTGGTCTGTCCCAAAAACATTGTTCAAGTCGTGGCAAGTTATTCCACCCAAACGATCGACGAAGCACCAGACTGGAGATAACCATTCATAGACTTCGTAGTCTACGACATTTTGCCCGAGAATCCAAAGGAAGCTACTTCCATCAGAAGGCGCTCTCTCAGATTCTTCTACGATACAGAGACAAAAATGCTGTATCGGTGATCCTACGACGGGTTACTGCTTCGATGTCTGTCAAACGCAGAAGCCAAAGAAGCCGTACGTGAAGCTCATGACGGTGTCTGCGGGGACCATCAGCCTGGCCCCAAATTATAAGACCGTCTTCGCCGAATGGGCTACTACTGGCCCACGATGGTAACATATGCAATAGACTATACAAGAAAATAGAAAGCCTGCCAAGTCCACGCAGACTTCATCTACCAACCCTCCGAGTTTCTACATCCAACAGTGGCGTCCTGGCCATTTGAAGCATGGGGAATGGATATTATCGGTCTGATTACTCCACCTTCCTTCCGTGGACATCGCTTCATACTTGCGACCATTGACTACTTCTCCAAATGGGCGGAAGTTGTTCCACTCACAGAAGAAAAGACTTCAAACGTGATCAGCTTCCTCAAGCATCATGTCATCTATTGCTTTGGACTTCCCCGAAGGATCATCCATGATAATGGTCCGCAGTTTGCAAGCCACGCCTTCTATCGGTTCTGTGACAAGCATCGCATCCAGAATGTTGCTTCAACACCATACAATCCAGCAGCCAACGGATTGGCAGAGGCATTCAACAAAATAATCATCAAACTCCTCAAGAAGTTTGTTTCCTCAAACAAACGCGACTGGAACTAGAAGCTTGGTGAATGTTTATGGGCATACCGTACTACAGTCCGAACAGCTAGTGGGAACACACCATTCTCCCTGGTATATAGGAGTGAGGCAATTCTCGTATTAGAGACTCAGATACCCTCACTCCGCGTCGCCCTTACTTACCAATTGACGACAGATGATAACTACCATCATCGGCTACAAGAGTTGGAGGCCTTGGATGAGAAGCACCTCTTGGCTCAGCAACGAATCGAACTATACCAAGCACGCATCTCTGGAGCCTTCAACAAGAAGGTTAAAATTAGAACATTTCATGTAGGCGATCTCGTTCTGACAGTCCGGAGGTCGATGTTCATGACTCACAAAACTGTCGACAAATTTCAGCCAAAATGGGAAGGGCCATTCATCATCGATGATGTATTCTCCAATGGAGCTTACCGCCTCGCAAAAAAAAATAGAGACTTGCTCATATTGCCCGTCAACGACAAGTTCCTGAAGAAATATTATGTCTAAACAACGTATTCCAGATCATCGAGTCATGTACCCGTTGGTACCGCTGAACTCACCACTACAATATCCAGATTACCGAGTTATGTATCCACTGGTACCGCTGAACTCACCCTCACAATATTCCAGATCATCGAGTCATATACCCGCTGGTGCCGCTGAACTCACTTTCACAAAATTCAGATTGCCGAGCCACGTACCTTATCGTACCGCTGAACTCATGTCCTCCTTCCACAAAAATTTCCAGATTATCAAGTCATGTACCCGCTGGTACCCCTGAACTTACAAAATTCATGGATCGTCGAGTCATGTACCCTATCGTACCCCTGAACTTATATCCCGGTCACTCTTTTGCGAAAAGTTATGTATGACCATACCTCTGAACTTTCTTCCTGAAGGAGCTCCTTTCTCATGATCCACTACCCGTACTCCCGGTGCACAAAAAGGATAACAGATCCACAAATATCCAAAACGACCATGTCGACGTTACCTCTGAGTCGTCTCAATTCTACCAAAAATAAATCACCCCTCTACATAGAACTTCCATGTCCTCATTACCTCTGAGTCGTTCTATGTACCCCCCTTCTTTGAGCCCACTCCTGCCATGTCCTCATTATCTCTGAGTGGGAAGGCTCCTTCGAAAAAACCCTCATGCTTGCCATGTCCTCATTACCTCTGAGTAAGTATGTTGATTCCCCTTCGACTTACTATCCGTACCCACAACTGGAATATGCCAAGGATAGTAGGTCCAAAAATGTCCTCTGCTGACCACAAAAATCCTCCGTTGAGTCCACTCCTGCCATGTCCTCATTACCTCTAAGTAGGAAGATTCTGCGGTGAACAAAACCTTCATACTTGCCATATCCTCATTACCTCTGAGTAAGTATGATGGTTCCCTTTTTATCCTATTATCCGTATCCCAACCCAGGGTACGCTAGGGATAATAGGCCCACAAAATGCCTTGAGTTGAAGTTCTCAGTACAGGCCCGCCATTCCTCATCTTGTCCCGGGAGCCCAGCTGCTCCATGGCATTCTTTCTCCCGATACCCGGAACGTCCGCGACTACATTACCGTGGAACCATTCTAGGTATCCCCAATCAAACTTGTTACCCGTACCTAAAACCAAGGTATGCCATGGGTAGCAGGTCCACAAACGAGTCCCCCATGCGGGGCAAACACCACCACAATACCACAAGCACAACAAGCAATACAAATGAAGGGTGAAATGGAAAGTACTCTTTATTTGAAGGATAAAAAAGAATTACATATTTCGGGACCACGTCCCTCTCTCAAAAGAGAAAAAAAAAGAAGGAAGAGCCTGTTATAGTTCGACATTACATAATTCTAGAAGACGATTTCTCACTGAGGTGGTCCCCAGCTCAAGCCGCTGTCGGGCACGACGTTCAGCCTCCTGAGACAACCGCTCCCCATTATCCAAATCCATGAACGCCTAGCAGTCGTCTTCCAACCTCCTTATGGCAGTCTCTAGGTTAGCTGAAGCTTGAGTAACCCTGTCAGCTTCCTGGATGATTAGCCCCCTGTCAGTACGAGCAACCTCAAGTTCAGACTCTAGGAAAGTCAACTTCCTCTGAAGCACAAGGATTTTCTTCCGCGTGCCAGTAATCTCACGAGAAGCAGCATCCTCCCGAGCCGTAACGCCTTCACTTTCGTGCCGCAGTTGATCATATCGATCAGACAAATCACGGAGGTCCTTCAGTATCGTCGGCCTGGTTTTATCCCGAGCAGCCTTTGTCTTCTCTATGGCATCGATAAGGGAACCCCGTTCATGGTCTATAACAGCAGGCAGATCTGTCTGCCGTAATACTTGAAGCTGGGCCACCAGCTGATCGGTCTCCAATAATTTTGCCTCCAGAAGTGCAGCCACCCCTGCCCAGCCAAGAAGAGACTTAAGGATATCAATTTGACCCTGGGCGCACTGTCGGGGCAAGACGAAAGAGGTCCCTCTTTCCACAGCAGCCAATATTCCCCTTTTCAAATGACGATAAAAACTGGCAACCACGTCCTGTAGCGCGTCATCCAAGACCTCTACGGAGGATGGCGTCAGAGGAAGCATGGCCGGCAACATCGGAAGGGTGGTACTAGAACTCGCTACCAAGGGTGGACAGAGTCCGAGCAGAATGAGGCATGAATAGCGGCTAACTCTTTCTCCGCATCCGAAGAGCCTGGACACTTGATAGGGCAGAGAAGTCAACTCACGAAGCCGCCCGAACAGAGGAGGATGTGAGGACCATCTTCCCCTGCCCCGGTTGACCCACCACCTGGCTTATCGAACTCGAGCTCATAGTAGGCCCATCAAGATGAGTGGAAAGGGGAGGGGGTACGCTCCTCTCCGCCAGTACCCCTTCGACCGAGTTTGCCTCAATAACATCCGTCCTTGGCACGGAAGAGGCAGGACCTGTAAATAATAATCAATTGACATAACCCGAAGGACGTGATGATAGAGCAGATAAGCCTCCTCGCAGGTTAAGATTTGGCTTATCTTACCAGGAGAGGGGCATGGAGGCTGCAGCTCGTGGGTAGCCGTCATGGTCTCCACACCCGCGATCTCCAAGTTGAATTCAGCCGGTTCTTCTGTCCCAGCCACCTCGAAGGGAGATACAGCCCGATCAGCATCATCTCGAAGAGATTCAGCAATTTCAGGGACAGGCTCTCCAGAGCTCCTATCGTCCCGAGTCACAACCTCGGCTACCTGAGTTTTCTCTTCTTCTGACACCTACAAGAGGGAAGGAAGATGATTAAAACCAAAAATTAGAAGAAAAAGAAGAACCGGGAGTAACTTGCTTACCTCTGACGCGGAGTCAACTTCCTTACCGCTTTCCCTTATAGCTAGCTGGCGGGGTCTGGTCACAGTCAGCTTCCGAGAACGAGGAATACCGCCAACAGAAATGTGCCTGCTTCACTTTTGTGCAGGGCCAGGCGCAATGGATGGCTGATCTGCCACCATCTCATCCGACAAAATAGGCGGCTGATCCTTCCTATATCTGCCACCGAAAGGGAAGAGTCATCTCCATCATGCTCGTCACCTTCATCATCTTCGGCGACGGAATCCGAATCTGGCACTTCGGCTCTATTCTTCCTCTTCCTCGTCATGGCTTCCTGGGACCCCTCCTCCAGGCCGGTACCAATGATAAAACTGGTACCCGGATTAAAACCAACGGGGAGCTTGTTCGCTATGACATGGTACAAGGCTGCCATGTACAAGATCTCCATCGACGCCTTAGTAGCAGGGACTAAAAAAATGGTACGAGTGTGGAATATATCATAATAGTGCCAGGCTCTGATGCCATTAAGAAGGCTACCTTCAAAACCCAGATAAGAGCTGGGACTGTCTAGAAAAAGCTGACTGTACCCAAACTACCGAGCAAACCTGCTAGGCAGATAAGGCTCCAGAAAGATAGTATTACGGTTGTGATACACCAGATGAGCGGGACGGATGTTACGCAGCCACAAAAGCATCTGGCCATCCAGAAGTTGCGGGGGGCCAATGCCGTCAAGATGGACAGCCGCTATCTCATCATCAGTAAAATGAGGGACAGATACGAAAATATTATACATGTCCACCCTCGCCAGCGCCATCCGACAAGCATGCATGGTCTCGAATTCCCAAGACTCATTACGATAGTGCAAGATAAAGGCGTCGTCATCAGTTACGCCATCTTCAGAGCCCGGTCTCATCAAAGACGGGTAATGCATCAACAGCCGCCCCATCAGGTAATAATAGGGCAGCTCAGTCCGTTCAAAATCCTTTGTCACGTCGCGAGCGATGACCTTGGATGTGAAAGAGCGATGGCCATGTTGTATGCTGTACACCATGGCCGAAAGGAGAGCTAGCCAGATTCGCAAAACCAACTTCACAGCCAGAAGGATAAAGTTGCGACTGATCCTCTCGATAGAACCTGCTCCTCCTGAGACTACATAATTTCATAGCCATATCATCAACAATCCCGCCAGAACAGCCTTCTCCGACAACTCTTGGGTATCTTGGTAAAAATAACCGAAAGAGTCAGTTTCACTTCCGAATCTGTCATTTGTGGTGGCCACCCTCTTAGCCGATGACACTAAAGCTTTAACCGCCTCCGGTGATTGAGGACGTCGAGAAGTAACTTGACCTGAGGCATCCATCGGAAAAAGATAGCGCACCCAGTCCTTTGTATGGGGTGCATTCCCTTCCGAGCTGCTTTCCTTCTTGGCTATTTGCTGACATGTGCTATAGTGGCACAATACCTCTTGATAAAGAGCCACGAAGCCTGGATATCGTCTGTCCAACTCTTCGAATTCCTCATTCGTGGGAGTATACGCCTCGAAAGCTTCATCCCCCGAAGGAAGTTTGGAGACCGCATGCTTTTCGTGGAGCGCAAGCCCCATCTCCCTTACGGGTTTGTAGAAGGTTCCCGTACGGTGATTATACATATCCAGCAGAGATATAAATAACTTTTTGTTTATGGGCAAGCCGTGGCTGGTGCCCCTAATAGCATGATAGAGACCAATCTCACACAGAAAAGCCTCATACTTTTGCAAGATCCACATAGATATATTGGTCCACGAGGGAACGGGGTGTACCCAACTGGGGAGCATCAACCGGCCAATGGGATAAGAGCCCTTTCGAGCAAGTTGGTTCATAAAAGTGTCAGCTGTAGAAAATATGAAATTGGGACCCGGCACATTCAAGAAGGTACCTGGGGACAGTCCTATTATAAAATGGCTGGTGTGCACCTTGCCCGTACACACTGACTTTAAGCTGTTGTTGTAATGGATGTCTCCTACAAACACCCTACTTCTGGTAGGAATTAAAGATTCTTTCATCTTCCGATCAAGTGGGAGCATATTGAACCAAAATAATGGGAAGTGATGCCCCATTTGGGGGATGCGCATCGCCATCCCGTTAGAAACAAAACTCCAGTTCTCCGACACCTCCAAAACTTCACTGTTCTTCACAGTCAAGGCGTCTCCAAAGAAGAACGCAGGCTTCAGGTACTCCCCTTCTAATTTTCCCTAGTTCATCATAGCATTGAGAAAATAAAAAGGTTGGTTCTTGAGGGCCTTCAATGTCACCGGAGGTTCATCACTAGGAAGCTGGTCTGCCACACACTTAACTATATGGTCGTACCTATAGCCTAGAGCAGCTTGGGCACTGCCAACCAGGGGTTCTCCAGTAGCATTTACCGACAAATTTACTGAGAAGCAGACAGAAAAAGATGAGTTAAAAAGATGGGCAAAAAACTATGGGTGCTTTCGAACTTATGCGACTCCAACTTAATAAAGCCGTATGCGGCTCAAGTTTAGGAGAACACTCATGCGGCTCCAACTTAATGAAGCCTCATGCGGCTCAAGTTCAAAAGAACACTTATGCGGCCCCGTTCAGTAAAAGTTCATGCGACAGCGCTCTCATAAGGCCCTCAGGGTTCAGATAAGTTCGCACGGACCGCGTGACAAACAAAATTGTGCGAACCCATGCGACTCAACCTAGCTCATGCGGCTTCGTTGGCGAAGCACATATGCGGTCACAGTGGTTATTCGTATGCGGCTCGCAGCTCAGCCATAGGACGAACATGCGGCTCCTAAAGGCTCGTGCATAAAGTATGCAACGTAGCCATAACAGCTAGGGTTCTTCAAAACTCATACAATGTTCTTACCAGCAATGGGGGGATGAACATCAGGATGAGCTGCAGATATGACGACCGACGGAGGAGCAGCCGCAGTCGAGGTAGAAGCAGTCTTTTTGCCCTTGCCCGTCGCAGTCGACAAAGACACCGCCTTCTTACCCTTCGCCGCCACGGCCTTTTTGGGAGCCATTAGTGATCAAAGAAGAGGATGACAATCGAGGTAGGAAAAAAGTCGAAGCAAATGAGAACGTAAAGAAGTTCTCTCTCTTCAAACCCTCTTATTTATAGAAAAAAGAAAAAAGGTGGACACGTGGACTAATAAACCGCCTCGCACGACTCCTCGGATTTTGCCCCCTCCCTCATAAAGGAAGATTCACCCGGGGCATAAAATCCAAAAAGATTTAATGAGCCGACCCTTGGGATTTCCCCTAAAAAGATGGCCCTAAAACAAATTTGAGGCAATTAAAGGATACGCACACGTGACAAGATGACGTAGCAGAAAGTCTATGCGGCTAAGATACCTCTGCGGCTTAAAAGCCCCTGCGGCTGAGACATCTATGCGGCTGAAGCATCCATGCGGCCAGGACTTCCATGCGGCCAGGACATCATATACGGCCAAAAGAATTTAGACACCGCCATGCTTTTTATTCAAAGTATTTTAATTTTGTAAATTAAAAACTTTAAAAGGGGTCCTGTAGAAGCATGGAAAAGAATAAAGAAAGATCCATGCGGCCAAGGAGCCCCATGCGGCTCAGAGGGCTCTTGCGGCTCAGAATCCATGCGGCTCAACGCGTCTATATAGCTCTGTGATCTCCATGCGGCTCAGAGAGGTGCCACATGGCCTGTAATCAGTTCTTCCCTTCACCCTATACTGCCTTAATTACCTTGACGGCTGACAGCTCTGACAAGGCGACAGGCCTGACACAAAGAAGCAATTATGACTCTGTCATAATGGCAGACTCCTAGAAAATCGAAGGAAATCTCTGACACAAAATCCCCCAAGATCTAGAAAGTGCCACGTGGCCTTGACACGTGGACAGTTGTATGCGGCTCGAGCGGAGACTCCCCATGCGGCTCCGGCCAAAGCTGTCCTATGCGGCCCACGCCTAAGACGTCTTATACGGCTCAAGTAGAGGATCCTCCATGCGGTTCTCAAGGACTATCTCCATGCGGCTCACGAAGGAGCTACTTATTATGCGGCCGCCTACGTTCATGCGGCTCAGATCATCATCATATGGTTCGAATGTTCAGGGGCCACTCCCCCAAGCAGCCTTGACACGTGGATAGCCTTATGTGGCCCAATCCTCATGCAGCTTAGATTTTGTCAGTGACTCGCAGGATACGTGTCATAAAGCCAATCAATCTTCCAGATTTACTACAATCAAAGATTGGATCAAATCCCAATAATCTGGGACACTTGGCAGGAGAATGAATTAAATTTATTCATTCAGATTTGCAGACATCAGCAGATCATCATGAGGTAGATTTATTGCAATCAGCATTAATTACTAATGGGATTTGGCACAATCCCCATTAATGGCCCTGATTCATTACACTCAAAATTGATAGCCCAGATTGATCAATCAATAGCCCACCGCCACTTTAAGAGACAATCAATGTAAACCCTAATGATGGCATTCCCCTCTTATAAATAGCAAGGTGCCATTCCCTTGTAAAAAAGATCCTTTTTCGAGATCAGAGAGCACCAGAATACTTGGAGAGAAAAAAGTCGAGAGAGAGCAAAGAGAGCATTTCTTCAACGTAAAGCAATCTTCTGGAGCCAAGTCTACATATCGATCGTCCAAGGAGTAAGGCAGAGCTGTCGTCGCTTTCCCGAGCCTCTATCGTCACCCTCCCAGAATCTAAAATAAACAATTGTACTTAGATTGCTGTACCTAGGTTTTCGTTCCTAGGCTTTTTTTGTACAAGCGAGTTTGTAACGTGAAGTAAAAGTCTAGTCCTCCGATAATTGTTCTGCTCTTTTATATTTCATGGCAAACACTCGCTAGAAGCCCCAGACTTTGTATCGAGGTGACGATACTTCTTGGAAAAACGTATCATCATTGGTTTGTCGGAGGGATTGAGCTTCTTCCTTTGTGGCTGGCCGACTCTTGGCAGTCTGATTGTCAGTAACTCCGTTGTGGGTCTTGGCGCTTGGCCGGACCTTGGCAGCCGGATTATTATTTTTCCTTCTTGCGCCGAGAGGCTGATTGCGTCCTTACGCAGAACGGCAGTAAGGGGTACAAACTTGCCAGGTTTATGAGTTTGAAGGTGGATCGTCAGAGGTTCTTCTGATCCTAAGGCCATCTCAGTTCGAGCTTGTACGTCTTCATCCAGGTGCCTCTTCGACTTCTCGTATAGGCAAGAATCCGAGTAGTAGGATTCGACCCCTTTGAAAGGATCAATGTCGGCAAATTTTGTCCTCATGAAGCCGTGTTTGTCAAAATACTTGAAGCACTGGTGCAGCGTAGAAGGCACGATCATGTAATCGTGTATCCAAAGGCGCCCCAGGAGGATATTGTATAAAGTATCCGTATCTATGACGTAACAGGTCACTTCTGACTGAAGATCGCCAATTTGGCACTTCAAGCGAATCTTTCCAATTGGGTAGCTCCTGCCCGAATTGAAACCGCTGATGGCGGTGCTTGTTGGCATTAGGCGATACATAGGAATGCGGAGATGATGTAATAGACCCAACGGAATAATGCTTATGGAAGAACCAGGATCAATGTGCATCTGATCCACCTTTACGTCGCCGATGTATCCAGTGTAGTATAACGGACAATCGTACAGGTTGGTCTTAATGAGCATATCTTACGGAGTGAAGACAATATTGGGTATCACTCCTGTGCAAGCGCTGTTTTGGAGATTTGCTGGCAGGCTCTCTCCTGTGAGGTTGACCTGAGCCAGATAGGCGTCGACATTCTGGAGAGCATCGCTCAAAGCCGTACGAACATCCTTTGAGAGTCTCAGGAGCTCGTATAATGACAATTTGGCTGGTGTATTGGCCTATTGTGCCAAGATGTCGAAGTTGTAGGGCCTCTCCAGCCCCTGTGGTGCCTCTTTTCGGAGGGATTTGTCAAAGCGAGTCTCCTTCGGCCTAGGCTTATCGGTCGTCGGAGGCTGAGAAGGTCCTGGAGCGTCAGCAGTAGCTAGCTGATGATCTTCAGCCGAGTTATCAACCACAGATTGGGATTGTGCCCCAGATCGGGTAACAACAGCCGCGACTTCTTTGACATCTGCCAAGATTGTGCGGCAGGATCTGACTTTTCCACTCTTCTTCTTGCGAACGGAAGGTGATGTGGACTGAATCACCTCAAGTACCAGGTCCGGATGGACCCACATGACCTCCCCCCATGATGTGGTGAGGGGAACTAGACCAGCAGCCTAATCCCGAGGAGGTAGAAGATTAGCAATCTCCATTATCGCCAGAGGGATGGGTACCACACCGTCCTGAGTCTCTGTTGGAGGAAAGCTGCAAAATTGTACTGACACCATATTGGCTGCCACGGTTACCTCTTCGAAATCAATGGCCAGAGCGTTCGAATCGAGAGATGTTAGATGTATTATTTCAGTTGGTAGCAGTCGTACGTAGCATGGTGGACGTAGCGGTGGTAATGACAGTAATTTGGGCTCTCCATTTCTGTCGACCGAGGTTCCCATCTTGGTGGAGGGAGTTGAATTCTGTCTCCTTGTATGAGCATGTCCAAGATGGGCTTGACGTGGCCGTCTTCGAAGGAGTAGGTCATTTGCGGCCATTGTTTGTCTGTCGGTTTTGACTCAAGTTTCTGGGCTGTGTCGGCCACCATAGCCTGCTTGTGTAACGCCCCAGTCCCAAAATATGTAGGACTAGGAACGTAGACATGCCAGCTGTATTCGTACGAAGTACACTCTAATATATGGAATCTCATATGAATACATAAGCTGTAAAATGCAGTAGAAACCATAACAACTAACCTCATCCACGAAACAAAATAATAAAAGATATCATATAATGAGAATGAATATCTTGATACAATATGTTGGGCGGAGACAAATCCACTACCAATAAGAAAGGAAAATACAATGATTTTGGCGAGCGAAGCGAAGATGATCCAAGCGCAATCATCCTCGAAGAAATAGAGATGGTCACGGCTAAAGCTAAAGCACCTGCGAAAGACAATAGCACACACCTGGCGAGATAACCAGGTCCTTAGAGGGACGTAACAAGACACATAATATCATGCCATTAACTGAATAATAAAGCTCAACATAAAAGTAAATGTGACTACACAATTAAAGGTCCTTAACCATTCTATGTGTTAATGCAATTTGAAGACAACGTTCCACACAAGGGCTCCCGAAGCTAGAAATACGGCACGTTAGCGTTTCAACCAAGGCACTACTAGCGTCTAGAAAAAAGTAAATGCACGGCCCATTAGCACTCGAGCGAGAACTAAGGGGCGTTTAGAGAAAAATAAATGCACAGCCACTAGCTCTTGGGTGAGTCACTAACGGCAGCTAGAGGAAAGTAAATGCACGGCACATTTGTGTTTCAACCGAGGCACTAGTGGCATCCAGAGAAAAGTAAAGAAATGCACGGCCACTAGTCTCTCGACTGAGTCACAAATGGCTTCTAGAGAAAAGTAAAGGTGTGAAAGCCCCTGCGCCTAATAATTGTCTTCACCCTCCCATGCAATACTCGTGCTGAATCCACATCACGACATTCTAATAACTGCTAAGTCGCTAAGTCTTCTAGACAACCATAACTATTTAGCAGTTATTGTCTATCGCACGGCATGTGCGCACCGATGGCCAGTCGATACGTACGTCCGAGATCTATATGAGACTCGTGACTCGTGATACACAAGTGTCGGGCCAATGAATGAGACACAAACAAAGGTGGTCCCTTAACTGTAAGCCATATGCAACTAAAATATAATAATTTGTAAGTACAATTTATATTTTCTAGAATAAGTAAAAACATGCATGATATTGATCAAGGAATTAAACTGTAAAGGCAAGGTGTCTTGCCTGGTAGTGGGCCTGGCATGGTATAATGTTCTGAAAATCCCTAGTAGTCCAATAGCTTATTTGTTGCAGTTGATGCGCGGTATGATTGTGTTGGCACATAATAGTCGTAAAGGTCATGAGTACGCAAGATGGTCTCAATTGATGGGACGGACCGTGTCATTGAATCCAGAATAGTTAAATTATCTAGGGACGATATATGGAAGTGTGAGATTTACAAGAAGATAGAAATATGACTAGCAAGCGACAAGATTGATTAAGCGAGAAATTTTGAATAGACAATTATATAAATATTTTAGGAAACTATTTATGATAATAGAAACTATATTTGGAATCCAATATAATTAAAAACTATGTTTTACTTTTATTGAAAATATTATAAATAAATACTTAAGATTTAGAAAAATAACTTATGATTAAAACTAATTTTATCAAATATGATTTTTTTTTTGAAAGGCCATAACAATGCACAATATTATTTTTAGAGTTTATATACCCAATTTGAAAATAATATAGTACTATGCCTCATACAATATTAATATAATTTAGAAAACACAAATAAATAATTTCCACGAAAATAATAATTTTAGTAACAATAATAATAGAAATAATAGCAAGCCAATACTTATAATAATACTGTTTTAAAAGGCTATACTATACTTATTTCCTAACACTATACATCATATGCTACAATAGTATTTGTAATACGAAATCATAATATAAATAATAAATATATACTTATTTCTTCTCTGTTCTCCCATTTCCCGAGATCATAGTAACACCCCATACAAACAAAAATCGATAAATCAAACTAAATTAATAAAGTCAAAGGGAGAGAGAGAGAGCTGTGAATGCTCTTCTCCAAAAGCTGAAGAGGAGGGAGAGAGAGAGCGAGAGAGGATGGAGAGAGTGGAGCGGTTCGGTGAGGAAGAGAGAGAGGGGACACGGCGGAGGGAAGAAGAAAGGGTGCGGAGCATGCGTGCGGCGCTGCGTGGGGGTTGCACAGGCGACGGTCGGCCACGAAGGGATGAGAAGCGAGAGGAGGAGGAATAGACGGAGGAGACGGCAGCGGCGACTAGGGTTTCTGACGGCGGACGGGTGTGGAGGCGCCGGCGGTCTCGCGGCGACGCCAAGGCGGGGCGCGGCGGAGGAAGTGAGGAGCGGGGGAAGAATGGGTAAGCTTGGCGGGAGGGTTTCGACATGGGTGGCTCATCCGGCGTTCCCCGGTGGGGCGCGGAGGTAGGGTACGGCGACGGGTTTCACCGGCGGTCGGCGGGTCACTGGGGTGGCGCCGGGTTCGACGGTCGGAGAGGGTCGGCTCGATCGGGTGGATTGGTGCTCGGCCACGGTGGTCACGGCGCCGGACGGACGGAGTTTCACCGGCGGTGAGCTAGGGTTAGGGTTCCATTAATTTTTTTTTTAGTTTGGGTTTGGGACTGCCGATTACGGCGGAGGTGGCCGATGACGTCGGGGTCGGGGAGTTGTTGGCCGGACGGCAGTAGCGGGGGTAGTTTTGAGGAGAAGAGGGGCCAGATCTGGGTCGGTCGGAGGAGACAAATGGTGGTGGCGAGGCGGGTACGGGTGTTGATCGGGCTACAAGCGACGGTGAACAGGAGAAGGGGTGCCGTGGAGCTCGGCCAGGGTAGTAATTTGTGTTCTCGATCTGGCATAGCCCGATCTGGTGGCTGAGTCGATGGAAAGAATAACAAGGGTCGGGGTCCAGGCGGAGATAGGTGGCCGGATGGACAGATGGCTGGCTTTAGTGGTCGGGCAGAAAGTGGCCGGATGGATGGATGGGGAGTCGGGGTGGAGGCGGCAGAAGGAGGAGAACAGGGAGACGGGTTTAGGATAGGTTTAGAAATTTATTGGTGTCGGTGGTGTGTCCGACACAAAAGCTGAATTTGTATATGTAATCTAGATGGAATAAGAATTAGGCACTGACACGGTGCACGCACTTTTGTGGTGGAGAAACTTATGGAGAATAACAATTCATGGATGAGTACCTGCTTATTTATAGGATGTGGAAATTTCCATTTGGATAGGATTAGGAATATATAAAACCCAAATAGATAATTTACCATTTAATTTAAAATAATTTAAATCCAAATCTAAATATAAATCCAATTCCAAATACAATTCAAATTTGAATCTAATTAAATTCTTGGTTTAAAATCAATGGGATAAATCAAATTTCAAATATTTTACTATTTAAATAAATACATAAATTCAAATCAAGATTTAAATCTTCATAATAAGTTCGAAATATATTTTCCAAAAATATTAATAATAATAATTTTGAAAATTACATTAATATTTTTAAATATCTTTTTGAATAATAAATTATTAATATTAGTAAATCTCGAAAATTAAATTTTTATTTAAAAGAAACTAGCAAAATATTTAGGAAATATGCGTATGCACTAAGAAAATATTATTTATTCTAAATAAAAGGCTTTTCATAAATAAAATCATAAATATAGGAAATTTTGATAGCTACATATATTATTTTGAAACTATAGAATTAAAAAAATATTTTTCTAAAAATATGTACGCTCGCACATGTTCGTACTCGTCGAGCAAAAATAAAATTTTGTGCGCGACGTACAATACGACAACGCGACGTACAATACAAAATTTTAAATCGGTACCAAATTAATAATAAAAATATATAGTAGAAATTTAGGGGTTTTACAGCTTGCCCCTGTTGTCCCGATTGTTGGAGGAGCTACCCCTATTGTCGTTGTTGGTATTAGGATGCTTGCCCTTGTTCTCTCCCTCCGAGGTGTGCAATCCCAGTTGGC
Organism: Iris pallida; assembly: GCA_029216955.1. Lineage (NCBI taxonomy): Eukaryota > Viridiplantae > Streptophyta > Magnoliopsida > Asparagales > Iridaceae > Iris > Iris pallida. Next base: position 25,576,080 of record JANAVB010015397.1, read on the forward strand.
GAGCCTTCTTCAACCTTTCTTTGGCGCTAGTGGCACTGATGTTAAACGTCTTCCAGTCCTTAAATTGACTTTCGCCCATCTAGAGACTGATTGTTGGGAGCAATCTCTTTTGGCAAATTTTAATCAAGGAGGAATCCGGGTTACCAGACGACAACTTCATTACGGTTTGGCAAAACCGCTCAATATAGTTCCTTGTCAGCTCTTTCTCCCTTTGAACGACGTCTATGAGGGTGGACATCATTACGTCTTGTCCTACTTCATAGAATCTCTCCAAGAACATGTGCTTAAAGCTGGCGAAGGAGTGGATGCAGTTGTCTGGCAGGTTGCGATACCAGTCGAAGGCGACCCCTTCCAATGCCCCAATAAATAATAGTGTAAGGATGGCATCGTCATGGGGCAGATGGTCGGTGGTGACCTCGAAGTAAGTAATGTACCGACTTGCGGAGGTCTTGCCATCATAAGGATTGATGTTGAACGGCTTATATCTTGGTGGGAAGGGGACATCCCTCCATATAGCAGGGTATGGTTGCCGTATTCTGAGGTCTTGAGAGTGTTCTCGAGCGTGAAACATGGCTCGGAGCTCCTGGACCTCTCTTCTTACTTCTCTGGCGTCATCCGCAGTGGTGGGAGCCGATATTTCAGGAGGATTATTGCCCGGGTTTGGTACCGCCGAATTTGAGTCCTCATTGACCGCGAGACCCACGCTTGTTTGGCCAGGCATCCTTCGTTGCAGAGTTGGAAGAGCCGCTTTGATCTCGTCTACAGACTTGACCAAGGCATGCAGTATGGCCTCCAGAGTGTCGATGCATTGGCGATCACTGGAACCAACTTGGTTGTTGTCCGTCATGAACACTGTCTTTACATGAGGAGAGATGGAAGTAACGGTGGAGGACGTGTCCTCCGAGTCATACCCCTGTACCGAGAAGTCATCGGGGTATGTGGGAATGTTCTCCTCTGTTTCGGACTCAGAAAAAATAGTACCCCCAACTTCAGAGCTTGATTCATCTTGAGAGTCGTGGACGTCCTCGGGGACGTAGGCATCTGTTGTATCTGATGGAAGAATTGTTTCCTCGGGCTCGTCTCCTTGGAACATCGGATTATTATTGATGTTCTGAGGAGTGGGACCCCTAATTTCAGTAACCCCCAGTAGTGTGGATGATGAATCTCCTACTATAGTAGATTTTGTTTTTGAACGGGTTCCTTGAAAAACTTCGGTAGTGGACGACCGTTTAGACGACAATTTCTTAGTCACAGTGGTTGAAATCTTCATGTTGGAAATGTTTATCTTCTTCCCTCTCCCATCGGCGGGGATTTTCTGAGCAGAGTTGCAAGAGACGACGGGTGGTGCCTCATCCTCTGAGCTCGGCTGTTGTAATCTTTGGAAGACGGACTGCCTGTCTTCTCGTATTGTCACGTTGTTAGAACAGCAGTTGACAATAATTTATGTGCAGTGATGTCCATGGGAGGACTCTTTGCATACCGGGGCCTCTTATCTTTCCTTACGTTTGTGGAGGATAACCCCACGTAAGTCAGACGGGTCTGGAATGACCATGTTTGCTCCCTGGGTTTTGGAAGACTTTTGGGAACCACTCTGTCCGTTTGCCACCGGAGGCTGGACTCGAGTGGTTCTGTACAACTTTCCATCAGAGGCCCGCATAACAGTATAAGGAGCGCTCGGATGGTCAGAGATTGGGACAGCCGACTGAGCTCGCCAAGATCGCGCTGTCCTTGACTTCTTCACTCGAGCACCTGAAGGTACATAGTAGGAAGAGTCAAAGTGATGCTGCAGAGAGTCAGACATATTCTCTTGGGAACATAAGAGATCAGGACCATAGGAGAGGCGATCGAAGACTAAGCTTGAGCTGCGTGGAGTAGGCAGTATACGACTGGAGTCAACAGTCTTCATACGGCTAGCAGGTGTGGCCGCATAGGCTTTCTTCGTGTGGCTGGAAGTCTCGACCGCATGACTTTTCTCCATACGGCTGGAAGTTCTGGCCGCATGGATATTCCTCATGCGGCAGGCAGTTTTAGCCGCATGAGCATCATGCATACGGCTGGCGGTCGTGGCTGCATGAGTGTTCGGCTTCTTCCTGGAGCACATAGAATCACTCTTTGTCCCTGCAAGTCCAGCATCGTAGTGCTTTTCTCTGCCGGACTTGGGGACAACAGAGTCCTCTATGGCTTAAAGTAGGATCGCATGAGAGTCGCCTTCGCCGTCTTGGGTAGCAGAGAGTACTCCGTTGAGGGCCTGGAGAGGAGCAAATAATTTTTGCCTCCACTCCCTGCGAGCCTTCTTTGTACGGGTTTGCTTCTGGACCGGGCCAGCGCTCCCGTCGGAGAGCATTTCTTCAAACGCCTGTTGGTCGAAGCGATGACCATCTTCTGTTGCGTGGAGCCAATTTTGGCTGCATTCGATTGCGTCACCAACTTCTCAGCCGTTGAGAAGTTTGTCCCCAGCAGAGTCGCCATTATATTTGCCATTGATTGTAAAAGTATAAAACAATTTATGTAGGAGGACTGAACTTAGACTCACAATACAAACTCGCTTGTACAAAGAAAGCCTAGGGACGAAAACCTATGTACAACAATCTAAGTATAATTGTTTATTTTAGATTCTGTGGGTGACGATAGAGGCTCGGGAAAGCGACGACAGCTCTGCCTTACTCGTTGGACGATCGGGTGCAACCTTGGCTCTGGAGAAGATCTACTTGGCGTTAATGAAGAAATGCTCTCCTTGCTCTCTTTATATATGCTTCTCTGTCTTTTCTCCTCTCTAGATTTTTGGATTCTCTCCTCCCTTCTGGATTTTTCCCTCATTTTGCAAGAGAATGGAACCTTACTATTTATAAGGGTAGGGGCATCATTAGGGTTTGCAATGATTGTCCATCCTCAAAAGTCGACGGTTAAGGATCAATGAATCTAGGCCACTCATCTTGAATATAATAGATTTGAGCAATTAATGTGATTGCATCAAATCTCTGTGGACAATTAATGTTGATTACCATGAATATTCGCCACTTGTGATGGCTTGCCACGTGCCTAATTTGCTTGATTTAACTTGATCTGGGCAATTATGGTGATTGCAACAAATCTGATTTTTTTAGGATTTGTTAGCACTCACAATCCTAGGAAGATAAGACTGCTACGTGTCTCAATCGTCGTGAAAAGCGCCACGTGTCTCCACTGGGTCATCATTGCAGAGCCGCATATGAGTGGGCCGCATGAGGATGAACGGCCACATGAAGATGGGCAGCCACATGGTGATGAACATCCGCATGAAGATGGGCAACCGCATGAGGATAGGCAGCCGCATGCTGACGGACGGCCGCATAAGGAATGCAGCCGCATGAAGATGGGTGATGTGGGCGGTCGCATAAATACGACAGCCGTATGTCTCGGGATTCGGTGGACTCTGCCAGCTGTAAAAATATTTTCTCCTCTTCCCTAGGAACACGTCTTTATGTCAGTCATTATTGCGCCTTTATGTCAGAACTGTCATTTGTCAGAGCTGTCAGCCGTCAGGGCATTAAATACAGCCACAGATGAAGGAAAGAGCTGTTGAAGGCCACGTGGCTCTGGGTCTCATGGAACTATCCGAGCCGCATAGACGCTTTGAGCCGCATGGACCCCCGAGCCGTATGGGCTCTCTGAGTCGCATGGGCTCTCTGAGCCGCATGGAGATCCTTGGCCGCATGGACCTTTCTTTATCATTTTCCATGCTTCTACAACAGGGACTGAACAACTAGGAAAGTAATGGACTGAACCAGAGCATTTAGTGGACTGATCAGTGAGGGTAATGAAGGACTAGACTTTTAGTAATGAATGGACAGAACACATGGCCTTAACCATTACAACAAATATTGGTTAAACATGGGGACTAACACATCACGATAGCATACATTTACATATACATTATATAAATAGCAGTATATACACTCAGTTAGGCATTAATGTATAACATATGCATAAGTCTCTATATCTATATATATTAAACACACATACACATAGTGCCAAATGCCTTAATCCATATAAGCACACCCCAATTCTTGTTCACCCCTGCCTATTGGATACAAAACATACTCACTAAGCACTCAACCTTTACTAATGACACTCTCACTCTCCTAGACACTATACCTCTACAAGTGTGTGACCCAATTACACACACACAAGGCTCAAGTTCACCATCCAACTGTTGTATACTGACAGTACTCCAATAAACACACAATTACTTATATGTAAATCAAACCCAAAATAGTTCACATAGACTCTAAACTCCTATTCCACATACAATCCACCAAAACCACTTTAAAATCATTAGATAATCCTAGAAATGATAACTCATGGCAATGTAAAGCTACTACATGGTTCAAAACTAAAATTTAGAGTGTTGGTGCTCTTTTGGTCATTTTGTCAAACAATTGGCGTATGGATTGGACACGTCCATAATACGCACTCCAAATAGTTTCAAACTTGACCCCAAGCTCACCCACATGTTCTAAATCATTATTAGAGCCTAACAAACCTATTTCACAAACCCTAGAAACCTCTTTCTTGGATTCTCCACAAAATGTGCCAAAATACAAAGAAAAAAGTCTCCAAAAGAGAGGAGGATGAGTCGAAACTCCTCTCCAAGGCAAACCTAATGCATGGGGGTTCCTAATTGATGTATCTACACCAATTTGATGGAAATTAATGGGTTAGAAAGCTCATACCAATTGGAAGATGGATTCCGAATGAAAATGGATCCAAGATTCAAAGTCCTTCAAGCTCCAAGTGCTCCAATCCCCCCAAGCTTACCGAAAGAGCATTATCCTCGCCAAGGAAAAGAGAATAAGACTAATTTGAGGTAAATTTGGAAACAATTTAAGTGTATGAGAAAATTTAGGGAAGAGCTCCTAAATTAGGGATTCAAATGAAAATAGAAGGAGGAAGAAGAAGATGTTAGGCTTTATAAACAATGTGGACTGCCATATGATGTTAGGGTTAGGGTTTTGGCTAAGTTGGAATGTCCACTAAGCCCCTTTCTAATATTATGACAAGTTAGGGATTACACCTGTCTTCCTAATTAGGTGTTTAGTCAAACCTTCTAGCAAATTATTCTAATCTAGCTAGAGACTAACTAAAGTTCAATTAGCTAGTCCTAATCATCTGGTTGGGTGGTCATGTCAAGTTGGTTTAAATCCTCTAGGATCACTAATCACTATTCTAGCTAAAGGCTAATCATTATCTATATTCAAAATATAACACATGCAGTATATTAATTATTTAGATAATTAACCAAAATATAAAATTTAGTTTTGAAAAATAATTCATCACTCAAGATATAAAATGAAATCACAATAATAACAATAATTAGAAAAAAGTCAAAAATATCCATGTTCAAGGAAAGTGGTGGTTACAAACCTATCCCCTTTAGAAAATTTTATCCTCGAAATTTAAAGATAGTCGTACTCCTTCTAGGTCAAACCCCTAACACAAAGTCTAGAAACTTCTGTCTAACAACATGCATGATCATGGTCCTATTGGTCATGATTTTATAGTCTCAAATGGGGTCACTACGTAATCTATCATATCACAAACTTTCTAACAAGTACTAATAGAATCACACAATCAAGATGGAAAAGACAAGAAGAACAAAAAAAGACGGACCTGCTAACTCGTCACCCGTAGCGTCGGCCTCCTCGACCCTTAATGCAAAAGCCCTGCCCTTCTGGGGTATATCCCTCTGATGGTGCGGGGCATGATGCTGCACAACTGGTGGCCTAGCTCTCTCTATTTACTTCATGATACTCAAGTGATAAATGGTTAAACATGGCCTCAACCATTGCAACAAATATTGGTTAAACATGTGGACTAACACATCACGACAGCATACATTTACATATACATTATATAAATAGCAGTATATATACTCAGTTAGGCATTAATGTATAACATATGCATAACTCTATATCTATATATATTAAACACACATACATATAGTGCCAAATGCCTTAATCCATATAAGCATATCCCTGTTCTTGTTCACCCCTGCCTATTGGATACAAAACATACTCACTAAGCACTCCACCTTTACTAATGACACTCTCACTCACCTAGACACTATCCCTCTACATGTGTGTGACCCAATTACACAGACACACAAGACTCAATTTCACCATCCAACTGTTGTATACTGACAGTACTCCCATAAACACACATTTACTTATATGTAAATCTAACCCAAAAAAGTCCACATAGACTCTAAACCCCCATTCCACATACAATCCACCAAAACCACTTTAAAATCATTAGATAATCCTAGAAATGATAACTCATGGCAATGTAAAGCTACGACACGGTTCAAAACTAAAATTTAGAGGGTTGGTGCTCTTTTGGTCATTTTATCAAACACTTGGCGTGTGGATTGGACACGTCCATAATATGCACTCCAAATAGTTTCAAACTTGACCCCAAGCTTACCCACATGTTCTAAATCACCATTAGAGCCTAACAAACCTATTTTACAAACCCTAGAAACCTCTTTCTTGGATTCTCCCCAAAATGTGCCAAAATACAAAGGAAAAAGTCTCCAAATGAGAGGAGGATGAGTCAAAAATCCTCTCCAAGGAAAACCTAATGCATGGGGGTTCCTAATTGATGCATCCACACCAATTTGATGGAAATTAATGGGTTAGAAAGCTCATACCAATTGGAAGATGGATTTCCAATGAAAATGGATCCAAGATTCAAAGTCCGTCAAGCTCCAAGTGCTCCATTCCCTTCAAGCTTACCAAAAGAGCATTCTCCTCGCTAAGGGGAAGAGAATGAGACTAATTTGATAGAATTTGGAAACAATTTGAGTGTATAACGAAATTTAGGGAAGAGCTTCTAAATTAGGGATTCAAATAAAAATAGAAGGAGGAAGAAGAAGATGTTAGGCTTTATAAACAATGTGGACTGCCATATGATGTTAGGGTTAGGGTTTTGGCTAAGTTGGAATGTCCACTAATCCCCTCTCTAATGTTATGACAAGTTAAGGATTACACCTGTCTTCCTAATTAGGTGTTTAGTCAAACCTTCTAGCTAATTATTCTAATCTAGCTAGAGACTAACTAAAGTTCAATTATCTAGTCCTAATCATCTAGTTGGGTGGTCATGTTAAGTTGGTTTAAATCCTCTAGGATTACTAACCACTATTCTAGCTAAAGGCTAATCATTATCCATATTCAAAATATAACACATGCAATATATTAATTATTTAGATAATTAACCAAAATATTAAATTTAATTTTGAAAAATAATTTATCACTCAAGATATAATATGAAATCACAATAATAATAATTAGAAAAAGGTCAAAAATACCCATGTTCAAGGAAAGTGGTGGTTACAACCCTACCTCCCTTAGAAAATTTCATCCTCGAAATTTAATGTTAGTCGTACTCCTTCTAGGTCAAACCCCTAACACCAAGTTACGAAATTTATGTCTAACAACATGCATGATCATGGTCCTATTGGTCATGATTTTACAGTCTCAAATGGAGTCACTACACAATCTATCACATCAAAAACTTTCTAACAGGTGCTAATAGAATCACACAATCAAGATGGAAAAGACAAGAAGAACAGAAAAAGACAGATCTGCTAACTCGTTACCGGTAGCGTCGGCCACCTCGACCATTAATGCAAAAGCCATGCCCTTCAGGGGTTTATCCCTTTGATGGTGCGGGGCATGATGTTGCACCACAGTAGGCCTAGTTCCCTCTATTTACTTCATGATACTCAAGTAACATCTACACTGGTATTTCACTCCACTATAGTGGGACACCATCTATAGGTTATCTATTCTGGAATCTGATAACCATACCCGTCTATCCAGAATCATGTTACCAGAATCCTCGTCACGCCAGTAAGTATAGCTGCGATAAACCATAGGTTTCATTACTAAGGCACATACCTCTAGAATTATGGTATCTAAAATTTTTGTATTGCCACATGCTTGCCTGCGAAAACTTTAAATTCCCAAATCCGAGAAATATATCAAAAATCAAACTTTATGTCTTCGCCATGCCAGCTAATATGGCTGTGGAAAACTCTAGATTCCATAATTGAGTCAACTTAGTACATAAGATTTATCTTGGTAGAAAACCAAGTCAACAATAAACACCAAGAATCAAATTCAACAACAGACAAGAGAGCATAGACCAAAACTGTTGGAATCGAATTTTGAGATAATCTATAAGGCAATTCTCAAGGGTCATCCTAAAAATCTTCTCAAGAAGTCCTAACTGTGATTGAGTATCCTCTCATCTATAGCTTATTCCCTATTTTCTATTGCAGGCTCGCAGCAGTACAACTAACCCGTTGCACTACCACGATATCGTACTAATGTGAATCTCGACCTACATTGGCTACCACTAAAAATATGTCACAATCCGCACCCGATTTAGGGGCACAAGTACATAACAACACCCAGCCTACGCCATAGCATCGGTGGTAGAACGCGATCTAGATCGCTAACGAACAATCTCACACAATGATATATTGTACCTGTCATAGATCTCAACTCCGAATGAAGGAAAAGTATAAAGATAACATTGAATACTTAATCACAATCTAAAGCACGATAATATATCGAAGAAGTCTAAATACTACAAAGTCTCAACAAAACAACTAATACAAAAACTAAATCCAAGTCTCAAAATTAAATAACAAAATCTTTATTACATTTACAAGTCTAGAGTTCTAACAGTGAGTCTAACACAAGTCAAACCTAGGCTATGTCTCTCGATCACTCCCGAGAGTCCGAAACCACGGTAGCTATCACTTCCTCGGATCCGTAATAAGTAGGGCACAGGTCCCCTGAGCAATTATCTAAAAAATATATCCAGTCAGGATGGAATGAGCACATCTTCTCTAGCAGTTCTAAATAAATGACAAAGACTATAAAATAGTTATATAAAATAATACTTGATGAACATGGAAAAGAGTGAGTCAAAAAAATAAAATAGATCAGCAGTTAACTAAAGTACGAGAGAGTCAATATAGTGAATCAGAAGAGCATAGTAATAGAGGTTGTAAATAGAGATAACTGAACTATAGTAGATGTGGTGTGAGTCCAGAAAGTAAAATATGAGTCAATGTGAATCCAGTTCAAGACAGTCAGTAAACCAGCGTGTTTTGACATACCGCTTTTGACATATAAACGAATAGGAAATAAATACGGTATATCACATGCTTGGCAAGCGTGCGATGGCTATCTTTCCAGATTAGACCAGTAATACGGCATGACACACGCTTGGCCTAGTGACGACGGCTATCTTTACAGTAGGAGTGGTTCCAGTATGAATGGAAATGTTTACATGTCTACTCGAGTATTTTCCTGCCCCAAAAGTATAAGTGAATCCGTATCTTTATACATAAATTAAGTACAAGTCCAGCCAGAAAGTAAGTGGTGCCATTAGGTGTTTCCAACAGGTGGTTCCAGTGAGTGATTCCGGAAATAGGGGCCAGACAAGTATAATACATGTGTCGCAAGTGAATGATACCAGAGATATCAATCCGTATCGTGTCAGAGAATCAAATTAATACTAAATTAGAAGCTGAATCATAATGAACATCAAATAAATTAAAACTATCACAGAATGTACTCGCCTGTAGTCCTGAACAGTAAATCATAATGCCCTAAGTGGTGTCACACAAACCTATATATGAGATACACAGAGTTATTTGGTGTTCTAGAGTAATCAATGAATCTAATATGTTATTTACATGCTGCTAGGCAATTTCTAGGTCAAGAAGTCAACTTGGTCAATTCTAGGTCAATCTTGGTCTATTAGTCTAATCTTGGTTAAAAGGTCTAATTCTAGGATATTAGGGCCTTGCTCTAACTAATGGCTATCTCACTAAAAGGTAGTTAAAGCCACTAACCAACTATATATATAATAGCTATATAAATATACCCTTACTATAGGCACCCCTTTATATTCACTCAACTTACTACCTCTCTTTCACTCTCCTTCATATCTGATCACCTATCCTTCAACTGATATGGCACTCCCCTCTCACCTGTAGCTGCTGAATGCCCTACTTCTAATACCCTTCACCTCACCCTCACTCATATGACCACTGCCATAATCCCTACACTATCTCAAGGACCGATCCAATAGGTAGATACCTATAATTGACATCTTCTCTCACCGATCACTGATACACAAGGTACAGTTATAGGGGCACATAAACACATCAGTTCCTATGTACCCTTACCTGAATATCTTTAGTAATCCTTGCTTTCCTTTGCTATTTGTTACCTGCCATGGCTCTCACTCAAACTACTACCAACCCTCACAGCTATAAGGGTAACCCCAAAGATTACTGACATGAACCCCCAACTGATACTTCTAACTGATCCATTACTCATCTAATATACTATATAGGTCAGTACCCATTGTAGGGGCTGATACATTAGATAATGTCGAATAAAAAATAAAGTATGATCAATACAAAGATGGCTAACAAAAATTAGTTACTCGAGCCCTTCATTATATCATGTCTGATACACAACTGGTATCAGTCAACTGATCCAGAAGAGGGCAGAATTGATAGACTAATAATGAAGTAATGCATGAGGATAGGGACTGATATCAAGTTCTGATACCAAGTCCAATTAAGGACTGATATCAAGATGCAATATGGGCTGAACAAAGTGTCCAAGGGACTAAATATTGGGCTAACTGCTAAAGCACCAGGTGCTACACTTCACACTCGAACCCCCTTACACTCTTCACAATCTCAACTCACTGAACCACTCGTACATAACCTGTCACTCCCCCTAATTCCAACTAATTAATGCGGTTACACCATCAAATCTGATACATACAACATTTAAGGAGATCATATGACTGATGCCAAAGGATAATGTGCACTGAAACTCCAAGTTATGGACTAATATCACATCATTCGACTTACTAAACTTTCCCCTTCCTACTGCATTCATTGATACATGCAATATGAACCATATGAAGATATAACTGATCACAAGGCATGGGACTGTACAAAAGGGATTACCGAACCTAAAAAAAGATATAGACAGAACACATTATAGTGGATACTGCTCAAACTGGACTGATACATTACAAGTCATGACTGACACCTGTGAGTTTGTGAAAGAACTTAAGATACAGAACTTAACTAATAGTATGGAGTGAACTAGAAACATGGAGACTGAACATCATACCATGGACTGAATATATAATATAAGGGACTAAATAATGAGGATATGAGCTGCCATATTGAATACATGAACACAAAAATAGAAGAGGGGGACTGAATTCAATAGCTTAATACAAAAGAAATTAGGACTGAAACTAATAAGCAATTTAGGGACTGCTACTCAAATGCAGGGCTCTCAATGAAGATTAATACTCTAAGGGATTTGCACTTCTCAAATATCATATTTAGTGATATTGTAAATGGACTAAATACTACTGTATCAAGGACTGAACTTATATATGGATAGATATTCGAATGCAAAGTCTTGAACAAAGTGGACTGATACTAATGTAGTTAGATAGGGACACACCAATATGTGGTTCACTTATAGTTAACACAATCTAAGAATTCAACTTGTTCAAGACTTTGCATTCGATTATCTGTCCATATCAAAGTTCAGTCTCCTGAGCAATCATCTAAAAAATATATCCAGTCAGGATGGAACGAGCACATCTCCTCTAGCAGTTCCAAATAAATGACAAAGATTATAAAACAGTTACAGAAACTAATACTTGATGAACATGGAAAAATATGAGTCAAAAAAAATAAAATAGCTCAGCAGTTAAATAATGTACGAGAATTAAATATAGTGAATCAGAAGTGCATAGTCCCCTCTTAATATGAATATTCAGCCCATTGTTTTATATGCGTCAGTCCATATATGAGCTCAGCCCCATTGATTATATGTACTGAATTCAGTCCCTGGATATTACCTTAGTATCAGTTGGATTTGGATATTTCAGTTATCTGTAATAGAAGAAAGGGTGTTAGGTGTGTGTGTTAGATTGTGTTAAGTATAAGTGAACCACATATAGGTGTGTCCCTATCTAAGTACATTAGTATCAGTCCACCTTGTTCAAGACTTTGCATTCGAATATCTGTCCATATCAGCAGTCCAGTCCCTCTCTTCCATTACAGATAACTAAAATATCCAAATCCAACTGATACTAAGGAAATATCCTTGGACTGAATTCAATACATATAAAATAGTGGACTGAAAATTCATATTAAGAGGGGACTGAACAAATTGACTGAACTGTAAATGAAATGGGACTGATGCATGGTTGGATACATGAAAGTTAAAAATGACTGATACTAAATGAAAGAAACTGGACTTAACATACATGCATACCTGAGCCCATTCTCATTCCAATATGTAGGTATTTCCTTGCTTGTGCATAGGACCTATCACCCTGCTTGACACTCTCCCTTGCTCACTGAACCTGGCACACTCACATTAATATTATGCGACTGACCACCTCTATATACTACATATATAAAGACATACTCTAAACAAATATTCAAGTCAGTCCTCTAAATCTCTGCCACTCGACTGATACTAAGTATCAGTCGAAATGATACTAGCATAAGGATGGACATTTGTCTAAGTGGATTATTGCTCAAGCTATGGGGATGAAACGATAAAGGAGATGTGGGCTAAACTCCATGTACATGGAATCTGAACTAAAGTCGATTTCTAGGTATACATTGCCACTACAAGGTAGGGTTAGACTGAACAACTGAGTTGATAACTAATATTAAGGCGCAATGGTGGACTAATACAAAAGGGATCAAACAAGGACTGAACTTAGGCAGACATGGACTGAACAACAAAGAAACTAATTGACTGAACTGGAGCATTCAGTGGACTGATTAGTGAGGGTAATAAAGGAGTAGACTTCTAGTGATGATTAGATAGAACATATGGCCTCAACTATTGCAACATATATTGGTTAAACATGGGGACTGACACATCATGACAACATACATTTATATATACAATATATGAATAGCAGTATATACACTCACTTAGGCAATAATGTATAACATATGCATATGTCTCTATATCTATATATATTAAACACACACATATATAGTGCCAAATGCCTTAATCCATATAGGCACCCATGTTCTTGTTCACCCCTACAAGTAGGATACAAAACATACTCACTAAGCACTCCACCTTTACTAATGACACTCTCACTCTCCTAGACACTATCCCTCTACGTGTGTGTGACGCAATTACACACACAAGACTCAAGTTCACCATCCAACTGTTGTATACTGGCAGTACTCCCAGAAACACACATTTACCTATATATAAATCTAACCCAAAATAGTCTACATAGACTCTAAACCCCCATTCCATATACAATCCACCAAAACCACTTTAAAATCATTAGATAATCCTAGAAATGTTAACTCATGGCAATGTAAAGCTAGTACAAGGTTCAAAACTTAAATTTAGAGTGTTGGTGCTCTTTTGGTTATTTTATCAAATACGTGGCGTGCAGATTGGATACGTCCATGATACACACTCCAAATGTCTTTAAACTTGACCCTAAGCTCACCCACATGTTCTAAATCACAATTAGAGCTTAACAAACCAATTTCATAAATCCTAGAAATCTCATTCTCGGATTTTCCCCAAAATGTGCAAAAATACAAAGAGAAAAGTCTCCAAATAAGAGAACGATGAGTCAAAACTCCTCTTCAAGAAAAATCTAATGTATGGGAGTCCCTAATTGATGTATCTATACTAATTTGATGGAAATTAATGGGTTAGAAAGCTCATACCAATTGGGAGATGGATTCCTAATGAAAATGGATCCAAGATTCAAAGTCCTTCAAGCTCCAAGTGCTCCAATACCTCCAAGCTTGCCAATAGAGCCGTCTCCTCTCTAATCGGAAGAGAATGAGACTAATTTGGAGACAATTTGAGTATACGAGAAAACTTGGAGAAGAACTTCTAAATTATGGCTTGAAATGAAAATGGAAGGAGGAATAAGAAGATGTTAGGCTGTATAAACAATATGAGCTGCCATATAATGTTAGGGTTAAGGTTTTGGCTAAGTTGGAATGTCCACTAAGCCCCTCTCTAATGTCATGACAAGTTAGGTATTACAACTCTCTTCCTAATTAGGTCGTTAGTCAAACCTTCTAGCTAATTCTTCTAATCTAGCTAGAGACTAACTAAAGTTCAATTAGGCTAGTCCTAATCATCTAGTTGGGTGGTCATGTCAAGTTGGTTTAAGTCCTCTAGGATCACTAACCACTATTCTAGCTAAAGTCTAATCATTATCCATATTCAAAATATAACACATGCACTATATTAATTATTTAGATAATTAACCAAAATATAAAGTTTAGTTTTGAAAAATAATTTATTAGTCAAGATATAATATGAAATCACAATAATAACAATAATTAAAAAAGTCAAAAATATTCATGTTCCAGAAAAGTGGTGGTTACATCTGGCAATGACCTATAAAAAGATAGGACTAGAAGGGTGACCAATTGGTTTATGTAGTCGTCTAGTTCAGTCTCGACCTTTACCTGTGGATAGGCATACTTGTAAGGATTATATAGATTGCTTATAGGTAGAATGAGTGGATCGCTAAGTAAACTACTATAGAAGTTGGTGATATAACTTACAGGAATATAGTATAGATTTTAAGGATTGACACAGTACAGAAGAATTATGATTTTTCTATCTCCATGGTTAGTCATAGATAGAGATTTAATGGCTAAGTTAGAAGTCTAACCATTAGATTAGTATCCCTTCGACATTATAGAGCGTGTTCGAGGAGTGGCGTATCTCTTGTATTACCCCTATCATTAAAGATAGTTCATGATGTGTTTCATGTAACATAGTTGAGAAGGTATATGACTGATTCCAGGAATGTGGTCGATAACTTTGAGATCATTGTGGGACTCAGTTTAACTTACGAGGAGCATACAGTTGGTATCCTAGATACTAGCGAGAAGATGCTTAGAGGACAAACGATAAGATTGGTTCAGGTTGCAAGGAAGTATCATTCCGAGAAGAATCTACTTAGGAACGTAAAGATTTCATGCGGGAGCAGTATCCACATTGTATGAGGATTCCCGTAAAATTCATGGCTTAACCCTTTTATTATAGCATTTTTATAGTAGTGCTATTTTTATTTCAATAAATTTTCTAAGGTGTGTAGGTTGTAAGCCCTGTTATTTTTGAAATATATTTTTAATTATTTTATACGGATATTTTAATATTATATTATATTTTAAAGTCAATAATGACTATAGTAATACTTATCTGTAATTTTGATTTTTGAAGCACAACAACTATCGATTTTTTCAATCTAATTCTATATTTGAATTCTAGACAAGTCTACCTTCAGTTTGATATATCATGTCTCATCCAAACATGTTCTCTTATACTATATTTTTTATGCACATCTTTAGGAATAAAATAGTCATTTTAGTCTCTAATGTAAAATTTGACTAGCTTTCCAAATAGCAATTAAGCCCAACTTCAATCCAAATCATTTGACCCATTATACAGTTTTGACCATTCCGAGTCTACTACAAATATGCCAATGGTGTGTCTCTTAATTGAGTTTTTATGTTATTTATTTTTATATGACACACAACTCAAAAATATAAACTTGGACTCAAATCGATCACAAAAATTCTACCAACCCAAAACTAGTTCAAGTACGGTTCATGAAACCTATTCAACGGTGTCAATATCTCTTACACCTATTTTAGATTGATTTTAATGAATTATTACAACTATATCAATAGAAATATATTTTTAAAACAATCCTATATCTACTTTCCTAATTTAGACTAGTCAAATCTCTTTGAGATATACCTTTGATTTAATTATCAAATCTTAACCAAATCCTACCAAACCAAATCCAAACCTCTCTAAATCCCCTCTACTTTACATAAACCCCTTCTCCCATAGAAATTCGAATATATTTTATATATATTCTAACTAAAAGTGACACCTAACCTATATTAATCCCGAACCTTCAAAAATTAGCCTTCGGTTTCTTTACCTTCTGTTCGCCAACTCCATAAATTTTCCAGTGCTTCTACCACCTTCCACGTAACCCCAAGACACCTCTCTCATGTCCTAGTTGTTAGGGTTATATACTACAAGCATCAATTTGTAGTAACCTTATTTTCTTAAATTTTGAATGAGAATCATATGGGCAAATATTTGCATATTGTATTTATTGCAATTGTTAATGCAAATGTCTGATATTCTATATTGTAGATAATATGGTGTGTGGTGTCACACAGAAGATCATATTATCAGTTTCCTATGGAGTATATAAATAGTTCACAACCTAGATGGACTTGGACAATCTATTGGAAAGGTTGTAGTGTAATCTGGTATTAGTCTATCTTGACTATAGGTTTACACTAGTACACTTTGTGTGTATTGAACAGGACCACTTGAGGTTGTTCTCTTTGTACTGACTACATAAGAGAACAAACACCTCTGTTATTATGGATGCTTGTACTCTTAATCTGGATATAATAACGGACATGTATATGTAATATGCATTACTTTGACTCATAAAAGAGTGAGATTCATTATGGATCAATAACCTCTATGAATTGGGTAATAACATTGTATGTATGTTGGGTTGTTGATTATAAATGGAATCCATGTCCCGATATATCGGGTTGATGATGTCCTCTTAAGGAGCTCATAAGGATTGTCATGTAAACCCTGCAGGTGGATTATATCCGACATGACAAATAAAGTTGAGAGGTACTACTTAAGGATAAAAGATGTCGAATTAATATAGTTGTCAGTAACTTAATTTGATCGACGGACATACGATATCTTAACATGGGGAGCCAAACGAGCATATAATAAAAGGAGCCCACAAACGTAATTTGGGATTAGGGAGGTAGTGCAACAATAGCTCATTAGTGGACCGAGCTATTGTTAATGGGCCTGGATTATGTGTTCGGGCTGAACACGGGATATCCAGATCCGTTAGGAGGCCTAGCCCTAATTTCTCCTCATGGTCCCTGCCGTAGCCTATATATATCCTCTATTCTCTGGCCGCCAGATTACTGATCAGAAATCTGAAATTTTCTCTAAATTCGTGATTCACGTAAGGAGAGAAAGAGAGTGCTGCCAAGGAGAATAAAAGGTTGGGAGATCGTCGCCCACACGATGTCCAACTCGAGGAAGGAATATGTGTAGAAGATCTTGGGGTCGTTCGCTCGAGATTGCCAGAAATTGCTTTTCTCCTTTCCACCGCAGGAATAATTCGTGAACCCTAGTTTCCGCTATGAAGGGTTAGAATACGTATTAGATCTGTTTTACTTTCTATCGATCAATACGCACACCAAAGGAAGGGTCCTGGGAATCTCCAGTTCCATCAATTGGTATCAGAGCCACTTTGGATCTACGTATTGATTGATACGTCCATGTTGTCCAATAAAACTTGTGCTATATAATAGTCGGTAGATGTAGATCTGTTCTAACTCGTATTTGCAGGCATCTTAGATCCAACTATTATGGTCCAATGCATATTTTTTTGATTGTGTTGTTTAAACCACGGACATGCCGTGGATGTTATTGTTGCTGTGGATGTAATTAAAATCACGAGGGTTGATCGTGCTTATTAATTTAATTTTTCAATCTAGATTATGTGTGAACTCCTTCGGGAGGCATAGGATTGATGTAATTTTAATTATTTTTGATCAATCATGATGGCGGTGGTGGCTGTTTCGAATCCGGTATAGATCTGCGCAGCGCCAGATTTTGGATTCGGATAGTTGAGGACGGAGCAGCAAAGATGACCATAATAGTTGGATATTATCTCTTATTTTTGTCATTTTGCTTTTTCTAATTATGCATGTTTATTATTGTGTGGTTGTTTTTTTGAAAAACCAAGCCTACATTAGTAATGGACAACATGGACATAATATCAACTAGTAGAAAAACCCTTATTGTTAAATAACTAAGTGGGAGAAGATTTTTATTTAGTATAAATCCTATGGTCTCCATTACTGGTTTGTAGGTGATATAATTATACTTGCGTGTTGGCTTTAGTGCTTTCCTCCATATCGAATGAGTATAATTATGGATCACCAGTACAAACTTCCTTAGGGATAATTGTAGAAAGTTACCTGTATGTGTTTACTTCTCAATCTGAAGGAACTCATTACAAGGTAATGGACTTAGTATTAAGTAATGGTATACACTTAGATACAAATAATGGTATCCTCCGCATCGGAGTCACTGCTATTATTTGTATGATCAGAGCAAGACCAGCATATTAATTTTATTTGTCATAAAGTTATATTGACATGATAGTAAATTTAATAAGAAAAATTTACTTGAACCAAGTTGAATTTGTATACGTCCACACTATCGTGGCATACTAAATTCATGGTGTTCAAGGTGTTGGTGAATTTCTTATTATTATTTTGAGGGAATCAATATTTAGTTAATTAAAAAAGTTTTTTTTGCCCTACATAATTTTATTTATGTGATTCTCAGGATTTCAAAAATAGGTTCTTTCAGTCCACTTATGGTGATTCTTAAAGAAAGCAAACTTACTGGACCTAATTATATTGACTGGAAACATAATTTGGACATTGTTCTGACTGTTGAGGAGTACAAATATGTACTTGTTGAGGAATGCCCACCTAAGCCTAATGCTAAATCTGATGAAGAGGTCAAAGAGGCTTATAAGAAGTAGAAAAAGGCAGATGAGATGGCGCGGTGTTACATTCTGGCATCTATGTCAAAAGTACTGCAACATCAGCATCAGGCCATGGCCACAACTTATGACATGATGTATAACCTCAAGGAACTCTTCGGACATCAGAGTAGAGCAGCTAGGCAGTTTGCTATAAAATGTTTGATGAATACAAAAATGGCTGAGGGCACACCAGTAAGGGATCATGTTCTCAAGATGATGGGTCATCTGAATGAGATGGAGATCCTTGGAGCTGAAATCGATGGAGAAACCCAGGTCGATATCATTCTCGGGACTCTGCCTAAAAGTTTTGACAATTTCTGTCTTAATTACAACATGAACAAAAGGTTGTATAGTTTGGCAGAACTTGCAAAAGAGCTACAGGATGCTGAATCTCTCCTTAGGCAGAGTGGTCATATTTTTGTTTCTGAAAAGGCTTCTACTTCTAAACCAAAAGGCGGTAAGAAGAAGAATAACATTCAGAAACAGGCAAACTCAGCAAAGAAGGGCATGGGACCTCAAGGCACGGTGAAAAAGCCGAAAGGCAAATGTTTCAAGTGCAAAGGGTGATGACATTGGAAGACTGATTGTCCACTTCTCAAATAAGGGAACAAAGAAGGTATATCTCATTTACTAGTAGTTTAAACATGTTTAGCGATGTTATCTACCGACACCTGGTGTGTAGATACAGGAGCCACTAATCATGTCTGCAATACATTGCAGGGGTTCCAGGAAACCAGACGGCTCAGTGATGGAGAGATATGCTTGTTCATGGGTGATGCTACAAAAGTATCGGTCGTTGTATTAGGAGATGTTACTTTATCTTTTGGTAGAAATAAGTCTTTGACATTGAGAGATTGTCTTTATGCACCTTCACTTAGAAGGAATTTAGTTTCTGTTTCTATGTTAGTTAAGGATGGATATTCAGTTTATTTTAATGACAATATTGTTATTAGAAAGAATAAATATTTTATCTGTTCTGGTGCATTGGTTGATAATTTGTATGTCATTAATCCTATTTTGCCCACAATGCAACTTATGGAAATGAATAATATGCCATCTAACTTAAATAAGAGAAAAGAACCTTCTTGTATGAACCAAACATATCTTTGGCACTTACGATTGGGGCATATTAACCTAAGAAGGATTCAAAAATTGGTTGAAGATGGACCTTTGAGTTCATTGGAAGTGGAGGCACAACCAGTCTGTGAATCCTGGTTGGAAGGTAAAATGACTAAAAGGCCTTTTACGGCAAAGGGGTATAGGGCCAAAGATGTGTTGGAATTGGTTCATTCTGATTTGTGTGGACCCATGACTATCCAAGCTAGAGGTGGCTTTAAATATTTTGTCACATTTATTGACGATTATTCAAGGTATGGATGCATTTATTTGATGCGCCGCAAGTCTGAGTGCTTTGAGAAATTCAAAGAGTACAAGGCTGAAATGGAGAAACGTCATAGAAAATGTATCAAGTCATTACGATCAGATTGTGGTGGTAAGTACCTCTTTGGAGAGTTTAGGGATTATTTATCAGATGCTGGGATTGCATCCCAATTGACTGCACCTGGAATACCCCAAAAGAATGGTGTAACCGAAAGAAGGAATATAACTCTTATAGAGATGGTTAGATCAATGATGAGTTATTCGAATTTGCCAGATTCGTTTTGGGGATATGCCTTAGGGACTGCAGCTTATATTTTGAACTTGGTTCCTTCTAAGTCAGTACCTCTTACTCCCACAGAGCTGTGGATTGGGCGTAAGCCTAGTTTGAAACATGTTCGCATTTGGGATAGTCCAGCACATGAGTTGAATGGAAAAGCAGATAAGTTAGAATCTCGTACAGAAGTACGCTTGTTTGTAGGCTATCCAAGAGGAACAAAAGGAGGTTTATTTTATAGTCCTAAGGATCAGAAGGTCATTGTTAGCACCAATGCCCGATTCTTAGAGGAAGACTATGTGATGAACCATAAACCCACAAGTAGAGTTGTTCTAGAAGAACTGAGACGTAAGACACCAAGTACTTCAGTGCCAACAGTACAAGAGGTTGAACCACAAATAACTGCACAACATGTCACAAATGTTATACCACAACCGATAGTACCTCGTCGTAGTGGGAGGGTTGTGATACAACCTGATAGATATATGTTCTTGGAAGAGTCGTCAGACTTCATCCCTGAGGAACAAGATTATGATCCCTGTACCTACAATGAAGCACTCCAAGATAAAGATTCAGAGTCTTGGCAAAAAGCAATGATATCTGAAATAGAATCTATGGATTCTAATCAGGTCTGGGAGCTTGTAGAATCACCCGTTGGTGTAAAAGCCATTGGATGCAAGTGGGTCTATAAGAGAAAAAGAGGATCAGACGGTAAGGTTGAAACCTTTAAAGCTCGGCTTACAGCAAAAGGTTTTACTCAAAGAGAGGGTATCGATTATGAGAAAACCTTTTCTCCTGTAGCCATGCTTAAGTCTATTCGGATTCTTTTATCTATTGCAGCTCATCTCGATTATGAGATTTGGCAAATGGATGTCAAGACAGCTTTCCTTAATAGAAGTCTTGAGGAAGACATCTATATGAAGCAACCAGAGGGGTTCATTGAAATGGGCCAGGAGCATCTTGTTTGTAAGCTCAAAAAGTCCATTTATGGACCTAAGCAAGCTTCCAGATCTTGGAACATCTGTTTTGATCAGGTGATAAAATCCTATGGATTTGATCAATGTCAGGATGAATCATGTGTATACAGAAAGTATGACAGAAACGTGGTAGTGTTCCTAGTACTTCATGTGGATGACATCTTGCTCATTGGAAACAATGTGAAGGTATTATCTGATGTAAGGGTATGGTTATCCAAACAGTTTGATATGAAGGACTTGGGAGAAGTAGGTCACATCCTTTGGATCAAAGTTCTACGGGATCGCAAGAAAAGGATGTTGGGCTTATCCCAAGCTTCCTATATCCAAAATGTACTAACTCATTTTAGTATCCCAAGCTTCCTATATCGAAACTGTACTAACTCATTTTAGAGAACATAAAGGCAGTTCCTTATGCTTCACCAGTAAGAAGCTTAATATATGCAATGCTATGTACGAGACCAGACATCTGCTTTGCCGTAGGCATGGTCAGCAGATATCAGTCTAACCCAGGACAAGAGCACTGGACTGCCGTAAAGCATATTTTGAAGTACCTGAAAAGGACTAAAGAGTATATACTAGTTTACCAGGCAGATAGTTTAGTTCCTTGGGGTATACAGACTCAGATTTTGAGTCAGATAGGGATTCCAGGAAATCTACCTCAGGTTATGTGTTTATTTTGGGAGGTAGAGCTATTGTGTGGAGGAGTATCAAGCAAAAATGTATTGCTGATTCCACCATGGAAGCCGAGTATGTGGCAGCCTCTGAGGTAGCCAAAGAAGCGGTTTGGCTCAGAAACTTTCTGTTGGACTTGGGTGTGGTACCTAGTTTGTCTAAGTCTATTACACTTTATTATGATAATAGTGGTGCATTTGTAAACTCGAAGGAACCACGAGCCCATAAGACAGGCAAATACATTGAGCGCAAGTACCACCTGATACAAGATTTCGTAAAGAAAGAAAAAGTTGCTGTGATCAAGATAGCATCAGCCGACAACCTAGCTGATCCCTTTATAAAGAGATTACCAGCTAAGGCTTTTGACAGTCATGTTGAGGGAATGGGAGTCAGATGTGTAGCAGCATGGCTTTAAGTATAAGTGGAAGATTTGTAACAGTATATTGAAAAGCAATGCTTTGAGTATAAGTGGGAGATTGTTAGGGTTATATACTAAAAGCATCACTTTTGTAGTAACCTTATTTTCTTAAATTTTGAATGAGAATCATACGGACAAATGTTTTCATATTGTATTTGTTGCAAGTGTTAATGCAAATGTCTGATATTCTATATTGTAGATAATATGGTGTGTGGTATCACACAGAAGATCATATTATCAGTTTCCTATAGAGTATATAAATAGTTTACAACCTAGAATGGACTTGGACAATCTATTGGAAAGGTTGTAGTGTAATCTAGTATTAGTCTATCTTGACTATAGGTTTACACTAGTACACTTTGTGTGTATTGAACAGGACCACTTGAGGTTGTTCTCTTTGTACTGACTACATAAGAGAACAAACACCTCTGTTATTATGGATGCTTGTACTCTTAATCCGAATATAATAATGGACATGTATATGCAATGTGTATTACTTTGACTCATAAAAGAGTGAGATTTATTATGGATCAACAACCTCTATGAATTGGGTAATAACATTGTATGTATGATGGACTGTTGATTATAAATGGAATCCATGTCCCGATACATCGGGTTGATGATGTCCTCTTAAGGAGCTCATAAGGATTGTCATGTAAACCCTGCAGGTGGATTATATCCGACATGACAAATAAAGTTGAGCGGTACTACTTAAGGATAAAAGATGTCGAATCAATATAGTTGTCAGTAACTTAATTTGATCGACGGACATACGATATCTTAACATGGGGAGCCAAACGAGCATATAATAAAAGGAGCCCATAAACATAATTTGGGATTAGGGAGGTAGTGCAACAATAGCTCATTAGTGGACCGAGCTATTGTTAATGGGCCTGGATTGTGTGTTCGGGCTGAACACGGGATATCCAGATCCGTTAGGAGGCCTAACCCTAATTTCTCCTCATGGTCCCTGCCGTAGCCTATATATATCCTCTATTCTCTGGCCGCCAGATTACTGATCAGAAATCTAAAATTTTTTCGAAATTCGTGATTCACGTAAGGAGAGAAAGAGAGTGCTACCAAGGAGAATAAAAGGTTGGGAGATCGTCGCCCACACGACGTCCAACTCGAGGAAGGAATACGTACAGAAGATCTTGGGGTCGTTCGTTCGAGATTGCCAGGAATTGCTTGTCTCCTTTCCGCCGTAGGTATAATTCGTGAACCCTAGTTTCCGCTATGAAGGGTTAGAACACGTATTAGATCTGTTTTACTTTCTATCGATCAATAGGCACACCAAAGGAAGGGTCCTGGGAATCCCCAGTTCCATCACTAGTAGCCCTCAAAGAGCCATGGCAACTTTGTAAAGAGTTGCAGAATTTAGAAGTCATCTGAAGAATATATTCCAAGTCTAAATTCGTTCTAGTAGGTACGTTGTTTTGCATCTAGGCTTTTGTACACTTTCTGATGTCATCTTTTCACGAAACCAAAAGCAAAAGTTACCTCTATATGTCTACTTCATAATTTGATCATTGAATCACAGAATTCCAAACAGTGTACTCGAGGCATCCGTTCTACGATAGGGTGTCCAGAACAGACTAGATCTGTTGCGAGTAAATTTTTGCCTATTTTTGGTCTGATTTGATCTTTCTAATATTTTTATCAGAAACTAGACATCAAGAGTTTTCCAATGCATATCATTTTGTTCAGTTTTGAGTTCGTTTACTATTTATTAAAATTATTGACATTTACCATAACACGGTAACTCTGACAATCATGTCTTCTTAGTAACAAAAAGCCTCGATACTTCAAATATCTTTACTAAATATTTTTGAGCAAGTTTTGATGTTAAAAACACTATTTTTACTATTTTTTATAATTTTTCCAGAATTTAATATTTTAATTTATTTATTCATTCGGGACACAACTAGTAGGCCAATTGTGGTATTAATGTTGTAGTATCAACATGGACCTATTGTGCTTGAGTTTCCACTATTAAAATAATATTTTTTTGGTAATACAAAGATATTTATAATTATTTTCAGTAATTTAACTATTATTTATATTTTGATATAAAATATTTTTATAAGGAAATTAGTAATATATATGTTGTATTGTGTTTACCGACATCATGACAATTATTGGGTATAGATTTTAATCTAGTCTATATATAGTAAGTCATTATAGAGTACTAATAATAGTGTATTATTATAGGTAAACTTGGAGGAAGTAACAAAGACATCGGTGTTGGTCAGGCGTATACTCAGATAGCGATTACAAACAAGTGTATCTTGCCAATGTTCAATTATTATTATTATTATTATTATTATTATTATTATTGTTGTTGTTATTGTTGCTATTGTATTTTATTTCTTGTTATAGACATTATGGACATAGGATAAGTTGGTACTTAGCGTCCGAGGGTTACTCGTGTGTCGATGTTTGTTTATAGATATCGAATATCGACACTAGGCACGATATTGCATCTTATTCGTATCCATTGACATGAATGACCCAAGGCACTGACACGTTGAATATGCAAGATTTACATGACTATTCATGGTATTGAGTTTGTAGTAGTTTACTAGATTGTTTATTGTTATTGTTATTACTATAGAAATGACTGTATAGACATGACATTGATAGATACTAGACATGGGGTATAGAGAACTTGACTACAGCAATGACTGTATAGACATGACATCGTGTTGACTTAGTATCATTATCGCCCTCTTCGAGCGTTGGCTGGATTGCTGCGGAATAAAGATTTCATCTGGACTATGAGATTGGATATTTCAGCATTTATTAGTGTCCAATGGGTATTCTTGTATCAATTTAGCTCCTTTGATTATGGACAGTTCCACAATCATGATTATTTGTTTTAAATATTATCTTGGATATAGATATACTTTCTATGTAGTATATTTTGCATGGATTTTGGATTTGGTGTATTTCCTAGAAAACTGTCTGGTTTATTGAATGTGTCTTTGGATGCATAATTATGATTTGACATGGATTATGAGTTTTGATTATTTTATAGAATTATCATGTTGTATTATTAGATATTTTATGGTTTTAGTGACTTGAACATTTGAGTTATGGATTTGATTTGTTTTGGGTATTTGTCAAGAGTAACCGGGTGACCCTAGTATACATTGACGGCGTGGTAACGAAAGTTGCAGTCGCTCGACTATAGTGCCCGGATGCATCTTTTGCAGCCATTCCGAATGGCATGGCAAGGAATGATTATGACACACATTTTTCGGATATTAGGAACTACGGTCATCGGTTTGAGACAGATATCCTGTATTTTATGATTTATGAAGATTTTTATGCAATTGGGATTTTATGTTTTCGGACATTGTTTTCGATATTTTGTACATGTTTTGACTTATGGAGTTATTTCGAGCAGGTGAGATATCGATTTTCAAAATTTCTTAGTATTTTGGATTTACCCTGAGAGTTGACTTGTGTAGCTAGACATTATTTTTTTGATATTTTCATATCGAGATTTTAGTAATTTCTTGATTGTATTACTAGATTTCTATAAGGTGGGTAGAGTTTTCATGGCAGATATATATGTACTAGTTTTGAAAACCCTATTTTGATAACTTTGAAATTTTGGGGACGGAATTTTTGTAAGGGGCTAGGATGTCAAATCCCTATTTTTGAAAATAGTATTTGACTGTATTTGTATATTTTGAGGATTTTTGAAATTGGGTATTGTTAAAATTTTATTATTAATTATTGGAGGTGAATTTTTTCCATTATTATTATTTCTACTATTATTTTCTTGATCCTAAATATACCCCCTCCAAAATATATAAATCACCTATCTAAAACATCACATCACACCCCCTCACTCCTCACATCACAATCCCTCTCTCTCTCCCTCACTCGTTCACTTTCCATCCGGCGCCTCCGACTGCCCCCGTCTCTGGCCCGGCCAGCTCCGTCGCGGCTATGCCCCCAGCCACCATCATCACCACCACTTTTAGCGCCGCCGCCATCATCACCACCACTTCCAGTGTCGCCACCATCATCATCGTTGCCATCTCCATCCTTTTTCCGCCGCCGCGAGCCCCTGCCGCCGCCGTCGACCCCAGCTTCGACGACGACGAGCCTCCTCCGGTTTTCCCTCTCCCCCTGAACTTCCTCCTCCTGCCGGTGGGCCGACCTGGCCGAGCCACCTCGCACACGCCGGTGAGCCTCTCCTCCGGCCTCCTCTCTCTCTCTCTCTGTCTCCTACTCCGCCCGGAGCCGTCGCGACCTGGCCGAGCACCGATCTCTCCCGCCCCTTCCTTTTCTCTTCTTTCCGGTGGCCAGCACCACCAACGTGTCATTGCCGTGCCCGAGCCATCACCGCCTCGAGCGGCGGGACGGCCTTGGTTCCCGTGTTGCTCGAGTAGCGAGCCAGCCTTGGGTTGCGTGCTCTTCGGGCCACGTGCCTCGGTGCACGTAATGCCTTGAGCAGTGCACTGCTCGGTTCGCATACGCCTCGTTCTGCATATGCTTCGGTTTGCATGTGCCTTGTTATATTTCCCTTGTTGGTTTTCGTATGCCCTCGATTAACGTGCTGCCTTGGGCCGTGGGACGCCTCGAGCCCCGTGGTACCTCGGACAACGTGATATCTCGGTTTGTACGTTGCCTCATTTTTTGTGCCTCGGCCTTTGGGCCTACCTCATGACTCGTGTCATCTCGGTTTGTGTGCATCTGTCGATTTGCGTGCTGCACTAATTTGTATGACATGTTGGATTTTATGTCGCCTTGATTTACGTGCTCGCCTCGATTTACATTTGGCGTAATTCGTGTGCCATTCCGATATTCGTGATTCTTCGATCTATGTGTGTATCTCGATTTACATGCATGTTGTCTCTGGTCGTCTCGAACTTCATGGCAACTCGATCCTCGTGCACATCTCGATACACGTGCACATTTCAGGTTGCCTGCCCGTATCGGTCTATATGTCTCGATTTCCGTACCAGATCCTTGCGTTTCTTGCGGGACCCGCACGGTATAGCCTCCTGTCATCCTCCGTACTTCCTGTTATTATTTTATTATTTAATTCTAATGATTGTTTATTATGTGTTCTGAGGAACTCGATGGACGTGCTAGCTTGGATCCAGATCGATGAAGACTTGCTTACCTAGCCGAGCCCTCTAGGCAAGTACCCTTGCTCATCGACGGCTTTTGTCCTCTCTTCTGGATTTATTGTATTTAATTAATTATAATTGTAAATGTATAACCATGATTAGTGTAGCTTAGCAGTAGAACTGCCATGATGATAACCTATGATAGCTTGGTTCGATACCGGTTTACGACCATATCGGACAACTCGGATGGGTCATCCACACCTCCGAGGACATGAGCATGACTTACGAGTATGGATTGTCCCCATATGCCCCATGTTCGACTCGCGGTCGGATAACGGCTCTGGCTAACTATTCTTGTGGCTGTGATTGTGCTTGGGTTAGAACTATGGACATGTGCTGTGATGCGCCCTGCGAGGCAATTTCTTGTTATATGTGTTGGCTTGGCGCCCAATACGCATTGTATCACTGCTGGAGGCTGAGACTTAGTGGTCTCGAGCTTTGTTTGGTTTCCAGTACACATCGTAGCTCTACTGGAGGCCGAGACTTAGTGTTCTCGGCATTGCCGTTCTGCGACGGGTTGCGCCGAATGGATTTTAGGCCCAATTCATAGGATGCTTTTGTCAAGCATACAAAGGAGACTCTGCTAGATTTTTTCAGAATTCCCGATCGGGAATTTGGTTCGAAGGATTGGGCCGAACCATTCCTTTGGTTTGCTGGACTGGGCTCGTGCATGTTCACCTTGGTATAGTATACCTGATCCCATTGCTTGCTAGGTAGACCCTTGACTAGATTAGTCGCCTAGTTCTTGACTTGTCTTGTCCGTCGGATAGCGTAAGGAGCGCGGTTCCACCCGGAAGACGGTCTGCAACCCTGCTCCTTGTTTGGTTTAAGGGTTGTAGATCTGCTCCAGAGCGGTTCATGCAATCCTTGCCACTTTTCTGACGACATTTAATATATATATATATATATATATATATATATATATATATATATATATTCTTGTCTCCTGGCTATTCATTCTAGGAGTTATCTTAGTCTAGCCAGCTAGGACTGATAGTTGTCATAAGTATCGGGATTTGTGATTTTGGATATATTTGAGGGTTGAGTATTATTGAGAGTATGATCGTGAGAATATTGATTGATAGACTAACGTGGACTCTTGGATAGTATTGTTATTCCTTTTGAGGATGTTCTAATTCGACTGGACATGACTGTGAATTCTTAGATTTTGATGATCACGAATATTTAGCAGAACAAGGAGAATATCGATGGTATTATTATATAATTTTTACTCGACTTTCCAAGCGCCCAAAACCTGGTTTGTTTGTCTATATTTTGGTAGTAGTGAGAGTTGTTTGCTGATAGCTTATGATCATTAATTCATGGGATTCTTGTGAGCTAATGGGCCTAGCATTGTTTATAGTGATGAGCTTGGTATTTGGCGATTATCTTTCTTGACGTGATATTCACTCCATCGTGGATGGGAGACTCTTGATAGATTTGATCAGGTGGATAGACCGACTTTATGATTAGAGCTGTAGGCTCCCTTGTATACTTGATGGGATATTGTAGTAGAGGTTCTGACCTTGTACTGAACCTGATATCCATACCCCAATGTTGGTAGATGACTTCTTATGACTAACAGATTTGTCCTTGTCCCTGACATGACCACTTGTATCCGTGCTATAAGTCCAGCTTACCCTCGAGGTACTGGTCCTGACTTTGCACTGCGGTGCCCTTGTCTACTGGCACTTTGAGGTTCTACTTCCATGATTAATTGGCATTACAATGCCATCCTGATATTCTAGCTATATTATATGATTTCCTGCATGGGTACCTTGGTAGTTGGCCTTTAATCTTAGCGTGGTCCGGATTGCTTGCTTGCTTGTTGCATAACTCTAAGGATGAATCACAATTGGTACTACAGGTGCCGAGGTTGATTCTTACTTAGGATTTTCGTACTGAGGTACGACATATAGGAAGGTGATCATGTGACCACGACATGTGATCCCGGATAACTATATGGATAATCTAGGTAACTTAAACTGGTAGAAGCATTGGAAGGGAACGGAATCCCGAGATCGTGCATTACCAGCCTTATGCTAAACATTAGTCATGATCGACAGGCTAGCCGCCATGGATGTTGTTTCCATTCGTACTAGTGGATGGCTAGATCCGGCTACTACTTATGTACTATGTACTTCTCTTGTTCGCACGGTGGCCTTACGAGGGATTGTTGCTTATCTTGTCTTGCTATACTTGGCCCCGCTAGCCCTGCTGGGATGACACGATCTGAGGATTCCCATACTTGCATTGTTGGGGTAACCTAACCTCCACATAGAGAGCCGTAGGCATTTTGAGTGGCCTTTTATTCTTCTAAATTGTTTGGCTTGTTGCTTGCCCAGTCGACTGATATCGAGTCCCAGATGGCGATGCCGGTATTATTGGATGTTAGGGAGATTGTAATGATTGTTGGTTATTTAGCTACATTAGTTGTAGATTGTTATCATGCGTTGGTACCGCATGACCCCTACCCTTATTTATTGTTCATATATGTTCTGCTTTATATTTTATCCTGCTGGCTTTCTTCGCCCGTCCTTAAGCCTACCTTTCTGTTACTTGCTACGGTTGGCCTGACCAACCCTAGATTGTTCCCAAATTGCCTGTGATCGACCCTGTAGATCTTCCAGACTCGACTTAGAGGATGTGCTTCAGTTCCCGACCATGCTAGGAACTGTGGGAAGGTATACTCATCTATATTACTATTTTGTACTGTAGATTTTCTGATTATCATATGTGTGTTTCCTGTTTTCCATATGATTCTCTCTCTTGTTTAGTATCTCATTAATTATTGCCTGTGGATATGAGATCGGATTTAGGCCATAGAATGATTGCATGCTAGGATACGCAGCAAGATTGACAGCCGTCATCGCCGTATAACGTATTCGTACCTTATACGGTGTAGTTGGCCGACGTTCGTCCCCGTATTTCGGTACTGGGGCATGACACTTACCATATTGCTCTATTTTCAAGTTCATGATATTGTACTTGTTTTTCTACTGTTGTTCTCTAGTAGTGGGCATCCAAGTATGACTTGGGTTCCATCGATGGTGGCGTCGATGTTATGGGGGGTGTGTGTGCGTGTGTATGACTTAGTGTGTAGATAACATTCTCGGAAAGTTGTGAAGTCATTTTCAATAACTTATATGCCTTGTCACATATCATTACACAACATTGTGAGTGAGATACATTGTGTTGGCACAAGATTATCCATTCGGCTAGCTACAAGTGCGAGCGGTTGTGTGTCGGTATATATATTTATTAGATTATGTCTAGTTAGTGACTTACATTGAGTTATAGATTGTCCGAGTCTTGGAGATGAATTGTGCGATAGATGGATAGGGAAGACTATTAGTAAGCATATGAGAAGCCACATATTATCCTCAGTGGTTGCCTGGTTATGGGTTATTTGTTTGTCAATTATGGGTGTATTGCTAGAGGATATATCCGGCAGTGGCTGCTGACCACGCGCCAGAATACGGTCGAGAGGTATGCGAGTATATACATAAGCCTCTAGCGGATGCTATGCTTTATTCATTTACAAACTCATATGCATAAAAGTCATCTACATGCATACACTTAGATGGTTAGTGAAACTGCTATTAGCCCATTGGTCATGATTATACCTGGTTTTGATAATCATCGTCAACTTTGTCGATGAATATATATACAAATACAGGTTTACAGGTTTTTAGTCTGCACTTACTACTGCTATAAGCTACAAAAGCCTTATCTTCATCGAGGACCAAAAGTGATGGAATCGGGATCAAGATTTTTATATATTTCTTATGTATTTTTACTTATTCGAGTCTGAGAAAAATATGTAAGATTGATCAGGATATGTACATGCTTAGGTATCCTCACTCCACAAAAAAACGTAGCCTACCTATCCATAAATACCAATCCAAAAGTTTACAATCCAAAAAAGGCCAAAACCCAACAATTTGGCACAAAATAGTTTTTTCATAACTGAGCCAAAACATGGCCCGAATTCGGTCAGGTTGGTTTCAATAGATTTTTGAATTCCCTTGACATCTGCATCCAATGTTGGAATGCGAGATTTTTCCATCCGAACTCTGCTTGAACTCTGTCCGAATTCGGTCTACAAAAATACTATAAATAGAGAGAAACTTTCACATTTTCAAATAACTCATTAACTCATTCATTCTCTTCTCTATTCCTCTCAATTGTTTTTCTATGAGCTACACTTTCAAATCTAGCCTATACGATTCTTAGCCAAGCCAGTACAGTTTCGGTTTAATTTAGAGTTTGGTTTTGAAGAGTTGTATCAGAGGCTAAATTCAGAAAATATTCCAGTTTTTAATCGCCTTCTGGAGTTGGTCGTGCACTCGTCGCCAAGCATAGCATTCTTGA
This sequence comes from Iris pallida, assembly GCA_029216955.1. Classification (NCBI taxonomy): domain Eukaryota; kingdom Viridiplantae; phylum Streptophyta; class Magnoliopsida; order Asparagales; family Iridaceae; genus Iris; species Iris pallida. The sequence goes on from JANAVB010015397.1 coordinate 25,608,084, forward strand.
AGTTGGTCGTGCACTTGTCCCCAAGCACGGTGTTGTAAGAGTTGTAGCACTCTGTTAAAGCTTGTGGTTGCTTAACATCAAACATGAGTACTCGAGACTGGAATAGTCCCCCATGAGAGAAACCAATATATATCGCTATGTCACTGAGTTTAATCTTCTTAACTCTTACTTTTACTTCAACTCATTTATTGTTATTTCATTTGCTCTTATCTGCCATAGTACATAAATTTTTAATTGGTGATATTTACTCTGTTGCACGCACACATTCTATTCACTCCCCTCTAGAGGTGCTCAATGGTCCTACAATTGGTATCAGAGCAGGTTATACATATACATAGCCATCTAGAGTGTATATATAACGGCCAGTAAATCTATATTCAAAGGTGAAGGACAATCTACAAATAGACCTCCACTATTTGATGGAACAAATTACACATACTAGAAAACACGAATGAGTTTCTTTCTTAAATCACTGGACCTCCATCTTTGGTTGATAGTTATAGACGGTTACAAGAAATCGCCTAGAATAGTGATTAATGGTGTTTTAGTAGACAAGTCCCATAACATATACACTAAGTATGAGAATGCATATGCTAGTCTAGATGTACGAGCCATCAATGCAATATTTTGTACAATTGACAAAACCGAGTTCAATCACATATCTATTTGTACCACATCTAATAAAATTTGGAGACTTCTTAAGGTAACTCATGAAAGTAGTTCCCAAGTGAAGGAATCCAAAATAAGTAGACTGACGTAAGAATATGAGTCATTCAAGATGAAACCCAGTGAGACAATTGTACATATGTTCACAAGATTCCTTTATATTACTAATTCTCTAAAATCTCTTGGAAAGGATTATAGCAACCATGAGAAGATCAGAAAGGTACTACAGGCTCTAACCAAAAATTGGAACGCGAAGGCCACTGGGATCAAAGAAGGAAATGACCTCACCACGATGACATTGGAGACATTTATGGGCAAGCCCATGACCCATGAATTGGATCTAAAAGACTTTGAAAAGGCAACCCCAATGAAAAATATATCTTCTTCAAAGCTCAAGCCAGAAGAATCTCATGTATTGATTCGGACGAAGAAGATTTTGATGGCGATAAACAGGCCCGACAGGTCAAGAACTTCAGAAAATTCTTAAAGTTTGAGCGATCAAATCGAAAGATGAAATATATCCATAAAAGCAACAAAGAAGAAACTATCTACTTTGAATGCAAAAAGTCAAGGCATATGAAGAAGGACTATCCACTAATAAAGAAAAGCAGTCCATATGACCGATCAAGATCAAACAGAAAATCTACAACTGGTTGAAAATATGCAAACACGAGTATCTAGCACGAAAGTGAGGCCAGTGAATCAGAACATGAGGACATACCTAGCAACAGTACAATATCTGTCTAATGGCATACGATAAGGTTTCACAAAACCCTCTCTTTGATGATTTTACATTCGATCAGTTAGAAAATGCCTTGTATGTATTACTTAAAGAACACATAAATGTGTTAGACATGTATAAACAGTATCGCAAGGAGATTAAGGCATACACAACCGAAGTAACTAGATTATCTAATCTTCTTGAAGATATTAAACAGACATATATAATTGGGGACACGGAGGAGATAGCAAAGATCAAATTGGACTATAGAACAAAAAAAGTGACTATGTCAAAGTGCAAGATTTATATGACATAGAATAGAAGAGACACCTAGTCACTGAATAAAGACTTACAGATATGACAGCTAAACTCGAAGAGTCTTGTGCTATCTATAAAAGTTTAGAGAACGAATTAGGCAAATAGGTCACCCCTGTTACATATCCTAATGTTAGTCTTAACAATATACATATACCACATAGGACTAAACCAAAAAAAACACAGAAGAAGCACGTTACTTACAAATATGCTTTCACTTACAGGTTTCAAAGAAAGACACGCAAGAAGCTTGTTAACACATAAAAGAAGAACACTATTTCAAAAATCACAGGCATATACTATGGTACACAGGGACAAATATCACAATATTGTAGAGATAGAAAGCTAGTTAATACAAATGTGCTTGCTTGGACTCCCAAAACTAATTATTCTGGACCGTTGAAGAAATGGGTTATTTGCAAAAAGAAAAGTTTGATTTCTACAAACTAAGAAAGAAAGAAAGTACAAGGGTACAATAATTTTTAGAGAAGTATAACTATAGGAATCTGATCAAAAGACGATCACTTTATCCTTTGGATGATGTAATATGGAAGACACAAGCCTTTGGAGAATGCAACATCACTTCAGCAGGTGATTACGATCATTAGTGATGCTTTAGAGCTGATTTGAAACTCTATTTATAGAGTTCTAAAATAATTGTTTTTTGAGTTGTGCATTCTCTGTGTTGCGCACCCCTATCCAGTTGCACGAACGGTTACTTTAACTGCTGATGATGCGTGGCATCTGTCAGTGAGATGCACGTGGTCGTGGGCAATGTAGGGGACATGTTCTTCGAAATTAGTGGCATGTATGCCATGTCATCTAGCTTCTGGACAAAAAATTAATCAGGTAGCGCCAACTAGCCAGGTTACACCGCTGCAACATGATAACTGGCACCTTTAACTCAGTCTTTTGTGCTGCAAAAATTTTTTGCGCCCTTCGATAGCTTTCGCGAGCTAGTTGCAAGCATTTAATTTTGACAAAATCTTCTAGAGCGCCGTGTTGCTCAAGATTCAAAGAGATATTCTTCGACTATTGTGCTGTCAGTAATGATGACAACCGTTATAGCTTCTCGAGGAAGCTTGCCACGTGGGACTTGTACAAATTGAGTCTCGCGCAAGTCAGCGTCTATGCGCCTCTTGATGTTGGCGCCTTCTTGTGAGTGGTGCCATTCATTTTTGAGCTTCTACAAGACCCCCTTCAAAGTTTTCAAAGTTTGAAAATTTTAAAATTTGAAATACTTTGAATTAGAAACGATCGACACGAGTTGCACCTGTCAACAATGTAACCGACTTTGATTTCTGAGCGCAAGTCGTGCAACAGTCAAGAAATTACATTAGGCTATAAATATCTATGGGGAGAGAAAAAATGCACTTTCACTAAAAAGTTATTTTTTTTTCACACTTTTGTCGTCTTCTTCTCGAGCTTTTTTGACCATCAAATGGTGCCAAGGAAATCCATTGCTGACAAGAGCAAGGCCCTCGCCAAACCATTCGTCGTGCACATCACCGGTAAGAGCGCCTAGCCATGCACACCCGTCGTCGAGAGCTGAAAGAGCCAATCCACCGCTCGAAGGTGACCTTCGGAGAGCAAATCGATCATCTCTTAGGTGCCAGTGAATAATAGCCCATCATGCCATAGTCGATCATCTCTTTTTAGAGCTCTGATTGACCTGCGCACTCTGTAATGTCATCCTATTTTTAGAGTGCAGATGTGCACTTCATCACCTGTGCCTCCTCCTTCTACAGTGTTCGCTGCTTTAAAACACACTATTTTTTTACAAACTGTGTTGTACAAGTTTTGAACTTGCGCCTTCTAAACTTGTACGATCGTGCCCTTTGGACATGCGCACTTCGAATTTGCACTAGGCACAACTTATGAATTTGTGCAATGTAGAACTTAAATTCATGCTGAACTTGAATTCATGTTCCTTCGAATTTATACTAGGCACAGACTGTGAACTCGCGCAACATAGATCTGCGTGCAATCTAGAATATATTTTAGAAGCTTGCGCAACCTATGACCTCGCGCACCATGCTTTAATTTTTAGGGATTGTTGCCCTGACTTTGTAATTGATCTTTGCTCCCCCTTTCTTTTTTATAGTCGATCTCAGAGAAGACCCCACAGCGAGAGATTAGCTTCGTTCTTGAGAGTGTCGGAGTATTGAGAAGACTTATCCCATGTGTCTTATCCTCAATACGATCTTCCGGAGTCCAGACGGGCTATGCTTGCAACTAAAAAAAATACCACTTTGTTCTGTCTGATGAACGACGAACCTTTGGAAAGTCTGGACAACGTCGTACATAAGAAACCAGCTTTCTTGTTGGGGGATACAATCAAGAAGATGTCCCAGCCAAAAGCAAACAGAAAGGACAAGATTTACTATTGCGGGGATAAAATTATGTATCTCACAGAAATGTTGAGGCACATGTCCCTGTCATGATATGAATTCTCTAGTCACCTCCGTCGGATGGCATAGGATATGACCCCAATTCAACAAGCTAGAGTTGGAAAAATATGCTACAAGCTGGGTCCCCAGAACAAAAATTTATTTTATAGCACTTCCGAGAAATACAGCTCTCATCTGAGAGGTTTGAAGCCAAGTTGTGTGCCTCCCGAAGATTCATCACTTCTACTTCTCATCAGGGTACCCATCTTTGGGAACATATTTGCGAAGGCTGAGGGTAGGTATCTAGATCAAACCATGCATTAAACAGGATTTGTGAACCCTGATATGAAGTGCTAGAACATCGTTGTAGTTTGCGTTTTGGATCAGTTCAAGGATAACTCCTCGAATTAGAGCTCTATGATCTGATCTGGGATATTGCTCAAGGATTTTGTCCAAATGTCCATATGTTTTTGGCTCTAATTGAAAGATATAATGATAGGACCAGTACCTTCATGGCTCCTCACGGAGAAATTAGCTTCGCACTTCATGAGATGAAGTATCTTTCACACTTGTGAATGGGTGGAAACCCACTTGAAGAATACGTACCCACAAACGAGGAGTTAGATATCCTGTCAGTGGAGAACCCTCAAATGGTTGCTGTATTTGAAGAGCTGCTATGCCACTACATGGTCTATTCACTTTATTACAAGAGTGCTTCAAAAGGGACTTGCTACACGACCAAATGACTGCCAAACTTATTTCTGGGCTATATCCATGAAGATAAGATCGTCGAGTGTCAGTCTTATGACCCTTGCTTCTTTAAACCGCTCGGCCGCAGTGACATAGAGAAGTGGATGGAAAAATTCAAGCATGTTGATAACATTTTGAATGTGGATTGGCAACCCTTCACTGTCGGTACTCCCATCGAAAGTTATCTTAGGCAGAGATACAGACCCATGTCTCGAGAAGCCCAGTTGGTGGGTTTTCTATCCTTATGGCTACAGCGGTTCGTGGTACCTAGAGCCAGTGCGTCGATCGATTCCATCGAGGCATACTATTCACTGCCATACGTCTAGTGTTTGGCTACAAGATGGATCTTCTTTCGGCGACGACTTGCCGCTAGAACGCAGGATTGTGTTCTTTTATTAATACCATGGTGTATGATAGGGATGCTCAGGACGACTTCCCTCGTTCTAAAATGCCTTACACCTATTTATTTGGGTGGTTGCTGTTGCACTACCCTAGCTTGATGGACCCTGATATGGATGAAGTTGGAGGTGACTTTATCAGGCATTATTCCAATGTTATATGGAATATAAATGCATTTTTAGAATATATAAGAGCTTTGAAACGAGGGTATGGATGGAGATTTCAATGTGTCCCTCCCCCTCTAGGATATGATAATCTTCCTCCACAGCTCATGGATTTAGAAACGACGTCTCTCCATCTGTCTCCGACTAATTTTGTATGGTTGAAGACAATCCGGCCATTCCACGTAGTGTACCGGTTCGAGGGTGAGTGTTTTCTGGAACCATATCTACCAAGCCAGTTTGCTCGGCAGTTTGGCTACGATCTGATGCACGTAGGTAATGCCACCACCTATTTGCAAGCCAAGGGTTACCTAATAAATGGTGCCAGAGCTTGGGGATACTACAATGCAAGAGGCACCAAAGTCGTGTTCTCCATGCCCAACGTTTCTTAAATGGGCCCGCATATGTTATATACATATGCGAATTTTTATACTTCGGCCAACACTTTCACTGAAAACTTTAACCTAGTCGACAGTTTTGTTAGTGGTAAACGATCTAGAGGTGGGGTTCATATTGCACAATCCTTTAGGAATGAAGAGGATCCTGATCCCGCTAATGAAACTTTAGAGGCTTCCCACGTGGGCTTCCATGATAAAGTCAACGACCAACTACATGTGTTATTAAAGACTCAGAAAGAGAAATCACCTGCAAAGGGGCTTAGTAAGAAAAGAAAGGCTGGAGAGTTGTCGTTCCATCACACCCTGACGATCTCCCTTCTTCTCCTAAGGCTCTAGGGATGAAGAAAAGACCACATTGGTCATTGCTGAGCATCCCACTACTAGGACAACACGGTCCCAGACAAAGCAGATGCAGACGAGATCATCCCCTGGAGGAGGAGAGGTAACTCCTTCTTCAGTTCCAAGAGATAGTAGAGTTGTCCATGAAGAGGTCATCAGGGAGCCTAACATACAAGATGACGTTGAAGAAGAACCTGAGGCACCTCTTCTGTGAAAGTCTAAAAGGAGATTGATGGTAACTCAAGTAGAACGTCAAGAAATAGACACTTCACTCACTCCTTCCATACCAAAAGAGTCCTCGAGTCAAATGGATACATCATTACCTTTGCGAAAGGATCTTCTACCTCAAAAAGGTAATAACTGTACCTTTAGTATAATCATGATTGAATAAAATATTGACTTATTATTTCTCATCTGCAGAGGCTACAGTAACCAGTGCTCTGGCTCTAGTCATTACGAAAAATCTCTCTGGATACCAAATCATGCAGATGACCATTCTTATAACTGCACTAACTTCAACGGGAAAAATGATGTCGTCCCCGACTCCCTCGGTCCCAGAAACTATACTTCTTGAGAATGTATTGCCAGAAACAAGTCCTATTGTTGCAGCTCCTTCCGCGGCCTAAACTCCTACCCGCTTCCAGGAGGATCGAGAAATAATAGCGGCTCTCGAAGGATATGACTTTGGTAATGAATTGATCGAAGAGGACTCTGTAGATTCTATTTCTGATCTCAACAAAGATGATGCAGATCAATCTATCGTAGAAGTCATACAAGAGCAAGACTTAGTACCAAAGAGGACCAAATCACTAGTGAGGGTGAAGAGCACCCTGTTGATGATGAAGGGAATCCAAGCCCAAAAGATCATGATCAAAACGAAAACGATAACCCTGATGATAACCAAGAAGTTGGTGAAAATTAGGCATTAACTTTTGAAGACATCTGGATCGATGAGAATCGCAGAACTGATGATGAGGGGACTCAAACCGCTGATGAACAAGTTTTTGGAACCAAGGGAGTGGAAGCGATTGCCCCAACCAACCAAGCAGAGTCAGGGGCCGAAAGCAGCCGTTTCTTGTCAGGCGGCTCAGAGGCTGAGAGCAGCCAAGCGGCCATGTCAGAGACCACTATGGCAAGGCTCCACTCAGATTTGAATATGTCCCCTGAAACCCCATACATACTATCGAGATAAGGTAAATTTCTGACTTTCATTTACCTTAACTCCTTTGATGGTGTATAATGATTGTGTATCTTGATCGTAGAGGATCCTGTAGGGACAATTGCAGTAGCTCCATCGACAGCCATCAGCTTTAGCTGAACCCGGGCTCCTCTAGATATGGGGACTTAGACTGGAGAAGAAAGCTTCTCCATGATGCCAGTACTCAGATCTCCTGATGTACAATCTGTGATTCCTCTAGCTACTGCAGAAGGAGGGATTTAGGTAGGAGTGGCTGCTCCTGGTACATCAGCAATGAACAGGATCATCGTTGAAGCTTATATCAATGCTTTTTTCACATCGCTGAGGCCTCTAGTTCAGATGGTCTTAAAAAAAGGACCAACCTTATGAGTCAATAAGGGGCCCTTACTTTTTTTATTATTGGAGCTATCCACAAAATCAACGATCTGGATAGAGTTAATTATTTGGAGCATATATTATATAAGCTTGAAGAATCTATCAAGTCTTATAAAGATCTAACAAAAGGAAATATCCAGAAGCTTATAAATGCCGAGTGCGAAGCGATGGCTCGTGAGGCTGCAACACGAAAGGCTGACTTTGAAGCTTCTATGGTGGCTTTCTCATAGTGCTCTACAGAGTTAGAATCTCGTATTGTCGAAATAAATTCTTCCATTGAGCGTCATAAGACTGAAGCTGCAGAGAAAGAGAAAGAAGCTACTGAATTCCAAGCTCGCCTCCGGGATTTAGAAACTGATATGGCCCGGCTCCAAGAAGTAATTAAAGCAGCTCGGCGACGTGAAGGAAAAGTATTAGAAATGCATCAAATTGTCGCAAGTCAACTAGATGATCAGAGGAGGCAACAAGATGAACTTATCCAAACTGAAGGTACAAAATTGGAACGCCGAGATGACTTGCTGCAACCATTTGATCTAGAGTCTGGAAGAGCTATAGCTAGGCAAAGGGTGCTCGACTCCAGAACAGAAAGGGCTGAGGATTTGAAGGGACTGATCGTTGATCTCAGTACCCAGCCTCCACAATAAAGTTGTTCTTGACAACCTTATGTTTTTATTATCTTTCACATGATGTACTCTTTTGATATTTTGAACAACATTAAAATAAAAATAATACTGATCTTTTTATGGTTCCATTTCTTATTACATATATGTGATAGATATAAGTAATAGATAAGAATAGGAATTATGTTTAGAAGTACCGAACATGACATATCTTCTAGAAAATAACAATATATTCATTATATCTGTTCATTGGTAATGCGGACATGACAGAATATAATTCTTAGAATATTGTCGTTTTAAAATATGACTTTATCTGAGGTAATATGAACGTGATAGGTCGCTGATATAGATAATAGAATTCAGAGATTATGTTGACGTGAATCATTGACTACCTTTGAATCAACTGGGATTCAAAAATAGGATATCTTTTAAAAACAACTGGGTTTCAAAAGACAATATTTGTGATGATGTGATATAATCTGGATAGACTCCACTAGGGATTTTCTTTGAGAGTTTATTATCTGTGGTTTAATCTACAAAAGAGTAAATAAAAGATAATAAATCGAAGAGTTAAAGGATATACAATGTTCAGAGAATATCATAAACATTCTTAAAACATAGTAGCTTTTAAGAATTTGCCATTGATAGGCATCATAGCGACTCGGCCATCCATCCTGGTCAGTTGATAAGCTCCGTTTGAAAAAACCTTGCTTACAACATAGGGACCTTTCCACTTTGTTTCAAATTTGCCTTTGCTCATGTGTGTCATAGTCATAGGACGTCTGACAGTAAGGACTAATTTGTCTTTTTGAAATGCTCGTACTTTGACTTTACGGTTGAAAGCTTTTGAGATACGGACTTGATATAGCTCAATATATTGTTGAGCTAATAGCCACTTCTCGTCAAACGCTTCAAGCTTCTAAAGCTGAAGACGATAATTGTTTTCTATTGTGAGTTCATTGGCAATTACAATCCTTAGATATGGGATTTGAATTCCTAATGGTAGGACAACTTCGCATCCATACACCAAGGAGAAAGGTGTACAACCGGTTGGAGTGCGTATAGTAGTACGATAAGCCCATAGACATTCTTCATGTTTTTTACTCCAGTTCCTTCTATTGTTAGAAGTGAACTTCTTGAGAAGCTTGATGATCATTTTATTGAATGCTTCTGTTAAACTATTAGCAACAAGATTGTAGGCTGTTGAAGCAACATTATCGATTATGTTATCGTCATAAAATTGAGTGAACTTTTGACTGATGAATTGGGGCCCATTGTCATGAATAATTTGTCGAGGAACGCCGAATCTGTATATCACTTGATGTTTGATAAAATTGATGACACTGCTGGTCTTGAGTTCGGCCAAGGATATAGCTTCCAACCATTTCGAGAAATAGTTGGTTATAGATAATATAAACCGATGTTCTCTAGATGACGGTAGGTTAATAGGACCAATGACATCTATGTCCCAAGCTTCAAAGGGCTATGATGTGGCAGTCGGGTGAAGGAACTCTGACGGTTGGTAGATGAAATCTGTATGAATTTGACATGCTCAGCATTTCCTTGCATATTCATTGGCATCTGATACTATAGTGGGCCAATATTAGCCCATACGTCGGATACGATCTTGTATCTTAGGACCGAGCTGATGTGCACCACATATACCATCGTGAGCTTCACGTAATATTTGTTTTTCTTCATCTCCTTCAAGACAGCGTAAGAGTAGACCATCAAATGTTTGCCGATAGAGGGTCTTGGAGGTGTGATTGTAATAAAATTGGAGTAATCTCCTATGGGTTGTTGTAGCTTCCTTAGGATCTTCAAGTAAGACATCATTTACCACGAAGTCGATAAAATGAGCTCTCTAGTCTTCACTAATGACGTTGATTTCAGTTGAATTACTGAACTCAATATTTGAGTTATTCTCGATGCAAAATAACTCTCTGTTAGTGATGATAATCATCTGTTGCCTTCTCACTGGGATTGCTAATACGACTGCCAGATTAGCAATTACATCAGCTTCTATATTGCAAGATCTATGTACATGTTCAATGAAGAAGCCCTTGAATGATGTAGCCATTCTGACTGCTTCTTCATGATATGGAACAAGGTCTTGGTACCGAACTTCGTATGTACCTCTAACCTGAATGACAAGAGTCTCCGTATACTTCCAGATATTCAATATCCAATTGTTTAGCTAATTGGAGACCGATGAGTAGAGGTTGTATTCAACCACATTGTTGGAGCATGTCTCATCTAAACAATAAGCTCTTTGGATAGCCAATCCATCTGGTGATACTAGGACAATTTCGACTCCAGTGACAATGGTACCTTTAGGTCCGATTCTGGATGCACCATCAAAGAATAGACGTCAGGAAAGAATTTCCTCTAAAATCTATTAGATTCTAAAGTTTTATCAGGAATCTCATCGTAGAGTTTAGATGTCTCAAGAATTGGATGATCAGCCAAAAAGCGGCTAGGGCTTGAACTTTAACAGACTTTGAAGAACATAAACCATATTGTATTGTGCTAATAGTATGGCCCATGTAGCAAGTGTCATGACCCGTACCCTAGAGTAAGGGTACGAGACGTGGGTACGTGCAGCCTACGCCGCAGTGTCGACGGTAGAACGCTGTCCTAGGTCACAACATCTAACAGATACAGGTAATAAACAGTTATACTCCCCGAATGGGAGTGACATAACATAATATATCTCAATCACAACTAAGGTAGAGCAATGAAAGGAAAGATAGATAGATAAACAGATACAAGATCCAAATCCACAGAAAATACAGATAAAGAAAGAGAGAGAGCTAAGTGTCTATAATAACTCCACAACATCCAGAAATAATACAGATCCCAAATAGATACAACTCAGTCTAATACTATGAAATAAGATAAGACAGCTATGGAGCAATAGTCTCTACTGCTAAAGGATCTGACTGGAAGTCCTGATCGTAAGTGTCCTCTAAAGCTGTCCCATAGAAGGTATCTAAGCAGGCCTCCTCCTCGTCCTTTATAAAATTGTCAACATGTCCAATCAGGACGGGAACGAGCACATACCTCTCAAACAGTTCATAGCATGTTAGGAATATGAACATTCAATAGAGTAAAATACAGAAAGTGCTGAAAGAAAGTACAAGTAAAACAGAAGATATTTGTAACTGAAAGTAAATACATGATAGTAAAGACTGTAAGTGGCTATGTGATTTAGAGTACAATATGGTTATGTAAACGGCTTAGGAGCACATGAATACAACTAAGAAGCACATGAATACCTACTGGGGATAGTGTCCACATAACCAATTGTACTCACCCCGCCCCAATCAATACACAAGGATCCATTCAAGTTATGTTATAGGCACATGAATACAGCTAAGATACGTGAACACATGTAATGAGTAGTACATGAGGCACATGATAAACCACATGAAAGCATATGAGAACATGTAATAACATGAACTAGTATGAGCAGAAGGAGTACCTGATGCACATAATAAAGTACATGAACATGAAATACCCGATGCACCCGTAGAGGGATAACATCTCAGGAAAGGATACATATAGTACTAATCCGTAAAAATACGTGTCAGCATCATGTAATGTAATCTAGAGCAAGAATATAGTTCAGACAGGTATGAAAAGATCAGAGAATGTACTCGTCTGCTAACTGAATGTCCAAGACGAAAGTACTGTCCGAGGAGTGGTGTATGGCTCCTATTAGAACAACACAAGTCACAACAAGTCCAGAATAGTAATAAGATGAACTACGATACATACTTCATGAATCTAGGTCAATCTAGACCAAAGTCAACTCTTGGTCAACTCTGGTCAACCCTAGAAGTCAAACTAGGTCAACCAAGTCAAACCTAAGTCAAACTAGTCAAACTAGTCTAACAAGGCTATTATAAGTCTAACTAGACTACACAAGTCTAATCTAGGCTCCACACTGACACACAGGCACAACCATAGGCCATAGGCTAGGAGGCTAGGCCATAGGCTAATAGGCTATACCATGGGCTAAGCAAAACCATATTCAGTATCCACATCTAAACCATACACATATAATACATATATACAATACATTATATCATATGGTATCACCATACACCATATATATCTAATATATATATAAAAGTACACACACTCATATATATATATAGGAACTTATATCTATATCTCAATTTATATATAAATAAAGAGAGAGGAACACATGTGCTCATGTGTCAAGTGTGTGTGTGTGTGAGAGAGAGGCATATATATACTAGTGTATGTGTGTGTGTCATAAGGGAAAGTGTATTTGTGTGTAGGGGTAACAGTTAAGTGATATATAGAGTGTAAAATAGTGAGATAAAAGTGTGCAAACAGTGAGTGAAAGAGGGAAAAACAGTGAAGAAACAGTGAGTGTGATATATAGGTGTGTGAGAGAATTGACATATGTAAACAGTGAACGTTTGGTAAAAACCGTAAAGTATTGAACATGAGGAAAACTGAGATTACAACTCAGTTTAGCCCCCTCCTATAATCTCAGATTTCAACTATTAAACAACAGTTTAAACAGTTCCCTAATCAAAATTAGATTTAAACATTTAATCCAAAATAGTTCAACAACTCTATATCACACATAAACCAATTAAACAGTCCCTAAATCTCAGTTTAGCACATATAAAACAGTGATACCAATCTCAGTAAAACAAATACAGCAATCACTCAGATTATACATGTCTCAATCTCATTTAAATAATTCAAAACAGTCCTTAACAGACCCTAATGAAAATTCTCAGATTTCTAATCCAATTCTCATCAAAACAAACCCAAATGCAACACACTATTAGATAATACATAAGGGGACACATTAGCAGTTAAAAACCATGCAATTAGCAGTGTTTAGGGGTTAAAATGATTGACAAAACTTAAATTCGAAATCTAAAATAAACAGGAAAATAGGACAGTAAGGAAATCAGAATTAAAATAGGAAATGTAGAATTAACCATCAAAACAAATTTAATATACCAAATCAGTGGTTGGTAAAGTATCTACATGATGTGCACGTGCTATGTGAAGTGTTTGTGTCCACAAAAGTGGACACAAACGTGTCCAATCACTTTGAAACCAAAAATAGTAAAACACAGGACACAGTGTGCACAATCCTCGTGCATGTGTTCACGTCGTTCGTGTGCACGACACGACACGACATAACCCACGTGGTTGTGTCCTAAGGTTGACCTAGTGTAGGGCTAGGGTTAGGATACCCTGCCACGTGTCCACGTCGCATGTGCGAGACATGAGACACGCGTATCAGTACCCAAATTCGACAGTCGTGCGCATAGTGCATTCCCCGTACGCGTGCTCGTGCGTGTACGACACGACACGTGGGCTCGTGTAACTTGACACACGGGGTGGCAGATATTGCCCCTTGATGTGTGTCAAGTCTCAAGTGTCGGGATGGCGTGTCAGTATCGCAATCGAGCCCGAGTAGCAGGGCACGCACAGTGTCCGTGCACGCGCGCGCGCGCGACCACGTGTTCGCATATCCGTATGGACCCGACATGACACTAAAATGACACAAAAACTACAGAAACGTGTAAGTGAGACCAAACCCTAATTTCCTATTCGAACACAATCCAAAAATACACACGAAATGCCCATTAGGGCATTTCATCAAACACATCAAACAAGACACTGATACGTGTCCAGTTAGGACACGAATGGACACAAATTTTTAGGGTTTCCTATTCCAACAGTTAGGTTAGGTCTAGGGTGCCCTAATGATGCAAAAATTTTAGGATTCTAAGGTATGTAAATGAATTTACCTATGAGTGTCAAAAGCCTAAAAAAGCTCCACAAAGAGGTGCTCCTCTTGATGGCCAAACTCTTCCAATGTGCCCCAAATCTGAGAATACTTGATACCAACAGCAAATAGATAGAAATTAGAACCTATTACAATTTGTTTGGGTTAAAAATGAATTAAAATGGATTTACTAGGATTTATTGAAGATGGGGGCTTACCACTTTCTAAAACTTGGCAAAAATCCTAATGGAGGCTAGCCCTAACTTTGAGGGGTATTAAATAGGAAGGGGAAGATCATAATGACTAGCCATGGGCTGATTAGAATTAGGGTTAGCTACATGGTGTGGGCCTATGGGCTTTAAGTCTCAAGTCATTAGTCATGACTTATGAAGTTATAAGCCATTTTAGCCTAATCAACACCAAATCTCTACAAACAAGTTCCAATGACTTAAACCTCACTAAATTAGGTCAAACCAAGTTTACTTAACCTAACCACGTGGTCTTAACCTAGGTTAGTCACTAGGTTAGTCTTCTAGTCAACACTAGTCAAAGTCAACTATAGGGCCAAAATCAAATATACTAAAAATCACTAAAAATTATATTAATTATAATAAATCCAAATAATTCACAAAATTTTAAAAATGACCAAAATACCCCCAAGCTAGAAAAGTGGTAGTGACAAATCTACCCCCTTAAAATAATTTCGTCCTCGAAATTAAAGGTGAAACTAAACTGCTGAGAAGGATAGAAAGTATACCTCAAGGTCCAAAAAGATAGGGATACCGCTCGCGCATCTCATCCTCCCGCTCCCAGGTCGACTCTCCTGGAGAATGATGCCTCCATGCGACGCGTACTAAGGGTATCACCTGGTTTCTCAGTACCTTCTCTCGGCGATCCAGAATCTCTACAGGCTGCTCTGGATAACTAAGAGTAGGCCCAACCTCAATCTCCGAATGATCGTGCACATGGCTGGGGTCAGCCACGTACCGTCTCAACTGTGACATGTGGAATACGTTGTGAACTCCCACTAGTGTAGGTGGCAAGTCTAGCCTGTATGCCACGTCACCGACTCTACCGCTGATAACGAAAGGGTCGATGAAGCGCGGGCTAAGCTTCCCACCTCCACCAAAATGTATCGTACCACGAGTCGGAGATATCCGCAGAAAAACTATGTCTCCAACCTAATCACAAGTAAGGTCTCAAGTTACTAAAAATTAACATGATCAATCAAACAAAATAAAAAAAAACCTACTTCTAATCCAATCTCTAAAACTGTACCTCAAACTCCAACGGCCTCCGGTGGCTATCGGCCCAGTGCCGATGTCTGTCCTGCGCCATGCGAAGTCTGTCCCTGATGAGCTTCACCTTCTCGGCTGCATCAACAACCATCTCTAGTCCCAGTAAAGCTCGCTCTCCAACATCATCCTAAGATAAGGGTGTACGACACCTACGCCCGTACAGAGCCTCAAATGGTGACATCTCAATGCTGGCCTGAAAACTGTTGTTGTAAGCAAACTCCACCAAATGTAGGTGATCCTCCCAAGAACCTCCAAAATCCAGGACGTACGTCCGCAGTATATCCTCAAGTGTCTGAATAGTCCTCTCTGACTGTCCGTCCGTCTGGGGGTGGTATGCAGTACTAAACTTAAGCTGAGTGCCTAAGCTAGTCTGCAGACTCCTCCAAAAATAGAAAGTAAAGCGGCTATCCCGATCTGAGACTATACTGATGGGAACTTCGTGAATCCTGACTATCTGCCTCATATACAACTTCGCGAGCCTCTCTGTAGACGTACCCACCTTGAATGGCAAGAAGTGGGCCAATTTGGTCAACCTGTCAACGATGACCCAAATCGCGTCTTTTCTCCTGGTGTACGCGACAACCCAGATACGAAATCCATGGTAATATGTTCCCATTTCCACTCTGGAATGGGCAATGGCTGCAATAATCCTCCGGGCCTCTGTCTCTCTTCTTTGACCTGCTGACATACCAAGCATCTAGCTACGAAGTGGGACACCTCCCTCTTCATCCCGTACCACCAGACATGTTCTTTCAGATTCTTGTACATCTTGTTGGCACCAAGATGTATAGAGTACTGCGATCTGTGAGCCTCATGCATAATATGCTCTCTGAGCTCCCCGCTGGGCACACATAACCAGAAACCGTGCCTCAGGGCACCATCCTCTGCAAGTGAGAACTCATCGTCCTCCAATCCTACACTGATCTGCTCTCGGATACACCGCAGAGCCACATCCTCGAACCGTGTCGCCTTGATCCTGTCCATCAAGTCTGACTGTATCTGAAGGCCCTATAACTGCATCTGCACTCCGGGCACGATCACCTCAATCCCAAGGCTCTCCAAGTCTATAAGCAAGTGTCGATCCATAGTCAAATACATGGCTGTCGGATACCTACTCAAGGCATCGGCAACCACATTGGCCTTCCCCGGGTGATACTGAAGTGAGATATCAAAGTCCTTCATCAACTCAAGCCATCTGTGCTGCCTCATGTTGAGCTCTTTCTGTGTAAACACATACTTCAAGCTCTTGTGATCTGTGAAAATCTCTACCCTCTCGCCATACAGATAGTGCTTCCACAACTTCAAAGCAAAAATCACCGTCGCCAGCTCCAGGTCATGGGTAGGGTAGTTCTTCTCATAGGGACATAATTGCCTAGAAGCATAGGCAATCACCTTCCCATGCTGCTGCAAGACACAACCCAGCCCCTTCCCTGAAGCATCACTATAAATAGTGAAACCACCTGATCTTGAAGGCAATGTCAGAATCGGAGCTGTCGTAAGCCGCTTCATCAACTCATCAAAAGCTGTCTGACACTCCTCTGACCAAACATACTCAGCATCCTTCCGGGTCAACCGTGTCAACGGCTCTGCAACCCGGGAGAAATCCTGCACAAATCTCCTATAGTATCCTACCAGCCCCAGGAAACTCCTCATCTCTGCCACTGAAGTCGGTGCTGTCCAAGCCTCAACTGCTACAATCTTCTTAGGGTCAACTGAGATACCATCTCTAGTCACCACATGCCCCAAGAAGTCCACCCGGTCCACGAAAAACTTACACTTGGAGAGTTTTCCATAAAGCTGCTCCCTTCTGAGAGTCTCTAGCACTATCCGCAGATGCTCCTCGTGCTCCTCATCTGTCTTGGAATATACCAAGATATCATCAATGAACACCACCACAAACTTGTCCAAGTACTGGTGGAACACCTTGTTTATTAGATTCATAAACACTGCTAGTGCATTGGTTAGTCCAAACGGCATAACCAAAAACTCAAACTGCCCGTACCGCGTCCTGAAAGCGGTCTTGGGAATATCCTCCCCCTTCACCTTCACCTGGTGATAACCCGACCTCAAATCAATCTTGGAGAATACCCGAGCTCCGCTCAACTGATCAAACAGATCATCGATCCGCGGCAGTGGGTATTTGTTCTTGATTGTCAGGTTGTTAAGTGCCCTGTAGTCGATACACATCAGTATCGACCCATCCTTCTTGGGTACGAAAAGTACCGATGCACCCCAAGGTGAAGAACTAGATCGGATAAAGCCCTTATCCTGCAGCTCATCCACCTGCTTCTTCAGCTCCACTAACTCGCTGTTGTTCACTCAATAGACATGCTGGAAGATCGGTTCCGTACTGGGAACCAAGTCTATCGAGAACTCTACATCTCTATCCGGTGGAAGCCCTGACAACTCCTCTGGGAATACGTCCATAAACTCTGCGATCAAGGGACGCGGAGCCACCTGCTCCTCAACTGAAGCTCCACAGAAGACTCCGTCGTCCTGCTCTGCCTACCGCCTGGTGTACTCAAACTTTGGCTCTCCTGGCGCCTCGAACAAAACTCTACCCCCACGATAATCAATACGGGCGTGCTGTCTACTCAGCCAGTCCATACCTAATACTATATCGTAGTTCGGTAATGGCATGACGAGTAAACTCACCCCCAACTCTCGACCTCCTAATAAGATGCTCCGCCCTCTGTAATCATCACTCACGAGGATGACCCCACCCCCGGTCGTGATCTTGCAGGTCCTAGGCAATGGTTTAGAAACCAAACTATGTCTAATAGCATATAATACTGACACAAAGCTGTGGGAAGCCCCAGAATCAAAGAGTGCAAATGCTGGAAGGGAATCGAGAAGAACCGAACCTGCTATCAGCTACCCGATGGCCTCGGTATCCTCAGCTTCTATGGCGAAAGCTCGCCCCAGCTGTCCACCTCGTACCTGCTGCTGGTGCTGCTAGAATCTCTGATGCTGGGTCTGCAGGGCTGGTCCCCTCTGCTGGCCTGCTGGAGCCTTGGCTCCACCTCCCTGAGCTCCTCGCCCAAAAGCCCCAGGGCAATCCCTCAACTGGTGATCTCCCGCATCACATAGTAGGCACTTACCTAGCTTATTCTTGCACTCATGGATCATATGCCCTGGCTTCTTACAAAAGGCACAAACTACTACCTGCTGCTGACGGGGTGCCTGCTGCTGATGCCTCTGCTACTGCTGCACCTGCTGAAAAGGTGTACGATCCTGCTGCTAAAACTGCTGAGCTGGCCTCTGCTGATGCCCCTGACTGCTGCTGCCATCCTGGAAGTCACGACCCCTCTTCATCTTCAGCCCTAGGTCGTCCTCCGCTGCCCTAGCCCCAGAAAATATCTCAGCAAATGTAGCATTCCGGTCGCTCTTAGTCAGCGACCGAACCTCTCTAACCAAGCCCCGACGAAACTTCCTCGCCTTCGTCTTCTCAGTCAAGTCATCTATGAACCGGGCCAATCTGTAGAATTCCCAGGCATACTCAGCTACCGTCTGGTTCCCCTGAACCAGACCCTCGAACTGTGACTCGATACCTCCCAAGGCAACATCAGGAAGGAACTGCTCCTTGAACAGCACCATGAACTGGGCCCAAGTTTGGCCCTCAACTCCCACCCTGGGATCTGCCTGGTACTACGTACGGGCTAAGTCCTGCATCTGACTGCCCGCCGCCTCGATCTGGAGTCGATCTAGTTTCTCCGCCAGTCGGAAGATCTCCTCAATATGCTCTATCCAGTCGTCTGCAATGTGAATGCCCTCTGTGTCGAAGAACTCCCGAGAATACATCTTCTGGAAGTCCTGAATGTCCTTCTCCCTCCGACGGGGCTGCTGCTGGGCCCCCTGAGTAGTAATCATCTCGACTGTGGTACGAACCAGCGGGTGTGCCTCGTCGATCCCCTGACGAAAATCGGTAGTCTACCTCGTCTACTGCTGCTGGTGCAACTCTAGAATCCTTTCCACGAAGGAGAAGAGATGTGCAGCATCTACCATCCCTGCAGGCGGAGGCTGCTGTAGTGGAAGGATCTCAGGAATCACTGGGCTCTGTCTCCTGACTGCTGGAGGTGCTCCTCCAAAGGTCGCAAAGATACCGACTCCTGAGGGCTGCACTGGCCCCATGGTACTGGGAGCTGGCTGCTGGACACGAGAGGTGGCAGACCCCTCTCCAGCCTCTCCCGTTGCGGGACGATGCGATCTCGTCTCAACCATCCAGGGGACACAGATCAAACAAGAAACAATTACTGAAAATGAGTCAAAAAATCAAAGGAGGACAGTTTAAAGTTCTAAGAAGACAATAAGCAGCAAAATAGATATACGAAATCTGATACGGAATTTTCCTAGTGTGATTGAGTACCTTCAAAAATATACTAATTCCTACTGCAGGCTGCAGTGATATTCTAGTTCGAATACCACTACATTTCCAACCAAGACCTGCATGGGCCGCCACTAAAAACGTGTCATGACCCGCACCCTAGAGTAAGGGCACGAGACGTGGGTACGTCGAGTGTCACTCCCCGTTCCCAGAATGCGTATTTTTATACATGTACAGTTTATATATATATATATATTTATTTAGTATCTATCATGTATTATCCTGTATTTAAATACCTATAAGTTCATATTAATTAATTATCTGCTCTTTAATTTTTATGTCAATCATTTTCCTGTAATTCTATTGTCTGTATTTCATTTCCTGCAATTTTGTTACCTGTATTTTATTTCCTGCTTTAGTCTCACTTTCGGGTTGGCCTTGGCCGAACCCCCTCAAACCCGGCCCATTAGCTCCCACCTACGACCCCCTTGCTATTTAAGGCTCCCCTCTCCATTCTCTCTCCTCATTACTTTTCTTCACCATTACTTCTTCTTCTTCCTCTCATCACTCTCCACCTACCAGCAGTAACAGTAGACAAGTGCAAACTTGCTTCTCCTTCATCCATTTTTTGTGGATCATTACTCTTCCTCTCATGATCCTAAGAGAGTTTAGTTCTTGGCATTTTTGATTTCTATGGCTCGTTTTTCCTAGATCTAAGTTATTGTATTTCGGCTGTTCATGGGTTTTGATCTCCCAACTTAGCGTGTTTTCTGGCTGGGAACTCCATCATCTGGCTTGGGAGGAAGGCTGAGTCACGCACACGTTCTTACGTGGCTGCGTGTATTTTGAGTCACGCACACGTCTCTACGTGTCTGCGTGTATTTTCAGTCACGCTCACGTTCTCTTGAGCGTGCGTGTATTTTTAGTCACGCACACGTCTCTACGTGTCTGCGTGTATTTTCAGTCACGCTCACGTTCTCACGAGTCTGCGTGTATTTTTAGTCACGCACACGTTCTCACGAGTCTGCGTATATTTTTAGTCACGCACACGTCTCCACGAGTCTGCGTATATTTTTAGTCACGCACACGTCTCCACGAGTCTGCGTGTATTTTTAGTCACGCACACATCCACGAGTCTGCGTGTATTTTTAGTCACGCACACATCCACGAGTCTGCGTGTATTTTTAGTTACGCACACATCCATGAGTGCGTGGATTTCTTGTCACGCACACATCTTGTACGAGTATGGGTATTTTTAGTCACGCTGTGCGTGCGTGTATCACTTTTCACGCTCACTGTTCACGCCCATTTTCCACGCTCACTCCAGCTAGACTTGGCATGACTTCTTGACCTGGGTGTTTTATTTGTCCTATAATTATTCATTTAATGATGGCATGATAATTCTTCTATTATATCCTTACGCCTTTTGCGTGAATTTCTTGATAAATCATGGTATGTTAAATTTGTTAAAATGGATTGTTATGTAGAATGCGCCTTGTGTCCTGATTGATCCATGGATACCCAGTATGACTAGAACTTGACCTTGAGAGTTATAGACTTGACCCCGTTTAATGATAATTGACTTTCATGCCTTGTCACCATTGATAATGATTGTGACATGGACTAATTATTGATCATGCGTTCCTAGTTGGAACTAAGAGACTGGCTAGTCGTCTTATTGAATTAAATGAATGAGACACGTTCATGTAATGAACTATTGTACTCGATTAGCCGATCCCGAATATTGGCATACAGGCACATACAGGTTTCAAATTATTATTTATTTATCTTACAAAAACAGTATGTGTACTTTATGGTCAAGGCATGATTACTCCGTGGTTAGATTTGATTGTTGCATCACGCTATGTAAAACCTGCAACCTAGCTGCACAGGTATCGTTGTAGAGTTGCACATATCGTACCCCATACGAAAGTACTCATTGAATGACCATGATCCACGGCATGGAACTTCACTCAACGTAGAGACCGTTAAGTCAAATAAAATAATGATGGCATAGAGAGAACGGATTCCCGAGTTCTTACATGGCAGCCCTCTTGGGACTATTAAGTGCCCGACAGGCCGGCTGGTTCCCACGGATACTGTAAATCTGTCACACGGGCAGGGAACAGTATCTGCTTATATTATTGTACATGCTATAACGGCGGGCGTCCCGCTGGGACTCGTCTAACAACATGATTGGCGCAATTGATTGACTGGATAGACTAGCCTTGCCCGTACATAGTAAGAACTGAGGAATCCCTATTTTTGCATAATTCCAGGATAACTTGGGACTCACAATAGCAAGCCGTAGGAGCTGATTGGCCGTTCAAGATGATTTGTTTGTGTATTGTATCTACTCTGTGCCTAACTGAGATGATCAGAATGTCAGGACATGACGGGCCAACTTCTGTCCTTGTTTGGTTGGGAGGTTGGTTCGAAGTGTCGTGATGTTACGTGAATCCTAGTGGGAAGCAGAGATCTATTATTATATTCTCTTACTTACTAGTTTAATCCTTCATATCGTCCTTCCTTGTGGTACTTGCTATTAGAGATTTAACCTCTCTGGTTTTGCATGGCCAGATTTAGAGCCGGTCCCCGAGGATCCAGCTTACTTCTACCTCCAAGATGGTCAATACTAGGGGAATGATCGCAGGAGGACTCGAGTGGGTTTCTTTACTTCACCGCGCGTTTTGTCATTTACTTTATACTTAGCCGTTTAGCACCGACATGTTGGTCGGA
Source organism: Iris pallida (assembly GCA_029216955.1). Taxonomy (NCBI): domain Eukaryota; kingdom Viridiplantae; phylum Streptophyta; class Magnoliopsida; order Asparagales; family Iridaceae; genus Iris; species Iris pallida. The sequence continues at coordinate 25,630,568 of JANAVB010015397.1, forward strand.
TCGTCTTGTACTTACTTTTGCATAATTGTAACTAAAGTCAGACTGCAGCTGACAACAATTGTGTATACCTTGCTATACCATCTGGCTATGTTTTGTAAAGCCAGATCTCAAGAATATTTTGACTGAGCATTTGGGATGCCTTACTGCTTTATCTTGCATGTTCTCTATTTCCTGTTTCTTGTTTGAATGATTGAGATAATAGATGCGAAATGACCATAGTGAGACTTTTATGTAGTATGCACCCCTCGTCTGGTTAGACAGTATTGATCGTATTATACCGTATTCATCTACCCGTAATACGTAGCTGGCTGAGTCATCCCCCGCTCTCCAGTATTCTGGTTCTGGGGCGTGATAAGGTTTTAGTTGTGGCCCATGCAGGTCTGATTTCAGACTTGTGGGGTGTTTTGATTTATAGGATGTCTCAATCATATATGTTCCCCTTGATCTCATGATTCGTTACTCTCGACTCTAGCTTGACATTCCGGTATCCTTTGACTTCATTGATCCTTCATGTCCGGTTGTTTGATTGTTCTCTTGTCCCTTTTCTTAGGGGCACTTCGTCTGCATCTGCCAGGACTGGACAACAGCAACAAGAGCAACATGGACAACCTGACCCTGTTGATCAGCAACAAGGACCGGTACTAACTCAAGAGGCTACCCAGGAAGAAGTGATAGTGGAACCAGCAGCTGGATCGCAGTATCCGAATGTTCCACCACCACCAACAGTTCCATCAACCCAAGTGGACACACCAGCCCTTCTGGAGATCATGAGAGGAATGATGGCTACGCAGCAACATCAGATGTTGGCCCAGCAACGCATGCACACCCGGCTACAAGAGCAGAATGTGTTGCTTAACAAAGGGTTGCAGACGATATTGGAAAGAGGGGCAAGGCCAGATTCAGGAGCATCAGCCAGGTTTTGTAAGTACAACCCCCGCCATTTCGAGGGCACGGAAGATGCCATGTCAGCAGATGCATGGCTTAAGGATATCGAGACTATTCTGACGGCAGCTAAGGTACCGACAGAAGAGCGTGTGGATCTAGTGAAGTTGTTACTTTAGGATCTCGCACATGATTGGTGGGAATCAGAGGAAGTGGGCATCAGACGTCCTGTGGCTTGGGACGATTTCACGGCAAGATTCAAGACCAAGTACTATGGAGTTGTGGCACGGTTTAAGCTACAACAGAAGTTTATCAGCCTCAGGCAGGCCGGCAAGACTGTAGATGCTTATGCAGCAGAGTTCTGCAGATTGAGTAGATTTGCCCCAGAGATGGTAGCAAAGAAAGCTAGAGGGCTATGAGATTTCAGCAAGGGTTTCATCTTGAACTCTTGCAATTGATCGAGGGGCACAATTACCAGACTTTTGACGAAGTGTTGACGGCAACTCGAAGGCATGAGATCACCATTCAGAGGCTTGCGACAAGGACTGGGGGTCAGAAGAGATCCCACAGTCAGATTGAAGGATGAGGGGGAGCAGCGCCCCGAACAACAGCACCATCCACAGTCGTTCGTATCCACGATATGGCGATACGAGGACCAGCACCACCCAGGCAGCAGCAATAGCAACAGAGGAAGCACCAGCAACCCCCGGTGGGCTGCACTTATTGTGGGAAGATGGGACACACTAGAGATGTATGTCGGACATTGAATGGACTATGTCTGATATGTGGAAATCCAGACCATCGGGTTACCACATGTCCTATGAATTCGAGGGCAGGAGGACCAGGGCAGCAGTTTCCTGCTCTGCCAGCCCCAGGGGCAGGACAGTATCGAGGACCAGCAGTGGCAGTAAGGCCGTTGGCACAGCGTCCGCAGGCTCAGATGTTTCGGCAGCAGGGGCCGCCGATGCAGCAACCCCAGCACAGACCACCCCAACATCATCAAGGAAGAGGCCAACAGCAGCATCAGGTTAGGCCGCAGCATGGAAACCAGCAAGGAGGTCGAGGGCAAGCATTCACTTTGTCCTTGGAGGAGGCATTGGCATCGAGAGATGTTGTGGCAGGTAACATTCTCGTCGCCTCATATCCCGCAGTAGCATTATTTGATTCGGGAGCATCCTATTCATTTATATCTGCATAATTTACGACACGACTAGGAATGGAGTTCGAGGCATTGCCAGAGAGGTTGAATATACTCACTGGCAATGGGCTCGTAGGAGTTAGTAGAGTTATTCTAGCGTGTAGCGTTGTAGTTTGCGGGCATTCCTTACCCGCCCGGTTGATAGAATTTTCTGTAGGAAATTTTGACATTATCTTAGGCATGGACTGGCTGAAAGACAGTCATGCGACAATAGATTGTCGTAGAGGGAGTATATCTTTTGATATTCCAGGCATGGAGTGGTTCACCTTAGTCAGATCAGAGGTAACTCAGCAGGAGCAGGGAGTAGTAGCAGCAATGGAAGCAGTTCAGATTCCGAAGGTGGTTGAAGAATTCTTAGACGTATTTCCTGAAGAACTTCCATGTCTACCACCGGTTAGAGATATTGAGTTCAGTATAGAATTGGCACCAGAAACTAAACCGATATCAGATCGGGTTTACAGAATGGCGGACTCAGAGCAGGCCAAGGTATATCAGCATATAGAGGAACTGAAGGAGAAGAAGTTTATCCAAGCTAGCGTATCACCGTGGACAGCACCAGTGGTACTTGTGGGAAAGAAGGATGGGTCATCCAGGTTATGCATTGACTACAGGAAGCTTAATGCGGCAACAGTGAAGAACAAGTACCCATTACCCAGGATCGATGACTTATTTGATCAGTTGAGCAAAGCTAGAGTTTTCTCCAAGATAGATCTTCGTTTAGGGTACCATCAGGTGAGAGTTCGGAAGGAAGATATTCCTAAGACAACATTTAGGTCGAAGTATGGGTATTATGAATTCTTAGTAATGTCGTTTGGTTTGACCAATGCTCCAGCGATATTCATGGATTTGATGAATCACATCTTTACGCCATACTTAGACCAGTTTGTCATTGTGTTTCTTGACGACATTCTCGTATACTCTGCTAGTGAAGAGGAGCATGAAGACCACCTCAGGAAAGTGTTGCAAGTTCTGAGAGAGAACCAGTTGTATGCCAAGCTCAGCAAGTGTGAGATTTGGTCGGATCACATTTCATTTTTGGGTCACATCATATCAGGAGCTGGAGTAGCAGTAGATCCCAGAAAGGTAGAAGCAGTAGAAAGTTGGCCAGTACCCAAGATCGTAGCAGATGTACGGAGCTTCTTGGGATTGGCAGGATATTACAGAAGGTTTGTGTCAGACTTTGTAAGGCTTTCGGCACCCATGACCCGCTTGACCCAGAAGGATGTACCATTCGTTTGGTCGGCAGAATATCAGGCATCATTCAAGACTTTGAAGCAGAAGTTGATATCAGCACCTATTCTTACATTGCCAGTTGGACCCGGAGGTTTTACAGTGTATTATGATGCATCAGGTAAAGGACTTGGATGTGTCCTTATGCAGCATGGGAAGGTGATAGCATATGCATCTAGGCAGCTTCGGGACTACGAGAGGAATTACCCAACTCATGATTTGGAGTTAGCAGCAGTAGTGTTTGCTCTGAAGCTATGGAGGCATTACTTATATGGTGATCGAGTGGAGATGTACACAGATCATAATAAGTCTGAAGTACATCTTTACTCAGAAGGAGCTGAACATGAGGCAGAGAAGGTGGTTAGAGCTGATTAAGGATTATGATGTAGAGGTTCAGTATCATCCAGGCAAGGCTAATGTAGTAGCAGACGCTCTTAGCAGGAGAGGCGGCACATTTATGTTGACAACACAGAGGCATATCTTAGAAGACCTTCAGGAGATGGGTATCGAAGTTATACTTCCTAGTGATATAGGAGTTCTAACCAGTCTGCAAGTTCAATTCGACTTGGTAGACAGGATCAAGGCAGCTCAGGTACAAGACCCAAGGATTCAGAAGCTTAGGGCAGAATGCGAGTCAGGACTCAGGAAGGAGATGAGAATTCATAAAGATGGTACACTTAGGTTTGGATCACGTCTATGTGTGCCTAGTGGAGATATCAGACAGGAGGTTATGGCAGAAGCTCACAGTTCTCAATATTCTATTCATCCTGGAGGGAACAAGATGTACCAAGATATCAAGCAGCATTTCTGGTGGAACGGAATGAAGAGGGAGATAGCTAGATTTGTTTCCCGTTGCTTCGTATGTCAGCAAGTGAAGGCAGAACAGCAGAGGCCAGCTGGGTTATTACAACCACTTCCTATTCCGGAATGAAAATGGGAGCATATTACAATGGACTTTGTAACCAGTTTACCGAGATCACCAAGTGTTAAGGACGCTATTTGGGTGATAGTGGACCGACTTACTAAGGTAGCACACTTCCTTCCTTTCAGAGTAGGGCAATCTACAGAAAAGTTGGCAGAGTTATATATGCAACAGATAGTCAGGCAGCACGGAGTCCCTGTCAGTATTGGGTCGGATCGAGATACCCGCTTTACATCACATTTCTGGAAGAGCTTACATCATAGTCTGGGTACCAAGTTAAGATTTAGTACGGCCTACCATCCGCAGATGGATGGGCAATCAGAAAGAACGATTCAAACTTTAGAAGATATGTTACGAGCCTGTACTTTAGATTTTGGAGGATCTTGGGAGAGCCACCTGCACTTGGTCGAGTTCTCGTACAACAATAGTTATCAAGCCAGTATCCAGATGGCGCCATTCGAAGCACTATATGGTAAGAAGTGCAGGTCACCGCTTGCATGGGATGATATCGGGGAGAGGAAGATGTTAGGCCCAGAAATGATTGTTCAAACGGTTGAAGTGGTTAAGGGAATTAGAGAGCGACTTCGAGTTGCGCAGGATCGGCATCGTCATTGGGCGGACCAGCATCGTAGACCGTTAGAGTTCTCTGTTGGGGACCACGTATTCTTGCGGATCTCACCTACTCGTGGGGTCATTAGATTTGGTGTTCGCAGGAAATTGAGTCCGTGGTACGTGGGCCCATTTGTTATCCTTGATCGGATAGGCGATGTTGCTTATCGTTTATCTCTCCCACCTTCGTTACGAGAGGTGCATGACGTGTTTCATGTATCTCAATTACGTAGGTATGTATCGGATCCAAGTCATGTCCTCGATCATTCTGAGCTGGTTGTTGGTACCAACCTGTCTTACGAGGAACAGCTTGTATCCATTTTGGACCGGAGAGAGAAGATACTCAAGAACCGAACAATTAGTCTTGTCCGTGTTGCTTGGGGTCATCACTCCTTGGGAGAGTCGACGTGGGAACGTGAGGATGATATCTGATCACGGTATCCACACTTGTTTGACTCACAAGGTATATCTCTTTCTGTATACCTTGATTGTTCTGATTCTTCATGCTTATCGCTTTATGGGTAGAACTACTTGATATCGTGGATTGATGGATTTACATATATAGTACTTGCTTTTGATATGGTAGAAATGATTGCTTGCTCACTAGGATTGCTTGTATTAGTTTAGCTCCGATATTTCTACCTGCTTGGATTTGAAATTCCGAGGACGAAATTTTCTAAGGTGGGTAGAGATGTCACTCCCCGTTCCCAGAATACGTATTTTTATACATGTACAGTTTATATATATATATATTTATTTAGTATCTATCATGTATTATCCTGTATTTAAATACCTATAAGTTCATGTTAATTAATTATCTGCTCTTTAATTTTTATGTCAATCATTTTTCTGCAATTTTATTGTCTGTATTTCATTTCCTGTAATTTTGTTACCTGTATTTTATTTCCTACTTTAGTCTCACTTTCGGGTTGGCCTTGGCCAAACCCCCTCAAACCCGGCCCATTAGCTCCCACCTACCACCCCCTTGCTATTTAAAGCTCCCCTCTCCATTCTCTCTCCTCATTACTTCTCTTCACCATTACTTCTTCTTCTTCCTCTTATCACTCTCCACCTACCAGCAGTAGCAGTAGGCAAGTGCAAACTTGCTTCTCCTTCATCCATTTTTTGTGGATTATTACTCTTCCTCTCACGATCCTGAGAGAGTTTAGTTCTTGGCATTTTTGATTTCTATGGCTGGTTTTTCCTAGATCTAAGTTATTGTATTTCGGCTGTTCATGGGTTTTGATCTCCCAACTTAGCGTGTTTTCTGGCTGGGAACTCCATCTTCTGGCTTGGGACGAAGGCTGAGTCATGCACACGTTCTTATGTGGCTGCGTATATTTTGAGTCACGCATATGTCTCTACGTGTCTGCGTGTATTTTCAGTCACGCTCACATTCTCATGAGCGTGCGTGTATTTTTAGTCACGCACACGTCTCTACGTGTCTGCGTGTATTTTCAGTCACGCTCACGTTCTCATGAGTCTGCGTGTATTTTTAGTCACGCACATGTTCTCACGAGTCTGCATGTATTTTTAGTCACGCACACGTCTCCACGAGTCTACGTGTATTTTTAGTCACGCACACGTCTCCACGAGTCTGCGTGTATTTTTAGTCACGTACACATCCACGAGTCTGCGTGTATTTTTAGTCACGCACACATCCACGAGTCTGCGTGTATTTTTAGTCACGCACACATCCACGAGTCTGCGTGTATTTTTAGTCACGCACACATCCATGAGTGCGTGGATTTCTTATCACGCACACATCTTGTATGAGTGTGGGTATTTTTAGTCACGCTGTGCATGCGTGTATCACTTTTCACGCTCACTGTTCACGCCCATTTTCTAAGCTCACTCCAGCTAGACTTGGCGTGACTTCTTGACCTGGGTGTTTTATTTCTCCTATAATTATTCATTTAATGATGGCATGATAATTCTTCTATTATATCCTTACACCTTTTGCGTGAATTTCTTGATAAATCATGATATGTTAAATTTGTTAAAATTGATTGTTATGTAGAATGCGCCTTGTGTCCTGATTGATCCATGGATACCCAGTATGACTAGAACTTGACCTTGAGAGTTATAGACTCGACCCCGTTTAATGATAATTGACTTTCATGCCTTGTCACCATTGATAATGATTGTGACATGGACTAATTATTGATCATGCGTTCCTAGTTGGAACTAAGAGACTGGCTAGTCGTCTTATTGAATTAAATGAATGAGACACGTTCATATAATGAACTATTGTACTCGATTAGCCGATCCCGAATATTGGCATACAGGCACATGCAGGTTTTAAATTATTATTTATTTATCTTACAAAAATAGTATGTGTACTTTATGGTCAAGGCATGATTACTCTGTGGTTAGATTTGATTGTTGCATCATGCTATGTAAAACCTGCAACCTAGCCGCACAGGTATCGTTGTAGAGTTGCACATATCGTACCCCGTACGAAAGTACTCATTGAATGACCATGATCCACGGCATGGAACTTCACTCAACGTAGTGGCCATTAAGTCAAATAAAATAACGATGGCATGGAGAGAACGGATTCCCGAGTTCTTACATGGCAGCCCTCTTGGGACTATTAAGTGCCCGACAGGCCGGCTGGTTCCCCCGGATACTGTAAATCTGTCACACGGGCAGGGAACAGTATCTGCTTATATTATTGTACATGCTATAACGGCGGGCGTTCCGCTGGGACTCGTCTAACTACATGATTGGCACAATTGATTGACTGGATAGACTAGCCTTGCTCGCACATAGTAAGAACTGAGGAATCCCTATTTTTGCATAATTCCAGGATAACTTGGGACTCACAATAGCAAGCCGTAGGAGCTGATTGGCCGTTCAAGATGATTTGTTTATGTATTGTATCTACTATGTGCCTAACTGAGATAATCAGAATGTCAGGACATGACGGGCCAACTTATGTCCTTGTTTGGTTGGGAGGTTGGTTCGAAGTATCGTGATGTTACGTAAATCCTAGTGGGAAGCAGAGATCTATTATTATATTCTCTTACTTACTGGTTTAATCCTTCATATCGTCTTTCCTTGTGGTACTTGCTATTAGAGGTCTAACCTCTCTGGTTTTGTATGACCAGATATAGAGCCGGTCCCCGAGGATCCAGCTTACTTCTACCTCCAAGATGGTCAATACTAGGGGAATGATCGCAGGAGGACTCGAGTGGGTTTCTTTACTTCACCGCTCGTTTTGTCATTTACTTTATACTTAGCCGTTTGGCACCGACATGTTGGTCGGATCGTCTTGTACTTACTTTTGCATAATTGTAACTAAAGTCAGACTACAGCTGATAACAATTGTGTATACCTTGCTATACCATCTGGCTATGTTTTGTAAAGCCAGATCTCAAGAACATTTTGACTGAGCGTTTGGGACGTCTTACTGCTTTATCTTGCATGTTCTCTATTTCCTGTTTCTTGTTTGAATGATTGAGACAATAGATGCAAAATTACCATAGTGAGACTTTTATGTAGTATGCACCCCCTCGTTTGGTTAGACATCATTGATCGTATTATACGGTATTCATCTACCCGTAATACGTAGCTGGCTGAGTCATCCCCCGCTCTCCAGTATTCTGGTTCTGGGGCGTGACATCGAGCCTACGCCGCAGTGTCGGCGGTAGAACGCTGTCCTAGGTCACAACAACTAACAGATACAGGTAATAAACAGTTATACTAACCCCAATGGGAGTGACATAACAGAATATATCTCAATCATAACTAAGGTAGAGCAATGAAAGGAAAGAAAGATAGATAAACAGATGCAAGATCCAAATCCACAGGAAATACAGATAAAGAGAGAAAGAGAGCTAAGTGTCTATAATAACTCCACAACATCCACAAATAATACAGATCCCAAATAGATACAACTCAGTCTAATACTATGAAATAAGATAAGACAGCTATGGAGCAATGGTCTTTACTGCTAAAGGATCTGACTGAAGTCCTGATCGCAAGTGTCCTCTAAAGCTGTCCCATAGAAGGTATCTAAGTAGGCCTCCTCCTCATCCTCTATAAAATTGTCAACATGTCCAATCAGGACGGGAACGAGCATATATCTCTCAAACATTTCATAGCAGGTTAGGAATATGAAATCATGCAATAGAGTAAAATACAGGAAGTGCTGAAAGGAAGTACAAGTAAAACAGAAGATATTTGTAATTGAAAGTAAATACATGATAGTAAAGACTGTAAGTGGCTATGTGATTTAGAGTACAATATGGTTATGTAAACGACTTAGGAGCACATGAATACAACTAAGAAGCACATGAATACCTACTGGGATAGTGTCCACATAACCAATTCTACTCACCCCGCCCCAATCAATACACAAGGATCCATTCAAGTTACGTTATAGGCACATGAATACAGCTAAGATACGTGAACTCATGTAATGAGTAGTACATGAGGCACATGATAAAGCACATGAAAGCACATGAGAATATGTAATAACATGAACTAGTATGAGCAGAAGGAGTACCTGACGCACATGATAAAGTACATGAACATGAAATACCCGATGCACCCGTAGAGGAATAACATCTCAGGAAAGGATTCATATAGTACTAATCCGTGAAAATACGTATCAGCATCATGTAATGTAATCTAGAGCAAGAATATAGTCCAGACAGGTATGAAAAGATCAGAGAATGTACTCGACTGCTAACTGAATGTCCAAGACAAAAGTACTATCCGAGGAGTGGTGTCTGGCTCCTATTAGAACAGCACAAGTCACAACAAGTCCAGAATAGTAATAAGATGCACTACGATACATACTACATGAATCTAGGTCAATCTAGACTAAAGTCAACTCTTGGTCAACTCTGGTCAACCCTAGAAGTCAAACTAGGTCAACCAAGTCAAACCTAAGTCAAACTAGTCAAACTAGTCTAACAAGGCTATTCTAAGTCTAACTAGACTACACAAGTCTAATCTAGGCTCCACACTGACACACAGGCACAACCATAGGCCATAGGCTAAGAGGCTAGGCCATGGTCTAATAGGCTATACCATGGGCTAAGCAAAACCATATTCAGTATCCATATCTAAACCATACACATATAATACATATATTCAATACATTATATCATATGGTATCACCATACACCATATATATCTAATATATATATAAAAGTACACACACTCATATATATATAGGAACTTATATCTATATCTCAATTTATATATATATATATATATATATATATATATATATATATATATATATATATATATATATATATATAAAGAGAGAGGGACACATGTGCTCATGTGTCAAGTGTGTGTGTGTGCGTGTGAGAGGCATATATACTAGTGTATGTGTGTGTGTCATATGAAAAAGTGTGTGTGTGTGTAGGGGGTAACAGTTAAGTGATATATAGAGTGTAAAACAGTGAGATAAAAGTGTGCAAACAGTGAGTGAAAGAGGGAAAAACAGTGAAGAAACAGTGAGTGCGATATATAGGTGTGTGAGAGAATTGACATATGTAAACAGTAAACATTTGGTAAAAATAGTAAAATATTGAACATGAGGAAAACTGAGATTACAACTCAGTTCAGCCCCCTCCTATAATCTCAGATTTCAACTATTAAACAACAGTTTAAACAGTTCCCTAATCAAATTCAGATTTAAACATTTAATCCAAAATAGTTCAACAACTCTATATCACACATAAACCAATTAAACAGTCCCTAAATCTCAGTTTAACACATATAAAACAGTGATACCAATCTCAGTAAAACAAACCCAGAAATCACTCAGATTATACATATCTCAATCTCATTTAAATAATTCAAAACAGTCCTTAACAGACCCTAGTGAAAATTCTCAGATTTCTAATCCAATTCTCATCAAAACAAACCCAAATCCAACACACTATTAGATAATACATAGGGGTACACATTAGGGGTTAAAAACATGCAATTAGCAGTGTTTAGGGGGTTAAAATGATTGTAAAAACTCAAATTCAAAATCTAAAATAAACAGAAAAATAGGACAGTGAGGAAATCAGAATTAAAATAGGAAATGGAGAATTAACCATCAAAACCAATTTAATATACTAAATCAGTGGTTGGTAAAGTATCTACATGATGTGCACGTGCTATGTGAAGTGTTAGTGCCCACAAAAGTGAACACAAATGTGTTCAATCACTTTGAAACCAAAAACAGTAAAACACAGGACACAGTGTGCACAATCCTCGTGCAAGTGTTCACGTCGTTCATGTGCATGACACGACACGAAACAACCCAAGTGATTGTGTCCCAGGGTTGACCTAGTGTAGGGATAGGGTTAGGACACCCTGCCACGTGTCCATGTCTCATGTACGAGACATGGGACACGCGTATCAGTGCCCAAATTTGACAGCCGTACGCACAGTACATTCCCCGTGCGCTCGCTCGTACGTGTCCGACACGACACGTGGGCTCGTGTAACATGACACACGGGGTGGCAAACATTGCCCCTTGATGTGTGTCAAGTCTCAAGTGTCAGGGTGGCGTATCCGTGTCGTAATCAAGCCCGAGTAGCAGGGCACGCACAGTGCCCGTGCACGTGCGTGCGCAACCACGTGTTCGCATGTCCGTGTGGACCCGACACGACACAAAAAATACAGAAACGTGTAAGCGAGACCAAACCCTAATTTCCTATTCGAACACAATCCAAAAATTCATACGAAATGCCCATTGGGGCATTTCATCAAACACATCAAACATGACACTGATACGTGTCCAGTTAGGACACGAATGGACACGAATTTTTAGGGTTTCCTATTCCTACAGTTAGGTTAGGTCTAGGGCTCCCTAATGATGCAAAAATTTTAGGATTCTAAGGTGTGGAAATGAATTTACCTATGAGTGCCAAAAGCCTCAAAAAGCTCCACAAAGAGGTGCTCCTCTTGATGGCCAAACTCTTCCAATGTGCTCCAAATCAGAGAATACTTGATACCAACAGCAAGTAGATAGAAATTAGAACCTATTGTAATTTGTTTGGATTAAAAAGAAATTAAAATGGAGTTACTAGGATTTATTGAAGATGGGGGCTTACCTCTTTCAAAAACTTGGCAAAAATCCTAATGGAGGCTAGCCCTAACTTTGAGGGATATTAAATAGGAAGGGGAAGATCATAATGACCAGCCATAGGCTGATTAGAATTAGGGTTAGCTACATGGTGTGGGCCTATGGGCTTTAAGTCTCAAGTCATTAGTCATGACTTATGAAGTCATAAGCCATTTTAGCCTAATCAACTCAAAATCCCTCCAAACAAGTTCCAATGACTTAAACCTCACTAAATTAGGTCAAACCAAGTTTACTTAACCTAATCAAGTGGTCTTAACCTAGGTTAGTCTTCTAGTCAACACTAGTCAAAATCAACTATAGGGCCAAAATTAAATATACTAAAAATTACTAAAAATTACTAAAAATTATATTAATTATAATAAATCCAAATAATTAATAATAATTTCAAATAATTCACAAAATTTCAAAAATGACCAAAATGACCAAAATACCCATAAGCTAGAAAAGTGGTAGTGACAGCAAGTCTAGAATTGAGTATACTAGGCTTCTTCAGCAACACCCAGAGAGGGTTAACTCTGGAAATAACATGAATAGTTTGGCCCGTAATGTAATGTCTTGTCTTTTGAATAGCAAATATCATAGCTAAACATTCTTTTTCCATTAGGCTATATCGATGTTCATCCCTGATCATCGTCGGGTGAGATAATAGATAGCTTGTTTACTTCCTTCTTTGTTCTTCTGGGCTAGTAATGCACCCAATGAATGATCTATTGCTCGAACATACATTAGAAAGGGTATTCCTGAGAATGGACGCACTAAAATTGAAGGATTCATCAAATACCGTTTCTTCAAATGTTTGCTGGCATTCTTCTGTCCAAATAAAAGACACACCTTCTTCATCAATTGAGTGAACGGTCAACAATGTCCAGTGAGTTTGAAATAAATCACCTGATATATGCAAGCCATCCCTAAAATTCTTGTAGCTCTTTTAGGTTGCATGAAGGACGCATCACTTAAATGGCTTTATCTTCTCAGGGTCAACGTGTATACCTTTAGACGTAATAACGAATATGAGAAATTTGCCACTAGAGACTCCCAGGAATGACTTGGTAGGATTCATCTAGTTGATGCTGACGCATAAGATCGAAGATAGTTCTCAAGTCTTGGATGTAGTCTTCCTTTAGACGACTTTTAACAATAATATCATTGACATAGCTTTCAACTATCTTCCGTAAATGATCATGGAAGATAGTACTCATAGCCCGCTGATAAGTTATAGCAGCATTTTTATGACTGAATGGCATGACAGTGTAGTAATAGACTCCTAGAGGAGTAAGGGAAGATGTATGTTTTTCATATTTTGGATGCATCTTGATTTGATTGTATATTGAAAATCTATTCATAAAATACATTCATTCGAATCCACAAGTATTGTCGATCATGACATCAGTGATCAGAAGAGAAAACTCATCCTTGGGACAACTATCATTGAGATCTCTAAAGTCAATACAGACTCTGACATTTCCTGTTTTCTTCACAACTGGGACAACATTGGCTACGGAGTCAGGATGTTGTTCTTCTCTAACAAAACCGTAAAAGATAAGATTCTTAACATCAGTTTCTATGGCATCCATCATGTTAAGTCAAAATCGATGATGTTGTTGTTTGATCGGCCTCATATTAGACAAGATATTTAGCCTGTAGGTAGCAATCTGATGATCCAGTCCTAGTATATCCTCATAACTCCAGGCGAAGACGTCAATGTATTTCCGAATAAGCTGAATTAATTCATGCTTATCTGCTTTTGGAAGGCTTTTGCTGATGAAGATAGGTCTTGGCGAGCCTTCTTCTCCAACATCAATATGAATTAATTGATCTTTAGTAGGGGTTTTCATTGCTGAAAGTAAAATTTTCATTGAGCGTCTATCCTTTGTTCCCAAGGATCTGTTTCAGGAGCTTCAATAAAGTCATCATCGTCTTCTGAGAATTCAGCAGATACCATATTAGAAGATAGCATCACCCGATAGATGTACCCTATACTAGTATCAGAATTCCGTGAAACATAATAAGAAGAGTTAAATCGCTCCTCTTTATCGAATTCGGAGGCTTCTGGGGTCGGAATCGGCGAGATATATATATAACCCAATCTACGCTTTGTTTTACCGTAATATTGCAGTGACTTTCCTTTTGGAGCAGGGATACGAATAGGAGTTTGCCTTTCCTTACCGCCATCGAGGCTAGCTTTAAAATTATAGCCCATCTTTTGAATGATATCTTTTGATTGTTGACTACAATGACGTAGTTGGAGCCTCCCATTATCGTCATTTTCTTTCTCGCTATCGGGCGTAGTCTTCTTCTCTGTTTCTCTACTAAAAAATATAGGAAGTTCATCTTTCTTCCTGGAAGGAACTAAGAAGAAGGAGTCTTGTACTGGTTCAAGCAATACTTCGTCGTGGAGAGGTTGAACTACTCCTATTGTAAGTGGTTCAAAGTTATCTAGCATTTTTAAGTAACATCGAGTATAATAAAAGACATCAATATACTCTAACGAAAATGCTACTTTATTGATTTGTACATTGTTATTTACAATAGGTTTCTGGACCTTAGTAGAAAGCTTAGTAAGGTTGATAACCAGAGGAGGAGAAAGAGAAGGAGGAGGGTTGTTATGACGAAGGTCGATAACAAGAGGCTCAGAAGAGGTGAGCTCCCTCTGTTCTAATTTTCAACAGGAGGATGTTTAGCATGAGAAAAAAAGATGAATGGTCAACGTCTGAGAGGATGAAGGACGAAAAGTACATCCTTTTACCGGAATCACAAAGACATCATCTGGGGTGTCCCTCTGATCTTTCTCAGTATCCATGGCTAGTACAATTTTTATGAATTCCTTCTCCTATATTCGGAAATCAGTACAATATGCTTCGATACCCCAGAAAGGGTTAAGATCAACCACCTCCTTTTGGACCTCTCCATTGACATCTACATACTTGAAGCATTGATGAAGAGTTGATGGCACGATATTATGCTCATGCAGAAATGGCCTTCCCAGTAAGGCACTATAGGAGCCATGATTGTCGATCACGTAGACAGTAATCTTTGTACGAAGATTGCCAATTTGTACTTTCAGGCAAATCTTTCCCAGGGTTCACTTCAACCGAAATTAAATCCCAAGATTTTCGTGATAGTTATGGAAAGATTATGCACAGGGATCTTTAGAGCATCTAGTAGAGTCTTTGGCATGATACTGAGTACAGACCCAGGATCAATCAGGATGCGGTCAACCTTCATTGTCAATATATCCCGTAAAATAGAGAGGCCGACCATATCGATTGTCTTCCAGCAGCATATCATCTTGTGTAAAGATGATATTGGGCATCATCTCCGTCACGTTATGACAACGAAAATAGGTTATAGGCTTCTCGTCTGGCTTCTTAAGGAGTGTCACACAAGTATCGGCTTGCATCAAAGCTTTACTCAATGTTTTTCGAGTTTCCCTTAAGAGATGCAGGAGTTCAAAGATTGATAACCTTGCTGGAGTATTAGCTAGTTGAGCCAATATATCAAAGTTATAAGGCTTCTCAAGTCCAAGAGATGGAGTCTTCTTTAATACTTTATCGAAGCGGATATGCTATTTTTCTTTGTCGGTCGTCGTCGGTTTAGGAGGAGTTGGTTCCACTGGAGGTGATAAAGCAGATGGAACATTAATAGTAGAAGAAGATGATGCTGGAGGAGCCTCCGGAGCTAGAGCATGGCTCATTTGACCTTCTAAATAGTCTCTCAGGTAAAGTCTCCCAGACCTGGTACCAGTTAAGGCTTCTTCTTCGGATACAGGTTCGAAAGACACCTTATTGCAACTCTCTATCCGGGTCTTGCTATTGGAAGACTTCCTTTGATAAGATGAAGAGTCTGTCCTGAAACCCAAACCAACACAAGATTGGTTGTGTGAAAGGCATAGAGAAAGAGGTATAAGAGATCCTTTTCTATGATTCAGGCCAGAAGCCTTTTATAGATCATATCCATCTTCGTCGTGAGTTTGTGGGATTGTTGACTATATAGATGGAAGGCTGGTTGGTAATTGCCCTCTAGCTTTGGCAGCGTTATCTTAGAAGAAGAACAAGAAGAATCTGCCACCGAGGTGAAGGTAGCAGTTAATGTTGGAAGACAGTGTTCACCAAATAAAGTCATATGACATGACTTATATTTGGCTGCTTTCTTGGACTTTGTGGATGAAGAAGGTATTTCAAAGTCAGCCACCAAATCAGGATAAATCCATATAACCTTTCCCTTATCGATTGACAAAGGAACAAGACCATCAGTTTATGCAGATAGGAGGTTGACAATCTCTACAGTAGTTTTCGTGATGGGTATAACTCTATCATGTACAAGTTAAGCAGAAAAATTGCCAAACTGTAGAGAAATAATGTTAGCAGTTACGGTCTTCTCGTCCTGCTGAAGAGTGACTGCGCCAGATTTTTCATCCCTTATATCTTTTTTTTGAGCACATAGCATGCTCGAGTTGGGTATCCAATAAACCTGTGATATACATAATATTTACTATGATCAGTTTTACCTATTTCCTCTGGCCACTTTGTGTCTGGCAGCTAAAGTTTATTGCTCTAGATCAAGCAATCAAAGATGCTCATGACATCATCCTCGTCGAAGGAGTATTCTTCTTTCGGACGTGGTGTCCATTATGGTGGTGTCGTTGGAGTAGGTGTTGACCGACCTTTGTTGACGGCTAGAGCTACTTTGCTTTTAACATTGATAGCCAAAGTCTATTTGCCTTTGCGGTTACTCTGATGGCCACCGCTGTTGGATGCAATATGTTCATCTCTATCAAGATTAGGCATCTGAATGCCTAATTGTTTGAACTTGTTGACACTTTCTTATGCTGCCTTGGCATTTAGTATGAAGGAAGGCTAATCCTGAAACTTTGTAAAGCCAGTCCACATGCTGATTATATGCAACAAGCTTTATTTGCATGTGTCTATAGTCAGAGCATCTGGAGTTTCCAAAGGCATTTTGATTGCCTCATGGCAGAATCGTTCAATAAAACATTAAGTAGTTTTATTATGCCGCTCTTCGGTTTTGATGAGGGTTGACATAGTCATGTTATTTGTTCCCTCATAAAATCGTTCCAGAAATATTTGTTTGAATCCAGAAAAGGAGGTTACACAAACGTCTAGAAAACTACGGTACCAGTCGTAAGATACATCAGCTAAGCATCCTACGAATACTCTAGTAAGTAGAGCATCGTTCGACTGAAGTTGATCAGTCATTACCTCAAAGTGGTTGAGGTACTACATGGGAATGTACTGCCATCAAATAGCATAATGGTAGGGGGTTTGTATTTGGGTGGAAATTGAACTTCCTTCCACTCTATGGGATAAGGTTGTTTAATCCCAAGCTTTTGTAGGCCGTCTTTTTGTTTAAAGGCTTCAAACTGAGTATGCAAAAGTTTCACGGCCTCATTAGCATCTCCAACTGATTGTGGAGCAGTAGACTGGTTTGGTGTATTAGTAGGAGGGACTGCATAATATGCACCACCCCAGCACCAGACTGACTTGGAGTAGCCAGAACTAGTACTGAAGTAGTATGAGAAGACTGTACCCCGCAGACAAATATTGACATGAGCAGATGTCGTTACAGGTTATTGGGTTATAATCAGATTCGCAACCAGTGGAACCGTGTGTTGTGCGATGATCATAGCTTGCATGCATGTCATCATTTCAGCCATCCTCTTCAAACTGGCCTCCAATGTCGCAATTCTCTACCCTTGACTGTTAGATCTAGATACATCTTGTTCCTTATTAGTGACATATGCTGTCACTTTTCTGGCCACTGAAGAGGAACTGGTAGAAAAGATGGTCCGCTCAGAACTTTCACTGTCGGCCTCCAAGTAATACAAGGAACTACCCCCAGGACAAGGGATAGGAAGGTTCCTTTGACTGAAGGAATCTTGGTCAGAGTCAGGAAGATTCTTGTGATCGATTGATTCTTGGTGAAAGGGAAGATTCCTTTGACCTATTGTTTCTCGGTCAGAAGAAAGATTTCTTTGACCGATTGTATCTCGTCTTCTTGATCTGCTGTGTCGGTAGACCCCTTCACCAGAATTATGGATCCGATCTAAGTATTCTTAACTGGGGTTTCGGGATGCATTGCGTCTCGGACGCTTTCTACCCCCGGTGCTTTGGGATGTTATATTGACAGAAGCGTACATCAATTCATCTTCTTCTACTATCATTGGTTTAGGAATCTGAGCATAGTTCAAACGGTCGAAGACAGACCACTCAGCTGATTGGAAGCAACATTTGATAACTACCTCATGGTGATGATTACAGTAATATTCTTGTTATGGACTACAAGTGGATGAGACAGCCTTACAATCTTTCACTTTTGTGCAAGAAGTTGGCGGAGATCGGTTACAACGACAGGACGAGAAGAAGTCAGAGGGATATATTCCTTGATGACATTGGAAACATAATTCCGATTCTTGAGGTATCATGTACCCTGAGTGTACAAGGAGGTGCTAAGCTGATTGGCATAGGTAAGAGGATTTTGACTTCAGAGGTCATCCTCTGGCGCAAGTTGGCTGCGAGCGCAGGCTATATATGCCTTGCTGAAATTGATCTTGACTGGCGCCTGTTGAGATAGGCGCGTAAGTCAGATAGGTGCACCACTTGTGTGTCTGTTTGAGACACCAACAGCATGACTTGTTTGGATCTTGAGATGCGCAGGATTGGTAAATACTGACTTAAATTCTTGGTAGTAGGTATAATGCCTTTTTGTGGTGCACACCATGTTCCTGTGCGCATAGCATAGCATAACTGGGTAGAAAAAAGTTCATTCTGAATAGAACATACTCTTTTGCCAGAGATTTGATTATCTCTGTCAGGATGACTAGAGTTTCTGCCCAAAAGAGCTTTTGTAATGATTAGCGCAAGGGCGCAACCAGAAGTATTTTTCGCAGAGTCAAGGACCGGAAAAGAATGAGAAAAAGCCAAAGGATGCTTTCCTTTATTTTATGCCAGGGCAGAAATAGGTGTATTTTTAGCAAGTTTCAGACTTGGGGGGGAAGATGGACTAGCTAAAAAGCGTCTTCCCTTATTTTGTGCCAGGACGGGAATAGGCACAGCTTGCACAGATTGAGAAAATGCCAAAGGGTGCTTTCTTTTATTCTGATTAGTAGCCTTACTAGATAGGTTGTTCTCCGAGTTCAGAACTGGGGATGAAGAGGGAGTAGCCAAAGGGCATTCCCTTTTGTTTTGTGCCAGAGAGGTAACAGACGCAGGTTGCGCAGAAGCAGTGATTGGAGTTGTTAAGTAATTGGGGTCCATATGGCTCGTACCTTGTTCTTGACAGCCACAGTGGCACACCTAGCATGCCCAGCATTAATTAAGGCGTCGTAGGCTGTTTGGTCGACTTATACGACCAAGGTCTTATGCGTCTTGCTGATCGACACGGTATCATATTGAGTTGTCTCTTTCTCATTGGAGGAGAAAGTTGTCCCCAGCAGAGTCATTATTTTATTTGTAAAAACAAAGTTTTGATTTCTACAAAATAAGAAAGAAAGAAAGTATAAGAATACAATGATTTTTGCATAAGTACAACTATAGGAATCTTATCAGAAGACGATTACTTTATGCCTTGGACGATATAATATTGAAGACACAAGCCTTTGGAGAATGCAACAACACTTTAGCAGGAAATTATGATCATTAGTGATACTTTAGAACTGATTTGAAACTCTATTTATAGAGTTCTAAAGTAATTGTTTTCTGAGTTGCGTGTACTTTGTGTTGCGCACATCCTATCTAGTTGTGCGAACGGTTACTTTAATTGCTGATGATGCGTGGCATCCTGTCAGTGAGATACCCATGGTCGTGGGCAGTGTAGTAGACACGTTCTTTAAAATTAGTGTCATGCGTGCCACGTCATCTAGCTTCTAGACAAAAAATTAATTAGGTAGCACCAACTAGCCAGGTTGCGCCGGCACAACTTGATAACTGGTGCCTCTAACTCAGTCTTCTGTGATGTGGAAATTTCTTGCGCCCTTCGATAGCTTGTGCGAGCTAGCTATAAGCATTTAACATTGACAAAATATTTTCGAGCGCCGCGTCGCTTGAAATT
The DNA here is from genome assembly GCA_029216955.1 of Iris pallida. Classification (NCBI taxonomy): domain Eukaryota; kingdom Viridiplantae; phylum Streptophyta; class Magnoliopsida; order Asparagales; family Iridaceae; genus Iris; species Iris pallida. The sequence continues at coordinate 25,650,584 of JANAVB010015397.1, forward strand.
CAAAGAGATATTCTTCGACTATTATGCTATTAGTAATGATGGCAACCGTTACAGCTTCTCGAGGAATCTTGCCATGTGGGACCCGTGCACCTTAATGTGGGTGCAACTTGTGTCTCGTGCAAGTCAGCGTATAGGTGTCACTTGATGCTGGCGCCTTCTTGGGAGTGGCGCCCATTCATTTTTGAGCTTCTATATGGGTAACAAAGGTTACATCTATTCGTTTTATAGGTGGACGTTTAACCCTCTTATGCTAAAACCAATTGGATCCTCGATAGCAGAGGTTCACAACTTATGACAGGTGATGCATTCTTATTTGCTATACTATCGATAAAAAGAGAAGGGTATGCTTCCTTCGACAGTAATCTTCGAGGTAATATTATATAAATCGGTACTGTTGGTAGATCTCCCGACCCAGAAATAAAATACGTTTGTCTAGTCACAGAATTGAAATATAACCTGTTGAGCATTAGTCATTTGACAGATAATGGTATGGTATCAATTTTGTGAAAGATAAATGTTCAATATATGAAATATCTACTGGTAAACCCGTACATGAAGGGATCAGGGAAGACAATATATATTTTCTTTCTAGAATGTACTACCAGTGCAGTTAGTGCCTAGTAGCCAATCCAGATGAAGGCTGGCTATGTCACATGATACTATGACAAGGAAACATGGACACAATCTCACAACTATAGACTAAAAAGTTGGAAAAAGGACTCACAGAAATTTTTTTCAAGAGTGATATGGTATGTTCAGAATGTGAAAAGGGCAAGACAACTAGGTCATCATTTAAATCCATCAACATTGTAAGCACTTCTAGATCCCTACAATTGATTTATATGGATTTATTTGGTCCTAGTATAGTCGCTAGTCTTGGCGGTATGCTCTACGCCTTTGTTATAGTTGATGATTTCTCTCGATTTACTTAGGTTTACTTTTTATCTAATAAAAGCGATGTCGTTTTTGAATTTCAAGTAGTTTGAAAAAAGGTATAAAATGAAAAAGGCTTCATAATTACTCGAATATGAAGTGACCATGGTGGCGAATACGAAAATACTGATTTCAAAAAGTTTTGTGATGATAATGGATATTACTATGAGTTTTCTTGTCCATGAACTCCTCAACAAAATAGCATTGTGGAGCAGAAGAATAGAACTCTTAATGATATTGCTAGATTCATGCTCAAATAGTATAATATTGCAAAATATTTTTGGGCAGAAGCTGTAAGTACAACCTGTCATATTTTGAATAGGGTGCTAATTCGACCTATATCGAAGAAAACCCCTATGAATTACGGTATGTAAAGATTACAAAAATTTCCTATTGTAATGTTTTTAGTTGTTGCTGCTTTCTCCTGAATACTAAGGATCACTTGGGTCAGTTCGACTCGAAGGCAGACGAATATTTCTCGGATATGCTGCCAAGAGTAAGGGATATATGCTTTTCAATAAAATATCTATAATTATTGAAGAATTTATTAATGTTTTCTTTGATGAGCTCAACAGTTAGAGGTATAGCGACAACGATGACGAACATGTACAAAAATAATCCATGTCACCTGAAGATAATACTACCAACGAGAACTACATGGAGAGTCCGCCTAAGAAGATAAAATTCATGCAAGACCATCCAGAGACACTGGTTATAGGTGATGTATCCAAGGGAGTAGGTACGTGCTCTTTTACTAGAGACAAAGCAACAAATGTATCTTTTATTTCTCAAGTAGAACCTAAGTCATTAGCAGATATTTTTCTGATAAGTTTTGGATTAATGCCATGCAAGAGGAACTAATCAATTTGAGAGAAACCAAGTTTGGGAACTTGTTTCTAAACTTATTGGTCAATCGATAATTGATACCAAATTGGTGTTCCGAGGTAAACTAAGTAAGGATGGACATGTTCTATGCAACAAAACATGTATAGTAGCACAAGGTTATAATCAAGAAGAAAGAATTGATTATGACGAGACATATGCTCCTGTTGCTAAAATATAATCTATTTGCATATTTTATGCATTCGCATGTTTTGACAAAGTTAAACTTTTTCAAATGGATATTAAGAGTGCGTTTTTGAAAAGGTTTTTAAATGAAGAGGTTTTTATGAAATAACCCCCTGGTTTTGAGCATTTTTAAAAACTGATAACATTTTCAAGTTAAGAACGGCACTTTATGGACTCAAATAAGAACCGCGTGCTTGGTATGAATGTCTAAGTACTTACCTACTTCAAAATAGTTTTTCAAATGGCAGTGTTGATATAACTTAGTTTATCAAAACTTTATTTGATTGTATTTTATTTGTGCAAAATTACATTGACGACATAATATTCGATTATACTAACGATTTTTTTCAAATTTTTTCTAAGTTTATGCAAAGCGAGTTTGAGATGAGTATGATAGGAGAGCTCAACTACTTCCTAGGACTTTAGATCAAAAAACACTCCCAGGGAATCTTCATCTATCAACCCAAGTACACGAAGGAATTACTAAAGAAGTATGACTTCGATAATGTAAACCCTACCGGCACGCCAATGGCCACATCAACTCGACTCGACATTGGTAAAAGTGGTAAACCAGTAGACCCGCATAAGTATTGAGGTATGATTGATAGTTTACTTTATTGAACTTCTAGTCGCCTGATATTATGTTTAGTATGTGCATATGTGCATGATGTTAGGGTTATATTTTAAAAGCATCACTTTTGTAGTAACCTTATTTCCTTAAATTTTGAATGAGAATCATATGGGTAAATGTTTGCATATTGAATTTGTTACAAGTGTTAATGCAAATATCTGATATTCTATATTGTAGATAATATGGTGTGTGGTGTCACACAGAAGATCTTATTATCAGTTCCCTATGGAGTATATAAATAGTTCACAACCTAGATGGACTTGGACAATCTATTGGAAAGGTTGTAGTGTAATCTGGTATTAGTCTATCTTGACTATAGGTTTACACTAGGATACTTTGTGTGTATTGAAAAGGACCACTTGAGATTGTTCTCTTTGTATTGACTACATAAGTGAACAAACACCTCTGTTATTATGGATGCTTGTGCTCTTAATCCAGATATAATAACAAACATGTATATGCAGTGTGTATTACTTTGACTCATGAAAGAGTGAGATTAATTATGGGTCAACAACCTCTATGAATTGGGTAATAACATTGTATGTATAATAGGTTGTTGATTATAAATAGAAATCCATGTCCCGATACATCGGGTTGATGATGTCCCCTTAAGGAGCTCATAAGGATTGTCATGTAAACCTTGCTGGTGGATTATATCTGATATGACAAATAAAGTTTAGTGGTACTACTTAATGATAAAAGATGTCGAATCAATATAGTTGTCAGTAACTTAATTTGATCGACGGACATTCGATATCTTAACATGGAAAGCCAAACGAGCATATAATAAAACGAGCCCACAAACATAATTTGGGATTAGGGAGGTAGTGCAACAATAGCTCATTAGTGGACCGAGCTATTGTTAATGGGCTTGGATTGTGTGTTCGGGCTAAACACGGGATATCCAGATCCGTTAGGAGGCCTAACCCTAATTTCTCCTTATGGTCCCTGCCGCAGCCTATATATATCCTCTATTCTCTGGCCGCCTGATGATCGATCAGAAATCTAAAACTTTTTCTAAATTCATGATTCACGTAAGGAGAGAAAGAGAGGGCTGTCAAGGAGAAGAAAAGTTTGGGAGATCATCACCCACACGACATCCAACTCGAGTAAGGAATACGTACAGAAGATCTTGGGGTCGTCCGCTCGAGATTACAAGGAACTACTTGTCTTCTTCCCGCAGCAGGTATAATTCGTGAATCCTAGTTTCTGCCTATGAAGGGTTAGAATACGTATTAAATCTATTTAACTTTCTATCAATCAATACACACACCAAAGTAAGGGTCCTGGGAATCTCCAGTTCCAACACATAATATTAAGCTAATCCTAAGGAATAACACATACTAAAGGGAACTTCTACTATCAGCTTATAGTATCCCAAAACTACATCGTTTGACCTAATCAGTTACTCAGATACTAAATTTGCTGGATGCAAAGTAGATCGTAAATGTACTAGTAGTACATATGATTTTCTAGGTAAGGCTTTTGTCTCTTGGTTTAGCAAAAAATAGAATTATGTAGCATTATCAATAACTGAGACTGAGTATATCATCGCAGGACGTTGTTTTGCTTAAATTTTATGGATGAAGCAAACCTTAAAAGACTATAATCTGTACTACACAAAGATTCCCATATACTGTAACAACACTAGCACTATTAATATGACCAAGAATCTGATATGTCATTCACGCACTAAGCACATAGCAATATGTCATCACTTTTTACATGATCACCAACAACACGGGGATATTAGTCTAGAGTTCATTGACACAAATCATCAACCGACAGATATATTCACAAAAACACTACCCGAAGATTGTTTTAACTATCTGTGTTGAGAGTTAGGCATTCTTGAATTTTTGAAGTTGTAATGTGTTATCTTTAATAAAAATACTTAAAACTTAAAATTCAATAATTTATTAATTGAAATTACTTTAGGTACAAGTCAAAACGGTCCTTTTGTCAACAAGGCATAAAAGCCTAAGCGACATGGTGCTAAGTGTCTTTGAACTACCGCTAGTTGGAATACGGCCCTTATAGCTAACCCAAGGTAATGGATATTAATTAATCAACGAATTACAAGTTCTAAGGTTATTTTTATTATTCGTTACTAAGTATGAACTAAAAGTCAAGTGGTCGAACTCGGACCAAACTCGAACCGAGTTCTAATCGAGTTTGGGCCAAACTCTGTGGAAACATGTTATATATCATACTTCGAACAATAGCCCCTATTATTCTTCTTTAACTCTAAAATCCCAATCCCTAGATCCTAGAATTCTCCTTCTCAATCTTCCTAATTAGAAATTCCTTGGATCTAAGGGTTTGTAAAGGCATTCTCTTCCATCCTTGATCAATTTTGAGGTATATTTCATTCTTTTCTCTCTTAATTTTATTATGGCTTACAAAATCCTTAAAAGAAAGAAAATAAGGAAAACTGTCTCATCTTCCATATCTAAATACTAATATGTTAATCTATTCAGTCCCTCTCGTTTGGATGACGATGTGGATTATGATCCAATCCTATTTGTATCATCAGAAAGATCTACCTATTGGTTTGATAATTTTTGATACTGAGAAATATATCCGGGTAAAACGATAAATTTTACTACTTTTTCAGAATTTTTGACTACTTTTGAAAACATAGGTCTCTGTGAATTTTTTAAAATTTTAAATCCAATTCACGATAACGCAGTTCATATATTTTATTGCAACATGCAAGAATCAGAAGACTGTATCTATTCCTCTATCAGCAGGAAGGGATTTGAGTTTAACTCAGACGACTTGAGCAAATATTTTCAAATGCTGAACAACGGTGATGCTCTTATCGACATTGTTAAAGTTTAATTACATGACGATGTGACACTTGAATCAGTCAAGGTCGTTTTGTGTCATCCAGATTCGGTTCCTCGAAAATAATTGTATGTATGGAACCTAAACCAACATTTCTATGAATTACATCGTATTATTATTTTTTCTCTTCTATCTAAGCCAGGATCTACTAATGAGATCACGAACTTGAAGCTATATGTGATGTATAATAATCACTTTTGGATTTCTTTTTCCTTTTACAAGACTATGTTATCTCTCATGATCAATTGTTTGAAGGTAGGCCGTAACCTTCTCTATCCTATGCATCTGACGACTATCATCCATAAATTTGATATTTCTTTAGAGTCTTGTCCCATCTCTGGAACATCTTAAGTGATACTTAGGTCTAGGAGATTCTTTCACCCTTCTGATCATGTTCCACCTCATCCAGCTCTAGTAGTAGCCACAGCAGATCCTGCCCCTGCAGCCTCGGGTCATACTATTGATGAGCTATATCAGTAGTTCGATGCTTTTGTCACTCTCCAGGGACAACAGTGTCATGCCGATCTGACTCGTTATAGTGATATCGAGTTCTGCCACATTTTCAGGTTTAGATCTTAAGAAATACTATGACAGATATCCATTAGATAATGGCTCATCATCCTACTGCACCGATGACCATCCTCCGTCACCCTGCTTTTGGTAGACCGAGACTTGAGGATAATCCGACTTTTGCCTACTTTGACCCGATGACTGCCTATTTTGATCCGGTCGAGCCACATGCTGATGGTACGCCTGTTGATGCTCCTAGTAGTGATGATAACTGATCTGATGTTTTAGACTAGGATTTTTTAGGTCTATGTGTATGATGATGATTTGTAGTAATGACATTTATTATGCAGTTTGGACTTCTTCATTTTTAGTGACATTTTTATCTTCTGCATTATAGACTTCTCAGTTGTAGTGATACTTTCAATTTTTATGTGAGTTGTTAGTTTTCATTCACTACTGCTATTGTTGATATTCTAGTATAATACTACTTGAGCTGTTGACTTGTCATATTTGCTATCACTGTGTTTTTATTTGTCGTTGTTTGATTCATAAATTACGGGAGAGCCGTATTTTGACTACATGACAAATGGAAAGAATTAGCATACCAAAATAATTTTTTCAATATTTTAGACAAGTCAGGTATAATTTCAAAAGTTTAATACTTATATATTTTGGTATAGACTCAAAGTTTGTTAATTATCAAAATGGGAAAGATTGTTGGCCCATTGGTCATGATCATATCTGATTTGAAAACCAACGTCAACTTTTGTCGATACGCAAAATATATATACAGCTATAAGTTTACAGGTTTCAATTCTGTACCTACAGACAAGCGATAAAAGTTTCGTCGTCATTAGGAACCAAAAGTGATGGAATCAGGATTAATATTTTTACACATTTCTTCTATATTTTTTACTTTATTTGAGTCTAAGAAAAATATGTAAGATTGCTCATGATCGGTACTGGCTTAACTATCCTCAGTCGATAAAAACATAGTCTACCTATCCGCAAATACCTATCCAAAAGTCCACAATCCAAAATAGCCCAAAACCGAATGATTTGGCATCAAATAGTTCTGTTTGAACTCAGGCAAAACTCGGCTATAACTCGGTCCGAGTTCGGTCATGTTGGTTTTAACAGATTTTTGAATTCCTTTAATATCTACATCTAATGTTCGAATGTGAGATTTATGCATCCGAACTCTGCTTGAATCCGGTCTAAAAAATACTATAAATTTAGAAAAACTTTCACATTTTCAAATCACTCATTCATTCTCTTCTATACTCCTCTTAAGTGTTTTTCTACGCACTACACTTCCAAATCTAGCCTATATTACTCTTAGCTAATCTGGTATAGTTTTTGTTTAATCTAGAGTTTGGTTTTGAAGAGTTGTATCGAAGGCTAAATTAAGAAAACGTTCCAGTTTTTAATCGCCTTCTGGAGTTGGTCGTGCACTCGTTGCTAAGCTAGTACGGTATTGTTGAAGTTGGTCGTGCACTTGTCCCCAAGCACGGTGTTGTAAAAGTTATAAGCACTCAGTTAAAGCTTGTGCCATGGTGCATTAACATCGAGTAGGAGTACTCAAGGTTTGATTAGTCCTGCACAAGGAAAACCAGTATATATCACTGTCTCTGAGTTTGATCTTCTTAACTTTTACTTTTACTTTAACTCATTTACTGTTATTTTATTTGCTCTTCTCTGCCATAGTATATAAATTTTTAATTAGTATTATTTATTTTGTTGCACGCACACACTAATCATCCCCCTCTAGAGGTGCTCAATGGTACTACACCTGCTATCAAGTATTTTATTTCAGTTGATTATGGTATTGTTTCTTTTGTATCTTATTACGTCTCTTTGAGGACCTAATTCTTTTTCCAATCCGGACAAGCACTTGTATCCTACCGTTTATGGACCAGGTATAGAGACATGTTATATTGCTAAGGATTTAGAGGTTGTGCCAGAGGAATTTCCCTGATCCAGGGGTATGGAGAATGCTTAGAGTCATGGACATTTTATCTAATTAGCTATTTTCTAGCAATTTCTTTATTTTAGTTATTTACTATCTCCAACTTTGACTTCTATTTCCATTGATATGTTTTTACTACACTCTTTGGCTACTTTAGACAATTTTTTTGTATTGGATATTCAGACTTATTTCTATTTAAGTCAGACATGTTTATATATTTTTGTCTATGTGTTGATGTTATTACTTTGTGGATAAGATTATACTGGTTATGTCTCTGTGGAGATATTAGTTACTTGTGACTGTTGTATTATAGATATAATACTACAAAATATTGTTATTTAGCGACTGATAATACCGACGGAAGTAAATCAGTCGCTAAAAAGCGACGGAATAAGAGTTACTTAGCTGTTAATAATATATCTAAAATACAATATTAAGTTCCGCCGCTATATCCATTACCAGTTAGTCGCCAAATATTTACAACAATTTAGCGATGGGAATATCCATCGTTGTCCACGAGTAAAAGTGGAGCAGTAACCCTTTCTTACTCATTCTAATTTTTTTTTACCAACTATTCATTTCCTCCAAACTTCCCTCCTCCATCGGCTCCCTCTCCATCAGCTCCTTTCCAGCATGGCGGTGCGACGACCCCCTCTCCGACCCACCTTTTTGCTCCTTCGGCTCTCTGATCCCTCTACGGCAACCCCCTCTCCGCTTCCCCTCTCCGTACCCCTCTCCGACCCCCCTCTTGCCCCCATATTTCCCCCCTCTCTGCCCCTTCCCTCTGCCCCCCCTCCGCCCCCTCCTCTGTGCCCCCTCTCCGCCACCTCCTCTCCGCCCCCCTCTCCGCCACCTCCTCAACCCCCTCTTTGCCCCACCTATTCGGCCCCCTCCTTCTTGACAAACAGAGACAGAGAAACCCCTACTTCTCCCCCAATTGACATTTGGTAATGACCTAAATTTTCCTCCTCTAATATTTTTATTGAGACGGACATGATATGCTTCTGGAATAGATTTTTTAATATTTAGATTATGTGTTATAGTTATATGTCATAATTTATAGATTATTTCTAACATATACTTAGGCACGAAAATTGTGGCATTGTAATTTAATTGTGTAAACATTAGCTAGGGTTTTGGATACGGACACGGACAAAATAGAGTAGGTAGGCTTTTTTATTTAGGACACTAGCTAGGGTTTTGGATTTTCGTAAATTATTCAAAATTTGTGATATTGGAATCAGATATCTAAATATTTTCGGACATTAAGATATCGAATCTGTTAAAATTGGATTATGATATCCGAATATTATTTATAATATTATTTAACTCTAGGATGGTGTTATATGGTTATCAATACTATAAGGCCAATACCAATCTGATACGATCGATATCTATCGGATAGGCCGATACTCATTCGGATAGGCTGATACCAATCCGATACGGTCGATATCGATCTGATACGTTCGATACCAATTCGATAAGGCCAATACTAATCCGATACGATCGATACCTATCTGATACGGCCTATAGCTATCATATAGGCTGATACCAATTCGATAAGGCTAATACCAATCGGATACGGCCAGTACCTATCAGATACGGCCAATACCTATTCGATAAGGCCAATACCAATCCGATACGGCTGGTACCTATTGGATATTCGAATATTTTTGGACAATAAGATATCAAATCTGTTAATATTGGATTATAATATCTGAATATTATTCAAAATATTATTTAACTCTAGGATGGTGTTATAAGGTTTTCAATACTATAAGGCCAATAACAATCCGATATGGCCGATACCAATTCAAATAGGCCGATACTAATTCGAGAAGGCCAATACGAATTCGATACAGCCGATACCTATAGGACACAGTCGATAACAATTCGATAAGACCGATACCAATCCGATATGGCCGATACCTATTAGATACGGTCGATAACTATCGGATAGACCGATACCAATTTGATAAGGCCAATACCAATCAGATACGGCCGATACCTATCGGATACAGCCGATACCTATCCAATAGGCCGATAATAATTTAATAAGGCCAATACCAATCTGATACGATCGATACCTATAGGATACGGTCGATACCAAGTCGATACGTCGATTATGAATATTCTTATTATTTATGTTCTTTTATGTATTTATACAATATATGGTACGTGGTACAGAATTGTTTTGAACGATGAGTCGATACTTAGTTGACCGTTCGTGGGTGTACAATCGGCCATATGAGAGCAATTTGGTTTGATGGATGATTTCAAAGCGGGCTTCGAGGAATTTTTGAGATACGCTAGTAGCCAACCTTATTTAATGGATGGAAGGCTATAAAGTCCCCTAGTTTCAATTGTCATAATATATCATTCAAAATGGTAGATCTCGTGAGAGAGCACCTCTACAAAATGGGTTTCGTACCGAACTACAGCGAGTAAACGGCTCAAGGAGAACCTTTGGTTCCGCAATAGCAATCCTTCTTCAATACGGAGGTGGAAGAGTCCACTCTTGGAGATCACTTCGAATATCATTATCGAAACTTGGCACGTGAGATGGTATTTGATACGGCTTGTACCTGTCCGAGTTTTGATCCGGAGGATCTGAATCCTACTGCAAAAGAGTTCTTTGATATGTTCAACCATGCCGATACTCCATTATATCCGGATTGTGATTCTCATTCTATTTTGTTGGTCGTGATGTGGCTATTAAACCACAAGTCTAATTTTAACTTACCGTAGGAATGCTACAACCGGATAATTCAGTTTGTTAGAGAGTTGCTGCCAAAAGGAGCGAAGGACATGCCAGAAAATATTTACAAGTCGAAGATGATGATATAAAAACTCAGATTAGGCTATGAAAAGATAGAGTTTTGTCGAAAGGATTGCATGTTGTACTACATGGAGAATAATGATAAAGACAGATGCATTTTCTGTCACGAGGACCAGTACAAGTCCATTCGGGAAAAAAAAAATTAACTGCACGGGCAAGGTTGTGCCCTTACAAATATATATAGTTTTTTCGATCACAAAGAGGCTACAGAAGATTTATATGTCCTCGAATACTTCAGAACACATGATATGGCATAGCAAAGAACGGAAGATGGATGAAGGAGAATTATCTCATCCATCCGATGGAGTGGCATGGAAGCATTTTGATCGATGTCATCCTGAATTTGCTGCAGAGCCTAAGAATGTTAGGTTGGCTTTATGTTCTGATGGATTCACTCATTTTGGACAGTCGAGGTCTCAGTACTCATGTTGGCCAGTAATTTTGATTCCTTATATTCTACCATAGTGGATGTGTATGAAGACTCTTTACATGTTCTTAACACTTATCATACTCGGTCGAAAAAATCTAAAGATGAACATCGATATCTACTTGCAGATATTGGTGGACGAGTTGAAACAATTATGGCAGTTCGGCGTTCAAACGTATGATATATCGTTGGAGTAGAACTCTAAGATGAAAGCGATGTTGATGTGGACCATCAATAATTTTCTAGCATATGGAATGTTATCTAGGTGGAGTACGCATAGTATTATGTCTTGTCCGATACGTAAGAAAAAGAGTAAGGCATTTTCCTTCAGAATGGAGGAAATGCTTTTTTATTATCACCGTCAGTTCCTTTCTATATCATATCCATGGAGAAGGAATAGGGATGCCTTTAGATCTGGTAAATAGGAATTAACTCCTCCCCCGTTGAGATTGACTGGAGATATAATTTGAACAGAGGTAGAGGATTTGTCGACTGTAAAAGAAGATCCGAGATCGTGCCATCACATAGAAGGATTCAAACATAGCCATAATTCGACGAAGCGGAGTATCTTTTAGGACTTATCTTATTGGAAGGACAATCTCATAAGACACCATTTTGATGTCATGTATATTGAGAAAAATGTATTCGACAACATCTTCAATACGATGATGGATGTTAAGAGAAGAAAGAAAGACAATCCCAAAGCAAGAAAGGACTTAGAAATTATTTGCTGGTGTCCAGAGTTGCATCTAACACGAAGATCCAATGGTAACTGGGGTCATGCCCTCATCACCATTTACATTGAGTAGGGATGATAAATTGATAATATGCAATTGGATTACAAAGTTGAAATTTTCTGACGGTTACGTATCAAATCTGGCAAGATGTGTCGATCTTAATGAATGCCAGCTAACAGGGATGAAGAGTCATGATTGCCACGTATTTAATAGAGCGTTTACTTTCTCTAGCTCTGAGAGAGATGTTGCCTTCTCAAGTATGGGGTCCATTGGCCGAGTTATCTATATTCCTTAAAGATTTGTGTTCAAGTATGTTGACAATGCAAGATATGTTTGAACTTGAGGAGAAGATTGTATTGACATTGTGCAAGTTAGAAAATATGTTTCCCCTACTTTTTTGATAGTATGGAACATTTGTCGATTGATCTTGCATACGAAGTAAGTATCAGTGCTCATGTTTATTATCGATGGATGTATCCATTTAAGAGGTATAAAATAATTAATTATCTAGTACTAATAATTTTTTATTCAAACAGTTCTAATAGTCAACATATTATTTATAGATATCTACATGACCTGAAGAAGAAGATGGGCAATAAGGATCATGTAGAAGCTTTGATATGTAAAACATATATTATTGAGGAGGTCTTAAACTCGTAGATGATCGGGCAACCAAAGCCCATGTAAGTTTTTCGAGTACTATCTAAGTACATTTCTTTTTTGTACTTAACTATATTTATTTTACCCAAATAGTTAGTCCTAACTCTAAATATCCTAACTATAACCCTAATTAGCAATATAAATCAAAGACAAATTTAGGAGACATATGAGACCCTAATCATAACGATACTTAATAGTAACTAAAATATAAATATTAACTCTAAATCTAATCACCTATATAAATATAGGAGACGTATGAGACCCTAACCATAACAAAACTTAATAGTAACTAAATTATGAATACTAACTTTAAATTTATTCATCAATATAAATATAGGAGACGTATGAGACTTTAGAGAGTCAAGTCGGTGAGGAAGGGACTGCTGCTGGGGGGTTGTCGAGGGGAAAGCTGGGACTAGTCAGCCACGGACGTCGGCTGCGAGGAACGACTTATATATAGAAGCTGTCGGTATAGGAAAAGGCGGCAACGTGTACGTGTAACCACCACTTTCTTAGAACAGGATTATTTTTGAATTTTTCCTAATTACTGTTATTAGTGTGATTTCATATTATATCTTGAGTGGTAATTAATTATTTTCAAAACTAAAGTTATACATTGGTTAATTAGTCTAATAATTAACTAGTGCATATTTGTTATTCGTGAATGTGATTAATAGTTAGCCTTTGACTAGAATAGTGGTTAGTGATCCTAGAAGACCCAAACCAACTTGTTATGACCACCCAACTAGATGATTAGGACTAGCCTAAATGAACTTTAGTTAGTCTCTAGCAAGATTACGAGAATTAGCTAGAAGGTTTAACTAAACACCTAATTAGGAAGGAATGTTTAATCGCTAACTTGTCATGACTAAAAAGAGAGGGGCTTAGTGGACATTCCACGTTGACCAAAACCGTAAAAAATTTCCCTCATAGCAGCCCACCCTCATTATATAGGCTAATTCCATCATATTCTTCCCTCTTTTATCCCAAACGCTAACCTTAATTAGAGCCTTCTTCCCTAAATGCTCCTACCACTAAATCGTCTCTAAATTCTCTCAAATTAATCTCATCCTCTTCCCTTTAGAGAGAAGAAGAATCTATTGGCTGGCTTGGAAGGATTGGAGCATTGGAGCTTGGAGGAGTTTGAATCTTGGATCCATTTTTATTGGGAATCCATCTCCTAATTGGTATGAGCTCTCCAAACCCTTTAGAAAATATTCCATTAGCATAGATGCATTCATTTAGAACCCCTATTTCATTAGCGTGGCATTAGAGAGGAGTTGAGGCTATCCTCTTCCTATTTGAAGGTTTTCTCCATTTTATTTTGATACAAATTGGGGAAAATCCGAAATTAGGATTCTAGGGTTTGTAAAATTGATAAATTAGGTCATGCTATTGGTTTAGAGCATGTGGGTATGCTTTGGGTCAAGTTTAAATTCAATTGAAGTGTGTATCATGCACGTGTCATAATGTGTCTCAATATGCACGCTATGTGTTTAATAAAATGATCCAAAGAGCATCTCATTGCTCTAATTTTAGTTTTGACATATGTTTTATGTGTGCATTGGTATAGATTACATAATTGAGCCTACCTAATGCTTATGATTGAGTTTTGATGTGTTGAATGAGTGATGGGGTTTTGGAGAGTTTGAGCCATGTTGGATAGTGCACTGTTACATTACATTTGAGTTTCAGTCCATTGCCACAGGTTCAGTCCACTTTGTATTAGCTTTTTTGTGGTCAGTCAATTCTTAGTAATCAGTTTGTATCCATCTTTGTTCTATAGGTGGAAGAGTAGAGGTTACCTTAAATGATCACTTCATGTCCTGTGTTGCTTATGTATTCAGTCTTGCATTTACAATATGAGTTTAGTCCATAGCCACATCCTTGCAACTCAACTCCTTTGGTCACTAGCTCAGTTATACATACTTCAGTCCATTTCAATGCACATTATTTGGTTCAGTCCCATCTCCAAATGATCAGTCCCCCTGAACCTTGTCTAGTCCCTTGCACCTATTTGATTTAGACACCCTTAGAAATTGTCTAGTCGAATACATCTGTCCTCTTGAACTTGGCCACTCTCCCTTAGTTAAGTATCAGTCATTTGTAAGATTTCTTGTATATCCATTGTCTCTGTCTACTGCATGTATCTCATTCGCTTTTGAACTAATGAATCAGTCCTTTAGATGTTAGTCCTATGTTAGTACAGTCCATTTATTCTAGTGGTCATTCCTGTCCTGCCTTTTTAATTGTTCAGTCGTGTGAACTTAAGATTTAGTCCATGAATGACCAGTCCATACCATCACCTATGTTTAGTCCCCCTTTTATGAATAGCCTATATTGTAATGTGTGTTCAGTCCTCTATAGTGTATCAGCGGTTGCATACCTCACCTTGTCGTGGTTAATCCTTAATACATGTTCATATAGAAGCATGGAAAATATGACGTTCATGCTGATCACAACTGATCAAATTGGTCCGCATAAAGAAGAGCCACATGACAGACTCGGCATGCCCCCTGTGGCCCATCTTCACTATCTCGCAACCAGACTGATTTGAGCCGCAGAAATAATAGTTACTTATACGGCTAAGCTGATCAACCCTTCTGATAAAGCTGACAAACTCTGTCAAAATTGACAAAATTGTCATCTCTGACAGCTCTGACACTCTGACAAAAAGAAGATAAGACGTGATCAGACAAAATGTCATGTTATCAGACTAGACATAGTCATGTGGCTAGAAGGACTGCGACCCAAGCCGCATGAACCTTATGCAACTCAATCCATGCGTGCTTTATGCGGCCAAGGGTGACTGCAACCTGAGTCGCATGAGCTTTATACGGCCCAGAATATAGAATCTATACGGCTCAAAAATCCCCAAGCTAAATGCGGACTGAGGGAGACTGCTACTTAAGGGAGCGCCAGTCCGTCACAGAAGTGAGCCAACCCAAAGAGAACCTGCAAGACGTCAAAGCGCAAAACTGTTGCCCCCAACCAAGTTCTCGAAGAAGCTCCTTCTGCGGCCCAAGACGGTGATCAAAGCTCTTCTGCGGCCTTGCTTCTGACCGTAGAGAACCCCACTGTCCCTAAATCCAGCAAAGAAAAACACTACGATACTGAACTTTTAGGGACACAGGGGAAACCCATACGGATGAGGAAGAGGCCGCATTAGAGAGACGAGCAGTCTGCATATGCGGCAGCCAACTCTGGCCGCAGGCAGATGGCCCATGAGGCAGTCAACTCTGGCCGCAGGCAGATGGCCTATGCGGCAGTCAACTCTGGCCGCAGGAAGATGGCTCATGCAGCAGCCAACTCCGGCCGCAGGCATATGGCCCATGTGGTAGCTAATCCTGGCCACAGATAGGGTGTCTCATACGGCCCTGTCAGAAGCTCTATGTTCGACCGTCTCTTATGCGGGCCCGACTCCATGCGGCCTATTAAGAATATAGAATATTTCAATCTGGACTCTTCATATTATGCGCCTTTAAGTGCTAAATCAAAGAAGTCTAGGACAGTGCGGGCCCAACAAGCCCAGTCAACTGTCCAAATTGCTGACTGTCAGCGGGTATCGTTAACTGTTATTGTAGAAGCATAAAAATTTTAGCAGACAGGACATATGCACCCAAGTCACCAATGAAGCCTTTTGAGCCCAAGCCACCAATGAAGTCATATGCGCCCAAGCTTCCAGTGAGGTCATATGCGCCCAAGCTTCCTGTGATGTCATATGCGCCCAAGTTTCCAGTGAGGTCATATGCCCATGCTCCCATTCTAAGCTACTCCAGAAGGGGGCGTATAGCCCTGTTTCAGGATATACGCCCACGTCAGAACAGCCCCTAATTCGGTCAAATACACGACCAAAATATGCACGAAAGCATACGGCCACGCCAGTCTCCACGAACAGTCGTGCATCGAAGTATACGGCAACATCAGCACCACGATCAAACCATGATCATGCAGCCTGCATGTGCCTACATCCTATGCGCCCAAAGCAGGACCATGCGCCCACATGAAAACCAGTGTGTTTCCTCATGTGGGCGCATAACATCATTCCAGCTCAAGAACGACTATAAATATGAGTCTTATCCCTCTTCAAAAGACAGAACGGAGAGCATTTTCAAGAGCCAAATTGCTGCACTTTTTGTCAGTGAGCCGAGAGTGAGCAATTTTCTTAGACTTTCTCCCACTTTTGTAATCGAAGTATCAACGGAGTAAAGGAGCAACTGTCGTTCGACCTCCATCGTTCTATTTCCCAGAATTTTTTTTATACTCGTAGATCCTCAGCGTAGGGTCTCTCAGGCGTACTCGATTTGTGGTGCATTGTGCCAATAAAGAAAAGACATCGTTTCTTCTTCTTTTTGTGTGTGTCCACAGAAATGGCGACTCTGCTGTGGACTACCTTTTTCTCTGACGAGAAGGTGGTGACGCAATCCGATACCGACAAAGTGGGGAGCACTCAGAAGATGCTGATCGTGATGTTCGATCAGCAGGCGTTCGAAGAGATGCTCTCGAGGGACATCTCTACTCCCTCAAAATCAGCGAAACCAAACAAATCTCGCAAGACTTGGCTTCTAAAGGCTCGCGTGCATATCTTATCAGTATTATAGCAGATATACAACTGAAGGACTCTGTCACATGAGCGCATGGCTCCGCCACAGAAGCTCCATGAATGAAAAAGTCTCATACCGTTCCGAGCTCTACTAGTCCAGCAACTTCTCTCTTGTGCAACCAACAACGGAGTATTCAACGCTCGAGACTTGGCAATGAAAAATACTATGATGCCAAGAATTAGAGTGTTCCACACTCTGGACAAACCAAGCGATGCTCACAAATGAAGGAGGTAGAGTTGGGAGAGAAAAGTGCTGCTCTACCAAGCATGCGCCCAAAGCTATGGGCCCAAAAGGGTGTGTGGGCGCATAACTCTGGACGGAAGACTTCAGTCTTCAACAGGTTGTGCATCCAGGGTCATGCGTCCAAGTCTATGCGCCTGGGCTCAACTGACCCATACTATGCACCCACATCGAAGAAGCTCAGGCATGCTGCCAAGAAGAATACGCCAAAAGACAGACACCAGGGCCTATGCGCCCACAGCAAAAAGACAGGCTCCAACACGTATAACACGGGGCTGTCTTTATGGTCATCACAGAACTTAGGTGTGGGGGTTGTCCCTGCACGTAAACTAAGTTTGGATGTACCAACTCTCTTTACAAACCCACATGCAAAGCTCGACGATGCATGCGACATGGGTTTTAATGTAAAACTTCTTTCCACTGACATACACGACATGATAAATCATAAGCGTAAAGCGAGGGAGGACACAGCAATTCATAGTGCACATCCGTGCACCAGCATTGTCATCAACTGTTGCTGCTCCAAAGCAACGAGTTCCTCAGAGGCAGTTCGTGTTTCGACGACTGTATTTCTCTGACAATGAAAAGCTGCTGTATTTTTCATCCAACATGGCTTCATGGGGTCCTCCTTATGGAAGCCCTAATCAAAGACGGTGGACCACAAACCCAGCTTTCTCTCTCAGTTCCGCGAGAAGAAGGAGAAGAAGTCTACCAACAGATGGCCAGCAGGTTGTCACATCTGAAGGAGTCTATATGGGTAATCGGTGAAAGGCGAGATTCCGTATAGATGACGAAGACTCCTAAGCTGGGGGTAATATTCCCTCAGAGTTTGAAGCGGATGACCTTCACACTGGGGGTAGCCTTCCAGAGGACAACGATCTCTTCGAGTCTGACGGCGACTATTTATCTCTCCTTCCTGAAGATGAGAGACTTGTCAACTCAGAGACAGATAGTATCAGACCCGAAGAAGCCAGTGATCAGACCAACAAACGACTAGAGGATCTTGAAATAACATTTTCCAAGATCACTGATATGCTTACCAATCCTGGCGGTCCAAGCTGCTGGGGCTGTTCCTCTACCTCAACAAAACGTCTCGGCTCACGTTAGTCCGGCTCATAGCAACAATCCTCCTACACTACAAAATGAGTATCATTCCGTTGTGTCTCCTCCAAATCTTGCAAATGCTGCGGGTGGTCCTTCACCAACGATGCCTGACAACCGTATAGCAGCCATTTTCCAACACCTTCTCAATCAACATGATATAATTAATTCTCTATTTGTGCGTCACGACACCATCTCACATAAAGACGAGCTTCAGAAGATGGGGATATCTCAACCTTATCCTCCTGAATAGGAGAATGCTACTTGCCCTCATAACTACAAGCCGCTAACGCTAAATTCATTTGACGGGATGACTTCTCCTCGTCAACACATGACATACTTCAACACGCAGACTCTACACATACCTAGGATGATCCATTCTTGTCAAAGCTGTCTATTAGCACCTTGCAGTTGGTAGCTTTTGAATGGTTCTACAGTCTGCCTGATGGTTGTATCATTTATTTTAAAGACTTGGAGAGGTTGTTCCTCAATAGGTTTTACGAGAGTTGTATGCATGTTAGTATGTCTACCCTCATCGAGACCAAGCAAAGGAGGACTGAGTCTGTCATCGCTTTCATCGAACGCTTCAGGCAGCTAGCGTTGAAAATGCCCTTCGGCATACTTGCTTGAGAACTTATGTATACTTGTCGACATAACTTCCTTCCTACAGTGATGTTCTGTCTGGGTATACATAAGTATGATACATGGCCCACTTTCATTGGGGCCACTGATGCTGCTGAAAACGACGTCCATAATTTGGAATTACTAGGGTTGAAAACATCCAAATCTGAAGATAAAGGCAAGCATCCTCAAACTATCCATGTCTGTGGGGGTAAAAAGAAAGAAGTCTTGAAAGTCAACACTTCCAAGGGAGCTTCCAATTCTCAGGGCACCTCTGACAAGCCTAAGGAGACATTCTCCTTTAACGAAGACGATGTTATTATTATTTTTCACACATTGATGAAGGGTAATAAACTGACATTGCCTCTACCACAACGTTCTGCAGAGACAAACCAACTCAACGATCCCAAGTATTGTCTTTATCATCAGTACATGCATCACTCTACCAAGGATTGCATCATCTTGAAGAAGAAGATACAATAGCTTATCGACAGCCAAGTGATCAACCTCGAAGCTGAAGACAAGGTCATATCTTCTAACATGATCTCTCTTCAGTTTGGTGACTTTCCTTCCACAGATGTCCCAGACGGCGTGATCCCGATCCCTAAGGAAATAATGGAGGTCGTCAACCTGCCGCCAGCTCGTAACACAACCATGGTGCCACTCACGACTGAACGTGGTAAGATCATGTGGGTCCATCCGGACCTTGTGCAAGAAATGACGCACGGGATAGTATCTCCCAAAGCAAAAATGGGCAAGAAATACAAGTCATGCCATATGGTGTCCTCTCCTATCTACGAAGTTCTATCTGGCGAGACGCGATCGGGGAAGGCTTACCTACGGACTTACGACCCCGCACAAGAAGAAGCAGTACCTTCTCAAGCTCCTGCTGCCCCCATAAGTTCAGAAGTTGGCTCGTCTAAACCTTCAACTAGTGACAAAGCCAAGCAGAAGGAGACGCGCTTTGACAAGTCTCTGAAGGTGCCAACTCCCGAAGGCATAGATCGGCCCAACAACATCGACATACTGGCACAGTTGGCAAATACACTTGCCAGGTTGTCTCTGTTCGATCTATTGCGACTCTCCAAAGAAACGCAGAAGGCCTTAAGTGAGATATTACTACATGTCGACTCTTATTTTGCTGAAGTCAAAGCCCCCGCAGAAGTCCCTACCTTATGTCCCCACTGCCACAGTACTATAGAAGTGGTGCCCAAAATCACCTTTTCACAGGAGGACATACAACTAAAAATAATCGTCATGATAGACCTATGTACTATACAGGGTATATCGGGGCGATTAAGGTAGATTGGATGCACATCGATCCAGGTTCCTCCCTCAGCATCATTCCTAGAAGTTTGCTTCAAGTTCTAGGAATCCCTATACACAAGCTATCTACAACCAATACAACTATCATGGCTTTCAATTTTGGGAGAAGCCACCCGCTGGGCAAGATTCATCTCAAGTGCCAGATCGGTGATCTCCGAACGGAGGTTTCTTGCTATGTGATCGATGCCAATGTATCCTACAATGCCTTATTAGGACATCCATGGATACACAAGAACATGATCGTTCCTTCCACACTTCACCAGTGCATCAAGTACATCAACAGCGATGTCGTAAAGACGAAGTTTGTCGATGTCGATCCTTTAAGGGCATCGAAGCCTACTATAGAGATTTGGTACTTTACTAATCTCAGCCCTCCAAGGATGACGACAATGAAGATGATAATGAAGCTGAAGCAAGTTCATCCACCAATGATGGTCCTCTGATTATCCGAGTCAAAGGACATACTACCCCAAAAAGTACTCCGAAGCCTCTTACAATCTGGGTGAAAAAGAAGAACCCTGATAAGATCAAACCTTTGACCATCACTCTTTGCAATACATCTCGGGTGGAACCAGCTGAAGTCCGTCCTCCCAATCCTGAAGAATTACCTATGTGGTGAACTTGGCCAAGACTGTGGCTCCTCTTCCAGATGATGACCCCCTCTTTGTGTATATCAATACTCATAATAATGTACCTTCAGTGGATGATGTTATCCCTAAAGAAGAACTTGCGTATTTTCTTAGCAAAGGTTTATCTTTGAATTACCCCGATGTTTATCAATCTGTAAACTACTACATAGATACGATTTACGCTCTAGAGCATGACATAGGACCACACCTCTGTATGCCGGTCACGACGCCTCATCTACGGGAAAAAGTTTACCCAGAAGATATCCACTACTTCATCGTTTCAGCCAGAAAGAAGGGTGAAGAGCTAATCATCTTCGGTCAAATAAATGGCGAAAGAAAGTTCATTACGAATTCTACTCCTCCCAATCACAAAACGGAAGCTGACTATGACTCTGGGAAAATATAACTTTTTTGATATAGTTGGTAGGTCAAGAATATTATTCAGAACATGGGATATGACATAAAAAGCGACCAGGGGCTAAACTACGGCCAGGGACGACGGTTGCCAATACGTCACTTTACTCCTCCCGGCAAACCCGAGAACTATTATCAACAAAACGGTATTGGTTTGGGTTATATCACTCCTCCAACAACTCATAAAAGATCAGATGATGAAGCAGATCGTTGTTCTTATTCTTCTGATTCCTGTCTTTGGGACTCAGACTCCAGCATTGGCGACATGTTCAAAGCAACTCTGTCCGTCGATATGGTTTCAGTTGACCAAATTGCAGACGATGTCCAATCGATCGAGCTTGAACAATGGGCTCAAAAGATGGATACTAGGTAGGAGCTGAGTTTCAAATAACGTAAACCACCTACCGAAGACGATGTAAACCAAGTCAATTTAGGGGATGAATCATCTTTTAAACCGATCTTCATCAGCAAAAGTCTATCTAGCGATGAACAACAATCTCTTATACAGCTTATAAGAGAATATATCAACATTTTTTTATGGAGGTATGAAGACATGCCAGTCTTGGACCCTAAACTTGCTATGTACCACCTAAATATTTTGTCTAAAGCTAAGCCAGTGAAGCAGCAGCAACGACGATTCCGACCAGATGTCATGGAGGCCATCAAGAATGAAGTCAAGAAGCTCATTGCCAGTGGATTCATTCGTGAAGAACAACAAGCTAACTGGGTTGCCAATACTGTTCCAATTATGAAAAAAAAACGATAAAGTTTGAGTCTGTATCGATTACCATGATTTGAACTCTGTATGCCCAAAAGACGAGTTTTCTCTACCGATCACCGACGTAATGATCGACAATACTTGCGTCTTCGAGCGGATGTCCTTCATGGATGGGTTCTCAGGCTACAACCAGATTAAGATATTCCTTGACGATGAGAAGCACACATCTTTTCGAACATCGCTGGGGGTATACTGCTATATGGTGATGCCCTTCAGAATAAAAAATGTAGGGGCGACATACCAGCGAGCCATGAACACAATTTTTTGTTATTATTTACACAAAACAGTAGAGTGCTACGTAGATGATATCGCAGTTAAAAGTCGTCAAAAGGGCAACCACCTCCAAGACTTGAGAACGATGTTCAAACTAATGCGTGCACACCAACTCAAGATGAATCCAACCAAGTCTTTTCTGGGAGTCTCCAGCGGCAAGTTCCTTAGTTTTGTCATCACTTCAAAGGGTATACATCTTGACCCGAAGAAAGTGAAGGCTATTCTCAATACGCATCCTCCAAGAAACCTCAAAGAGCTACGAGGACTGCAAGGAAGGCTAGCCTACATCAGATGATTCATTTTGAACCTTTCTGGAAGATGTCAACCGTTCACCCAGCTCATAAAAAAAGGTGTATCTTTTATCTGGACTGAACAATGTCAACGCACATTCGACTACATCAAGAAGTTTCTTATAAGCCCCCCAATATTAGTAGCTCCAATAATGGGGAAGCCCTTCTTACTATATATCCACACTATGGACCATTCTATTGGCGCCCTATTATCTCAGAAGAATGAAGGCGGCCATGAGCAGAAAATCTACTACCTCAGCGGCACAATGGTGGGTGTTGAGCACAGATACACACCTGTAGAAAAGGAATGCCTTGTACTGGTATTTGCCATCCAGAAGACACGCCACTATGTGTCACGGCAGACTATCCACATTATATCTAAAGTCAATCCTCTCAGAATACTCATGACTAAACCGGGTTCTTTCAATTCCCGTTTAGCTACATGGGCAATATTGTTGACTCCATACGATATGTTGTTCGTTCCTTAAAAGGCAGCAAAAGGCCAAGCGTTAGATTAGGCTATTAAACTTGGTATTAGTTATAACACCTTAAGAAAATAGGATCCCTAGTGGTATATTTTAGGATTATAGGAAGTTTACTATGAATAGAATGGCTTGGTAAGCCATATATTTAAGGCTGGACCTAAGACTGTGTATAACCATTATTGTCTGAATTTTTATTTGAATAAGATAGAAATCTTTGCTTTTTAAGACTATGTGAATAAATAAGATGGTTAGAATCATATACTACCCCAAGGAATAAGTTAGAATATAGTACAGCATAAAGCCTAACTTCAACAATCAACCATAGAAGTATTAGACTAAATTATGCTATCTTTTGTCTAAGATAGGGCCTAGATTAAAGGTACTAGAGAAATTATTATCCAACGATAGTGTCAGACTGATTTCCAAGGGTGTTAGATAGAATAAGAATATCTAAGTAGAATAAACTATCATCTTTATATATGATAAGACTAGCCATGAAATGACCTATAGCAGGCTAGGACTAGAAGGATGACCAATAGGATTTGTAACCCTTTGGTACTATACAGTGTGTTGAAGAAGGAGCATATCGTCTTACATTGCCCCATCATTAAAGGGAGTGCATGATGTGTTCCATATCTAATAATTGAGGAGGTATGTGATAGATTCCAATCATGTGGTCGACCATTCTGAGATCATAGTAGGACCCAATCTATCATACGAGGAGCATCTAGTTGGTATCTTTGATACTAGTGAGAAGACGCTTAAAGGGGTGACGATTAGATTACTCCGGGTTGCATATAAGTATCATTCTCCGAAAGAATCTACTTGGGAGCATGAGGATTCCATGCGGGAGTCTTGTCTACATTTATTTGAGTATTCCAGAAGATTTTTAGCTTATCTATTTTGTTAAAGTCATATTTATAGTAGTTTTATTTTAATTTCAAGGACGAAATTTTCTAAGGTGGGTAGGTTGTAAGAACCTTGATTTATTTTGGATATTATTTTTATTTATTTAATATAGATATTTAATATTAGACTAAATTTTATAATCAATATTTACTATAGAGATACTTTATCGTAACATTGATTTTTGAAGCACAATAATTATCGATTTCTCAAATCTAGTTCCATATCCATGTTCTAGACAAGTCCATCTCCAGTTTGATATATCATGTGGTGTTATATTTTTCATGTACAGCTTTAGAGGTAAAATAGTTACTTTAGTCTTTACCGTAAAATTTGACTTGTTTTCTAAATAATAATTAAGGCCCAACTACGATTCAAATTATTTGACTTAATATCTAATTTTGACTTACTTCGAACCTACTACGCACATGCTAATTGTATGCCACTCAATTGATTTTCCATGTGCTAATTATTTATAAATGGCACATAAAGCCCATATAGTGCAATTTTGGTGTTAGAATCAATTTGAAGTATTTTCGGTACTTAACCCTAGTCAACCCAACTTAGTGGAGATCATCCTAGGTTGTCAACCCATAGTGGAACCATATTAAATTAATTTATTCAAAATTAAGTGCAACCATGTGCCATAAATTCTTACATCTTTGACTCAATCAAACAACCTATCCAATTATGGAAACCCCGTAGACCCACATTGCCGTAAATGAAGATTGGAGGCCCAAACCTCAACAAATCAACCCAAACCAAATCCCATCAATCTCTAAGATATAAAACTAAAAATTTCTATATTTTTAACCTTTAAAAACTGTAGCCACTCTTCCCATACATTGCAAAAACTAAAATTCGGTCCCAACCCAATTCAGCCGCACCACCTTGTGGCATAATGACAGTTTTGACCCCTTTTCGACTTCTGTGATGCTCCACAAATATTCATTATAAAGATAACACAATCCTCTACAATCTTATAAAGCCCCCATATATTCACAATCCCTTCTAGTACACCATAATAGCCCTACAAGTCAATCAAAGTTTGGGATCCAAGTCTGAATTTGTTCCAACAGGTATCCTGTATTCCATCTTGGGTTTCGTGTATATCCTGACCTTATCTATTCGTGACACAGAAACTAGTGGAAAGATATATGTGTCTACTTTTATGTCCAATTGGCCGTCCATATAGTTCCAAATAGTTTGTCCGAAGCGTCCGATCTACAACAGGTTGTCCAGAATATACCAGATTTCTTGCGAGTTGAATTTTACCAACTTCCTAGCTGATTCAATATCCCTATATTTTTGGTAAAAAACTAGACTTCAAGAGCTTTCAAAAGCATATATTTTTACTGCATTTTGTATTAGCTTATTGTTTATTAAAAATCATGACTTTTCCCGTAACACCGAAACACCAAAAACAATATGTTCCTCGTATCCAAAAATTTGATACTTCATATACCTTTACTAAAATTCTTGTTTTGCAAGGTTTGATGATAAAAAAATTATTTTAACTATTTTTTGTGATTTTTCTAGAATTAGCTATTTTTAAATATTTATTATTTTCGGTCGTCTAGACTCGTGATCATGCTTCCATATTTGGGACTTGGTTATTTTGCTCGTGGTCATGGTCTTTGTAGCAGAGCTGTGGTTTTGTTTACTCGTGATCACATCGCTATCCCAGCACGATACCATGGGTGATAGCCAATATGGTTGGGCCTCGTATTAGGATTGTCCTCAACCACATATTTGCAGTTAGATAGTTATGGTAATTATCCTTTGTTTGATAGATATTCTCTTTACCGTTGCTTGACATGTATATTATGTAACTTGCTATGTCCCATGAGGGATGATCCTTTCCTAGGGATAGACGAAGTGGATTTAGTTGCTGGTGTCACGACCCGCACCTGCTTTTCGAAATACAAGTGTGTAGGCAAGTCTAGCCAATGCCACAGAATCGATGGTAGAATGATGTCTAGACCTCATTGATAAAGTTTACTATATTTTCTCATAAAATAATCTTTTTATTTCTTGCTCGTTCACAATAACTAAATTATTTACAACTTCCAAGATTATATTTGATTAAAAATACAATATCTCACTAAATCATGGAAATATTTTTTTATGAACAAATAATCTATCTAACTAGTTTCTAGGATCGACTATATATATATATATATATATATATATATATATATATATATATATATATATATATATATATAAAATATATATATATATATATATATATCCCTCCCAAGATCTAAGTGCATGGAGTAGTAAGCTACTAATCTGAAACTAGGTTTTCAGTCAGGAATGGAACGGGTACAATTCAAGCATGTAGTTCCAAATATATGATAATGACTATAAAAAAGTGAATAGTCATGGCATACATGATAAGATAATCAAACTATAAAACATGGCATGGAAGGTAAGGTGAAATAGTTAACATGACTAGAAGGACAATAAAACAAGGAATCAAGGAACCATAACTATCTAAGTCATTTAAAGTACACATTTCAATATGAGATCGGGCTAGGACACTACACCGCACGGTCTACATAGGATTTACATCCTCAAGGTCTAATATGAATGAAATATAAAATAAAGCATGGTCTAAAGGTCTGATCACAAATATACTTAGTTCTTTCCCGTCCGACTGCTACACATGGATCAAGTCACGATAATAAGTCGCGAAATATGGTAAAACAAGCATGATGATCATGAGCAACACAATAAAACATGAAAATATGGTATCATGACTACAATCCATATGCCACTAATCCGTGTAACTAACATGTCAAAAATCAAGTATAATCATCACTAATCATACAATTATAGTAAGTATCAATACTAGAAATAAAGAAGAAATGTACTTGCCTGGGGTCCATTGCTTGTGAAACGGATAATTTCGTTGAGTCCAGATTACTCTGATTGCCTAGGGTCGACATGCAGAAATTTGGTTTCATAAGAAATGAGGAGTATGATTGGTCACGGTCAAGGATTTATTATCAAAGGAATTTACGTAAATAATACATATAACTAATTTGGAAAATTAATTATGATACATTTAAAAACTATATTTTTATGAGGAAAATCGTTTTTAGATATATATATATATATATATACTTTAAAAGCATATTACAATGTACTTATATATATGTATATTTTTATATATATATATATATACATACATATATATATATATATATATATATATATATATATATATATATATATATATATATATATAGAAATACTTTTGAAAACATACTTTTAAAAATTTAATTATTACCTGAAATAATGAATAAGTACATTTATAAAATAGGAACTTTTTTTTGAAACATATAAAATAGGAACTATTAAATAATATTTCTAACTCAACAGACCAAAGCATAATAATTAAACTTGGCCCAAAACAACATGTAACCAAATAACCCAAGCCCAGTTGAACCCCATCCCACAAAAACAAAGGAAAAAAAAGAAAAACGAAAATGAAATAGTTGCTACTTATGTTCCTAAGAGAGAAAGAGAGAGAGAGAGAAAGGAAGACTTTAAAGAAATGGGTTTTGAGTTAGAGCAGAGGGAGAGAGAGAGAAGTGAGGGAGAAGGAAATTACGAGAGAGGGGAATAGGGTTTTTGGGACATAGGGGCTCACCTAGTGACTCCGGTGGACGACTCGACTACAGCACATACCAACGTTGGCGGACTATCGGCGTAGCATACGATGTTAGTAGTGACGCTGGTTCTTGTGGATCAGAGCAGCGTGGAAGGGCGGGCAACAGTGCAGTTTCTACTATGGGGAGATGGCTCCACGCGCATGGAGGCATGCGCTCGTCGTCGACGTGCATGCTTGGCTCGGCGAAGTGGGCTCAGCGCAGATGTGTGCGATTGTGACCAGAACTGGTTGTGGTGGTTGTCGAAAGGTGGGGTTCGACGGGGTCAACGGATCTGGGAGTCGGATGCTCTTGCTGGGGCTGTTGTTGGGGGGGCGAGGTGGTCTAGTTATCAGGGAGGTGAGTGGTAGTAGTTTTATGGGGGTATGTGTGGTTACGATTGGTGAGTGGTTATTTGGTGTTGCCATCAGGAAGGAGGTCAGGAAGAAGATCGATAAACTCCGACGAGGTGGTTTAGTTGCCCAGGCATAGCGACAATGATCGATGGCGAGTGATAGAGGAAGGAGCAGGGAAGAGGAGGCATGAGGAGGTGGTTGTTGTAGTTGCGACTTGATTGAAGTGGCGGCCTTGCAGATTTGGGGATGGTCAGAGGAGGTCGGGGCCCTTGGAGTGTGGCACAGCGGTGTTGGAGGAGGCTGGTCATATCCTAGCGGGGCGAAGGCTGACGAGAATAGGGGTTAGGGTTTTCCGTCGTTGTGTATCGTTTGTGTCGGTCTGTCGACGCAGATACAAGGATATGATTGGATGTCCGGTGTGTCGGATACGAAGAGGGTGGATGTAGGTGTAAAAGAATAAAATAGTAGAAAAGGTCTATGGACATAGACACAATACACAATTTGATGTGTTTGTGAATTGCTGGGATTGAGGAAAATGGTAGAAGGAACTCTCCTTATATAGGGGTTAAAACTCCTTGTGGGATAAGGATTTATTAATCCTTGTGGATAACTTTCTTCCTTTTGAATTTAGTTCAATAACTTTTTAAACCAAAAATCAATCTAATCAATATTTTACTTGAAATTCAAACTGGATATTATCCACTACTTTAATTCACTTGACTTTTGATCTATAGCCATTAAATGATCAAAATAATTTTTACTATTTGTCAAAATTATTAAATCACACATTTTTTTCCAAATCAAAACCATAATTATAATTAATATTCGACGTTATCGAATGAATAAAAATAAAATCCAAATTAAATTTAAAAATGCTTTGGTAGAGTTATTTTTATTATTTCACAAATGCTTATGATTTTTCAAAACTATTTTCGAAACCAACATTTTTTTTACAGTCTGAACATCTTTCGAAAATTATAACGATATTTCAAGAATAAATATTTTATTAAAATAGTATTTTTGAAACATTATATTTAACTATTTTTTAAATAAAAATTAATAGAAAATAACATTTATACGGTTTGAATGGAACTTATTGCAAAACACGATTTCTAAAGTATATAGAATAGATAAATAAAATTTGAAAAAAATTCGGGAATAGGAGTTACAACTCGAGTAAGCCCCTAGATTTTTAGAGTTATTTATTTATTTTATTTTATTTTATTAATATTTTTATTAATATATATATATATATATATATATATATATATATATATATATATATATATATATATATATATATATATATTCTCCCACTTTTATTCATGATCATAAAATGTACCCTTCGTAGCTTTGATTTTTTTTAGCACATGAAATGCCAAACTCTAGAAACTTCCTTCATGGGTTTTGATCTAGACAAGTTTATCTTTGATTTGGTACATCATGTCTAACTTAAATATGTCTTCTTGTATTCTATTTGCTTTGCACAACTTCGGGATCAATTTAGGCCAAGAAGTTATCTACCGTGGGACTTGTCGTAACTTCCAACTTAAATTTCTGACTCGACATCGATCCATCCTAATAGATCCAATATATGATTTCAACTATTTTTGATCCTACTACACACATGTCTAGGATATACCACTCAATCGAAGCCCTATGTGCTATTTAAATTCAAATGGCCCATAAGACCCCTTATGTGACTTTTTAAGCCTATTTTCGAATCGAATAATTTTTCTTGAACCAAAACTTGTCTAACAAGTTGTAGATGACTTGTGATGGTCATCCCCACATAGATATGGTCATCATAGATTTTTATTTTAGATGGAGACTTTAATTCGGTCAAACCTAATAAAAGAAACTCAATCAATGCAAGGTTCTAAATTTGGAACTTGTATACCTTTGTACCAATCCCTCTTGTATTTGGTTTCAAAAACCAATCAAAACCTACCCATACCCGCATAAGAATAGCCCATGGCCGACCTGTTGGAACGAGATATAAAGCGCTATACTCTAGAGGGGAGTGAATAGAGTTGTCACGATCCGCACCCTAGAGTAAGGGCACGAGAAGTGGGTACGTCCAGCCAACGCCGCAGTGTCAGCGGTAGAACGCTGTCTTAGGTCATAACATCTAATAATATAATGCTAAGCAGTTTATACTCCCCGAATAGGGGTGACATAGCAGAATGTAAACTCAATCACAACTAAGAAAGAAGAAGCACGATATGATATAGCGCTCAAAGAAATATAGATGATCAGAAGAGTCTAAGATAACATCTCAGCAACATCCAGAAATACAAGTCTCAACTACTGAATACGAAAGAATATATACAATCCATATCTCAATGACAAAAACAAAGCCTAACTAAGCTAGTCTCAAGACAATATAAGTAAGATAAAACCTAACTAAACTAGTCTAGGCAGTAGGGGTAATGTCATCAGCTAGAGCTGGGTCCTCCTGAGAGTCCAACTCACAAGTGTCGTCTAGGGCTGTCCCATAGAAGGTATCCACACAGGCCTCCTCCTCGTCCTCTGTAATATTTTTAACAGGTCCAGTTAGGACAGGAGCGAGCACAATACATCTCAACAGTTCATAGCAGGTTAGAAAATATAATTATGCAGTAAAGTAAGATACAAGAACTGAAAGAAATACAGCATGTAAATAGAGAGAGAGAACTGTAATAGAAATATCTACTATAAGTAAAGAACTAACAGTGGCTAGTGAGTCAGAGTACAATATAAACATGTGAATGGCATAGGAGATTCTGATGCTACACTACGGAAAAGATTCTGATGCTACACTACTTGGATATTATTCACATGTCTACTTCTACTCCTCCGTACCCCCGATCAATACACAAGGATCCAGCCAGGTTATGTTATGATTCCATGCAATGGCCCACAAGGGGTGATACATGGTAGGCCCATAAATGGGTAATTTTGGAAATGCCCATAAATGGGAGATTCAAGAAGACT
This sequence comes from Iris pallida, assembly GCA_029216955.1. Taxonomy (NCBI): domain Eukaryota; kingdom Viridiplantae; phylum Streptophyta; class Magnoliopsida; order Asparagales; family Iridaceae; genus Iris; species Iris pallida. Next base: position 25,681,866 of record JANAVB010015397.1, read on the forward strand.
CTGTGATCATGAGAGTACATGTCATAAGTGATCAATGAACCATGAAGCATAGTGATACACCATATAAGTGAAACGCACAAAACATGTAGCATCCGATGCTCCCTGAGAGGATAACATCTCGAGAGGGATCCATATAGTACTAATCCGTGTGACCAACGTGACAGTATCAAGTAAAGTAATTTAAAACAGGAGAATAATTGTAAATAGGATATAAAATAATCAGAGAATGTACTCGCCTGATGTCTGAATGTCCAAAGTAAATATATTGTCCGATGAGAGGTGTCTGGCTCCTATTTAGAACAGCACAAGTCACAACAAGTTCAAAATGATAATAAGATACAATTTAATACATTCTAAATGAATCTAGGTCAATCTAGACCAAACTAAGTATATGCAAATCAAGTATCCAAGATAGCTACTAACTCATAGCCTAAGTCACTTGTTAAACCAAGCACAAAACTAAACCATAAGCTAACAAGACACAAACTTAGTCATAATATATATATATATATATATATTATATATATATATATATATATATATATATATATATATATATGTATATATATATTATTCACATTCACATATTCATATACATAGATATATATAGGAAAGCTATATATAGGCACATACATTTTTTTTTTATATATATATAGAAAGAGAGGTAAAAGAGTAAGTGAGTATGTGTGTGTTTGGCATGTGTGTGAAAGGATATCTGTTAATGTTCTCAGATTTAGTGATATGTAGGTGTATGTGACATGGGATACATGGTGTCAAAGGGTGTATGAATGCATGTGTGTAAAAGGTTATAGGTTAACTCAATTTATAGAAATGCATACATACATACTTACATTGTATACATGCAGTCATACATATCATATATGCGTACTTGCATTCATTAATGCACCTATACATACATACATATTTGAATACATTATATACTTGCATACATTATATTCATATATGCATACTCTATATTATATTACACTCATTCCTGCATACATGCATACATACATATTATGTATATTACATTACATGATACATACATGTATACTTGTATTACATTATACTTACATTCATGCATATTAGATACTTGTATTTATATTAACATATTGCATACATTCATTTCATTCGTGCATCTATGCATTACCTACATGTTTTATACATATACATACATTGTATATTTATATCATTCCATACATAAACATAGAGGCATACAAACATGCACACATCATATATTTTATACCTTGCATTACCTTACATATCATGTTATATATTATCATTTATTCCCTTCATATATTATATTATCTTTTAGATGAATACATCATATATGGATACAATATATTATCTTACATGCTTGCATTCATATATTACATTCTATATTACCTATATACATGTATTTTCTCCATTCATTCATGCTTGCATCATATACTCTACATTACCATACATGTTATCATTATATATTTTATTACAATATTTATATATTATGTATTCATATCTATCATTACATATATACCTTGCATTCATATCTAGCATTCATTATATACTTTCATGCATATATTGTATATCATTCTTTCATTCATGCATTTATGCATTACTTACATACATTATATAAATTGTATTCCTACATGCTTGCATTCAACCATACATATACATTAATATGAAGAGGACATATATCATATATATATCATTTCATTCATCTAACATATCATGTATTACATACTCTATATTCATTTAATATCCATACTACATAGGCTCATAGGTTACACAAAATGCATATATCGTATAGTCACTCTTCTACTAAAAACCAATACTGTACCAATTGGGCCTTCACTAACTTCTAGGATTAAAGTATGTTGTAGCCCTTTGTGTTAGCTTTCCGAAACTTTAAACGGATCATATTTTCGTGTCCGGAAACTCCCAGAATCGCAAAAACACCAAAACACGTTCGTCTTTTGTACAGCTGAAACTCAAATAATTTACAAAAAGTTCAAGAATGAATTTGGCTTATTAAAATATATATTTGGAAAGCTAACTTCGATACGGTTCTTTTAAAAAAATGGAAGATAAATCAGAATTCTAAGCTAAAAGTTATGACATTTCTAAGTTGCTTTGGTTAATAAAAACGTGGATAAAAATTATGACGAATTTGGGTTGGCCAAGATACTTGGATACCAACATAGGTATCCCAATGAAACTCAAAAAGTTCAAGAATTAATTTGGCTTATTAAAATATATATTTGGAAAGCTAACTTCGATACGGTTCTTTTTAAAAAATAGAAGATAAATCGGAGTTCTAAGCTAAAAGTTATGACATTTCTAAGTTGCTTTGGTTAATAAAAACGTGGATAAAAATTATGACGAATTTGGGTTGGCCAAGTTACTTGGATACCAACATAGGTATCCAAATAAAACTCATTCTAACCATCCTAACTAAGATCAATCCACTATCTAACAATTCTAAACCCAAATTTAAATATCTAATTAAATTATTAGTATACATACATACACATGGGGTGTCCTAATTTGGGATCTATCAAGTAGGACACAAGACACACCTATTACATCCTCAAATGACTCCAAATGGTCTCAAAATTTAATCTAAAGGGGACACATGCATGGGGGTGGATCCTTTGGATTCAAAACTATTTAATATACAAAGGAATTCAAGTTAGAGGATAGGTTTTACCTATTGGGAGTGGAATCCCAATGAAAATCTTTAGGACACGGCTCCGATACGAAGATCTATTCAAAAGGACACCTCCCTTTGCACATTGCCCAAATTCTTGGATAGAATCCTTCCTTGATTATGTGGGGTGGATTAGGAGAAGTTTGGATGGAGGAATGTGAGGGAAAGGAAATCAAATCAAAGAGGGAAGCTCTCTAATTTGGGGAAGAACACTTAGGATTCTATGTAGAGGTAAAAAGAGGCTAGGGTTTTCTTAAGAATTCTTTATAGGAAGGGGGAGGGGGCACTTGATGGCTGGTCATTAGATGAATTAGGGTTAATTTTACATGTAGATGAGTGGCTAGGACTTGTCCACCCAATTCTAAGCCTTCCTATTGGTTCAACTAGTCATAAGGCTTTCTTTTTCACAAATATTCTAAGAGTAAATATCATACTATCAAATATCTAGATATTGTTAATCTAACTTAACCATTAAGTCTCTAATCTACTAACTAAACCTCCATGAGCATCACTAACATCTAGGTTTAGTCAAAACTAGATTAGTCCCTAACAATTCAATTAGCACAATACTAATTAATCAAAATTCATTTTCATTAATAAGTCAAAAAAGACCAAAATATCCTTAGGCTAGAAAGTTACTATTAGTCATCCTAATCACATGGTTAGATCTCCATGGTCATGGTTAGTCTCTAGGTCATGCAGTCTCTAGGGTTTCACTAGCAGCACATCAAAATCACAAGTCATGACTTGAAGCAGATTTTAGATAGTTTAAAAAAATTATTAAAAATCACCAAAAATCATAATGTGAAACAATATCAATAAATAATAATTAAAATTACAAAATTTCAAAATTATCCTCATCTGAAAAACTGGGTGTTACAAGAGTAGACAGTAAAATATTAGCTATTAAAAATTATTAGTAACATGATGATTGAAATATATCATAGATATAAAAATGTAAAAGTAGAGTGAAAAGAGTAAACGGAAACACAAGGATGTATACTGGTCTTCCTCTTGTGAGGACTAATTCAGTCGAAAAAACTCCAGCTTCCGGTAGAAATTCGCTATAGAAAAATATAAGTTTTTATGCGAAGTTCTTGCAACTTCTACAACGCGAGCTTTGGTCCGAAGCGCTTGACCAATTTTAATTATGAAGTATCTTAGTTCTTATCAAGTCTCTTGATTAAAATCACTCTAAAAATTCTAGACCATATCATGCTGGTAAATCGACTAGAGGATTGTAACTAGCTTGTGATTTGAAAGTAAAAGCTTTAGAAGGCAATCGAAGAACGTATTAAGCTTAGAGAGAAGAGAAGAGAAAGTGAATTGGTTTTGAAATGATAAAAATTCTTCTCTAATTATAGGTTTTCCGAAGAAAAAATTTGGGCAGTATTTTTTGAGAGAATCTCGACAGATAGTCGTTGCATCAATAACTGCGGGAAGACTGAGTTTAAAAAGCAACGTATACTTAGTCGAATTCGGGGCAAATTCGCCATAAGTTCTGCTGGTGCAGAATAGGTGAATTTGGATTGTGAAACTCAGTGGGCTTTTGGGATTTCAAATGTTTTAAGCAGTCAAGAATTAGGTTTTTAGTTTTGGGCTTGTTTTTAAAACGAATGAATATTTTGAAAACGTTTTTGGATAGCTTAGTTTCTAGTACAACTCGGTGTATATTATATTTTCTAGACTCAATAAAATATAAAAATACATTAAATAAATGAAAGTACATACTCAGTGATAAACATGGCTCCAGTCTTGAACGGTAGCAGTAGCAGTTCTAGCAGATCGTCCAAGTAGTCCTTTTATCGAGACAGGATTAGATCAATTATTAAAATTAGGTTCAACCATACCAATGGGCCAACAATCTCTCACATTTTGATAATTGATAAACCTTGACCGATATAACATCTTGATCTTTTGATTTGACAAAGATATCAAAAAGTGGTATTGGTACTGTAATGTCTCCTCTTGGTAAATTACCTGAAAAAGATGTTAGAACCTTTTCTCCCCCATTGTCACTTAGCAAAAAATTGCAAAGATAGAAGCTCCCCCGCAATACATGCATAAGAGACGAAAATTAAAGAAATGCAGAGATAATATATAAAGAAATGACATAAATTTTACAGACAGTTTTAGGAATGAAGCAGCAGTAAAATAATAGTGCTAAGCATAAAAAACAGAGGTTAATACCAAAAAGAAACAATACACACTAAATAATAGAAAATGCATACTAATAAGAGTTTGAATACATCAACTCAGCATAGCAAAATCACATACCCAGACTGTTTGAGATGCTGTTGTAGAAGCATAAAAAATGACCCATACGACCAGGGAACCCCATGCGGCTCAAACAGCCCATGCGGCACAGAAAGACTATGCGGCTCAGGAACTATGCGGTATAAAATATTTCATGCGGCACAGAAGACACGTGGCGTAACAACGCTCCCCTTCGACCCATACTCCATTAATTACTGTGACGGCTGACAATTCTGAAAAAGTGACAGCTTTGATACAAAAGAAGTAATTATGACCCAGTCATAATGACAGCCCCCTAGGAAAGAGAAAAAGGTCTCTGACACAAATCCCCCGAGATCCATAAAATGCCACGAGGCCTTGATCACGTGGACGATCATATGCGGCTCGAGCGAAGACTTCCCATGCGGTTCAGAATGAAGCCGCTCCATGCGGCTCAGGCCGAGACAGCCTCATGCTGCTCAAGCAGAGGCCTTTCCATGCGGTTCAAGAGGACCATTTCCATGCGGCCTAGGCGGATGCATCCATATTCGCCTCGCAATGATCATCTCCATGCGGTTCAGGGGTTCGAAGGGGGGAAGCCACTACCCGAGCAGCCATGACACGTGGCCCTAACCTTATGCGACCCAAAATCTCATGCGGCTCAATCGTCATGTGGTTCAGATCCCCTAGTGGCTCCTAGGACACGTGTTCTAAGCCGATCAATCTCTTAGATTTATTATAATCAGAGATTGGGTCCAATCTTAATAATCTGGGACACGCGGCAGGAGAATAAATCAAATTTATTCGCAGACATCAGAAGATCATTATGAGGAAGATTTATTCCAGTCAGTATTAATTGCTGATGAGATTTGGTGTAATCTATACTTAATGGTCCGGATTCGCCACAATCAAAACGAACGGCCTAGATTGACCAATCCACAGGCCGTCGCCATCTCCAAGAAGCAATCATTTACAACCATAATGATCACATCTCATTCCTATAAATAGCAGGGTGCCATTCCCCTGCGAAAGAGAGGAGACATACAGGCAGAGAGATACAGAAAAGAGTGCACATACAGAGAGGGAGAGCACCAGAATACTTGGAGTGGAGAAGCAGAAAGAGCAAAGAGAGCATTTCTTCCAATGCCAAGCAATCTTCTGGAGCCAAGGCTGCATACCGATCGTCCAAGGAGTAAGGCAGAGCTGCCGTCGCTTTCCCGAACCTCTATTGTCACCCCCCAGAATCAAAAATAAACAATTGTACTTAGATTGTTGTACCTAGGTTTTTGTCCCTAGGCTTTCTTTGTACAAGCAAGTTTGTAACGTGAAGTAAAAGTCCGGTCCTCCGATAATTGTTCTGTTCTTTTATATTTTATGGCAAACACGATGGCGGCTCTGCTGGGGACAAACTTTTCCACGGCTGAAGAGTTGGTGACACAGTCGGATGCAGCCAAGCTTGGCTCCACGCAACAGAAGATGGTCGTCCGTTTCGACCAACAGGCATTCGAAGAGATGCTCTCTGAAGGAAGTGCTGGCCCGATCCAGAAGCAAACCCGCACAAAGAAAGCTCGCTACGAGTGGAGGCCTAAATCATTCGCTCCTCCACAAGCTCTGGACGGGATACTCTCTGCTGCCCAAGACGGGGAGGGCGATTCTCATGCGGCTCCACTTCAAGCCATAAAGAACTCTGTTGTTCCCAAGTCCGATAAAGGAAAACACTACGATGCTGGACTTGTAGGGGCAAAGAGTGACTCTGTGCATCCCAAGAAGATGCCGAAAACTCCTGCCAACCATATGTAGGAGGCTTATGAGGGTGGATCCACCAGCCGCATGAAGAAAATCTATGCGGCCAGATCATCCAGCCGCATAAAGAAGAATCATGCGACTAAGACTTCCAGCCGCATGAAGAAGGCCTATGCGGCTACGCCTACCAACCGCATACAGACCACCGAAGACAGCCGTATGACGCCTACTCCATGCGGCTCCGTCTTCGACCGCTTCTCTTATGGTCCTGATCTCTTGTGCTCCCAAGAAGACATATATGACTCTCTCCAGTATCACTTAGACTCTTCGTACTATGTGCCCTTACGCACTAGAGCGAAGAAGTCTAAGGCAGCACGAGCCTGGCGAGTTCGATCTGCTGATCTGACCTCCGACCATCCGAGCGTCCTGTATACCGTTATGCGGGCCTCAGATGGGACGTTGTACAGAACCACTCGAGTCCAGCCCCCGGCGGCGGACGGACAGAGGGGTTCGCAAAAGTCTTCCAAAATTTCGGGAGCAGAGATGGTCGATCTCGACCCATCTAACTTGCGTGAAGCTATCCTCCACAAACGCAAGGAAAGAGAAGATGCATCGGGGTGCAAAAAGTCCTCTCACGGACACCACTGCACTCAAGTCATCGTCAACTGCTGCTGCAATAGTGCTACGGCACAAAAAAGCCTGCAGTCCGTATTTCAAAGACTGCGACAGCCATCTTCAGAAGACGAGGCACTTCCCGTCGAATCTTGTAACTCTGCTCGAAAAGTCCCCACTGATGGAAGGGGAAAGAAGACAAGTATTCCTAGCCCAAAAATCTCAACCACTGCGACTAAAAGACTGTCATCTAAGCGGGTGCCCACCATCGGAGTTTTCCAAGGTACTCACTCTAAGACGAAATCTGCTACAATGGGAGATTCGTCGTCCATAACGCAGGGGGTTGCTGAGGCTGGGGGTAGCACCCCTCCGAGCCTCCACAGCAACCCAATGTTCCAAGAAGACGAGCCGGGGGAGACAACTCTCCCATCAGATATAGCAAATCTCGACATCCCCGATGACATCCACAACTCCCAAGACGAGGCAAACTCAGAGACATGGGGTACTGTTCCTTCTGAGTCTGAATCAGAAAGGAACATACCCACATACCCCGATGACTTCTTACTACAGGGGTACGATTCGGAGGGCGCTTCCTCCACCGCTCCGTCTATCTCCCCTAATGTAAAAACGATATTCATGACAGACAGCAACCAAGGTGGTTCCAGTGATCGCCAGTGCATCGACAGTCTCGAAGCCATATTGCTTGCTTTGGTCAAGTCTGTAGACGAGATTAAAGCGACCCTTCCAACTCTGCAAGGAGGGACGCCTGGCCTAACAAGCGCGGGTCCCGTGGTCAATGCGGACTCGAATTCGGCGGCACCGAACCCGGGCAACAATCCTCCGGAAACAACGGCCCCCACCGCCGTGGACGAAGCCCACGAAGTAAGAAGAGAGGTCCAAGAGCTCTGAGCCATGTTCCACACCCGAGAGAATTCTCAAGACCTCAGAATACGGCAACCATACCCCGCTGCATGGAGGGATGTGCCATTCCCACCAAGATATAAGCCGTTCAATATCAATCCCTATGATGGCAAGACCTCAGCAAGTCGGTACATCACTTACTTCGAGGTCACCACCGACCATCTGCCCCATGACGATGCTATTCTCATACGATTATTCGTCGGGGCATTGGAAGGAGTCGCCTTCGACTGGTATCGTAATCTGCCGGACAACTGCATCCACTCCTTCGCCGGCTTCAAGCACATGTTCTTGGAGAGATTCTATGAAGTAGGGCAGGACGTCACGATGTCCACCCTCATGGACATCGTCCAAGGGAGAAGAAGCTGACAAGGAACTACATTGAGCTGTTCCGCCAAATCGCCATGAAGCTGCCCTCCGGAAATTCGAATTCCTCCTTGATTGAAATTTGCCAAAAGAGACTGCTTCCAACGATCAGTCTCTGGACGGGCGAAAGTCAGTTCAAGGATTGGAAGACGTTCATCATCAGTGCCACAAGCGTGAAAGAACGATTGAAGAAGGCTCACGAATTGGGGTTGCACATCTCGGACGGAGAGAACAAGGGCAAACGTCCTAACACCAACAACGACAATGGGGGTAATTCCTCCAACAATCGAGACAGCAGGGGCAAGCAGGCTATGGTGGCCGACACGACACAAAATCCTGAGCCAAAACCAGCAGACAAACAATGGCCCCAGATCACGTACTCCTTCGAAGACGGTCACGTCAAGCCCATCTTGGATATGCTCATACAAGGGGACAGAATTCAACTTCCTCCACCAAGACGAGAACCGCGGCCGACAGAGATGGAGAATCCAAAGTACTGCCATTATCGTCGCTACGTCCACCATGCTACACACGACTGCTACCAGCTAAAACGGTACATCCAAAACCTCATCGATTCGAACGCTTTGGCCATCGATTTCAAAGAGGTAACGGTGGCAGCCAATATGGTTTCGGTACAATTCGGCAGCTTTTCTCCAACGAAAACTCAAGACGGGGTGGTCTCCATCCCTCTGGCGATAATGGAGATTGCTAATCTTCTACCTCCCCGAGATCAGGCTGCTGGTCTAGTGCCTCTCACCACATCACGAGGGGAGGTCATATAGATCCATCCAGATTTGGTATCGGAAGTGACTCGACCCATATCATCTTCTACCTGTAAGAAAAAGAGTAGAAAAGTCAGATCCTGCCGCACGATCTCGGCAGATATCGAAGAAGCTACAGCCGTCATCACGCGGTCTGGAGCGCAATCCCAACCTGTGGTTGGCAACCCAGCTGAAAATCATCAACCCACTACAACTGATGCTCCGGGACCGGCTCAGCCTTCGACGACCGACAAGCCTAGGCCGAGGGAGACTCGTTTTGACAAATCCCTCCAAAAAGAGGCATCACAGGGGTTGGAGAAGCCCTACAACTTCGACATATTAGCGCAGTTGGCCAACACACCGGCCATGTTATCATTATACGAGCTCCTGAGACTCTCCAAGGATGTTCGTGCAGTTTTGAGCGATGTACTCCAAAATGTCGACGCATACCTGGCTCAAGTTAACCCGCCTGCGGATCTCCAAGACAGCGCCTACACGGGAGCAATGCCCAACATCGTCTTCACTCCGCAGGACATGCTCATCAAAATTATTCTGCACGATCGCCCCCTATACTACACTTGATACATCGGCGACGTAAAGGTGGACCGGATGCACATAGATCCTGGCTCTTCCATAAGCATTATTCCGAAGGGTCTGCTACATCATCTTCGCATCCCAATGCATCGCCTGACACCCACAAGCACCGCCATCAGTGGTTTCAATTCGGGCAGGAGCTACCCAATCGGGAAGATTCGTCTGAAGTATCAGATTGGCGATCTCCAATCCGAAGTCACCTGCTACGTCATAGATACAGACATTTCTTACAACATTCTCTTGTGGCACCCATGGATACACGATTATATGATCGTGCCTTCTACGCGGCACCAATGCTTCAAATATGTCGACAAACATGGCTTCGTGAAGACAGAATTTGCAGATATCGATCCCTTCAAAGGGGTCGAATCCTACTACTCAGACTCCTGCCTATACGAAAAGTCAAAGAGGCACCTTGATGAAGGAGATGTACAAGCTCATACCGAGACAGCTACAGGATCAGAAGAACCTCTGACGATCTACCTCCAAGCTCGCAAATCGGGCAGGTCCGCACCCCTTACTGCCACTCTGCGGAAGGACGCGATCAGTCTCTCGACGCAGGAGGAGCAGATGATAATCTGGCTGCGAAGGTCCGGCCAACTGTCGAGACCCACAACGGGGCCACTGACAATCAGACTGCCGAGAGTCAGTCAACCCCAAACGGAGAAGCTCAATCCTTCCGACAGGCCACTGACGATACGCCTTTCCAAGAAGGGTCGTCACCTCGATGCAAGGTTTGACACTTCTAGCGAATCAGCCACTCCTCGCTCCAAATCAAATGCTAAACTGGGGGTCGCTAGTCTGCCAACAACTCCACGCTCTGCTCCATCAGCTGAACCTCTGACGATCAAGCTACCCAGGTCGTCCCTTCAGTCTTCACTTACACAGGGGGTAGCCGAAGAGGAACCGGAGCTAGCCAAATATGTGGCTGCCCATACTGATGTTCCCTCCGCGGATGATGTAATCCCTCTAGAAAAGATACCTTACTTCATCAATAAAGGGTTATCTTTGAACTACACCGAGCTCAATAAGCTATGTACAATGTATGCTATGGAACACGGTATAGGCACTCACCTACACACACAGGTGATAAATGTGTACACCGCGATCCAGCTTACTCCAGTAGAAGATGCTTACCGAATAATCGAGGGAAGGGACCATCCAATCATCTTCGACCGGAAGGACGACCCGTATCCCTTCACCATAGAGGAAGCCGACCTCGGGTCAGATGCCGGAAGACTGCCTCTGTATCTTTATAGCCCACAATCCAAATATCTCATGCAGAAACAGGGGTATGATCTGGAGATGATGCCAGGTTTGAACTACGGCACTGGGCGACGATTATCTTTGAAGCCGCCAGTCCCGACGGGCAAACCACGGGACTACTATAGTAAAACTCGATGTGGCTTAGGGTATGTAACGCCTACTACGACCCTTGAGAGTTCAGATGAAGAATGCGACTGGCAGTCACATTCAACCGGGTCACCAACTTCTGACTCGGATACCAGCATCGAAGATGTGTTCAAACAAGTCTTGTCAGTCAACATGGCATTCGCCGACGCTTACGAAGAAGACGAAGACATCCCCGAGATCCTCAAGCTAGAGCCGTGGGCCCAGCAATTGGATACACAATGGGAAAAATGGTTCGAAATGAGAGAACCTTCTACTGAAGATGAAGTCATATAGGTTGACCTCAGCAGCGAATCTTCTCCAAAACCAATTTTTGTCAGTAAAAGCCTAGCAGACGAAGAGCGAGAGTGGCTGCTAGAACTTGTCGGAGAATACATTAATGTGTTTGCCTGGAGCTATGAAGACATGCCAGGGTTAAATTTCGACATTGCTCTTCACAAACTCAACATTCAGCCAGATGCGAAGCCAGTCAAGCAACAACAGCGACGCTTTCGCCCAGGCATCATAGATACGATCGAAGTCAAAGTCAACAAACTGATAGCCAGTGGCTTCATTCGTGAGGAGCAACATCCCGATTGGGTCGCCAATATAGTTTTCGTCCTCAAAAAGAATGGGAAGATTCGAATCTGCATCGACTTCTGCAATCTGAACGAGGCGTGCCCCAAAGATGAATTCCCCCTTCCTATTACAGACATCATGATCGACAATACCTGCGGCTTCGAACGTATGTCATTCATGGATGGCTTCTCGGGGTACAACCAAATCAAAATGTCTCCTGACGAAGAAAAGCATACATTATTCTGAACACCAATTGGCACATACTGCTACACAGTCATGCCTTTCGTTTTGAAGAATGCTGGCGCCACATATCAAAGAGCCATGAGCATCATCTTCAGAGACCACTTACGCAAGATAGTGGAGTGCTACGTTGATGATATAGCCGTTAAGAGTCGCTGCAAGGGAGACCATCTGCAGGATCTAAGGATGGTATTCGACCTAATGCGAACGTACAATTTGAAAATGAACCCTACGAAGTCCTTTCTGGGCGTATCCAGCGGGAAGTTCTTGGGCTTCATCATCACTGCACAGGATATCCATGTAGACCCTGAGAAGACGAAAGCAATCTGGAGATGGGTCCCCCGAGAAATCTCCGCGAACTCAGAGGCCTTCAAGGGAGGCTAGCTTACATCAGGAAGTTCATTTCCAACCTCTCCGGGTGATGTCGACCATTCACCCATCTCATGAAGAAAGGCGTCTCATTCGTTTGGGATGAAGAATGCCAGCGCGCCTTCGACAGCATCAAAAAATATTTGTCGAACCCTCCAGTCCTGGTGGCCCCGATTTCTGGAAAACCATTTCTGCTCTATGTACGAGCAATGGAACATTCCTTCGGGGCTCTGCTGTTACAAAACAACGACGCAGGCCATGAGCAAGCCATATATTACCCGAGCCGAATGATGATTGGGCTAGAGCACCGATACACCGCTGTGGAGAAGGAATACCTTGCCCTGGTGTTCGCCATTCAGAAAATACGGTACTATGTCACCGGACAAACGATACATGTGATCTCACGAGTCAACCCTCTCAGGGTCCTCATGACTAAACCAGGGGCACTCAGCTCTCGCCTCGCTACATGGACAATATTGCTGTCCCCTTATTATATGATCTTCGTCCCACAAAAAACAGTCAAAGGTCAAGCCCTGGCAGACTTCTTAGCAGCCCACCCAGGTGTTTTCCATAAATAAATTCACTTTATTTATTTTGTATCTGAGAAAATTACAACTGTAGGAATCTAATCTAGAAGACAATTACTTTATCCCTTGGACGATGCGATGAAAAAAACTCGAACTTTGAAGAACTTGGACAGCAACTGGGCAATCTCTCTGTTCTCTCTGAAATTGACTGTAGTGTCTGATAAAGATGAAGAAACTCTCTTTTATAGAGTTCAGGATAACTGTCCTTAAGCATACGCTCAGGTAGTTACTTGACGTGTGCATAACTGTAGGGACGCGTGGCAATTCTGATGGAAACACATTAGCGTGCGGTTGAAAGTAGGGGAGCATATTAGGAGAGATTGATGGCATAAATGCCACGTTGCATAACTTCTGAAGAAGTGGATAACTGAGTACAGGACACATGAGAACGTGTGTTAACTGCTCGTTGAAAATTATTCTGGACACAACTGCTGTAATACGCTGCCATACGCTAGCTTTTGAAGGCACATGTCTTGCATACGCTGACTTGGACAGCGTAGAACCATATAAAGCTGATACGCTCACATTATTGACAGGGAGTCGTATGGAAACTATACGCTCACTTGACAAGGAGTCGTATGGAATCCATACGCTCACTTGGTTGGCAACGAGTCGTATGGAATCCATACGCTCACTTAGTTGGCAGGAGTCGTATGAGATCCATACGCTCACTTAGTTGGAAGGAGTCGTATGAGATCCATACGCTCACTTAGTTGGAAGGAGTCGTATGTTTGAATAAGTAGACACGTGGCATGTTTGAATAAGTAGACACGTGGCCATCATCAATCTTCTTTGATACGCCATATCTTCCAATAACTGACAAAATCTTCTCGAGCGTCGTGACTGCGGATATGATGGCTGACAGACTGTCAAAACTGACAGTAATGATGGCTTTTACATTTATGAGAGATGTTGAGCTGTCTTCGTAAAAGACAAAACCGACTCTTCGAAAACCTATACGACGGCTAGTCTCTATTGGACAGCTGTCTTTGCACGAAAGACGAAGTGTCAGATTCATCCTTTATTAAATACATGCTGTGCTGTCATCTCAGAAAATAATAAAATATTTACTGAGCGTACGGCCTTTAGATGAGCGTATGGCCTTGACTGAGCGTATAGCCTTGAGCGTATGGCTTGGACTGAGTCTTATGTCAGCGTGTCATAATTTTCACACTCTTCAAGACCCCCTTCAAAGTTTTCGAACTTTATGAATTTCAAAAGTTTGAAATTGCTTTGAATTTAAAAGTGAGAATAAGTCTTGACACGCTGGCATGAGTTTGTTATCTTCCTCAATATCAGTACAAATCTTTAGGGATTCTGTTTAAAGAATATCCGCCGTTTTAACTTTTTTCCTTTCTTCTATAAATAGGTCTTCCAAAACCTATTTTATTTCTTTACCACAGCCTTTGCCTTCGAGAGACAAAAGAGCTTTCAGAAACTCAAGATTTTTCTTCTTCGTCTTCAACTCCATCTCCATTAATGGCACCCAAGGTTGATGCTGCTGCGAAGGAAAAGGGGAAAGCCTCTGAAGAGTCATCTCATCCTGCCGTCGACACTGCTACTACCAAGAAGACGGCTAGTCAGCGTATTTCACGCAGTGAACGTCCATTAAAACCTCTCTATGGTGAGGACGAAGATGATGAACAAATAACTATTCCCTTTTTAGGGCTCTGGTTAGAACAGAACTCAAAGAGCGTATCCCTCTTTAGGGTCAATACGTCAGCAAATACGCTTCCCTCTTTAGGGTTTAGCCGTATTCTATGTTTTTCGTTTTTACGAAAAATATGTTTGGAGCGTATATTTGTAAGATATGCGTATTTTTGATAGAGATATCAAAATACACTATCTTAAAAGAATATGCTATGGCAATTTGTCTCATTGAGATACGCTAACTCCTGTGTTAGCGTAAATTTTTGATGATCATCTTGTCAACCATACGCTGATACGCTCAAACTGATCATAAACTGAACTTTTAAAATCATTCACTTAAGATAAACTGAGCATATACTGAACCTTGAGTCTGCCATACGCTTAAAGAAAACTGAGCGTATGCTGAACCTTGAGTCTGCCATACGCTTAAGGAAAACTGAGCGTATGCTGAACCTTGAGTCTGCATACGCTTAGTAAAAATTAAGCGTAAGTTGAGCTGTACACTTAGTAAACTGAGCGTATGTTGAGCTGTACGCTTAGTAAAAACTGAACGTATGTTGAGTTGTACGCTTAGTAAAACTGAGCGTATGTTAAACTTTACCCTCTCTTGATGTTGAAGATTTCTAATACTTTATTTTTGCAGTGGATATTCTGGCTCAGGAAGCAGAATTTGAAGGAAGTATGGGAAATAATTATAGAAGTGATCTATCACATGTTCGTTTTCTCCAATTTGACGGACCTTCCACAAGAATAGCTCTGTCGACCAATCAGGAAGATGATACTTTGCTGAACCTGATGAGTGGACTGCCGTTACAGAGGTAGATGGGTGACCATTGAAGCCAGCATTCCTTTGGAGAGCTATTGTATGGAATTCTCAGCATGCTCTGGACAAAGTATCATATGTTACTATAG